>JAQNBH010000006.1:33705568-34385568 GCA_028752905.1 Cladorhizidae sp. MBARI D1340-BT2 | reverse complement strand
CAGTGTTAGGAGATTCCACCAGTGTTGGGAGATTCCACCAGTGTTGGAAGATTCCACCAGTGTTGGGAGACTCCACCAGTGTTGGAAGATTCCACCAGTGTTGGAAGATTCCACCAGTGTTGGGAGATTCCACCAGTGTTGGAAGATTCCACCAGTGTTGGAGATTCCACCAGTGTTGTGGAGATTCCGCCAGTGTTGGAAGATTCCACCAGTGTTGGAGATTCCACCAGTGCTGGAAGATTCCACCAGTGTTGTATAAGCATCAAGAGGTAGCACAACAGCAAGAAAATCCAAGTGCCCAGCACATACCAGATCAGCAGCAGTGAGAGCATCTTCATAAGAAGCCAACTTTGCTGGATCTGCCACGTCTCAGGGTTGGAAGACCCCACATTCCCAGGATCCTCCACAGCAATCTCAAGAACACCAAACAGACACTGGGAAGACCAGAGCACTGATGTGTTCTAAGGACACCCTCAGGATGAACTGATGCATTCTAAAGACACCCTCAGGATGAACCTCAAACAGTGCGGCCTTGAGTAATCCAAGAGGGAAAAGGTGCCCTACACAGACCACTCTGGAGGAAAATGGCCAAAGAAACTGGGGAAGACAAAAGATCACTGAAAACTGCCCAATTGAGACCAGCATAGAAAACATGCACAAGAAGCAAACGATCTTACAAATGCTACTACAGGTGCGCATCTACCAAACCAACAGGAGGCTCAACCCATTTTAAAATGGCATCAAGAAAAGAAGAAAAAAGTTTTAAATCTCAGCTAAAACTCACTTGGCACAGCTTGTTAGTATCATAAGTGTCTTTAGCTGATTTTGACCCCGAAACACTTCGAGTGTGCCTCAAATTCTTCACGAACTAGTGCAGAGTGCCAAAAACGGTTAAAATCGTGGTAATATGGTCTTCAAGATCTTGTATAGATCTGTTTCTATCCACTTCCACACACACATATGTAACTAACGTACAATGCCCTTTTTTCATAATTTTACAATCAAAAGATTCAAAATTGTCCAACGGAAGCTAACCCGATTCAGCACTAATCCTTTTCTCTACTCAGACACCCAAAGATTGGTAAAGGGTTGTCACAAACACACTTATGAACGTGCAATATTGGGTCTAGCTAAGCTGAGTCATCAAGCAGCTTGTCTTCATACCAAGAAGTAATCAGTAGGTTTCCTCAGTCCTGAGTTTACTCTTATGGCAATAGTTAATGGTACAGAGCGTCAAGTAACTACTTATGATGCATGTGTCTATGTGTGTATAACAACACATAGGCACGTGTGTCTACTTGAGTAATGCTACTTATGATGCATGTGTCTATGTGTGTATGAACACATAGGCACGTGTGTCTACTTGAGTAGTACTACTTATGATGGATGTGTCTAATGTGTGTATATGAATACATAGGCACGTGTGTCTACTTGAGTAGTACTACTTATGATGCATGTGTCTATGTGTCTATATGAACACATAGGCATGTGTGTCTACTTGAGTAGTACTACTTATGATGCATGTATCTATGTGTGTATATGAAACATAGGCACGTGTGTCTACTTGAGTAATACTTATGATGCATGTGTCTATGTGTGTATATGAACACATAGGCACGTGTGTCTACTTGAGTAATACTACTTATGATGCATGTGTCTATAAGTGTATATGAACACATAGGCATGTGTGTTTACTTTAGTAAAAATAATAACATCTATGATTGGTTAGTTCTGGTGTTACACTGAGTAACTTCTTGGAGGTGGCTGCTTGATAGAAACAAGAAAAAATGTTTTATTTAAAATGGATCGACTAGTGAAACACAAGAATTTGCCAATGTAGACCACATACATTTAGAGGACCCTTTACCAGTATATACTATATTTGGAGTTCATTACATTCATTACATTAATAGGTAAAGGGTCTTGTAAATGTCTGTCGTCAAGTTCTCTTTTTTTGACGAGTCATTAATTAAAATTTTGTCTTGTAGTACTTACACACCACTTTGGCACTTTAGACACTTTGGCACTTTAGAAGCACGGGCTAATAGGGTCTATTGTGCATGTCAAACTCACCCCTCACCCCTCTCACCCCCCTCCCCACCTCACCCCTTAGGATCTAAATGAATTGCAACCACATTCTTTCATCAAGAAAATGAAACACACAAACTCAATAGCTTACAAATCTCACTCCCACTTATAGACAACCATCTCCTTGCAGTTCTTCACCTCTGCTGTGTCCACTCAGCGTTCGCACGCAGGAGCCATTTTCCACAGACCATATCCTCAGCCTGAAGTCCGCTCCTCCACTCAAGACAACGACTCCGGAGGGGAAGAAACGACACGTGTACACGTCTCCGACGTGACCTTCCAAGTTACGCTACATTGCACAGGAGAGGAGTGAAGTAAGCAAAGAGCTTTAGGTAGTACTTACATACAATGCTTTGGGATCATTAATAACTTCCATGGATGCGAGTCCACCAAGAAAATATATCTCGTGAAATATTTAAGGGAGTGAACCACATGAAAGAAGTACTTCAACACAAAGCCCAGTACTCTCACTACTTTTCAGGCTCTGGCAACAGTAGCAGTGGCCAATCCCGAGGTACTCCCAAAGCCTACCACCCTCTACTTCCCTTGCAGGCTCTGTCAACAGTAGCAGTGGCCAATCTCCCGAGGTGCTCCCAAAGCCTACCACCCTCTACTTCCTTTGCAGGCTCTGACAATAATAGCAGTGACCAATCCCGAGGTGCTCCCAAAGCCACCACCCTCTACTTCCCTTGCAGGCTCTCACAATAATAGCAGTGGCCAATCCCCGGGTGCTCCCAAAGCCCACCACCCTCTACTTCCCTTGCAGGCTCTGACAATAGTAGCAGTGGCCAATCCCGAGGTGCTCCCAAAGCCACCACCCTCTACTTCCTTTGCAGGATCTGTCAACAGTAGCAGTGGCCAATCCCGAGGTGCTCCCAAAGCCTACCACTCTCTACTTCCCTTGCAGGCTCTGTCAACAGTAGCAGTGGCCAATCCTGAGGTGCTCCCAAAGCCTACCACCCTCTACTTCCCTTGCAGGCTCTGTCAAAAGTAGCAGTGGCCAATCCCGAGGTGCTCCCAAAGCCTACCACCCTCTACTTCCCTTGCAGGCTCTGTCAACAGTAGCAGTGGCCAATCTCGAGGTGCTCTCAAAGCCTACCACCCTCTACTTCCCTTGCAGGCTCTGACAATAGTAGCAGTGGCCAATCCCGAAGCCTACCACCCTCTACTTCCCTTGCAGGCTCTTGCAACAGTAGCAGTGGCCAACACCAAGATTTAAGCTGAAATGAAAAGCCAAGAAGTGTTTGCCACACATCAGGTTGGTGCATGCTTCTCTGCTATGCTTGTAGCCTTAGCTTGTGCCCACAGGAGGCACAAGCATATCGGCTCCTTCCATAATGCTTCACCCTCGGAGGAACGTGACGAGGAATAATTTTTGTTATAAATATTCCCAACAAAAGCCTGTGTAGAATGAAGTCACAGCAATATTATGAACAGTATTCCGTCCCTAAATATAAATGGGCACCTATACTAAATATGAGCGGGTAATACTTGCCTAAATATAAACAGGTTGTATGTCTCTAAATATGAACAGGTTGTACGTCCCTAAATATGAACAGGTTGTACGTCCCTAATATGAACAGGTTGTACCTCTAAATGTGAACAGGTTGTACGTCCCTAAATGTGAACAGGTTGTACGTCTCTAAATCCTAATGGCTAAGATATGAGCAGATTGTACGTTCCTAAATATGAACAGGTTGTACGTCCCTAGATATGAACAGGTTGTACATCTCTAAATCTGAATGGCTAAGATATGAGCAGATAATACGTCCCTAAATATGAACAGGTTGTACATTTCTAAATCTGAATGGCTAAGATATGAGCAGATTGTACGTCCCTAAATATAAACAGGTTGTATGTCTCTAAATATGAACTGGTTATGTCTCTAAATATGAACAGGTTGTACATCCCTACATATGAATGGTTTGCCCATATTTAACCCTCTCACCATTAAATATTTATATATACCATGTCAGAATATCCAGCAACCATGGGATTGCTATTGTTGATAAATATTGTGGTCAGGTCTTTGTGACCACATGCAGACCAAAGCTATGAATATCATTATCTTTGTTATAAGAGGGGTTTTTTGGGGGTGTGTGTGTGCATTTATTAATGAGAAACTGATTGCTTACAGACATTCAGCAATCATTGTTTGACACAGCAAGCATATTACTAGTCTCTTGGCATTTGAATGTCCACAACACAACATCGCTATTATGTTATTGGTGGGGCGGCATAGCAACAATATTAATAAGAGTTGGGCATTTGATGACAGGCGCATGAAACTTGATAGGAATGTAGATCTTGCTACCCTAAACACTTTTAGAGATGGAGCCAATGCAGACGTTCCAACCCCGAGAGATGAAAATTAGGGAGGCTTCGCCTAAATTACAAGAAATTTCAGTAGATTTTGCATAAATTAGGGAGATTTCTCCCAATTCTTGCTTATAGAAAAAATGTGAATATTTATAATATAATGATAAAATTCACTTCATCCAACTAGAATAAAATCAGTGAAATGTAACAACAACAGCAGTATATAGGTAGCAAAATCAATAGGAATAGTATATATATATAACGGAACAGCAACATTGGCTCAACTCGGCATAGGAGCCGATCAAAAAGGGATATTTACTCTCCCAATCTTTGCTGTTTCTCTTCTTTCTTGATTTATAGGAAGAGACACTACTAACACTAACAGTGCTGATTTCTAATACCGTTCTTCCTCGCTACTTGAACTTCCGCTTTCTCTTAGTCTTCTTAGTGCCATTTTTTATTTCCTCCAGGGTTCAAAGTCCGCATACAACTGCCACGGTCGCGGTGATTGTGGAAGGAAAGAAGAACAGTCTGTAGGATTTGTGACAGTCTATGGATTCGTGGATTTGTGTTAGCTGCTAGTCTCTGGATTATTAAAAATCGGGAGATCGGGAGATTGGGTCCAAATTCGGGAGACTCCCCAAAAAATCGGAAGGGTTGGAACGTCTGCCAATGGGTATTTAAGTTAGAAACTTAGTACAACCATTTTATACCAATATTTTGTGTTTTGACAGTCAAAGTGGCAGTCCAAGTGTGATGCACCAATCTTGGTGATAGAGTAATAAGTTTAATGACATCCTAAATATAGAGCACCAGCTACATGTGCTTGAATATCAATCATGTCAAAGCAGTAAACTAGTTGATGTTATCAAGTCTGTTATTTCTGAGCCACAGACACCTCTTGACTGGGAATTGTGTGTGCTGTGTCCAGCTGAAACATCCGAGTCTCTTGCTGCATCTAAAAGACCAGATGCAGGTGCTGGCTACAGGTCACTTGCTGACAATTTAAGAGTTCAGTGAACTAGGCAAGTTCAAAGATGTGGACTTGAGAAGACTGAATGAAGGTGGTCAGGGGATTGCTGCTTCTCTGACTCTCCACTGGGAAAAATGGCACAAATCATGCAGAGGCAACTATAACAAGACTAAGTTGCAGCGGGCATTAAAGAGAACGTGGTCTGAGGAAGGGCCTGGTCTCAGTACAAGAGCACCTGATCTTCCAAAGTGAACTAGATCTAAGGCAGCCTCTTTGGATACCACACATGATGATGTGTGCTTCTGTCAGCTTGGGTCTGAATATCACCAAGCAGAAACACTTGAGCATGCTCACCAAGCTGCAGAGATCCTGGAGGACACCACTTCTTGGCCCAACAGAGTTCTGGTGACATGGAGGCAATAGAAGCCAGTATCCCAGCAAATGCTTGCTATCACTGTATAACCGTGTGAGGGCAGTGCCAGAGAGTGCCAAGCAGAAGCACAGCTGATAGAGCTGAACTGGTGGCATGCACAGACAAGAGGATACTGCAGCTGTAGCTATTCAAGTTGGCAGATCTCACCAAACTTGCCTCCGCTTTTCTACCAGGAAACTGGCACGATTTCTTCCGTGTCGATGATAACAAAGTGAAACACTTTGGCTTTCTGTCCAAACAAGTCTCTGAGTGAATCAATGGTCAGGCAAAAACTGATTGCCATTAATAGTCAGGAGTAATCACTGCACCATTGAAGACAACCTCTCTGCTCCATGCCATCATGAAGAAGCTGACACCATGTGAAGACAAAGCCTCTCTGCTCCATGCCATCATGAAGAAGCTGACACCATGTGAAGACACAGCCTCTCTGGCTCCATGCCATCATGAAGAAGCTGACACCATGTGAAGACACAACCTCTCTGGCTCCATGCCATCATGAAGAAGCTGACACCATGTGAAGACACAGCCTCTCTGGCTCCATACCATCATGAAGAAGCTGACACCATGTGAAGACACAACCTCTCTGGCTCCATGCCATCATGAAGAAGCTGACACCATGTGAAGACACAACCTCTCTGGCTCCATGCCATCATGAAGGAGCTGACACCATGTGAAGACACAGCCTCTCTGGCTCCATACCATCATGAAGAAGCTGACACCATGTGAAGACACAACCTCTCTGGCTCCATGCCATCATGAAGAAGCTGACACCATGTGAAGACACAGCCTCTCTGGCTCCATGCCATCATGAAGAAGCTGACACCATGTGAAGACACAGCCTCTCTGCTCCATGCCATCATGAAGAAGCTGACACCATGTGAAGACACAGCCTCTCTGGCTCCATACCATCATGAAGAAGCTGACACCATGTGAAGACACAACCTCTCTGGCTCCATGCCATCATGAAGAAGCTGACACCATGTGAAGACACAGCCTCTCTGCTCCATGCCATCATGAAGAAGCTGACACCATGTGAAGACACAACCTCTCTGGCTCCATGCCATCATGAAGAAGCTGACACCATGTGAAGACACAGTCTCTCTGGCTCCATGCCATCATGAAGAAGCTGACACCATGTGAAGACACAGTCTCTCTGGCTCCATGCCATCATGAAGAAGCTGACACCATGTGAAGACACAACCTCTCTGCTCCATGCCATCATGAAGAAGCTGACACCATGTGAAGACACAGCCTCTCTGACTCCATGCCATCATGAAGAAGCTGACACCATGTGAAGACACAGCCTCTCTGGCTCCATGCCATCATGAAGAAGCTGACACCATGTGAAGACACAGCCTCTCTGGCTCCATGCCATAATGAAGAAGCTGACACCATGTGAAGACACAACCTCTCTGCTCCATGCCATCATGAAGAAGCTGACACCATGTGAAGACACAGCCTCTCTGGCCCCATACCATCATGAAGAAGCTGACACCATGTGAAGACACAACCTCTCTGGCTCCATGCCATCATGAAGAAGCTGACACCATGTGAAGACACAACCTCTCTGGCTCCATGCCATCATGAAGAAGCTGACACCATGTGAAGACACAGCCTCTCTGCTCCATGGCATCATGAAGAAGCTGACACCATGTGAAGACACAGCCTCTCTGGCTCCATGCCATCATGAAGAAGCTGACACCATGTGAAGACACAACCTCTCTGGCTCCATACCATCATGAAGAAGCTGACACCATGTGAAGACACAGCCTCTCTGCCTCCATGCCATCATGAAGAAGCTGACACCATGTGAAGATACAGCCTCTCTGCTCCATGCCATCATGAAGAAGCTGACACCATGTGAAGACACAACCTCTCTGCTCCATGCCATCATGAAGAAGCTGACACCATGTGAAGACACAACCTCTCTGCTCCATGCCATCATGAAGAAGCTGACACCATGTGAAGACACAGCCTCTCTGGCTCCATGCCATCATGAAGAAGCTGACACCATGTGAAGACACAACTTCTCTGGCTCCATGCCATCATGAAGAAGCTGACACCATGTGAAGACACAACCTCTCTGCTCCATGCCATCATGAAGAAGCTGACACCATGTGAAGACACAGCCTCTCTGCTCCATGCCATCATGAAGAAGCTGACACCATGTGAAGACACAACCTCTCTGGCTCCATGCCATCATGAAGAAGCTGACACCATGTGAAGACACAGCCTCTCTGGCTCCATGCCATCATGAAGAAGCTGACACCATGTGAAGACACAGCCTCTCTGCTCCATGCCATCATGAAGAAGCTGACACCATGTGAAGACACAGCCTCTCTGGCTCCATGGCATCATGAAGAAGCTGACACCATGTGAAGACAAAGCCTCTCTGCTCCATGCCATCATGAAGAAGCTGACACCATGTGAAGACACAACCTCTCTGACTCCATGCCATCATGAAGAAGCTGACACCATGTGAAGACACAGCCTCTCTGGCTCCATACCATCATGAAGAAGCTGACACCATGTGAAGACACAACCTCTCTGGCTCCAAGCCATCATGAAGAAGATGACACCATGTGAAGACACAGCCTCTCTGCTCCATGCCATCATGAAGAAGCTGACACCATGTGAAGACACAATCTCTCTGCTCCATGTCATCATGAAGAAGCTGACACCATGTGAAGACACAACCTCTCTGGCTCCATGCCATCATGAAGAAGCCGACACCATGTGAAGACACAGCCTCTCTGCTCCATGCCATCATGAAGAAGCTGACACCATGTGAAGACACAGCTTCTCTGCTCCATGCCATCATGAAGAAGCTGACACCATGTGAAGACACAGCCTCTCTGCTTCCATGCCATCATGAAGAAGCTGACACCATGTGAAGACACCGCCTCTCTGCTCCATGCCATCATGAAGAAGCTGACACCATGTGAAGACACCTCTCTGGCTCCATGCCATCATGAAGAAGGTGACACACATATGATGCTTCATGCAGCAGCTGCCATGAGATGTGGACATCGCAGAATACCCATCCACACTCTATGGATACAGATGTGGTTGTTCTTGCTGTTTGGGTGGTCCAGGAACTTCATCAGGTAGTGGATGAACTCTGGCTAGCATTTGGCTCTTGGAAGAACTTTCTCTACATAGCAGCTCATGAGCTTGTTGCTTGCCTGGGACATGAAAAGTCAAAGGCACTTCCTGTTCCATGCACTTACAGGATGTGACGCAGTTTCAGCATTTGCAGGGCGTGGCAAGAAAACAGCATGGGCAGTTTGGGACACTTACCCAGAAGTAACAAATGCATTCCTGAGCCATTCCTGAGCCTGGCTTCTGCACCAAGTGAGATTCGTGTGGATGCCTTGTCAAGGATTGAAAGATTTGTGCTGCTGCTCTACTCCGCACAAGCACATGTGCAGATATAAATCTGGCCAGGAAAAAGTTCTTTTTGCAGAGAAAAGCTGATTCCTTGAGGGAATAGCAGCAACATGTGCAGCTCTTGAACAGCACATACAGAAGTGCACTTACCAGGGTGGACATTGTTGGGGGCTGACTCTTGTTCCATACTGCATGCTACCTTCACCATTGACTGGGGGTGGGTGGAGAATGAGGGGCAGTTTGAGCCCCTGTGGACAACACTCCAGAAGCCGCCAAGTCCTGCTATGAACTGATCTTCTGTGGGTGCAAAAAAGGCTGCGGAGGAGATGCAAGTGCATGAAGGCAGCACTGAAGTGCACGGGACTCTGCTCCTGTGAGGGTGAATGCCCACGTTGAGAATTGACGTAACTTATGCATCAGGCAGTTGGGCACTATCTAGGATATCTCCTTATTGTATATTTACATGTACATGTATGCAGGATATCAATTTTGACACAATAATGTGCTCACAACTGTATTGTTCTACCTTTTGATAGAACACAAGATAAAATAGTGAATATTTAAATGGCTCCATATCTCACAAGAAGCTTATCTGTAAATGTGCCAAGTTTCAGCCCTATCCCTAGCCCCAAATGCCCAATAGTTATGCTTTGCCACCCACTGCATGCATTGTGTTCTTTTTCAACCCAACACAGACCAGGTCTCTCTCTTTGCCACTTTGAATATGATTATATTCTCTGTGACCTTGTTTATAATACTGAATCTAATTTAATTGAGTTGTGAGAGGAGCTGGAGAGTGAAGAGGCAAAAAAGGGCTAGTTCTCCCTATTATCCGCGCTTTACCCGGGGAAAAATAGCTACTGCCTTTTAGACAACTACCAGGCTAATACTAGAGTAGATCCCATTCACAGACCTGAGAGGCCTTCTTTATATCGTCAGGAACCAAGCCATCACTTTCCACTGTAATGTTAAGCTTATCCAAAGCTCCATGTTTGCAAGAAGGCTCACCCTGGTAAGCATGGATGCCACAATCTTCAGCCTCACTCCAGTCCTCCTAAGACGAGTCACACTTGTCACTAGAAAAATGACTTACTAGACTAAGTTGCCTTATCATTTTTTTATCGTCAAAACCATGAACAGTCTCTATGTTTCAAGATTTATTTACCTTGGTTACCTTGGTTACCGGATAGTAACACAGTTGAAATTAGGAGAGTAGGAAATTAAATAATTAATGATATATAAACTATGGCTCATTAACAATCACGCACATGTGTGGCTCATTAACAAATCACCCACATGTGTTTCAAAACCCAGAGTGCCATATGTGCTTGCAAGGGTGAGTGAGTTTAGTTAAATTATGAATGGGTCTCCCATACTTAAATATGAATGGGTCGCCCATACTTAAATACGAATGCGTCTCCCATACTTAAATACGAATGGGTCTCCCATACTTAAATACGAATGCGTCTCCCATACTTAAATACGAATGGGTCTCGCATACTTAAATATGAATGGGTTGCTCATACTAAAATACAAATGGGTCTCCCATACTGAAATACGAATGGGTCTCGCATACTTAAATATGAACGGGTCGCCCATACTTAAATATGAATGGGTCGCCCATACTTAAATACGAATGCGTCTCCCATACTTAAATACGAATGGGTCTCCCATACTTAAATATGAATGGGTTGCTCATACTAAAATACAAATGGGTCTCCCATACTGAAATACGAATGGGTCTCGCATACTTAAATATGAATGGGTCTCCCATTAAATATGAATGGGTTGCTTATACTTAAATACGAATGGGTCTCCCATACTTAAATATGAATGGGTTGCTCATACTTAAATACGAATGGGTTGCTCATACTAAAATACAAATGGGTCTCCCATACTGAAATACGAATGGGTCTCGCATACTTAAATATGAATGGGTCTCCCATTAAATATGAATGGGTTGCTTATACTTAAATACGAATGGGTCTCCCATACTTAAATATGAATGGGTTGCTCATACTTAAATACGAATGGGTTGCATATGAATGGGTCTCCCATACTTAACCGATTAAACGCCGTAAGCGCCATATGGCGCGAGACCTTACATCCTTCGCCACACAAAAATATATAAAATGAACCGTTACGAGCTAACAGCCCCGGTTGGGTTCTGCACATGCCTAGTAGACTAGAGAACGTCACAAAAATGATTATTTCCGGTTGATGCATCGTGCAACAAAAATCCTGCGGTTGAACGCCATTTTTGTTGGTCGAGCTTTTTTTTTTAAACTGCTCAAAGATGCTTTCCTGTGAGGACGTTATTTCTCAACTTTTAGCCGACGATTCTGGCGATTCTGGGTCAGATTCATTTGGGGAAGAAGGTGAAGACATCTATGCATACCGAGGAAACACTCTGGATCCAGTTGCTCTAAGAGAAGAGGCGTGCTTGGATGGACTTCTCGATTGTAAGTTTCTTCTAACCTTAGCGCTTCATAGCCTTTGTTTACCATAGTCAACTGAGAGTGTACTATTGCCAAATACTAGCTTATTCTGTTGGTATTCCAAATTCAGACAGGATAGTTATAGAAAAAAAGTTATAGCTAAGAGTGTAGGTTGGAGTTGTTGAGTTGTTGATTTTCATTTGAATTTGAATTTACAAATGTTGACCACAAACTTGATATATATATCTTGTTTTTCCCACCCTCCCCACTACTTTTCCTACAGCATCAGATGATGAGAGTGGAGATGAGGCATCTATGACTCCTTTTGTTACATTGGAGGATGAGGAAGCCTTGCCTGAAGTCTCTACAGGGCGTAGGAACACGACTGGTGCTGGAGTTGTGCGAGGGAGAGGCGGGCGAGGGAGTACTGGCCGAGGGAGAGGCGGGCGAGGGAGTACTGGCCAAGGGGGAAGCAGCTCAAGTGGTAGTGGAGTCGTAAGTGTTGCTAGTGGTCCTCCAAAAGGTACTGGTAGTAGGCGGGCCAGAGGTTATAGGCGTGTGCGAGCATCTGGCACTGGTTCTGTCCGAGCATCTGGCACTGGTTCTGCCCAAGCATCTGGCACTGGTTCTAGGCTAACTGAGGTCACAGGTAAGTGGGAAATAAAGGAGCCAACTCCTTTGAAATTGGACTATACAGCAACAGCTGGTCCAACTTCTTCATTGCTTGGTGCATCAAGTACATTTTTAGATGCATTTTACCTTTTTTTTACTCTTGAAGTGTGGGAACTCCTAGTAGCAGAGACGAACAGTTACGTTTCTAGGATGGCTAGTCTCTCCAGGCCATGGGTAGATACTAATATAGAGGAAATGAAAGCTTTTGTAGGAATGTTGATAATAATGGGAGTTTCCACACTTCCATACTTAGAATTGTACTGGTCCACTAATCACTCGGATTTGTCTGGATCTTTGGTTCGTAAAGTAATGCCTAGGACTCGGTTTTTGGAGCTAATGCGTTATGTACATGTAAATTCTATTGATGGTTTGTTGGTTACAAAGGGTAACCTGAATTATGATCGGCTTTATAAGGTAAGGAAGTTATTAGATTTGATTACTCCTAAGTTTTAGAGTGAATATACTTTGCATCAAGAGCTTAGTATTGATGAAGCTATGATTCCCTTTCAAGGTAGGCTTGGCTTCAAACAGTATATGAAGGACAAACCAATAAAATGGGGGATAAAAGTGTTTGTCCTTTGTGATGCTAGGAATGGGTACATTTATCGGTTGCAGATTTATACAGGTAAGAACGTGGAAGTAGCTGATAAAACTGGTTTGTGTAGTAGAGTTGTTTTAGATTTGTTAGAAGGATTAGAACATAAGAACTTCCATGTGTACATGGACAATTATTATACTAGTCCTAATTTATTTCAAACGCTTACAAGTAAAGGCTTTGGTGCATGTGGTACAGCTAGGTATACTAGGAGGAACTTTCCTCCAGATTTAGTAACAAAAGCTTCGATTAGAAATAGAGGTTATTATGATTATAGGTCTAATGGTGCACTCCTGGCTTTAGTTTGGGTAGATAAACGGTCAATCTACATGATAACTAATATACATCCTGCGGAAAATAATTTAGTACCTCCTACTGTAAAAAGGCGAAAAATTGATGGTTCTAGAGAGGATCTGCCATGTCCCCCATGTTTGCCTGATTATCAGTCATTCATGAGAGGTGTGGACAGAGCAGATCAGAGAATAGGCTACTATAATTTGGGTAGAAAGTCTAGGAGATGGTGGAAAAGGGTTTTTTCGTATTTGATAGAAGCTTGTTTATTGAATTCATTTATTTTGTTTTCTTCTGTCCGAGCTCCAATATCAGTAAGGAAGGGTAATTATCTAGAAGCTAGGATTGTTCTAGCTAAATCTTTGATTGGTTCTTTCTCTTCTCGGCAGCGTGCAGGTCAACGTTGTAGTCAGGCAAATAGTCAGCTAGATCGCCTCAATTTAAAACTAGGTCATTTCCCACAGTGCTGTGCAAAGAAGCGCTGTGTAGTTTGCATTTGTAAAGGTTACAGGCATGAGGCAAGGTCCCAGTGTTGTTTTTGTAAGGTTCCTTTGTGTGGTGGATCAACAGGCCGTGACTGTTTTCGTAAATACCATACCTTGGTGGACTATCAGTAATGTTTATGCACCCCCTGCTCCTTTCTGTGCTTCTCTCTTGTTCCCTGCTCCTTCGTCTACTTCTCTCTTGTTCCCTGCCCCTTCGTCTACTTCTCTCGTTCCCTGTCCCTTCGTCTACTTCTCTCGTCTCTCCAGTATTCAAGTGTTATTCTTATCCTGGTATCTCATGTTTGTGTAGAATAAAAACATGGTGAAATATCATGCCGGAGACCAAGCAAGCTATACCCAAGACTGAGCAAGTTCTACTCTACCCGTGACAGCAAGACCGGAGCTCTACCCAAGACACTCCCTTACATAATTGTGTTTTATATTATGGTTTTATTCTAGTATGTGTTAGCATTTTCACTCTCTTATAATTTTTTTTTTGTATTATTATTTGTTAGCATTTTGATGGGGAAAACAACCCACTGGCTTTGCATATGGTAGAGGGTTTGTAAATAGATGCTCCATCTTGTGTTGGCATTATAATGTGTGTATAATAGTGTGAAAATATGAAAATATTCACCCCCAAGAAGATGACAAGGTTTTATAATGCTGGTTAGTTCTGCCCAGTTGGTAAGGAAGGCTCGATTTTTTTACAGGAAGTAGAGCTATCATGTGGCTTAATATGACCCAAGTTTCATGGGTGGAGTCCCTGCAGAACGGAAGATATAAAAATAATAAGTAAAATACCTCGTTAATTCATGAATAATTTGCCCGCGGGTACTAGGAATACGGCGTGTAATCGGTTAAATATGAATGGGTTGCTCATACTTAAATACGAATGGGTTGCATATGAATGGGTCTCCAATACTTAAATATGAATGGGTCTCCCATACTTAAATATGAATGGGTTGCTCATACCGAATGGGTTGCTTATACTTAAATACGAATGGGTCTCCCATACATGACCTGTCCCTAAATATGAATGGGTCATGCCTCTCCTAAATATGAATGGGTCATGCCTGTCCTAAATATGAATGGGTCATGCCTGTCCTAAATATGAATGGGTCATGCCTGTCCATAAATATGAATGTGTCACGTCTGTCCATAAATATGAATGTGTCACGTCTGTCCATAAATATGAATGTGTCACGTCTGTCCATAAATATGAATGTGTCACGTCTGTCCATAAATATGAATGGGTCATGTCTGTCCTAAATATGAATGGGTCACGTCTGTCCATAAATATGAATGGGTCACGTCTGTCCTAAATATGAATGGGTCACGTCTGTCCATAAATATGAATGGGTCACATCTGTCCTAAATATGAATGGGTCACATCTGTCCTAAATATGAATGGGTCACGTCTGTCCTAAATATGAATGGGTCACATCTGTCCATAAATATGAATGGGTCATGCCTGTCCTAAATATGAATGGGTCACGTCTGTCCATAAATATGAATGGGTCACGTCTGTCCATAAATATGAATGGGTCACATCTGTCCTAAATGCATTGTGCATGCATGTAAATGGTGGCCATCTTTATCCTGGTTCACTCACACTTCGCCAGCACACACGTACCCGAGCAGCTGTAGTGTCCTCTTCCCACACCCACAGCTTCCCGTCTTCCGATGAACTCACTCCCAGCTCTCCACTCCCCGACACGTCAGAACAGAACAGCTACACAAGATAAACAACAACAACATAATAATAATCCACAGACAAACATTGGATGACTTTGTCTGTGATGAGATGACTTTGTCTGTGATGAGATGACTTTGTCTGTGATGAGATGACTTTTTCTATGAGATGACTGTCTGTGATGTAATGACTTTGTCTATGATGAGATGACTTTGTCTGTGATGAGATGACTTTGTCTGTGATGAGATGACTTTGTCTGTGATGAGATGACTTTGTCTGTGATGAGATGACTTTTTCTATGAGATGACTGTCTGTGATGTAATGACTTTGTCTATGATGAGATGACTTTGTCTGTGATGAGATGACTGTCTATGATGAGATGACTTTGTGTATGATGAGATGACTGTCTGTGCTGAGATGCCTTTGTCGATGATGTGATGACTTTGTCTGTAATGAGATGACTGTCTATGATGAGATGACTTTATCTGTGATGAGATGACTTTGTCTATGATGAGATGACTTTGTCTGTGATGAGATGACTTTGTCTGTGATGAGATGACTTTGTCTGTGATGAGATGCCTTTGTCTGTGATGAGATGACTTTGTCTATGATGTGATGACTTTGTCTGTAATGAGATGACTGTCTATGATGAGATGCCTTTGTCTGTGATGAGATGACTTTGTCTATGATGAGATGATTTTGTCTGTAATGAGATGACTGTCTATGATGAGATGACTTTGTCTGTGATGAGATGACTTTGTCTATGTTGATTTGAAATCCCCTAACATAGATCTCCGAGCCCCTAGATCTCAGAACCCCTTCTCAGAGCCCCCTCATGTAGATCTCCGAGTCCGCTCATGTAGATCTAATGTAGATCTCAGAGCCCCCTCTCAGAGCCCCCTCATGTAGATCTCCAAGTTCCCTCATGAAGATCTTAGAGCACCCCTATGTAGATCGCAGAACACCCTCGTATAGATCTCTGAGCCCCTTATGTAGATCTTAGAGCCCCACTAATATAGACTTCAGAACTCCCTCTCAGAGCCCCCTCATGAAGATCTCAGAGCCCCCTCATGCACACATACATGTACATACCATACCTGTTTGTCGTGGATATCAAGATGTCTTCTTGGTCTGAGGAAGGTTGTGGCTAGCCCTGTCCTGGTGTGGGTGACTGTCATGGAAAACTGCAGGGAGAGAGAGAAGAGGGAATGGAGAGGGGGGAAACACCTTCTCTTACAATCCAGGATGACCGGAGATTGTCCTTGGATAATCAAGCAAGCAGGGCCTTACAGTCTGTACATTCCAGGGTAGTCCTAGACAATTAAAAACAACTCTAATGAATTCACTTATCAGTAAACAGGCCAGTACCCATGTAGACCACAACCACTAGGACCACCTTTTACCATTTAAAATCAGGTACATACACCAATCATCATACAGATTTAAAAAAGATTGGTGTACATTAGTTGTATACCAATTGATTTAAATATACCAATTGATTTAAATGGTAAAGGGTGGTCTTAGTGGTTGTGGTCCACATGGTTACAGTCCAGTTTCCTATCCAGCAGTTGTTTCTTTTATTCTTTTATTGTTTCAAGGTCCTGTTTTTGTTTGTTTTTGCTGTTGTTTCTAGCTGAGTGCTGGAGACATCACCACGTCTCAAGTCCGAGTTCTGTCAAGTCCAACTCTGACTCGGAGCTTCTGGGATTCCAGTTTTCAATACTTCTACTAACTTGTTTCTTGTAGTATACTACACACATCAGCACATGCCATGTCTTGTTGCTGTATACTACACACATCAGCACATACCATGTCTTGTTGCTATACACCACACCATCAGCACATGCCATGTCTTCTTGCTGTGCACTACACACATCAGCACATGCCATGTCTTCTTGCTGTGCACTACACACATCAGCACATGCCATGTCTTGTTGCTGTATACTGTATACTACACACATCAGCACATGCCATGCCTTGTGCTATTGCTGACTGTACTCATGAAGGGTCAGCTACAGCCTCCTTCAAGGACTTGGAAAAAGTTGCCCAGGAGAACTCCACCACCTAAAACAGCACATGTTTAGGTAGAGGATCTGCTACCTGCTTTGGAGTTGGTAGCAATTGCCTGGGGCAAGAACTCCAACCAAACAGCAGAACTGAGCGAGGGGCATTTGTCCATACAGCATGTGAGCTAGTGTGATTTAATACAGCATGTGAGCTAGCGTGATTTAATACAGCATGTGAGCTAGCGTGATTTAATACAGCATGTGAGCTAGCGTGATTTAATACAGCATGTGAGCTAGCGTGATTTAATACAGCATGTGAGCTAGCGTGATTTAATACAGCATGTGAGCTAGCGTGATTTAATACAGCATGTGAGCTAGCGTGATTTAATACAGCATGTGAGCTAGCGTGATTTAATACAGCATGTGAGCTAGCGTGATTTAATACATCATGTGAGCTAGCGTGATTTAATACATCATGTGAGCTAGCGTGATTTAATACAGCATGTGAGCTAGTGATTTAATACATCATGTGAGCTAGCGTGATTGTGTCATCAACAGACTTATCAGCCAGATAACCCTTCCTTACCTTTGGTTTTCTTACAATCAAGAAACAGATTAGTCGGAGCTTTCTGGTATTAATTGCATCCCAAGTTATGCCAGTGAAAGGATGGAGACAGACATATGAATCCTTGAAGATGAATTTCAACGGTTTAATTTTAATTTTTTTTAAATCATTTCTTAAAGTCATTTTGTCTTCCTTCCGGTAGAAAATGGATTCAGACATGCTGAGAGCCTATATGGAGCCAATATCAGCTGAAACCACACAGTAGTTTAGGCAGCTAAGAAGTTGCAGATGTGCATTTCAGCCGAGATCCATGATGAGCTTTGGTGTGTTTACAATTTTAAGAAGTGTGTCAAACTGTTTCCAGCCGGGTTATTCACAAACCCCTGAGTGTTTACATCAGGATCACATCACAGCATAAAAGACATGGGACTATCTGTCTATCTGTTAGCAGCAGGAGTAACTATGGTAACATTGAAGCCACAGTGTGCTGGGTGCCCGGGCTGACTCAGCTTCAACTCAATATGCTGTATCTAACACCAAGTTACATCATGTTGGGTACCTGGTGTTGCTCGGCTTCACTGAATGTGCTTTATCTAACACCAAGTTACGCAACTCGGTTTCACTGAACATTCACCAAGTTAGTATGTACACTGTACATGATGGAGAGATGACTCGGCTTCAAGAACACTGCACCAATAATAATTACTATACCCGATTAACCGTGTCATTAAAAAATTGTATTATACGTGGGGCGGAGTCATTTTCAAATGGCCGCCTCATTCAGCACTAGAGAGGGGGAAAACGCCTGTTGGACTAGAATTTGAAGAGCTTCACTATCATCTGCCCTAAAGCAAAGCGGTGTCTTGTCTACCGAATTATGAAACCAATCTAGTCTGCCACACTTTAGTGGCCGTTAAGAGTTAGTGCTTCTCTATCTCAAAGGCTCTTCGATGTTGAGGCAATGTTTATCTAACGATCGACTTTTGTGATGCTCCTTCTTCTATGGAAACATGCACAGATGGAGTGTAGAAGCTTTACCTGCTTAAGGAAGCTATTAGACGGTGAGCGCTAGCAGTGAAGGTAGTTATGTGCCCAAATAATTTGCTAGCTTATCTTGTTAGATAGGGCTTATGCTTGCCAGTAATGGTTTCTTGTAAGCAACATCTTTCTTTCTAGAAGTGCAATCCTGCCATATAATTTATAAACAAGTTTAAAACCAACTAGCTATTCTTTTTGTGGACTAATCTGCACTAAAATTGCTATTGATGCCAATTGGCGTCTACCGCCATTCAAAGCTTGTGCGTGCATGATGCCAATTGGCGCTCTTGCAGTTAATCGATACTTCTGGTACCAAGATGTCCAATGACATCATTGACAATCCTGTTACCATATAGGGATGATGGATGTCCAAAATTCAAGCGTTTTGCCGACCAAACATAGCTAGTGTTAGGGCTAAGGTTATATACACAGGACTAGGGCTATGGCTAGGGATATAGAGATAGGGTGTGGCCAGGGATAGGGCTATGTGGCTAGGGATATACATGTAGGGCTATGTGGCTAAGGATATACATGTAGGGCTATGTGGCTAGGGATATACATGTAGGGCTATATGTCTAGGGATATACATGTAGGGCTATGTGGCTAGGGATATACATGTACATGTAGGGCTATGTGGCTAGGGATATACATGTAGGGCTATATGTCTAGGGATATACATGTAGGGCTATGTGGCTAGGGATATACATGTACATGTAGGGCTATGTGGCTAGGGATATACATGTAGGGCTATGTGGCTAGGGATATACATGTAGGGCTATGTGGCTAGGGATATACATGTAGGGCTATGTGGCTAGGGATATACATGTAGGGGCTATGTGGCTAGGGATATACATGTAGGGCTATGTGGCTAGGGATATACATGTAGGGCTATGTGGCTAGGGATATACATGTAGGGCTATGTGGCTAGGGATATACATGTAGGGCTATGTGGCTAGGGATATACATGTAGGGCTATGTGGCTAGGGATATACATGTAGGGCTATGTGGTTAGAGATATACATGTACATGTAGGGCTATGTGGCTAGGGATATACATGCAGGGCTATGTGGCTAGGAATATACATGTAGGGCTATGTGGCTAGGGATATACATGTAGGGCTATGTGGTTAGAGATATACATGTACATGTAGGGCTATGTGGCTAGGGATATACGTGTAGGGCTATGTGGCTAGGGATATACATGTAGGGGCTATGTGGCTAGGGATATACATGTAGGGGCTATGTGGCTAGGGATATACATGTAGGGCTATGTGGCTAGGGATATACATGTAGGACTATGTGTCTAGGGATATACATGTAGGGCTATGTGGCTAGGGATATACATGTGTAGGGCTATGTGGCTAGGAATATACATGTAGGGCTATGTGGCTAGGGATATACATGTAGGGCTATGTGGCTAGGGATATACATGTAGGACTATGTGGCTAGGGATATACATGTGTAGGGCTATGTGGTTAGGGATATACATGTAGGGCTATGTGGCTAGGGATATACATGTACATGTAGGGCTATGTGGCTAGGGATATACATGTAGGGCTATGTGGCTAGGGATATACATGTACATGTAGGGCTATGTGGCTAGGAATATACATGTAGGGGCTATGTGGCTAGGGATATACATGTAGGGGCTATGTGGCTAGGGATAACATGTAGGACTGTGTGGCTAGGGATATACATGTAGGGCTATGTGGCTAGGGATATACATGTACATGTAGGGCTATGTGGCTAGGAATATACATGTAGGGCTATGTGGCTAGGGATATACATGTAGGGCAATGTGGCTAGGGATATACATGTACAGGGCTATGTGGATAGGGATATACTGTACATGTAAGGCTATGTGGGTAGGGATATACATGTAGGGCTATGTGGCTAGGAATATACATGTAAGGCTATGTGGCTAGGGATATACATGTAGGGCTATGTGGCTAGGATATACATGTAGGGCTATGGCTAGGGATATACATGTAGGGCTATGTGGTTAGGGATATACATGTACATGTAGGGCTATGTGGCTAGGGATATACATGCAGGGCTATGTGGCTAGGAATATACATGTAGGGCTATGTGGCTAGGGATATACATGTAGGGCTATGTGGTTAGGGATATACATGTAGGGCTATGTGGCTAAGGATATACATGTAGGGCTATGTGGTTAGAGATATACATGGTCATGTAGGGCTATGTGGCTAGGGATATACATGTAGGGCTATGTGGCTAGGGATATACATGCAGGGCTATGTGGCTAGGAATATACATGTAGGGCTATGTGGCTAGGGATATACATGTAGGGCTATGTGGTTAGAGATATACATGTACATGTAGGGCTATGTGGCTAGGGATATACGTGTAGGGCTATGTGGCTAGGGATATACATGTAGGGCTATGTGGCTAGGGATATACATGTAGGGCTATGTGGCTAGGGATATACATGTAGGGGCTATGTGCTAGGGATATACATGTAGGGCTATGGCTAGGGATAGGGTGTGGCTGGGATATTATATAGGGCTATGGTTGTGGCTGGGATATAGGGCTATGGCTAGGAACTGGCTGGGATATAGGGATATGGCTAGGGGCTGCTGGGATATAGGCCTATGGTTGTGGCTGGGATATAGGGCTATGGCTGTAGCTAGGGATATAAGACTAACGCTAAGGATTGTTGGGGCTACAGCTATGCCTAGGGATATAGGGCAAGCTAGGGTCAGGGCCAGGGCTAGTATTAGGTGGGCAACAACTTTGAAATTTAGACATCCCTGGACATCCTGGGATTGTGCACGTCACACTGGACCAGCCTCCAGGTGCTCTGATTATATTGCACAACTAAAAGGGAAGTGGATGCATCATGCTTACAGAATTATGGACCTTGACTACGAAAACTCCGTCCTGGTCATCCTTGACCTGCCCATCCGGCCCCTTGGTCAGGTAGCAACTCTCACTCTTTTGCTGGCCAGGCTCTCTGTAGGACACCCAAAACTTCTTGTCTATGGAGCTCCTGGAAACAGTTAATACAGAAGAGATTTACTTTACGTTGGCTTAAGGGAGGCTTTTAACATTTTTTTTATGATTGAAATTTTTTTATTTTATTGCTCTATTCTATACCTTGATGCATGTAGTTGTTATGTTTCAAGTTTCAGAGTATTTCAATGCTCCATTATGAAGTTATGCACCTTTTTGTGCATTCTATTTCACATTATCAAGAAATACTATTTGAATCTTGAAGACGGCGCTCCTGCCAAAGGTAAGCGTATCTCCCTAACCGTTCATGATAGAAGTCTGGAAAAGGACTCTAAATGAAGCTCTCAGTAAGCTTCCAATTACCATAGTTACCACGCAGCCCTGTGCTGTCATCACATGATCTGCGCATCCTGTCAGGCAACCGTCATCATTTCGATTTTTACCACAAAAATACCCCCCAAAAACACACCCACTTTTCATGGCTTCCCCTGAAAATCACTGTTTCCGAATCTGGAAATATTCTAACTTGCTAATTTTTTAATGTATACAAGATTTTAATATATCATTTGAAAGTCCTTTCCCTGCTCTAAAAAGTGAATGATTAAAACATGTTTAAGTCCATCCATGGTGAAGGTATGCATATGGATATACATACCATGTTTAGAACTTCAGGTTGACCTCTCTTAAAATTCAGTTGTTGTGCTAATGATATTTTTAGCCATTCACTTTTCACTTCTATGATCACTCTAAGCACTTCCTAAGTGGGAAGTGGTTAGGACTAAGTGGCCATGAGTAGAATATTTGCCCCTGATACTGAGGTGGGATCCATAACTTCACCTAGGTAGTAGAGATGCAAAATCTGAGCATATCAAAAGAAAGCACATTCAATACACTGCATCTTGATAAAATTTCACCTGCATTGAGAAATAAATAAAAAAGTTATGACAAGTTGTGTCGACCACCCCAGAAATGGTAAAAGCCTCCCTTAAGCTGTCTACAAACAAGCTTAGTGGAGATGCACACACTCCCACCATGCAGGATTTTTGGTTGGGTGGGTGGGGGGAGGGAAGAAAAGTGTTGAGCTTGGAATATTTTTCATGCCCAGTTTTAGCATCCTTATACTAGCTGGAAAGTGTACTTATTGCTATATAGGCTCATGAGAATTGCAATTGAAGGGCCTGAATCGACTTCAGTGAATTTTAGTGCAAAAAAATTGTCGTATTGTCTACTTAATTTCGATATACTTTTCTACTCAGTAACTGATCACTGACTGCTATTGTGAATTAGCTAAAACAAAATGTCAACGCATACAATATACCAATAATGATATAATATGTAAAAATCATGGGAGAGGGAATCCCATGTCCCCCCACCCCCTGCATGAAACTATGTTCACTCTACCACATCCACAACATCCGAGTTTGCACATAGCAATTTTAAACGAAATAGAGATGTAAGTCATCTGGCATAGTCGACCCTATATACTCCTATCATGTGCCAGAAAGAGAGGGTTTACTAAGAGGAGTTACTAAGAGGGGTTACTAAGAGGGGTTACTACAAGGGGTTACTAAGAGGGGTTACTACAAGGGGTTACTAAGAGGGGTTACTAAGAGGGGTTAAGAGGGGTTACTATGAGGGGTTAAGAGGGGTTACTAAGAGGGATTACTAAGAGGGGTTAAGAGGGGTTACTATGAGGGGTTACTAAGAGGGTTACTAAGAGGGTACTACGAGGGGTTTCTAAGAGGGGTTACTAAGAGGGGTTACTAATTAAGAGGGGTTACTAAGAGGGGTTAAGAGGGGTTACTAAGAGGCGTTACTAAGAGGGTTACTAAGAGTCATTGTTGCAAACTTAGTAGAGCTGCACCCACTCTCACTCTTTCTCACTATCAGAGACTGCAGCAACTTTTAAACGAAAGTGACATAGTAGCCGGCACAACCTCCTCCCCTATACATACGACTACTCATGCAAAGCAGTGGGAATCTAACACTTCAGCATATCCACGCCACTAAGCAACCACCACGTCGACACAGAAGTAAAAAGCTGACCAAAGTTTGCCATGGCAATCAGCCTATGCAGACTAGTGCACAGTTCAGGCTATCAGCCCATACAGACTAGTGCACAGCTCAGGCTATCAGCCCATACAGACTAGTGCACAGCTCAGGCTATCAGCCCATACAGACTAGTGCACAGCTCAGGCTATCAGCCCATACAGACTAGTGCACAGCTCAGGCTAGCCCATACAGACTAGTGCACAGCTCAGGCTATCAGCCCATACAGACTAGTGCACAGCTCAGGCTATCAGCCCATACAGACTAGTGCACAGCTCAGGCTATCAGCCCATACAGACTAGTGCACAGCTCAGGCTATCAGCCCATACAGACTAGTGCACAGCTCAGGCTATCAGCCCATACAGACTAGTGCACAGCTCAGGCTATCAGCCCATACAGACTAGTGCACAGCTCAGGCTATCAGCCCATACAGACCAGTGCACAGCTCAGGCTAGCCCATACAGACTAGTGCACAGCTCAGGCTATCAGCCCATACAGATTAGTGCACAGCTCAGGCTATCAGCCCATACAGACTAGTGCACAGCTCAGGCTATCAGCCCATACAGACTAGTGCACAGCTCAGGCTATCAGCCCATACAGACTAGTGCACAGTTCAGGCTATCAGCCCATACAGACTAGTGCACAGCTCAGGCCATCAGCCCATACAGACTAGTGCGCACAGCTCAGGCTATCAGCCCATACAGACTAGTGCACAGCTCAGGCTATCATCCCATACAGACTAGTGCACAGCTCAGGCTATCAGCCCATACAGACTAGTGCACAGCTCAGGCCATCAGCCCATATAGACTAGTGCACAGCTCAGGCTATCAGCCCGTACAGACTAGTGCACAGCTCAGGCTATCAGCCCATACAGACTAGTGCACAGCTCAGGCTATCAGCTCATACAGACTAGTGCACAGCTCAGGCTATCAGCCCATACAGACTAGTGCCACAGCTCAGGCTAGCCCATACAGACTAGTGCACAGCTCAGGCTATCAGCCCATACAGACTAGTGCACAGCTCAGGCTATCAGCCCATACAAACTAGTGCACAGCTCATCAGGGTCAAGGTTGCTCCACACTTTGCTGCACATGCAGGTGAAGCAATGAAATGTTGTGTAAATACTGAATGAATGTATCACATCACATCGCCTCACTTGAAGAAAATTTAGTTATAATGTGATGCACTGCAAAGCGATGCAATGTGACATTTTGTGATCATCCGTTAAGCACGTACTTGATCATACTTTAACTTGTTTGGAACATAACCAAACAAGGACTCTGCAATCTGATACAAGTAATGGTTGTGCTGACACCAATTGCGTAGTCTGGACATACCAGAGCCTTTTTTACCCCCTGCCCTATGAGACCATGAAGGTAAAGGGTCATCTCTCCAGACTGCATTAAGTAAGCATATATACATCATGTTGTGGGTGCTGGTCAAAGAAAGGAGCCGCCACACCAAAACCAGCTCAGGGAATAAGTAGTCCAGAGGATGAGTGGGAATGTTTAAAAAAAGCTTCTGGGTGTGCTTGGAGCCTAGGCACAGCTGGATTCCTAAAGAGGCAGGCCTAGGCACTCACAGTGTATAACCTAGAGGGTGCTGGACATGCAGCAGCTAGGCTCCCTGTGCATAGCCTAGGCACTCACAGCCTGGTTCCTAGTGCATGCTGGACACACAGCAGCTGGGCTCCCTGTGCAGAGCCTAGGCCTGGTTCCTAGTGCATGCTGGACACACAGCAGCTGGGCTCCCTGTGCATAGCCTAGGCACTCACAGCCTGGTTCCTAGTGCATGCTGGACACGCAGCAGCTGGGCTCCCTGTGAATGAGGCGCTAAGCACTCATCAACAAGTCGCCTCATAACTAGGGTAGGGCCAGGGCAAGGTAAGGGGAAAGGTGACCAGAATCAGAGCAACAGCTAGGACCAGGGCTAGATTTGGGACAGAAAAGGCCTGGGCATACCAACTCTTGGCCCTGGGCATGCCAACTCTTGGCCCTGGGCATACCAATCTTGGCCCTGGGCATACCAATCTTGGCCCTGGGCATACAATTCTTGGCCCTGGGCATACCAATCTTGGCCCTGGGCATACCAATCTTGGCCCTGGGCATGCCAATCTCTTGGCCCCGGACTATTTTTCATAAAATACTGAATCGCAAGACTCCCACACTAGCCAGCCTCAAACCAGTCTGGTCAGATAGTCCTAGTTTACCACAATATTTATAAATTATTTTTTAATTAAATCTGCAAGATCACTTGTCCATTTACATTGGCTGAACATTCTAATTCAAGCTCAAAGATGCGGACTAGGCAGGAACAAAAACACCTTCAACTGGCACTCTTTTTTACATGTTTATGTGTGTAAGAGACCTTTGGTTACTATGAATATTGTATCAGCCCCCCCCCCCCCCCCCCCCCCCAGAAAACTCCAGGGACTTAATATGGGACATTCAGAACAGCCACATGCAATTACCATTAATGAACTCGTTGGCTTGCGTGCAGTTGTCTAGTATAATCAGTATTCATACATCAGAATATGTTTGAAAACCTGCTGGCTATGAATTTTATGTTGACATGGAATGTAAAATGTTACCATCTACTTAAACTTTTACTAAAGGCCAGCTATGATGATGGTGAATTGCCTGATTACCTTAATACTGCATCCCAATCCGGTTGTATGTCCATGAGTGGCCATCTAGTGGCTTCAGTCATTTTGGTAAAGAATCGTTGCTAGTCTCTCGCTTCAGTAGCGTACCACACATATACAGTTATTACGTAGATGCAGACGTTGCATACGCTGATGCAACCTACGTCTAGTAGTAGCTCTGGAGACACACACACTTGCGCGACGCCTCATGCCATGATCCATGCGCGGGCGTATACTAGAACACTGAAGTGAGTATATTATGGTCTCGCTTATTGACCGAGATTAGACGTGCGGTAGGTGTTATTCTAAAATGAGGACCCCTATAATATTATGGGACCTCCAACTGAAGCACCACAATAAGAATATCATCACATTATTCCTGATGAAGGATCATGTAAAGAGTAAGACTCCAGAGTCGTGCGCGTCAATTATTTTTCGCGGTATATATTTTAAAACCCACTTATCTTAAACGCGCGCGCTATGTGCAGAGGGTTGCTCCTGCTGTATTTGGGGAAAACAAGGAAGTCATTGCCTATTTTAGGAGCAAATCTCTTTTGGCAAGTACTGTTACTTGTGGAATGTAAGGGGGGAAAATATCTAAAAAGTAATAATAATAGGATGATTATATTGATAATAATTATTATGATGAACATGTTTGGTGTTGTTTCTTGGTGTACAGTTGCAATGTAACTAAGGTTAGATGTAAGAAGTCCAGCCTGAAAGATGGATTTGCATGGGGGTGTCCTGGATGTAAAACCATAAAGACGATTCAGCATGGTTTGTATGTCTATGTCGATATTTTTAGATATAATAGTAGAGATAATTATTATATTATATATATTTATTATTATTGAAGGGAGCTTCTTTGCAAAGTCAATGCTTAGTCTGCAAACTTGGCTTCTTTTGATATATTGGTGGGCCAGAGAGTACCCATATACTTCTGCACTGGGTATGCTGGAAACAATCACAATTCCACTCCATTCTATGTAGTTGTTCAACACAAATTTTCAGGTTACATGCAAATAGTTTCCCGGAGAGACGCTGCAACATTACTCCCTATCATACGGTCTCATGTTGCAAATGGAACGATAATCCATTCGGATCAGTGGGCTGCGTACAGACAGGTTGCTTCTCTGCCTGAAGTGGTTGCTCATCGGACTGTTAACCATTCAATAGAGTTCCTATTATGTAGGTAAATTGATTTTATGCAGGCGAAGATAAAGTTTAAAAGGAAGAAGGGGTTCGTCGTGATTAACTTCCTTTATACCTCGATGAATTTATGTGGAGGGAGAGGAATGCCGGCACAACTGCTGATGCTTTTGCCAGCATCCTACATGAAATCAAAACACAATACCCAGTATAAGTTTGCCCTCTGATGTTTTGTTTTGTTTAAATGTTTTGTTGTTGGTTTTTTTCGATGCTACATTTGTTGTTTTATGAAGTTTTAATATGAAGTTGTGTTACTTTTTTTTGGTTAGTATAGCTGCTATGAATATTGTTCTGTCCTGAGGTAGTTGGTAGTTGTTATTTACTTCGAGTATCCTTTCTTGATGCCTTCTGAACGAGCGCGCGAGTTTTAGCGCGAGCGTTTAAGATAGTTTTAAAATATATACCGCGAAAATTAATTGACGCGCACTGATTTTTCGACTCTGGAGTCTTACTCTTTACATGATCCCTGATGAAGGCAGAGCATCTAGTTGAAAGATGGAGAGAGTAAAAATGGTTATTGAGAAGGTCATTGTAATCACACCATTATATACTGACTAACGAAATGGGCAGAAGCTGGACCTCTTCCTGATTAAACAGCTCATGAAATAGGAAGTTAATTTTTTTTGATATTTATAGGTGAAATGTAGACATGAATGTCCATCAGTTCTGATCAGGGCTAGGGCTAGGGTCGCTAGGAATTTGTCAATGAATTTTCAAATGAGTTGTATGCTGATACAAATAGAGGGGAAAAAATCAGTGATCATGTACAAATGAGAGCTGGTGTATAACTTGTCAACATTGTCCATAAAAATAAGATGCTCTGCTCTGCGTTGGATAAGATAAAGGGGTTTGTTTCATCAGGATTCCGACCATGCCACAGTGTTTCCTTGCTTCTTTGGACATCAAGTTGCTTTTGCACTCGATTGTTTTGAAGTATTTATAGACCATCCTTTTGGTTTACTTCCTAGGACCTCAACATAGAAATCTTATTAGCGCCATAACACTGTAAAAATTCCATAAGGTACAGTGTCGCGTGTCGGAAGCTTTGAGGGGGAGGGGAGGGGGAGCGAGTGATAAATACTAGACCAAAAATTGGGAAGCTGCTTCTTGGGGATCATGTACTTGCCAACCGAGGCCTCTGAGAATGCGATGCCACCTTCCAGCTTTTAACAAGGGCAAGGAATAACTCACCCTTGGAGGTTGACGTACTATTGCAAATGTGCGCATCTTTGTTGCTGTGCCCAATTTTTAACAAAACCTGGTGAAGACAGTCCTCATACTGATAAAATACTTTATATATCTAGCTCAGTTTATAATATATGTTAAGTCATCAGTAACACTTGTGTATAACACAATGTACACAATATTGAAACTACATTTACTTATGCATTCTCTTGACGGGTGGCAGCTTGGGCAATACCACTTTCCTTTTGTTATACTTATACTTAATCATGTCACGATCATCTCCAGACTGCCTGCAATAACAATAAACACAGCAATGGTTTCAAGTGAAGTTAAATGATCATCATAACCCTTAAACTGTCATGTAGGTTACTTCTCATGTTCTCTAAGTTTATTTAAACCATGAATATGACATTACCAATCTCATTGCCATTCCACATTAAAATGTAAGTACAATGTGTGTGTCAATAGTGAAAAATCAAATAAAGGGTTGTCCAACATTAAATTAAAAACATATCAACAAATCATTTATTTACAGTTTTTACACACGCATTTTATCAGTCATTTTTCAGGACATCCACAGTGGAATTATCCCTCACACTCCACCATGACCCTCTTTGAATTATATGGTTGCTTACAGTGGCAAAACACATCAATGTCCTTGAGTAGACCACACCTTCTATGTAGCTTTGACCTTGTAGAGGAAAAGGTGTCATCTGTCTTCCAAGACATGTTATGACATAATGTTCTGTTCCCAGAGACACTGCTGAGTAAGGAGAGAAGATTGCAAAATCTTAAAATATGTCACTACACACACATTTTAATGTACCATAAAGTGAATTAGTGTTCCACTTACCAATAAGATCCATGCCAGCTCCAAGGGCTCCTTCACCTTGATCGTCTTTAGGTCAGGTGCCTACATTTTCAGCTTTTCATACCTCCGACATAATTCACAGGAGCTAATCTGTAATGAAAATCATGTACTTCAAAATATTAACCATACACAACTTTTTTTGTAAGATTTGCACATGCATGACCCTAATCGAGAGAAGATACTGTAAAATTAGAGTGTTTTGCAGTCGATGGCTCCCATTGAAAAATATACACAAACCAATATTCACCTTTTAAGCAATGACATATCACTATTAAAATCATCTTCTCAATAATCAATGTATTCACTGAGCGTGAATACAATTTGAAGTTGATTATTGAGAATGTGATTTTAATGTTATTATGTCAACTGAGAGTTCATTGAGAACACATCACTATTGTTCTGCATACATAAAGAATAGTGTGTTCGTGTGCAAAGATGTGTATATAGCTGTATGTATTATTGTTATGTAAAAGCAACAGTCCTTCCCACTATACTTGAAATTTATTATGTGGTCATAAAATAAACAAAATGTTTAACCTGGCCTATATCATAATATTAATTTAAAAAAGAAGTTTCACTATCTATAAATAATACGATTTTATTTCTAAGCAGTTCTCTTTGTATCTCTGCTTACAAATGAAATTGTCTCTTAATCCCAAAACACGGTAACTGACACGTGCTAAATAAACAATTCTTCTGCCTATAAATGAAGCTGTCGCCATTTACAAAGCCTTTGAAGTGAGCTAGAAAGGACGACTTTCAACAACAAAAAACATGTGACAACTAAGCATTCACTTTATTAATGAAACATCACCTTTATCCAAAAAATCAGAGGAGGAGTTGTACTAGTATGGGGGCAAGAACAAAACCACAAAGAAGAAGATCCTGACAGAGATGGCACTGGTGGTGGGTGGGCTCCTGCAACAGTATCACTCCAATCTAAAGGGATATCACAGTGAGTGAGGGGTGAACAGTACACTAGCATGATATCCCCCAAAATATAGTACACTTTGAATAAATGTTATGAATTGGTTTGCTGTTTTTGTATCATAATAAAAAATAATAACATCACTACTGTATTATTATTACCATATGGAGCCTTTTATTGGCGGTGGTTTAATTTGGTGATTTAGTATTTCTTTCCATTTGGTGAGAATTAAATTTTAATATTCCATCAATTCATGTCAAGACATGGCATATATACATATATACATGCAACTACTGGTGAGCTGACTTTATAACCGAGAGAAATACTTTCCCATCTTCACAAGTAGGTTCCCATTGGATCTGCTCTCAGTCTCCTTCAAAACTCTCCGTACAGAGAGACCTATCTTTTTAGCTATATCAAGTCCATACCTTGAAGTTTTCGGAATCTATGGAGCTATAAAGTGGTAAGCACAATTTTCTTTAACAGCAGGAAATGAACATTCGCGCGTAATGTTTATATAAATGACCACGTTGACAGATACCCCAGTTATACACGGTAGGCTAGGTAAAATGACTACACTCTCTAAAAGGCCGCTCTACTTGCATCTGAGTTGTGACGTCCAGCTTTATGCCTGGGGTAAGGTCGGCTTGGAAAGTGAAGTAGCGCTACTAAAGAGTTCAGCGGACCCTAGCTTCACCGTGAATGAACAGCAAACTTATGCAGAGGTCTGTGCGAATGTTGTATTACTATGGGGGCGGGTTTAATTATATTGCAATGCCGCTGTAAAAGAATGCATCTAGTCCCTGCTTCTGTGTAAACGTGTAAAAAGTTGAGGTGGCAGGTGTGGGTAATGGCAACACGTCCTAGTGTGTGTTAGTCTGGAATAGAATTCCTTCACCATGTTCCCTTCTCCCCCCCCCAAAATAAATTTTACTAAAATAATAAATTGAAGGTGGAAATACTTGGGTATTTTTAGAAATACTTTCCAGTGTCATTGCCATGTACAATCAAGCTAGGCTGAATATATATAGTACAAGAATCCATCTTTCCCGTGTGTTACACTCTAGTAAGCGGTACTTGTTTGTTGGCTTGTTGGAGGGATGGAAATCAAATACATATATATATATATATATATTGTAAAAGCTGGTGGGAGCAAGCATCTATCTATATTAAGCATCTATCTATATTACGAACCTACATTCTAATTATATATTCTAATTATAAAGGTTCTAGCCTCAATTTGTTAAACGTCAATTGTGACTTTCACAAATTTTTAGATGTGATATCCACATGAACACTTTCCAGGCTCTGCTCTGCAGCAGTTCAACTGCTCACCCATCCCTTCTAGCTAGCCCGCTGGTACATACACTTGTTGATCCTAACCTACAAGAGATTGGTTGCGACTGCACGCAGGCATTGCTTGTTAAGCGGCTGCGAGTCCATTGTTCGCTCATGCTGATCTACATGTACAAGCCATGAAGCGCCATGCTTAATATCCAGCTTTTACGGTATATATGTCATTGTGCACGCACAACCTCTTTAAAAAGAGTTCTTCGTGAGGTGGAGGGATTTACAAAACATTGCACGGTGGTTTCAGCTATGGATGGGCACGCACGCCAAAGGACCTTCCAGAGTTTCCCGCCCAGAAGAACACTCTGGGCAACTACTCTCGGAGTGGTTGGCTTGCAACCAATGGGCACTGGGTAGCGGAGCAGCTGGAATATCTGGTGGCGATCAGCTTCCTTTTCTCTTCAAGGTGCTCTCCATCAACAAATCACTGTCAATACAAGCCCACCCCTCAAAGGAGCACGCAGAAGAGCTTCATCGCGTGTCTCCGGAGCTCTACCGTGACCCTAACCACAAACCCGAACTGGCCATTGCCATCAGCCCTTTTGAAGGTTTTTGCGGGTTCCGTCCTTTCATTGAGATACAACGGTTTGTGGTCGAGGTGGAGGAGCTGAGGGAGATGGTGGGGGAGGAGGTGTGTTCTGCGATGAATGGCAGCATGGAGAGTGAAATTAATGCCCTGCGGAAAGCCTTCACGTCCCTCATGGAGTGTGAGGCGGAGTTTTGTGAGAAGACTCTGGGGAGGTTGGTGGGGAGGGTGGAGTCTGGGAACTCTGGTGAGTTATACATGTAATTCGGGCGTGCGGCATGTTGTTGATGATGTTGTTGTCAATGTTTTTGTTGTTGCCATGTCAATGTTGTCCGATTGTTTCTAGGACTGCCTGAACAAGAAGGTTCTCTGTTGTTGCGACTCAACTCTCAGTTTCCAGGAGATGTCGGTTGCTTCTGTGTCTTCTTCCTTAATTTTGTCCACCTGCAAGCAGGAGAGGCCCTGTACCTGGCTCCCAATGAGCCACACGCGTATCTCAATGGAGGTATGTAGTACGCAGGGTAATGTCATGCAACTTGCGTTTTTCTCTCTCTAGTAAGACTAAGCTCCAATGCCAGAGCCCCTGTCCTATATTGCTCACAAAGAGGACTGTTATAGAGCCCCTTTGCTAGACAAACAGGACAGTTATAGAGCACCTGTCCTATATATATTGCTCAACACAGAGGATTTATGGAGCCTCTGTCCTATATTGCTCGACAAAGAGGATTTATAGAGACCTGTCCAATATTGCTCAACAAAGAGGACTGTTATAGAGCCCCTTTGCTTGACAAACAGGACAGTTATAGAGCATCTGTCCTATATATATTTCTCAACACAGAGGACTGTTATAGAGCACCTGTCCTATATTGCTCAACACAGAGGACAGTTATAGAGCACCTGTCCTATATATATTGCTCAACAAAGAGGGCAGTTATAGAGCACCTGTCCTATATATATTGCTCAACAAAGAGGGCAGTTATAGAGCACCTGTCCTATATTGCTCAACACAGAGGACAGTTATAGAGCACCTGTCCTATATTGCTCAACAAAGAGGGCAGTTATAGAGCACCTGTCCTATATTGCTCGACAAAGAGGATTTAAGGAGCCTCTGTCCTATATATATATTGCTCAACACAGAGGACTGTTATAGAGCCCTTGTCATGTATTGATTGACAAAGGGGACTGTTATAGAGTCCCTGTCCTATGCTCGATGAGTGTTCCAATGTGTACAGAATAATTTGACCATTAATCATAGCTCTACTCCAGGAGTTGGTTAAGTTCCAACAGCTATTGTGCTAGCTTTCTGGCTCCACCTACATTAGAAACTGTTCTGCCATGTTTATGTGTATTCCTATATAGAGGTGGTAATGGTGTAGGATGGCGAGAGTTCATGAGCCTTGTTTTTACAGGGGGGGGGTAGCCCACTTCAACTTAATGGATTGTAATCCACCTGTTCGCGTGAGTTGGCTGGGCGGGTTTTTAATTCGGATTGAGAGTGTTTACACGGGACTGAAACCCGGGTTGGAATCAGGTTCAAGGCCTCATGTAAACATGCCTTCTCTGTCTACCATATTTTGCAAAGAACTTAACAACTTGTAAAAAGATGGAAGTAACAGAAGTGAGCGGCGCTCCCCATGTTGTGCACTATATAGAAGGATTTCTTTTATCATCCCTTACCTTGCAGAACATCTTGCTCGACTCTCAAGGCCGGTTCACAAGTATATGCAGTGGATGTGATACTTTGATGACGTGGAATGGAGTCAATTTCCATTTCACTGTGATCACAAAGTTAATGCAGCTTTTAGCCAGTGTTGTACTGTGAGCCTACATGCACAGCTATCCCAGTTTACTAGTGCTGGAGTAGAATTTACTAGTGATGGATTCCTGCACAGCCATCCCAGTTTACTAGTGCTGGAGTAGAATTTACTAGTGATCGATTCCTGCATGTGCAGCCATCCCAGTTTACTAGTGCTGGAGTAGAATTTACTAGTGATGGATTCCTGCACAGCCATCCCAGTTTACTAGTGCTGGAGTAGAATTTACTAGTGGTGGATTCCCGCACAGCCATCCCAGTTTACTAGTGCTGGAGTGGAATTTACTAGTGGTGGATTCCTGCACAGCCATCCCAGTTTACTAGTGCTGGAGTAGAATTTACTAGTGGTGGATTCCTGCACAGCCATCCCAGTTTACTAGTGCTGGAGTGGAATTTACTAGTGATGGATTCCTGCACAGCCATCCCAGTTTACTAGTGTTGGAGTAGAATTTACTAGTGATGGATTCCTGCACAGCCATCCCAGTTTACTTGTGCTGGAGTGGAATTTACTAGTGGTGGATTCCTGCACAGCCATCCCAGTTTACTAGTGCTGGAGTAGAATTTACTAGTGATGGATTCCTGCACAGCCATCCCAGTTTACTAGTGTTGGAGTAGAATTTACTAGTGATGGATTCCTGCACAGCCATCCCAGTTTACTAGTGCTGGAGTAGAATTTACTAGTGATGGATTCCTGCACAGCCATCCCAGTTTACTAGTGCTGGAGTAGAATTTACTAGTGATGGATTCCTGCACAGCCATCCCAGTTTACTAGTGCTGGAGTGGAATTTACTAGTGGTGGATTCCTGCACAGCCATCCCAGTTTACTAGTGCTGGAGTAGAATTTACTAGTGATGGATTCATGGTGACCCTGCCCCTAATGAAGAAGGCCAGGGACTTACTTGTGTTCGTTTGTCTGTTTGTTTCTCTGCTAACAAGATTATGAATGCATGAATGCAGCTGGATGGATCTTTAACAAACAAGTCATTAGATGTTCAATGGTCAAAGGGCAATGGTGAGGTCTGTGTCCTGTTTCACCATTTCTCCTGTATTAGTGGAGTAGAAGGTTATGGTGCAGAGGTACGTACAAGGCTTGTTTCCATGGATTCCATATGTCCAGCACTGCCAATGGTTATGCCAGGATCATCACGCATGTCCCAAGTTCTAGGTTGTTTCCTGCCTAATACTAGGGCAGTAGTTTCTAGGGCATTCTTGGTGGCTGTAGCTACAGGGCAGGGCATCCGTATGACCCCAGGATGTTCAGGGAAAGTAGGGCTAGCATTAGGGGAGCAATAACTTTTTAACTTTGGTGGATATCCATGGATTATCAAGGATAATCTGTGGCCAGTATTGTCATTGCTATGGTACTATAGGAGTGCATGCATTCATGTGGAGGACTCAAGGATAATCTGTGGCCAGTATTGTCATTGCTATGGTACTATAGGAGTGCATGCATGCATGTGGAGGACTCAAGGATAATCTGTGGCCAGTATTGTCATTGCTATGGTACTAATACTATAGGAGTGCATGCATGCATGTGGAGGACTCAAGGGTAATCTGTGGCCAGTATTGTCATTGCTATGATACTATAGGAGTGCATGCATGCATGTGGAGGACTCAAGGTGTGACCAGTATTGTCATTGCTATGGTACTATAGGAGTGCATGCATGCATGTGGAGGACTCAAGGATAATCTGTGGCCAGTATTGTCATTGCTATGATACTATAGGAGTGCATGCATGCATGTGGAGGACTCAAGGATAATCTGTGGCCAGTATTGTCATTGCTATGGTACTATAGGAGTGCATGCATGCATGTGGAGGACTCAAGGATAATCTGTGGCCAGTATTGTCATTGCTATGGTACTATAGGAGTGCATGCATGCATGTGGAGGACTCAAGGATAATCTGTGGCCAGTATTGTCATTGCTATGGTACTATAGGAGTGCATGCATGCATGTGGAGGACTCAAGGATAATCTGTGGCCAGTATTGTCTTTGGAGGACTGCAAAGCTGTTATTGCCTCATGCCAGCATACATGCAGCAAACATGTATGTAAAGAATAAGGCATTCAGCCTATTTGAAACTACACTCAAAGTACCATGTGCAATATAGCAATGTAGCTAGCAACTGAACATAACAGGTAAGGTGTCGCTAGGTAAAGGGTCGCTAAGTGAACATAACTGGTAAGGGGTCGTTAGGTAAAGGGTCACTAAGTGAGTGCATATAGTCTGGTGCGTGTATAGAGTATTGTCTATCTCCCCCCAGTCTTTGGTCCAAGGGCAAAGGCTTGTGTCTTGTCCTTCAGAACAGCCGGTTAGGTGGCTTCCTGGTTCTTTTGGATCGTCGTAAAGGCGGTGGTTGCTCTGTGGTGGTGTCCCGTGGGATGATCCCGGAAGGGGCCGGAGTGGTAGGGCGGGACGGGGTGGATGGGGTAGGAGGCTGGGCGGGCGTGGTGATGGGAGTGTCCAGCGATGGGGTTGGTGGTGGATGTGGGGTGGGTATAGGAGTGGTAGGGGTGATGGGGGGTTGTGTAGGGTCGACAGCAGTAATAGGAAACGTTAGTGGTGGCCGAGGAATGGTGGCCATGTCGTCTAGGATTGATCTGCGAGCCGTTGGGGTGTTCGCTGGGGTGAAGCGCCTGAGGAACTGTCTGTTGCGGAGGGAGAGGCGTCCAGATCCGTCCACCCGGACTTGATATTGGTGGAATTGCTTGACTTCCACGACGGTACCAGTTCTGTCCCATTTGGTGGGGTAGTTACCAATTTGGTTCTGGATACGTACCCTGTCACCGATCTTGAGTGGGGTGAGGGTTCTGGTATGTTCGGACCAGCGGTCCTGTGCGAGGCAGTGGCGCTGGCGAAGTGCCGACTCTCTCAGAGACAGGTTGTCTTGCCAGGTCTGGTGAGGATGGTATTTGCCAGGGAGTATCGGGATCAGGTCCTTGGTGGGGCGGCCGAATAAGCATGACGCGGGGGATTGCTTGGTGGCGGGGTCTGGTGAGTTTCGATATTGCAATATGGCACGCTGAAAGGAGTCGACGTTGAGGTTGCCATCGGTTCTCACGTTGCCGGAGATGAGGCGCTTTATTGTCTTGACCGCTATCTCGGCGCGGCAGTTGCCGTGTGGAAAGGCGACGGAGCTTAGGCGGTGATGAACCCTCCAATCCTGTAGGAAGCGTTGGGTGTCATGGGCGGTAAATTCGGGACCGCCGTCGGACGCGAGCTCGTCGGGGATACCATAGGTGGCGAATGTACGTCGGAGCACGTCGATGAGGCCTTTTGATCCGTTCGTCGCCCGCTCGACGATGGGCCAGTTTGTGTAACGATCGACAATCACCAGGTATGCGTGTCCCTTGTAATGGAAATAGTCCGAACACACGCATTGGAATGGATACTCGGATGAGGCGGGAGGAGTTGGAGGCTGTGAAGCCTGGGATGGGGCCATGCGATTGCAGGTGGAGCAGGTGGCTCTCAACTGGTGGATGTCCCGAGTGATGCCTGGCCAGAAAATTGCTGACTCAGCCTTGGCAGTCATCGCAGATGTGCCTTGGTGTGCGGCATGGAGCGATGTGAGGCATGCTTGTCGGAGGGAGGGTGGGATGACGATGCGGTCCTTGTAGATAACTACGCCGTCGACTGAGTAGAGGTGTTGGCGGAAGTTGTGAAACATTCTGATGTCAAGGGGCATCTGGAGTCTGGTTTCTGGGAGGCCATCTTCGATCGCTTCGAGGAGCGTGGACATAATCGGGTCAGAGGAGGTAGCAGTTTGGACCTCTTCCCAGGTTACGACGGATGTGGCGTCGAGGGTGGATACCAGGGATTCCTGCAGTAGAATCTCCGAATCGTCCATGATTTTGTTGGCATCTGAGAAGATGCTGTGCGGTCCTGTGAGTACGAGGTCCGGGATATGTATCTGTGGATGGAGCTGGTGTGATATGGGGCTGACGTCGTCTTGGAGGTGCAGTCTGTCTGGCGAGGGATCTCCTGTGGGGTGGCGGGAGAGGGCATCGGGGGCCCTATTCTTCACCCCAGGGATGTGCACCATAGTAAACCTGTAGCGGAGGGTCTTCTCCTTCAAGTTTCTCAGGCGGATGTTACTGATATCGAGCGAGCGGTCACCAAAGATCTTCAAAAGGGGGCGATGGTCAACAGCGATGGTGAGGTCGTGACAGCCCAAGACAAAGTGACGTGCCTTGTCAAGGGCATCAGCTACTGCCAATGCTTCCCCCTCGATGGGGGCATAACGGGACTCTGCTGGGTGAGTGAATCTACTGCCGACCAGGGTGATCCGCCATCCCTCCCTGCAACAGAACAGGTCAGTGGAAGGGCACTGGCAGTGCTTTTGGAAAAGCCAGTACCCTATGCCGTGTTTAGACCAGTCTGTTGCGAGGCAGGTGGGTTTAGTCTTGTCATAGATGGTGACCCCGTGTTCTATCTCCGCGATAATGGCGAGTTTGGAACTGTTAAATGCCTGCTGGAGGGCATCTGTCCACTCGAAGGGCACTGATGGTTTGAGTAGTGATCGGAACGGTATCATAACGTCAGTCATGCTGAACGCGTATGCAACTTGGTTGATGAGACCGAACCACGATCGTACGTCAGTGAGGGAGGTAGGGGTCGGAAAGTCGGTTATCGCCTTTGTGTATTTCTTGCACGGGCGTACTGTCTCGCTAGTTATTTCAAAACCTGCGAACTCGACCGTCTCCATTGCAAATCTAAATTTGCTGGGATTGAGCGTGATTCCATGTCGGCCGCAGAGGTCTAGCCATTCTTGGGCCTGCAGGAAGCTGTCAGCGATTGTGGAAGACCATAGGAGAGTGTCGTCTATACACTTCGTTTTTTTTGGTACGAGTGAGACGATCTCGTCGTAACGGCGGGTGTATCCGTCGCCCGAGGCGATGTACCCCTGAGGGGCGGTCTTGTAACGGTATCTACCCCATGGCGTTATAAATGTGGTGAAGTGGCGATCGTCTGGATGGAGGGCGACGGAGTGGTAGCCGTTCCACGCGTCAAACACTGTTTTTCTTGTGTCGTGTGGAACGGATCGAGCCTGATGGAATGGCGACTGGGTGTGGTGGGTTTCCCTCGTCGCGTGGGCATTCAGGGGTTGAAAATCGATCGTGCGTCGAAGGGAGCCGTTTTTCTTTGCGCAAGTGACCATCCGGTGACACCAGGTGACGGGTTCGCCCACGGGGACTGGTTCCAGCACTCCCAGGCGCACGTCACGATCGAGGCCGGCTTTCACTTCCTCCTGCCAATGGAGTGGGACTGGAATGGGGGAGTGGTGGGCAGTCGGGGTAGCATCGGGGTTGATCATGAGGCGCAGGGGGGGTCCGTCCATCAGGGGTAGGGGCTGATGTTCGCAGGTGTTAAACGTACTGGCCTTGTAGCGTTGGAGGAGGAAGGCCTCGATCTTGCTTCTGTTCTCTGGTGTGGTGGGGAGGGGGGCCCCGGCGAGTTTTGGAGGTGGTGGGGTGCGACGTGGGCACTGGCAAGGCGTTGGTTCATCCGATAGTGTGAGTACGTCCTGGTTGGAGGCGGCATCCGTGTCGGTTGAATCGCAGTGGGATGAAGGGAATCCAGTGGGGATGATCCCGAGGTCGGCGCATGCTTCTTGGCTCAGGAAGAATTTGTCTACATGGTCTGTGATGTAAATCATCTGCCGGGTGGATCTCTTGCCCTGTGGTTCGGCCAGCTTGACGAGGATGGCGCCCAGGATGGTGATTTTGCTGTCGTTGGCAGCGCGCATCCTCAGACGAACGGGTAGGAGCTCTTTCGGGGTGAGTCCTAGCTTTCTCATGGTGGCAGTGCCAGCCAGACAGCTCTGGCAGCCCGTATCGGCCATGGCCTGCGTGGTGAATCTCCGTTGGGGGGCCTTCAGTCGTTGACCTAGGCGGATGTAATCGTCCTGTTGAGTCTCCACGGTTAGGGTGATGTAGGGCTGTGGTCTGGATTGCTTCTTAATCCATGAGTGTGTTAACTTATTGTAAGTATGGTGATCAATAGTGGCAGAATGTTGTGACGATGTCACTTGGCATACCATATCTGAGAGTGCATTCTCCTGCTGACCTCTAGTGGGTCGATGGTCGCCTTTACTCCTGCACATTTTGCTGAAGTGGTGCTCTCGATCACAGTTGTCACATTTGGAACCGAATGCTGGGCAGTCAACTCGTCTTATCCTGGTGGGGGAGTTCTTCCCGTGCCCCTTGGTGCCGCAGTATGTGCATATCTCGGGGCTGGAATGTGTGTTGGTGGTGGGGTGGGTGGTATTTCTTTGCCTTCGGTAGGAGCTCCCCATTGCTTCCGCTGATGGCGGAAGTGATAGCCGTGCGGCAGATCGTCTGCCGGCTTCCTTGGCCTCGATGAACTTGAGCGCTTGCTCGAGCGACATCGCTTGGTTGGCGTCTCCCAGTAGATCCATTTGGATTTCTGTGTCTGCTATGCCTCGACAGAGCACATCCGTGAGGATGTCTTCAGTATACGTCACTTCTCGATCGCATCCCGGGCAAGCCTTGACGTACTTGCATACGCTAGCCTGTCCTCTCAATCTCGCCGCAAACGCTCTGATGGGCTCGTCCCTGTCTTGCTTCATGTGATGGAGGGCTACTCGGGCGACCATCACGTTCTCCTCCCGGACAGCGAGGGCCTTCATGGCCGTGAGCACTTCCTCTTCGGTCCCTCCGGCGAGCGTCCCCCCTGCGTTTCGGGTCAAGTCTCTCCTAAGTTGCTCATCACAACACTCGAGTAGTTGTAACACTCGGTCCGGCCCCACCAGCTTGGTGGCCTTGGTGTAGTCTCCCCACCGAGACTGGAAATATATCCAGTCCTCGGTGGTGCCCGCTGATGAAATATCGGGTCTTTTTACTCCCTCAACCCTGGCAGCCTGAGTAGGTCTCTGCGCTTGGTGGGTCGTGGTATGGGCATTGAGTAGAGCTGCTGCAATGATTGCCTCCTGGTTGGGAGTGCTGTAATCGCAGCCATTCACAGGGCACCTGATTACTGGCATCTGCCAGTGTGATGGTGCACTTTATTTGGAGTTCGCTTCTGAGTCTTCTCCCTGGAATTAGGGCGGTGCTTTGCTGCCTCTGGATTTCCTGTTCCTCACTGAGTTCCTAACTGAGTTGCTGGCTACATAAAGAATAAGGCATTCAGCCTATTTGAAACTACACTCAAAGTACCATGTGCAATATAGCAATGTAGCTAGCAACTGAACATAACAGGTAAGGTGTCGCTAGGTAAAGGGTCGCTAAGTGAACATAACTGGTAAGGGGTCGTTAGGTAAAGGGTCACTAAGTGAGTGCATATAGTCTGGTGCGTGTATAGAGTATTGTCTAGTATGCAAAGCAGTTGAGGCAATCGGGTGCTCCATTGGTATATTTAGACGTATGTGTGTTTATATGTGTGTGTGTGTGTATTGACCCCTATTTTTAAAATGGCGGACAAAAAAGTCAATATCTCAGCAAAAACTCACTTTGGCAGCTTCTTAGTATTACGGATGTCATCTTCAGCCGATTTTGCACCCAAAACACTTCGAGTGTGCCTTGAACCCCACACAAGGGCAGTAAACCAGCAGCCCCCAACCGGCAGCCCCCAAACATTTTAAAAGCCGTGAAACTAATCTTCAAGATCTTATTATGTGTCAGTATCTACAACCCCCCCCACCCCCCCCCCCCCCCCCCACACACACACACATAACTTGCCTCTGTTCCTCATAATTTACTACCAGGGGACTCCAAACTGACTCCAAACTGTCCCATGCATTGCAACGACTAATCTACTTATAGATTAATTAAGCACTCGTCTGTTTGTCTGTTCAGCAAAACACAAAAATTGGTAAAGGTCATCAAGTCAGTAACACACTTAAGTAGTTAACAGCACAGAAGTTCAATTACCATGAGGCAGTATTGCTAGTGGTACATATTTGCACGGCCTCACAGGAGATAGCTTCTCGGGTGTGGTGATGCAAGAGGTTTTTATTTTGCTATCAGCCTAACCTTGATGAATAATATGGCCCAGAATTCTTCGCCAAGGTAGTAAACCGACAGACCGAAATATTGTGAAGAAACTTTGAAATTTATCTTCAAGCGAAATATTGTGAAGAGACCTTGAAATTTATCTTCAAGCGAAATATTGTGAAGAGACCTTGAAATTTATCTTCAAGCGAAATATGGTGAAGAGACCTTGAAATTATCTTCTAGCGAAATATTGTGAAGAGACCTTGAAATTTATCTTCAAACAAAATATTGTGAAGAGACCTTGAAATTTATCTTCTAGCGAAATATTGTGAAAAGACCTTGAAATTTATCTTCAAGCGAAATATTGTGAAGAGACCTTGAATCCATTTTCAAGGGTCCTGTTTCTGCGCACAAGAGGTCCAGTCATGAAAATTTTAATACAAGAAGATTCCAACTGTTCCAGTGCACTCCACAACTTCTGTTGCTTGATTGTGGAATATTCATCGATGTTGCAATCCAGCTGATGCATGTGCTATATGCAGAATGAATGATCCCACGCTCAGTTCTGCTGTTCGGTTTATGGAGTTCTCGCTCCTGGGAAATTGTTAAGTCCAATGAAGGCTGTAGCTGATACTCGACCTAAACATCTGCTGTTGGTTGGTGGAGTTCTCCTGTGCAACTGCTACCAAGTCCTTGAAGGAGACTGTAGCTGACCTTGCATGGCTACAGTCAACACTAGCAGCGAGACATGGCACGTGTTGATGTGTGTGGTGTACATTAATGTCTGGAAATGCTTCTGCTGAGGAAATCCTCGCCACTACCTATGCCTACAGGATTATTTTTGGAGGAAGAAGGAGATGGACAGAGTTTTTGGCTGAAGTTGCCTGGCAAACTAGCTATATAGACCAGGACCCCAGAGCATGGAGAGACCCAGAGCATGGAGATACCCAGAGCATAGAGATACCCAGAGCATGGAGATACTCAGAGCATAGAGAGACCCAGAGCATGGAGATACCCAGAGCATGGAGAGACCCAGAGCATAGAGATACCCAGAGCATGGAGAGACCCTGAGCACAGAGCATGGAGAGACCCAGAGCATAGAGAGACCCAGAGCATGGAGAGACCCAGAGCATGGAGAGACCCAGAGCATGGAGATACCCAGAGCATAGAGATACCCAGAGCATGGAGATACCCAGAGCATAGAGAGACCCAGAGCATAGAGAGACCCAGAGCATGGAGAGACCCAGAGCATGGAGAGACCCAGAGCATGGAGATACCCAGAGCATGGAGATACCCAGAGCATGGAGATACTCAGAGCATGGAGAGACCCAGAGCATGGAGAGACCCAGAGCATGGAGAGACCCAGAGCATGGAGAGACCCAGAGCATGGAGAGACCCAGAGCATAAAGAGACCCAGAGCATGGAGAGACCCAGAGCATGGAGAGACCCAGAGCATGGAGAGACCCAGAGCATGGAGAGACCCAGAGCATAAAGAGACCCAGAGCATGGAGAGACCCAGAGCATGGAGATACTCGAGACCCAGAGCATAGAGAGACCCAGAGCATGGAGAGACCCAGAGCACAGAGAGACCCAGAGCATGGAGATACCCAGAGCATGGAGATACTCAGAGCATGGAGATACCCAGAGCATGGAGAGACCCAGAGCATGGAGAGACCCAGAGCATGGAGAGACCCAGAGCATGGAGAGACCCAGAGCATGGAGAGACCCAGAGCATAGAGAGACCCAGAGCATGGAGAGACCCAGAGCACAGAGAGACCCAGAGCATGGAGAGACCCAGAGCATAGAGAGACCCAGAGCATGGAGAGACCCAGAGCATGGAGAGACCCAGAGCATGGAGATACTCAGAGCATGGAGATACCCAGAGCATGGAGAGACCCAGAGCACAGAGAGACCCAGAGCATGGAGAGACCCAGAGCACGGAGAGACCCAGAGCATGGAGATACCCAGAGCATGGAGAGACCCAGAGCATGGAGATACTCAGAGCATGGAGATACCCAGAGCATAGAGATACCCAGAGCATGGAGATACCCAGAGCATAGAGAGACCCAGAGCATAGAGAGACCCAGAGCATGGAGAGACCCAGAGCATGGAGATACCCAGAGCATAGAGAGACCCAGAGCATGGAGATACCCAGAGCATGGAGATGCCCAGAGCATGGAGAGACCCAGAGCACAGAGAGACCCAGAGCATGGAGAGACCCAGAGCATGGAGAGACCCAGAGCATGGAGAGACCCAGAGCATGGAGAGACCCAGAGCATGGAGATACTCAGAGCATGGAGATACCCAGAGCATAGAGATACCCAGAGCATGGAGATACCCAAAGCATAGAGAGACCCAGAGCATAGAGAGACCCAGAGCATGGAGAGACCCAGAGCATGGAGATACCCAGAGCATGGAGATACCCAGAGCATGGAGATACTCAGAGCATGGAGAGACCCAGAGAATAGAGAGACCCAGAGCATGGAGAGACCCAGAGCATAGAGATACCCAGAGCATGGAGATACCCAGAGCATAGAGAGACCCAGAGCATGGAGAGACCCAGAGCATGGAGAGACCCAGAGCATGGAGAGACCCAGAGCATAGAGAGACCCAGAGCATGGAGAGACCCAGAGCATGGAGATACTCAGAGCATGGAGAGCCAGAGCACAGAGAGACCCAGAGCATGGAGATACCCAGAGCATGGAGATACCCAGAGCATAGAGAGACCCAGAGCATGGAGATACTCAGAGCATGGAGATACTCAGAGCATGGGAGCATGGAGAGGCCCAGAGCATAGAGAGACCCAGAGCATGGAGAGACCCAGAGCATGGAGATACCCAGAGCATGGAGATACCCAGAGCATGGAGAGACCCAGAGCATAGAGACCAGAGCATAGAGAGACCCAGAGCATCGAGATACTCAGAGCATGGAGATACCCAGAGCATGGAGATACCCAGAGCATAGAGAGACCCAGAGCATAGAGATACCCAGAGCATGGAGATACCCAGAGCATGGAGATACCCAGAGCATAGAGACCCAGAGCATAGAGAGACCCAGAGCATGGAGATACCCAGAGCATGGAGAGACGAGAGACCCAGAGCAGAGAGAGACCCAGAGCATGGAGATACCCAGAGCATAGAGAGACCCAGAGCATAGAGATACCCAGAGCATGGAGAGACCCAGAGCATGGAGATACCCAGAGCATGGAGATACCCAGAGCATGGAGAGACCCAGAGCATAGAGAGACCCAGAGCATAGAGAGACCCAGAGCATGGAGAGACCCAGAGCATAGAGAGACCCAGAGCATAGAGATACCCAGAGCATGGAGAGGCCCAGAGCATGGAGATACCCAGAGCAGAGAGAGACCCAGAGCATGGAGAGACCCAGAGCATGGAGAGGCCCAGAGCATGGAGATACCCAGAGCATGGAGAGACCCAGAGCATGGAGAGGCCCAGAGCATGGAGATACCCAGAGCATAGAGATACCCAGAGCATGGAGATACCCAGAGCATGGAGATACCCAGAGCATAGAGATACCCAGAGCATAGAGATACCCAGAGCATCAGAGCATAGAACACCAATATCCTTTGACCTCATTAACTACCTCCTGGTTAAAAACTGATACCTCACTAATTAAGGTAATTAATGACAGATGTCACAATGGTAGTATCATGTTCCCTTAGGCCTCTCCAAGTAATGGGAATGATTACTGTGGGAATGATTAGTGTTGTGGGAATCATTTCCTAGGATGATAGGCGGAATTCATCAAGAATTGGACCACAATGTCAAGCCTAACCCTATAGTAGCAGCCATAGGAACAGCTATGGGTTGTAGGTATGGAAACAGATGGAATTCATCGGAATTAACTGCTACTAGTAATGATGGCTAGGCATTGAGAGGCAAGCAAAGAAAAAGACAAAAGCTAGAGCTTGTTGATGAACCGAGTAAGTATGTCCCCATCCTTTCCTGTCGGCCATAGCCAGTTCTTTTTTTATATTGCTTCACAGTACAAACTAGTAAGTAATGATTGAGATGAATCAGAGAAGCATCGACTGTAGGTCAGCCAGCCTGAGCTGGTGGCCTGGTGTAGGTCAGCCAGCCTGAGCTGGTGCTGGTGTAGGTCAGCCAGCCTGAGCTGGTGCTGGTGTAGGTCAGCCAGCCTGAGCTGGTGCTGGTGTAGGTCATCCAGCCTATGCTGGTGGCCTGGTGTAGGTCAGCCAGCCTGAGCTGGTGCTGGTGTAGGTCAGCCAGCCTGAGCTGATGCTGGTGTAGGTCATCCAGCCTGAGCTGATGCTGGTGTAGGTCAGCCAGCCTGAGCTGGTGGCCTGGTGTAGGTCAGCCAGCCTGAGCTGGTGGTGTAGCCATGTAGGTCACCCAGCCTGGTGGTGCTGGTGTAGGTCACCAGCCTGGTGGTGCTGGTGTAGGTCACCAGCCTGGTGGTGCTGGTGTAGGTCACGAGCCTGGTGCTGCTGGTGTAGGTCAGCCAGCCTGGTGGTGCTGGTGTAGGTCACCAGCCTGGTGGTGCTGGTGTAGGTCAGCCAGCCTGGTGGTGCTGGTGTAGGTCACCCAGCCTGGTGGTGCTGGTGTAGGTCACCAGCCTGGTAATTCTGGTGTAGGTCACCAGCCTTGTGCTGCTGGTGTAGGTCACCAGCCTGGTGGTGCTGGTGTAGGTCACCAGCCTGGTGGTGCTGGTGTAGGTCACCAGCCTGGTAATTCTGGTGTAGGTCACCAGCCTTGTGCTGCTGGTGTAGGTCACCAGCCTTGTGCTGCTGGTGTAGGTCACCAGCCTGGTGGTGCTGGTGTAGGTCACCAGCCTCTGGTGGTGCTGGTGTAGGTATCTATTTATTAATTTTTGTATTTTTGGTATGAGGGTCTATGTACGGGGGGCGGTGGTTTGGGGGGTTTGCGGAGGGTTACTTGGGTCTTGGTTTGTTGTTTGTCATATTTCAGGCTTGCTTGTTCTGCTATCTGGTAAGGGGACATGTCAGCTATTGACTGTGCAGGCTGTTCTCACTTTCACAATGCAGCAAGGCCAGTCTTGCTTTGAATATGCTGGCAGGCACACTCTCAATCAGTCTCTTCACTGTGACAACCATTCCTGGTTTTACATAAGGCCACATTATTTACAGTTGGTGACCAGTTCATATTTTTAACGAGTGGACAGTATAGCCTTACAGAGGATGGTGGGTGGACAGTATGGTGCATACATAGATACAGAGGATGGTGGGTGGACAGTATGGTGCATGCATAGATACAGAGGATGGTGGGTGGACAGTATGGTACATGCATAGATACAGAGGATGGTGGGTGGACAGTATGGTACATACATAGATACAGAGGATGGTGGGTGGACAGTATGGTGCATACATAGATACAGAGGATGGTGGGTGGACAGTATGGTGCATACATAGATACAGAGGATGGTGGGTGGACAGTATGGTGCATACATAGATACAGAGGATGGTGGGTGGACAGTATGGTACATGCATAGATACAGAGGATGGTGGGTGGACAGTATGGTGCATACATAGATACAGAGGATGGTGGGTGGACAGTATGGTGCATACATAGATACAGAGGATGGTGGGTGGACAGTATGGTGCATACATAGATACAGAGGATGGTGGGTGGACAGTATGGTGCATACATAGATACAGAGGATGGTGGGTGGACAGTATGGTGCATACATAGATACAGAGGATGGTGGGTGGACAGTATGGTGCATACATAGATACAGAGGATGGTGGGTGGACAGTATGGTGCATACATAGATACAGAGGATGGTGGGTGGACAGTATGGTGCATACATAGATACAGAGGATGGTGGGTGGACAGTATGGTGCATACATAGATACAGAGGATGGTGGGTGGACAGTATGGTGCATACATAGATACAGAGGATGGTGGGTGGACAGTATGGTGCATACATAGATACAGAGGATGGTGGGTGGACAGTATGGTACATGCATAGATACAGAGGATGGTGGGTGGACAGTATGGTGCATACATAGATACAGAGGATGGTGGGTGGACAGTATGGTGCATACATAGATACAGAGGATGGTGGGTGGACAGTATGGTACATACATAGATACAGAGGATGGTGGGTGGACAGCTATGGTGCATACATAGATACAGAGGATGGTGGGTGGACAGTATGGTGCATACATAGATACAGAGGATGGTGGGTGGACAGTATGGTGCATACATAGATACAGAGGATGGTGGGTGGACAGTATGGTACATACATAGATACAGAGGATGGTGGGTGGACAGTATGGTGCATACATAGATACAGAGGATGGTGGGTGGACAGTATGGTGCATACATAGATACAGAGGATGGTGGGTGGACAGTATGGTGCATACATAGATACAGAGGATGGTGGGTGGACAGTATGGTGCATACATAGATACAGAGGATGGTGGGTGGACAGTATGGTACATGCATAGATACAGAGGATGGTGGGTGGACAGTATGGTGCATACATAGATACAGAGGATGGTGGGTGGACAGTATGGTACATACATAGATACAGAGGATGGTGGGTGGACAGTATGGTACATACATAGATACAGAGGATGGTGGGTGGACAGTATGGTGCATACATAGATACAGAGGATGGTGGGTGGACAGTATGTGGTACATACATAGATACAGAGGATGGTGGGTGGACAGTATGGGCATGCATAGATACAGAGGATAGTGGGTGGACAGTATGGTACATGCATAAATACAGAGGATGGTGAGTGGACAGTATGTGGTGCATACATAGATACAGAGGATGGTGGGTGGACAGTATGGTACATACATAGATACAGAGGATGGTGGGTGGACAGTATGGTGCATACATAGATACAGAGGATGGTGGGTGGACAGTATGGGCATACATAGATACAGAGGATGGTGGGTGGACAGTATGGTGCATACATAGATACAGAGGATGGTGGGTGGACAGTATGGTGCATACATAGATACAGAGGATGGTGGGTGGACAGTATGGTGCATACATAGATACAGAGGATGGTGGGTGGACAGTATGGTGCATACATAGATACAGAGGATGGTGGGTGGACAGTATGGTACATACATAGATACAGAGGATGGTGGGTGGACAGTATGGTACATACATAGATACAGAGGATGGTGGGTGGACAGTATGGTGCATACATAGATACAGAGGATGGTGGGTGGACAGTATGGTGCATACATAGATACAGAGGATGGTGGGTGGACAGTATGGTGCATACATAGATACAGAGGATGGTGGGTGGACAGTATGGTGCATACAGAGGATGGTGGGTGGACAGTATGGTGCATACATAGATACAGAGGATGGTGGGTGGACAGTATGGTGCATACATAGATACAGAGGATGGTGGGTGGACAGTATGGTGCATACATAGATACAGAGGATGGTGGGTGGACAGTATGGTGCATACATAGATACAGAGGATGGTGGGTGGACAGTATGGTGCATACATAGATACAGAGGATAGATAGATAGCTGCCAACAATGGCTAGCCTAGACCTATAGCAGCTGCCAACAATTGCTATATAGCCTAGAGCCATGGTTTCATACAGATGGGGGGGGGATATCCTCTAACTCAAGTCCCCTCCTAGCTTAGATCAAATTTATAATTAAATGCCATGGTGAGGAAAACAAAATATTGCTTGTGCATGTATGTGTATTATAACACTATATACTCAGTGCAGCTAATTAAAGATCAATTCTTCTATTAGTTTCTTTAAAAATGTCAAGAATTTCTTCAAATTTCACATTCATCAGTTCTGGTCTCTATGGCAATCTTCACAACCTAGACAGGTTACAATCAGATAGGCGATTTCTAAGTCTGGTCTTGATCATTTTCATGTCACTGAAAGATCGTTCCACTGTTGCAATCCCGATTGGCAAGACCAAAATGATATGAAGGAGGGCAAAGGTTTGTGGAAATATGCCTTCATATGCTTCAGTAGCTTCCATTGACTGAATTTCATCTTGCATGCTAGGAGGTTTTGCTAGCTTCTTCGAATGCATTATCACCTCCTTTTCTTTTCGAAGTGCCCTCCTGAAAAATTTCCATTCAGACACAAGTTCTTCTGGATCTAGTTATGGAGATGATTTGTTAAGTTACACCATTGTACTTCACTGAGGCTTCATTACCATAGAACCCAGCCAAATTCTGAATCACTTCATGGCCATAGGAAGATAAGGACTCTTCTGTGGGTAGCAAGGCAGGATTGAAGATGGATGTGGCAACTAGTAGTTGAAGTGCTTTATCAGAAAATCACCCTTTGATGTTGTCAATCAAAACATCAATGTATGGCAATGTGATCAAGATGCTCCTTTGTATTGGTGATCTTGAACGGGCTGATCCAGAAATATGTCTTCCAATATCTATGCCATACAGAAACCGCCCCCTTTTAAGGCTTGAGTTTTTGGGAGAGAGTAGAAGAAGAGTTTCCATAAATTTCCCATCAAGCCAAAAGTCTTCTTTATCTCAGGAACACTCTCAGCTACTTGCTAGCTGTTGCTTGTGGCAAGAGCAATGGATGTACATGGCATGTGCAGAGTGAGTCTGCGTCCTTACATGCACTCCAGTTCTACTTCCTGCAAACACCGCTGCACCATCATATCCTTGGCCAACCAATTTGCGGTAATCAAGATGTCTTGAGTCAATAAAGGATTCCAGTGACTCTGTGATGGTTGCAGCATCACAAGCGAGAATGTGTAGGAAATGTTCCTCTGGCTGGCCATATATAATCCATCAGCAACACACAGAAAGTTCTTCTTGTGTGCTAATATCCTCACACTCGGCAAGGATCGAAAAGTACAGGCTCTACTTTAAGCTAACCAAAAGCTTTCTATCGATCCAGGTGGCAATAGCTTCTATGTATGAGGGATGATGAGGGATGTCACAGAAAATTTAGAGGTGTACCGTGCATTTGTAGGAGCCCCCATTAATGTGCTGCTGAAGAAGTTCATCACCATTAGCAACTTGAAGAGCTAGGAGATCCTGAAAGGTCGTAGTATGTAAAATTCTGTGTTTGAGCAAGAAGTGGACCGAGCGCAGCAATTTTAGAAGTATTGCCCTGTTGTTTGCCTGCTTTTCATTGGCACTCCTTACAGCTGCAGCACATTGGAGATCAACAACACTTGGCTGTTCTGCCATCCTTGCAGTCATAGCTGCATCCTTGTGCCATTTGGAATAATTGTGTAGCTTGAGTAACTCAGTGGCATGGTTCTAGTCAAGTACTCCTCATGATGTCCAAGCTTCACGGGCGTTTGGTGTTTTTCCATAGTTTTGACAAATTCGGCAAAGCATACCTTTCTCTACCTCCCTTTCTCTACCTCATCACAATATATGCAAGGCTATTTAGACTCCCATTGAGATCTGTAAGTGAGCCTGGATTTGTAGACCTTTTTTCCCTTAGCTTTGGTAGATTCACTAGACTGGGGAGTAGCTAGAGTCATAGGTTCGTCATCAGACTAAGGAGTAGCTACGGTACTAGTAAGCGCATTATTAGATCCTCACTTGGTCTCTTCCTAGATAAAAACATTCTGATATCCACGTTGTGTAGTATAGTTAGAAGATAGTAAATTTTAATGTACACACAATTCACATGTATTTATAATAAATAAAAAAACACAATGATCTAACAGAGCTTGAGATTTCCTAACAAGGTAAAAATAAGTACATAAATCTATCCTATATAAACAGGAATGACATAATAGATATTACATATAAACAGGAATGACATAATAGATATTACCTCTTCAGTATATAGAGGATCCAAATGAAGTATTTTAAGAATATGCAATACATGTACTACATTATCTTTAGCTACAGAATGGTAATTCACTTCAAAGACAGCACATGCCATGAAAGTGGGTGTGGCCATGAAAAGAGCTTGTCCCAGTCTAGTTGTGGTTTTTTCCCCCCTACAGAAAAATCCTGTATGAAACCCTGAGACCTACATGTATAGCAGCTGCTAACAATTGCTAGCCTAGACCTACAGCAGCTGCCAACAATTGCTAGCCTAGACCTACAGCAGCTGCTAACAATTGCTAGCCTAGACCTACAGCAGCTGCCAACAATTGCTAGCCTAGACCTATAGCAGCTGCTAACAATTGCTAGCCTAGACCTACAGCAGCTGCCAACAATTGCTAGCCTAGACCTATAGCAGCTGCCAACAATTGCTAGCCTAGACCTACAGCAGCTGCCAACAATTGCTAGCCTAGACCTACAACAGCTGCCAACAATTGCTAGCCTAGACCTATAGCAGCTGCTAACAATTGCTAGCCTAGACCTACAGCAGCTGCCAACAATTGCTAGCCTAGACCTACAGCAGCTGCCAACAATTGCTAGCCTAGACCTACAGCAGCTGCCAACAATTGCTAGCCTAGACCTACAACAGCTGCCAACAATTGCTAGCCTAGACCTACAGCAGCTGCTAACAATTGCTAGCCTAGACCTACAGCAGCTGCCAACAATTGCTAGCCTAGACCTACAGCAGCTGCCAACAATTGCTAGCCTAGACCTACAGCAGCTGCCAACAATTGCTAGCCTAGACCTACAACAGCTGCCAACAATTGCTAGCCTAGACCTATAGCAGCTGCTAACAATTGCTAGCCTAGACCTACAGCAGCTGCCAACAATTGCTAGCCTAGACCTACAGCAGCTGCCAACAATTGCTAGCCTAGACCTACAGCAGCTGCCAACAATTGCTAGCCTAGACCTACAACAGCTGCCAACAATTGCTAGCCTAGACCTACAGCAGCTGCTAACAATTGCTAGCCTAGACCTACAGCAGCTGCCAACAATTGCTAGCCTAGACCTACAGCAGCTGCCAACAATTGCTAGCCTAGACCTACAGCAGCTGCTAACAATTGCTAGCCTAGACCTACAGCAGCTGCCAACAATTGCTAGCCTAGACCTATAGCAGCTGCTAACAATTGCTAGCCTAGACCTACAGCAGCTGCCAACAATTGCTAGCCTAGACCTATAGCAGCTGCCAACAATTGCTAGCCTAGACCTACAGCAGCTGCTAACAATTGCTAGCCTAGACCTACAACAGCTGCCAACAATTGCTAGCCTAGACCTATAGCAGCTGCCCTAGCTGCAGCTGTTTGTTGTTGTAGATTTGGGGGATAACTAATTGGGGAATCACTGAGTTATGCAGGTGCCTTGAGGCAGTTATGGCATTTTACAAGTCTTGATTAGTCCTCCTGCTAGTGGGTGGATGGATCTCCAGCATTGAGAGTATCTGTATCTACATGGAAGAAGGAGATGGCAAGTTCAGCTGAAAGAGAAGTGTACCTGTTAGCTGTGGACCAGTGGAGGAACTTGCCAAGCAGTTCAAAGAGGACCATATTTGCATTCATTTTTGCACTTCTTTTTATGAAGATGACTTTGAAGAAACAGACATTTTTCTAAATAATAGTTAGAGACTTAGACAGAGGTATCCAAAGGTCCAGGGTTATGGCAACATGAGCATGAGGGCGCTACCAAGGGTTTCTAATACCGCAGATCCCATAGGTTGAGGTAGCTAACTTATTAGAACCTAGCACATGCATGACAACCAACCATCAACCAACTAGAACAAAAGAGGGCACTGGCAGGAGCTAGCACACAATGCACTTCTCTACTTCATTTTGAGTGACAAAATAATCTTCCAACAAGCCCAGGCAACTTGGATGAGGTAATGTTCAGGAAACGTCCATGACCCCAGACCCTTATGGTTGCTCCTCCAGGATCTATCTTAAAGTGGCCCCTCCAGGAGCTATCTTAAAGTTGCCCCTCCAGGAGCTATCTTAAAGTGGCCCCTCCAGGAGCCATCTTAAAGTGGCCCCTCCAGGAGCTATCTTAAAGTTGCTCCTTCAGGAGGTATCTTAAAGTTGCCCCTCCAGTAGTGGCCCCTCCAGGAGCTATCTTAAAGTGGCCCCTCCAGGAGCTATCTAAAGTGGCCCCTCCAGGAGTTATCTTAAAGTGGCCCCTCCAGGAGCTATCTTAAAGTGGCCCCTCCAGGAGCTATCTTAAAGTGGCCCCTCCAGGAGCTATCTTAAAGTTGCTCCTTCAGGAGGTATCTTAAAATTGCCCCTCCAGTAGTGGCCCCTCCAGGAGCTATCTTAAAGTGGCCCCTCCAGGAGCTATCTTAAAGTTGCCCCTCCAGGAGCTATCTTAAAGTGGCCCCTCCAGGAGCTATCTTAAAGTTGCCCCTCCAGTAGCTATCTTAAAGTGGCCCCTCCAGGAGCTATCTTAAAGTTGCCCCTCCAGGAGCTATCTTAAAGTGGCCCCTCCAGGAGCTATCTTAAAGTGGCCCCTCCAGGAGCTATCTTAAAGTTGCCCCTCCAGGAGCTATGTGTGTCTATAGCTCTGTTTTCTCCCACACAAGACTTGCACACATACAGTAGGTCCATTCGTAGCAATTTTTTAATCATCAAATATTCCAATCCATGTCCATGACTATCAATTGTGGAATAATTCGTTGATGATGCGATCCAACCATGCTTGTGGTTAAATCTGAAGTGAACAGTCAGTTGATGCACGGGTGCATAATCTTTTTCAAACTAAACAAACAGCAAAGCAATAAACAAGACTAATGCAGCAATATATGCATGCACACTAAAATAGTGTAGAATAACATCTGCTTAATATGTGCGATTAGTTTCAGCTACTAGTTGGTTTCTCTTTCAAACAGCTTTTCCTTCTATTGCCGAATGTTTCAACTGAAATACTTCAGTCTCCATCAGATGAAGACAAAAACAAAGGCTGATTGAATAGAGAACCCTCAAAATGGAGTTCTCCTGTGCAACTCTTACCATGCCCTTGAAGGAAGCTATAGCTGATCCCTGGCTGTCTCTATTAACAAAATGGAGGTGCATGCTGATTTGTGTGGACACAACTGATGGGAGTGGTTCATCTCTGCCTGTTGGTTTGCTCATGGAGTTCTCCCCTGCCGCAGTTCAAACTACAAAAGTGGACAAGCAAACATACAAAGCCACGAACGAGAGCAAAGATACAGCCACTTTCTAGATAATCAACTGAAATATACTCACTCAACGTTTCGTCTAGATGCTCCGAAGACTCGAGCATCTACTGTAGCATACAACAAGCAACTACTTATTGGATTGTCTTGTCAAAGAAGAAAGAAGACATTAGACCACAACCGGCATGATGACTTATACAATGTACCATGTACACTTAGAAAACCCTTTACCATTTGTAACCCGAGTAGACCACAACAAGTTTGATGACCCTTTACCACTTGTATAGAATACCCTTAACCATTTTAACCATATTCACCATGAGCAGACCACAAATGATATACGACCCTTTTTATACCATGCACAATAAAGACCCTTTACCAATTGACAAACAAAAACCCAGATGACCCTTTACCACTTATGGCATGTACTGTTTAGAAGATCCTTTACCGTTGTTAACTATATACACCACGAGTAGACCATAACCGGCATAATGACCCTTTACCACGACCCTTTACCACTTATGCATTTTAGAAGACCCTTTACCGTTTTAAACCATGCACCATAAATAGGCTTGATGATCCTTTACCACTTATGCCATGTACGATACTTTACCATTGTAACCATATGCACTGCTTTCTAAAATCTGTGTAATGATTTGTGTGTATGATTTGTGTGTATGGTTGGTAAAGGGTCATCTGTTTGAGGTCTATAGTCTTGTTTCTTTCTTGACTAGTTAATGCAATGTTTTAAAATATGAACATCTTTGGCCTTGCATAACATCACCTCTATTGGCTTGTTGACTGGAGTAATACTGCCTTACAGACTCCTCCAGGCAGTTCCTATACTCTCACATATTATAGCAACTCAGGACAGTGGCACGCTTTGGTTTGGTTCACCAGGAGAATCTTACAAGTGTTGCTGATCAAGGGACTGTCATGGAGCTTGTACGTAGCAAACTCTGTCTTCCTTGTTGTCCCTGTCTCTCTCGTACCATTGACCACCACATCATAACCATTTTTTGGATGGCACTCTCTTGAATGAGGCTTTAAAAAAAAGTCTGAATATGAGAATATGGATTCATTTCCCGCGTTAGACTGGGACAGGTTAAAATAATAATAATAATAATATTGAGCCTTCATTCATCAACCTGTAAGACGATGTCTCCATTCACTTGTTGGGTTTCACTATCTTCCACTTATCTTTCCACGCTTTTTCAAAGATTTTGTGCAATGTCCAAAAGCTTTTTAGTGGACCACCTGCCTCCACCCCCTGCTCCTCCTGCCTCCACCCCTGCTCCTACTGCCTCCATCCCTGCTCCTACTGCCTCCACCCCTGCTCCTACTGCCTCCGTCCCTGCTCCTACTGCCTCCATCCCTGCTCCTACTGCCTCCATCCCTGCTCCTACTGCCTCCATCCCTGCTCCTACTGCCTCCATCCCTGCTCCTACTGCCTCCATCCCTGCTCCTACTGCCTCCATCCCTGCTCCTACTGCCTCCATCCCTGCTCCTACTGCCTCCATCCCTGCTCCTACTGCCTCCATCCCTGCTCCTACTGCCTCCATCCCTGCTCCTACTGCCTCCATCCCTGCTCCCTCCGCCCCTGCTCCTACTGCCTCCACCCCTGCTCCTACTGCCCCACCCCTGCTCCTACTGCCCCATCCCTGCTCCTACTGCCTCCACCCCTGCTCCTCCTGCCTCCACCCCTGCTCCTACTGCCTCCACCCCTGCTCCTACTGCCTCCATCCATGCCCCTACTGCCTCCGCCCCTGCTCCTACTGCCTCCACCCCTGCTCCTCCTGCCTCCACCCCTGCTCCTACTGCCTCCATCCCTGCTCCTACTGCCTCCATCCCTGCTCCTACTGCCTCCATCCCTGCTCCTACTGCCTCCATCCCTGCTCCTACTGCCTCCACCCCTGCTCCTACTGCCTCCATCCCTGCTCCTACTGCCTCCATCCCTGCTCCTACTGCCTCCATCCCTGCTCCTACTGCCTCCATCCCTCCACCCCTGCCTCCACCCCTGCTCCTATTGCCTCCACCCCTGCTCCTACTGCCTCCACCCCTGCTCCTACTGCCTCCACCCCTGCTCCTACTGCCTCCGCCCCTGCTCCTACTGCCTCCACCCCTGCTCCTACTGCCTCCACCCCTGCTCCTACTGCCTCCGCCCCTGCTCCTACTGCCTCCATCCCTGCTCCTACTGCCTCCATCCCTGCTCCTACTGCCTCCATCCCTACTGCCTCCACCCTGCTGCCTCCACCCTGCTCCTACTGCCTCCATCCCTGCTCCTACTGCCTCCATCCCTGCTCCTACTGCCTCCACCCCTGCTCCTACTGCCCCATCCCTGCTCCTACTGCCTCCATCCCTGCTCCTACTGCCTCCATCCCTGCTCCTACTGCCTCCATCCCTGCTCCTACTGCCTCATCCCTGCTCCTACTGCCTCCACCCCTGCTCCTACTGCCTCCATCCCTGCTCCTACTGCCTCCATCCCTGCTCCTACTGCCTCCATCCCTGCTCCTACTGCCTCCATCCCTGCTCCTACTGCCTCCATCCCTGCTCCTACTGCCTCCATCCCTACTGCCTCCACCCTGCTGCCTCCACCCTGCTCCTACTGCCTCCATCCCTGCTCCTACTGCCTCCATCCCTGCTCCTACTGCCTCCACCCCTGCTCCTACTGCCCCATCCCTGCTCCTACTGCCTCCATCCCTGCTCCTACTGCCTCCACCCCTGCTCCTACTGCCTCCATCCCTGCTCCTACTGCCTCCATCCCTGCTCCTACTGCCTCCATCCCTGCTCCTACTGCCTCCATCCCTGCTCCTACTGCCTCCATCCCTGCTCCTACTGCCTCCACCCCTGCTCCTACTGCCTCCACCCCTGCTCCTACTGCCTCCATCCCTGCTCCTACTGCCTCCATCCCTGCTCCTACTGCCTCCGTCCCTGCTCCTACTGCCTCCATCCCTGCTCCTACTGCCTCCATCCCTGCTCCTACTGCCTCCATCCCTGCTCCTACTGCCTCCACCCCTGCTCCTACTGCCTCCATCCCTGCTCCTACTGCCTCCATCCCTGCTCCTACTGCCTCCATCCCTTCTCCTACTGCCTCCATCCTGCTCCTACTGCCTCCATCCCTGCTCCTACTGCCTCCACCCCTGCTCCTACTGCCTCCATCCCTGCTCCTACTGCCTCCATCCCTGCTCCTACTGCCTCCATCCCTGCTCCTACTGCCTCCATCCCTGCTCCTACTGCCTCCATCCCTGCTCCTACTGCCTCCATCCCTACTGCCTCCACCCTGCTGCCTCCACCCTGCTCCTACTGCCTCCATCCCTGCTCCTACTGCCTCCATCCCTGCTCCTACTGCCTCCACCCCTGCTCCTACTGCCCCATCCCTGCTCCTACTGCCTCCATCCCTGCTCCTACTGCCTCCACCCCTGCTCCTACTGCCTCCATCCCTGCTCCTACTGCCTCCATCCCTGCTCCTACTGCCTCCACCCCTGCTCCTACTGCCTCCATCCCTGCTCCTACTGCCTCCATCCCTGCTCCTACTGCCTCCATCCCTGCTCCTACTGCCTCCATCCCTGCTCCTACTGCCTCCATCCCTACTGCCTCCACCCTGCTGCCTCCACCCTGCTCCTACTGCCTCCATCCCTGCTCCTACTGCCTCCATCCCTGCTCCTACTGCCTCCACCCCTGCTCCTACTGCCCCATCCCTGCTCCTACTGCCTCCATCCCTGCTCCTACTGCCTCCACCCCTGCTCCTACTGCCTCCATCCCTGCTCCTACTGCCTCCATCCCTGCTCCTACTGCCTCCATCCCTGCTCCTACTGCCTCCATCCCTGCTCCTACTGCCTCCACCCCTGCTCCTACTGCCTCCACCCCTGCTCCTACTGCCTCCGTCCCTGCTCCTACTGCCTCCGTCCCTGCTCCTACTGCCTCCGTCCCTGCTCCTACTGCCTCCGTCCCTGCTCCTACTGCCTCCATCCCTTCTCCTACTGCCTCCATCCTGCTCCTACTGCCTCCACCCCTGCTCCTACTGCCTCCATCCCTGCTCCTACTGCCTCCATCCCTGCTCCTACTGCCTCCATCCCTGCTCCTACTGCCTCCATCCCTGCTCCTACTGCCTCCACCCCTGCTCCTACTGCCTCCATCCCTGCTCCTACTACCTCCATCCCTGCTCCTACTACCTCCATCCCTGCTCCTACTGCCTCCATCCCTGCTCCTACTGCCTCCATCCCTGCTCCTACTGCCTCCATCCCTGCTCCTACTGCCTCCATCCCTGCTCCTACTGCCTCCATCCCTGCTCCTACTGCCTCCATCCCTGCTCCTACTGCCTCCACCCCTGCTCCTACTGCCTCCATCCCCCTGCTCCTACTGCCTCCATCCCTGCTCCTACTGCCTCCATCCCTGCTCCTACTGCCTCCATCCCTGCTCCTACTGCCTCCATCCCTGCTCCTACTGCCTCCACCCCTGCTCCTACTGCCTCCATCCCCCTGCTCCTACTGCCTCCATCCCTGCTCCTACTGCCTCCATCCCTGCTCCTACTACCTCCATCCCTGCTCCTACTGCCTCCATCCCTGCTCCTACTGCCTCCATCCCTGCTCCTACTGCCTCCATCCCTGCTCCTACTGCCTCCATCCCTGCTCCTACTGCCTCCATCCCTGCTCCTACTGCCTCCATCCCTGCTCCTACTGCTGCTCCTCCTCTGAGCTGCTAATTATTCGAGGCTATTTGGTGGAAGTGAAAGTGTGAAAGCTTAAGAAATCTTCACTGTCATCACCTTGACAACAGCTAATTGGTGTGTGGTAAAAATCCTTTCATTTTTAACCGGAAACAAATAAATCCCATGCCGATGTTTCCTATTCAAAAGAAAATGGCCGTTGAATTGCATGGCTAAGTGGAAGGAAGAAAGCCAGGCTTGTGTGCGAGGTGGCTGAGCTTCCCGAGACCCTGTCTGTTGGTTGTAAGCGCTTGGGTTGAGGTCAAGCAGGAAGAGTCTTCACCGAGTGCGAAGTGGCACTGTCAACTTATTATGTAGGAGCTGCCGCACCAACTTGCAGGTCGTGGATGTCCTAACTGCATTTCTCTGTTGGCTAGTCATCGTAAGAATGGATGATTGGTGGTCTGCAGTGGCTCGTTACAACGGTGGTGTATGAATATCATTACAATGAAACCACTGAATGGTGGGAGGCATGGAACAAATATGTTTTATTAGCTATCAAACAACTAACTATGCTGTTTGTTAAAAAGAAAGAAAAGAGGACTGTTCCCACTGCTCCCATAAACATGTTGACGACCCTTTACCATTTACAATCATGTACACCGATATTGTTGGTTGTATGGTTTTAAATGGTAAAGGGTCATCTAACTGGTCGTGGATGACGTGGGCACAGTCCTCTGGATGACGCGGGTACAGTCCTCTGGATGACGTGGGTACAGTCCTCTGGATGACGTGGGCACAGTCCTCTGGATGACGTGGGTACAGTCCTCTGGATGACGAGTCCTCTGGATGACGTGGGTACAGTCCTCTGGATGACGTGGGCACAGTCCTCTGGATGACGTGGGTACAGTCCTCTGGATGACGTGGGTACAGTCCTCTGGATGACGTGGTACAGTCCTCTGGATGACGTGGGTACAGTCCTCTGGATGATGTGGGCACAGTCCTCTGGATGACGTGGGCACAATCCTCTTGATAACGTGGGCCCAGTCCTCTGGATGACGTGGGCACAGTCCTCTGGATGACGTGGGCACAGTCCTCTGGATGACGTGGTACAGTCCTCTGGATGACGTGGGCACAGTCCTCTGGATGACGTGGGCACAGTCCTCTGGATGACGTGGGCACAGTCCTCTGGATGACGTGGGTACAGTCCTCTGGATGACGTGGGCACAGTCCTCTGGATGACGTGGGTACAGTCCTCTGGATGACGTGGGTACAGTCCTCTGGATGACGTGAGCACAGTCCTCTTTTCTCCATGTCTTGTTGCTAGTGTAAACTGCACCCACGTAGGATCAGCTGCAGGCTCCTTCAAGGACTTGGTAACAGTTGCAAGGAGAACTCCACCAACAGCAGAACTGATTGCAGGGCATTCATTCTGCACATAATGCACAGCATGCGAGGAATTCTAATTATAAAACATGTTGTGGGCTATCTTGCTTGCCCCTCGACAACCACCACTAGCCCTCGACAACCAACACTAGCCATACTTTTTACCAAAATTAAAGGCCGGAGTAGTCGTGGACGTGTATTGGGCCATGTGGAGTCTCCGAGCACTCACAAGTGTTTATGAGCTGGCCATCATGTGGAGTCTGCGAGCACTCGAGTGTTTATGAGCTGGCCATCATGTGGAGTCTGCGAGCACTCGAGTGTTTATGAGCTGGCCATCATGTGGAGTCTGCGAGCACTCGAGTGTTTATGAGCTGGCCATCATGTGGAGTCTGCGAGCACTCGAGTGTTTATGAGCTGGCCATCATGTGAAGTCTGCGAGCACTCGAGTGTTTATGAGCTGGCTATCATGTGGAGTCTGCGAGCACTCGAGTGTTTATGAGCTGGCCATCATGTGGAGTCTGCGAGCACTTGAGTGTTTATGAGCTGGCCATCATGTGGAGTCTGCGAGCACTCGAGTGTTTATGAGCTGGCCATCATGTGGAGTCTGCGAGCACTCGAGTGTTTATGAGCTGGCCATCAAGTGTTTATGAGCTGGCCTTCATGTGGAGTCTGCGAGCACTCGAGTGTTTATGAGCTGGCCATCATGTGGAGTCTGCGAGCACTCGAGTGTTTATGAGCTAGCCATCATGTGAAGTCTGCGAGCACTCGAGTGTTTATGAGCTGGCCATCATGTGGAGTCTGCGAGCACTCGAGTGTTTATGATCTGGCCATCATGTGGAGTCTCCGAGCACTCGAGTGTTTATGAGCTGGCCATCATGTGAAGTCTGCGAGCACTCGAGTGTTTATGAGCTGGCCATCATGTGGAGTCTCCGAGCACAGTGGCTGTCGTGTGTCGTGTCGTGCGCTAGAAACACAAACAATAAGCAGATCCTTGGAAGTGAGTTTTTCACACCCTCAACCTCTTGCCCTTATTTTATTTGCTGCCAACAGGTTACTACCGTGGGCTAGTATCAGCTGAAACACACTTAGGCAGCTGCTGCCCATATCTAGCTGAGATGAGTTCAGTTGGGTGTTTTGGGGTGGGGGGGGGGGGGGGGGGGGGGAGGGGTTAACATCTGCCATTTAAAAAAAATAGGGCAACAATTTATTGGAAAAACTGGTGCATGTGTGTGTGGTGTGTGTTATTTAGCAATAGTGCTTAGTATGCCAATTTTTTTCTTGCTGGTTTAGGCCAGAAGCAGGGAAACCAGAGTCCTCTCCCCCTCTCTATCAGGCAGGCAAACCAGAGTCCTCTCCCTCTCTCTATCAGGCAGGGAAATCAGAGTCCTCTCCCCCTCTCTATCAGGCAGGGAAACCAGAGTCCTCTCCCCCTCTCTATCAGGCAGGCAAACCAGAGTCCTCTCCCCCTCTCTATCAGGCAGGCAAACCAGAGTCCTCTCCCCCTCTCTATCAGGCAGGGAAACCAGAGTCCTCTCCCCCTCTCTATCAGGCAGGGAAACCAGAGTCCTCTCCCCCTCTCTATCAGGCAGGCAAACCAGAGTCCTCTCCCCCTCTCTATCAGGCAGGGAAACCAGAGTCCTCTCCCCCTCTCTATCAGGCAGGGAAACCAGAGTCCTCCCCCCCTCTCTATCAGGCAGGCAAACCAGAGTCCTCTCCCTCTCTCTATCAGGCAGGCAAACCAGAGTCCTCTCCCCCTCTCTATCAGGCAGGCAAACCAGAGTCCTCTCCCCCTCTCTATTAGGCAGGGAAACCAGAGTCCTCTCCCCCTCTCTATCAGGCAGGGAAACCAGAGTCCTCTCCCCCTCTCTATCAGGCAGGCAAACCAGAGTCCTCTCCCCCTCTCTATTAGGCAGGGAAACCAGAGTCCTCTCCCCCTCTCTATCAGGCAGGGAAACCAGAGTCCTCTCCCCCTCTCTATCAGGCAGAGAAACCAGAGTCCTCTCCCCCTCTCTATCAAGTAGGGAAACCAGAGTCCTCTCCCTCTCTATCAGGCAGGGAAACCAGAGTCCTCTCCCCCTCTCTATCAGGCAGAGAAACCAGAGACCTCTCCCCCCTCTATCAGGCAGAGAAACCAGAGTCCTCTCCCCCTCTCTATCAAGTAGGGAAACCAGAGTCCTCTCCCCCTCTCTATCAGGCAGGGAAACCAGAGTCCTCTCCCCCTCTCTATCAGGCAGAGAAACCAGAGTCCTCTCCCCCCTCTATCAGGCAGAGAAACCAGAGTCCTCTCCCCCTCTCTATCAAGTAGGGAAACCAGAGTCCTCTCCCTCTCTATCAGGCAGGGAAACCAGAGTCCTCTCCCCCTCTCTATCAGGCAGAGAAACCAGAGTCCTCTCCCCCTCTCTATATCAAGTAGGGAAACCAGAGTCCTCTCCCTCTCTCTATCAGGCAGGGAAACCAGAGTCCTCTCCCCCTCTCTATCAAGTAGGGAAACCAGAGTCCTCTCCCTCTCTATCAGGCAGGGAATGCACTAACACTCCACACATTAGTTTTGCTTCCTTACTTCACACCCTCCAATCTCTGAGGTCCAGAAACCAGGAGAGAGATTAACCTTCACCCATGCACTTGGTTACTGACTCTCGTAACATTTGCTCCACCGGCAGCCAGCCATGGAAAGATGAAGTCACAGCTATTGCAATGATATCTGTGCTCCTGCAGGCGGGCAATTGTTCTGATAAGAAATCCTTCCTTCAGATCTTTTGGGGGGAAAAAACAACAAGTTTTACCATTTGCTGTTGTTCCTCACTCAGAACAGTGCACATGATGAGGTCTTTATAACAGAGAATAGATACCCCTCCCCCATCTATGTAGGTTCAAAGGAGGGATGGGTCCAAGTGCATTGAAATCTGTAAGCATGCAAGACGTGTATCACGCCATTTAGAGCTGGCATTCGGGGGATTTGGATTGTTGGCAGTGTCAATATTTATAAATAGAGCTCGTGAGTTGTCAGAACTATCAGTAGTAATCTCACGAGTGCAAAAGGGAGGGGAAAGGGTTGGGACCCCTGGACCCCCAGTAGTGTTTATGTGCATGTGCACAATTTTCAGCGGGAGATTTGGTTTTGCCTGGGAGGACGGGAGAGGTAGTGCCAAACACGGAAGCCCTTCTGCCCAAAATGGGAGAGTTGGAACCTACCTACTGTACATGTATGCTATTTCAGAATGGCAGACACCTCACACACACAAACACATGCACACACACATGCACAACACATGCACACACACACATGCACACACACACATGCACAGACACACACACACACAGACACACCGACACACACACACATGCACACACACACACATGCACACACACACACCACACACACACAGCCTGTGTCTCACTTGGGTAGAGGGAGGAGTGTTATGTGTCCGGCTTAGATTGTGGGCAAGCAATGTCTGGATAACTCGCTTGTTTCTACAGACACACAGACAATGGCACGATCACTTGATCTCGCTTACACATGCATTGCTTGGGGTAATTAGCAGGTGTGTGCTTGCCTAGTCGGTAACTATTCTGTGGGTCTGATCCTGGCAAGGTCTATACAGCACTCTGTGAACCTGATCCTTGGTCATAGTGGCAAGGTCTATACAGCACTCTGTGGCCTGATCCTTGGTCATAGTGGCAAGGTCTATACAGCACTCTGTGAACCTGATCCTTGGTCATAGTGGCAAGGTCATACAGCACTCTGTGAACCTGATCCTTGGTCATAGTGGCAAGGTCTATACAGCACTCTGTGAGCCTGATCCTTGATCATAGTGGCAAGGTCTATACAGCACTCTGTGAGCCTGATCCTTGGTCATAGTGGCAAGGTCTATACAGTACTCTGTGAACCTGATCCTTGGTCATAGTGGCAAGGTCTATACAGCACTCTGTGAGCCTGATCCTTGGTCATAGTGGCAAGGTCTATACAGCACTCTGTGAACCTGATCCTTGGTCATAGTGGCAAGGTCTATACAGCACTCTGTGAACCTGATCCTTGGTCATAGTGGCAAGGTCTATACAGCACTCTGTGAGCCTGCTCCTTGGTCATAGTGGCAAGGTCTATACAGCACTCTGTGAACCTGATCCTTGGTCATAGTGGCAAGGTCTATACAGCACTCTGTGAACCTGATCCTTGGTCATAGTGGAAAGGTCTATACAGTACTCTGTGAGCCTGATCCTTGGTCATAGTGGCAAGGTCTATACAGCACTCTGTGAGCCTGATCCTTGGTCATAGTGGCAAGGTCTATACAGCACTCTGTGAGCCTGATCCTTGGTCATAGTGGCAAGGTCTATACAGCACTCTGTAAGCCTGATCCTTGGTCATAGTGGCAAGGTCTATACAGCACTCTGTAAGCCTGATCCTTGGTCATAGTGGCAAGGTCTATACAGCACTCTGTAAGCCTGATCCTTGGTTATAGTGGCAAGGTCTATACAGCACTCTGTGAGCCTGATCCTTGGTCATAGTGGCAAGGTCTATACAGCACTCTGTAAGCCTGATCCTTGGTCATAGTGGCAAGGTCTATACAGAGCCTGATCCTTGGTCATAGTGGCAAGGTCTATACAGCACTCTGTGAGCCTGATCCTTGGTCATAGTGGCAAGGTCTATACAGCACTCTGTGAGCCTGCTCCTTGGTCATAGTGGCAATGTCTATACAGCACTCTGTGAGCCTGGTACTTGGTCATAGTGGCAAGGTCTATACAGTACTCTGTGAGCCTGATCCTTGGTCATAGTGGCAAGGTCTATACAGTACTCTGTGGGCCTCATCCTTGGTCATAGTGGCAAGGTCTATACAGCACTCTGTGAACCTGATCCTTGGTCATAGTGGCAAGGTCTATACAGCACTCTGTGAACCTGATCCTTGGTCATAGTGGCAAGGTCTATACAGCACTCTGTGAGCCTGGTCCTTGGTCATAGTGGCAAGGTCTATACAGCACTCTGTGAGCTTGATCCTTGGTCATAGTGGCAAGGTCTATACAGCACTCTGTGAGCCTGATCCTTGGTCATAGTGGCAAGGTCTATACAGCACTCTGTGAGCCTGATCCTTGGTCATAGTGGCAAGGTCTATACAGCACTCTGTGAGCCTGGTCCTTGGTCATAGTGGCAAGGTCTATACAGCACTCTGTGAGCCTGATCCTTGGTCATAGTGGCAAGGTCTATACAGCACTCTGTGAACCTGATCCTTGGTCATAGTGGCAAGGTCTATACAGCACTCTGTGAGCCTGATCCTTGGTCATAGTGGCAAGGTCTATACAGCACTCTGTGAGCCTGATCCTTGGTCATAGAGGCAAGGTCTATACAGTACTCTGTGAGCCTGATCCTTGGTCATAGTGGCAAGGTCTATACAGCACTCTGTCAGCCTGATCCTTGGTCATAGTGGCAAGGTCTATATGTACAGTACTCTGTGAGCCTGATCCTTGGTCATAGTGGCAAGGTCTATACAGCACTCTGTGGCCTGATCCTTGGTCATAGTGGCAAGGTCTATACAGCACTCTGTCAGCCTGATCCTTGGTCATAGTGGCAAGGTCTATACAGCACTCTGTGAACCTGATCCTTGGTCATAGTGGCAAGGTCTATACAGCACTCTGTGAGCCTGATCCTTGGTCATAGTGGCAAGGTCTATACAGCACTCTGTGAGCCTGATCCTTGGTCATAGTGGCAAGGTCTATACAGTACTCTGTGAGCCTGATCCTTGGTCATAGTGGCAAGGTCTATACAGTACTCTGTGAACCTGATCCTTGGTCATAGTGGCAAGGTCTATACAGCACTCTGTGAGCCTGATCCTTGGTCATAGTGGCAAGGTCTATACAGCACTCTGTGAACCTGATCCTTGGTCATAGTGGCAAGGTCTATACAGTACTCTGTGAGCCTGATCCTTGGTCATAGTGGCAAGGTCTATACAGTACTCTGTGAACCTGATCCTTGGTCATAGTGGCAAGGTCTATACAGTACTCTGTGAACCTGATCCTTGGTCATAGTGGCAAGGTCTATACAGCACTCTGTGAACCTGATCCTTGGTCATAGTGGCAAGGTCTATACAGCACTCTGTGAGCCTGATCCTTGGTCATAGTGGCAAGGTCTATACAGTACTCTGTGAGCCTGATCCTTGGTCATAGTGGCAAGGTCTATACAGCACTCTGTGAGCCTGATCCTTGGTCATAGTGGCAAGGTCTATACAGCACTCTGTGAACCTGATCCTTGGTCATAGTGGCAAGGTCTATACAGCACTCTGTGAACCTGATCCTTGGTCATAGTGGCAAGGTCTATACAGCACTCTGTGAACCTGATCCTTGGTCATAGTGGCAAGGTCTATACAGCACTCTGTGGCCTGATCCTTGGTCATAGTGGCAAGGTCTATACAGTACTCTGTGGCCTGATCCTTGGTCATAGAGGCAAGGTCTATACAGCACTCTGTGAACCTGATCCTCGGTCATAGTGGCAAGGTCTATACAGCACTCTGTGAACCTGATCCTTGGTCATAGTGGCAAGGTCTATACAGCACTGTGAGCCTGATCCTTGGTCATAGTGGCAAGGTCTATACAGCACTCTGTGAGCCTGATCCTTGGTCATAGTGGCAAGGTCTATACAGCACTCGGTGAGCCTGATCCTTGGTCATAGTGGCAAGGTCTATACAGTACTCTGTGAGCCTGATCCTTGGTCATAGTGGCAAGGTCTATACAGCACTCTGTGAGCCTGATCCTTGGTCATAGTGGCAAGGTCTAGACAGCACTCTGTGAGCCTGATCCTTGGTCATAGTGGCAAGGTCTATACAGCACTCTGTGAGCCTGATCCTTGGTCATAGTGGCAAGGTCTATACAGCACTCTGTGGCCTGATCCTTGGTCATAGTGGCAAGGTCTATACAGTACTCTGTGAGCCTGATCCTTGGTCATAGTGGCAAGGTCTATACAGCACTCTGTGAACCTGATCCTTGGTCATAGTGGCAAGGTCTATACAGCACTCTGTGGGCCTGATCCTTGGTCATAGTGGCAAGGTCTATACAGCACTCTGTGGGCCTGATCCTTGGTCATAGTGGCAAGGTCTATACAGCACTCTGTCAGCCTGATCCTTGGTCATAGTGGCAAGGTCTATACAGCACTCTGTGAGCCTGATCCTTGGTCATAGTGGCAAGGTCTATACAGCACTCTGTGAGCCTGATCCTTGGTCATAGTGGCAAGGTCTATACAGCACTCTGTGGCCTGATCCTTGGTCATAGTGGCAAGGTCTATACAGTACTCTGTGAGCCTGATCCTTGGTCATAGTGGCAAGGTCTATACAGCACTCTGTGAACCTGATCCTTGGTCATAGTGGCAAGGTCTATACAGCACTCTGTGAGCCTGATCCTTGGTCATAGTGGCAAGGTCTATACAGCACTCTGTGAACCTGATCCTTGGTCATAGTGGCAAGGTCTATACAGCACTCTGTGAACCTGATCCTTGGTCATAGTGGCAAGGTCTATACAGCACTCTGTGAGCCTGATCCTTGGTCATAGTGGCAAGGTCTATACAGCACTCTGTGAGCCTGATCCTTGGTCATAGTGGCAAGGTCTATACAGCACTCTGTGAGCCTGGTCCTTGGTCATAGTGGCAAGGTCTATACAGCACTCTGTGAGCCTGATCCTTGGTCATAGTGGCAAGGTCTATACAGCACTCTGTGAACCTGATCCTTGGTCATAGTGGCAAGGTCTATACAGCACTCTGTGAGCCTGATCCTTGGTCATAGTGGCAAGGTCTATACAGCACTCTGTGAGCCTGATCCTTGGTCATAGAGGCAAGGTCTATACAGTACTCTGTGAGCCTGATCCTTGGTCATAGTGGCAAGGTCTATACAGCACTCTGTCAGCCTGATCCTTGGTCATAGTGGCAAGGTCTATATGTACAGTACTCTGTGAGCCTGATCCTTGGTCATAGTGGCAAGGTCTATACAGCACTCTGTGGCCTGATCCTTGGTCATAGTGGCAAGGTCTATACAGCACTCTGTCAGCCTGATCCTTGGTCATAGTGGCAAGGTCTATACAGCACTCTGTGAACCTGATCCTTGGTCATAGTGGCAAGGTCTATACAGCACTCTGTGAGCCTGATCCTTGGTCATAGTGGCAAGGTCTATACAGCACTCTGTGAGCCTGATCCTTGGTCATAGTGGCAAGGTCTATACAGTACTCTGTGAGCCTGATCCTTGGTCATAGTGGCAAGGTCTATACAGTACTCTGTGAACCTGATCCTTGGTCATAGTGGCAAGGTCTATACAGCACTCTGTGAGCCTGATCCTTGGTCATAGTGGCAAGGTCTATACAGCACTCTGTGAACCTGATCCTTGGTCATAGTGGCAAGGTCTATACAGTACTCTGTGAGCCTGATCCTTGGTCATAGTGGCAAGGTCTATACAGTACTCTGTGAACCTGATCCTTGGTCATAGTGGCAAGGTCTATACAGTACTCTGTGAACCTGATCCTTGGTCATAGTGGCAAGGTCTATACAGCACTCTGTGAACCTGATCCTTGGTCATAGTGGCAAGGTCTATACAGCACTCTGTGAGCCTGATCCTTGGTCATAGTGGCAAGGTCTATACAGTACTCTGTGAGCCTGATCCTTGGTCATAGTGGCAAGGTCTATACAGCACTCTGTGAGCCTGATCCTTGGTCATAGTGGCAAGGTCTATACAGCACTCTGTGAACCTGATCCTTGGTCATAGTGGCAAGGTCTATACAGCACTCTGTGAACCTGATCCTTGGTCATAGTGGCAAGGTCTATACAGCACTCTGTGAACCTGATCCTTGGTCATAGTGGCAAGGTCTATACAGTACTCTGTGGCCTGATCCTTGGTCATAGTGGCAAGGTCTATACAGTACTCTGTGGCCTGATCCTTGGTCATAGAGGCAAGGTCTATACAGCACTCTGTGAACCTGATCCTCGGTCATAGTGGCAAGGTCTATACAGCACTCTGTGAACCTGATCCTTGGTCATAGTGGCAAGGTCTATACAGCACTGTGAGCCTGATCCTTGGTCATAGTGGCAAGGTCTATACCTCTGTGAGCCTGATCCTTGGTCATAGTGGCAAGGTCTATACAGCACTCGGTGAGCCTGATCCTTGGTCATAGTGGCAAGGTCTATACAGTACTCTGTGGCCTGATCCTTGGTCATAGTGGCAAGGTCTATACAGCACTCTGTGAACCTGATCCTTGGTCATAGTGGCAAGGTCTATACAGCACTCTGTGAGCCTGATCCTTGGTCATAGTGGCAAGGTCTATACAGTACTCTGTGAGCCTGATCCTTGGTCATAGTGGCAAGGTCTATACAGCACTCTGTGAACCTGATCCTTGGTCATAGTGGCAAGGTCTATACAGCACTCTGTGAGCCTGATCCTTGGTCATAGTGGCAAGGTCTATACAGTACTCTGTGAGCCTGATCCTTGGTCATAGTGGCAAGGTCTATACAGCACTCTGTGAGCCTGATCCTTGGTCATAGTGGCAAGGTCTATACAGCACTCTGTGAACCTGATCCTTGGTCATAGTGGCAAGGTCTATACAGTACTCTGTGAGCCTGATCCTTGGTCATAGTGGCAAGGTCTATACAGCACTCTGTGAGCCTGATCCTTGGTCATAGTGGCAAGGTCTATACAGAGCCTGATCCTTGGTCATAGTGGCAAGGTCTATACAGCACTCTGTGACCTGATCCTTGGTCATAGTGGCAAGGTCTATACAGAGCCTGATCCTTGGTCATAGTGGCAAGGTCTATACAGAGCCTGATCCTTGGTCATAGTGGCAAGGTCTATACAGCACTCTGTAAGCCTGATCCTTGGTCATAGTGGCAAGGTCTATACAGCACTCTGGAACCTGATCCTTGGTCATAGTGGCAAGGTCTATATGTACAGTACTCTGTGAGCCTGATCCTTGGTCATAGTGGCAAGGTCTATACAGAGCCTGATCCTTGGTCATAGTGGCAAGGTCTATACAGTACTCTGTAAGCCTGATCCTTGGTCATAGTGGCAAGGTCTATACAGCACTCTGTGAGCCTGATCCTTGGTCATAGTGGCAAGGTCTATACAGCACTCTGTGAAATCCTTGGTCATAGTGGCAAGGTCTATACAGCACTGTGAGCCTGATCCTTGGTCATAGAGGCAAGGTCTATACAGCACTCTGTGAGCCTGATCCTTGGTCATAGTGGCAAGGTCTATACAGCACTCTGTGAGCCTGATCCTTGGTCATAGTGGCAAGGTCTATACAGCACTCTGTGAGCCTGATCCTTGGTCATAGAGGCAAGGTCTATACAGCACTCTGTGAACCTGATCCTCGGTCATAGTGGCAAGGTCTATACAGCACTCTGTGAGCCTGATCCTTGGTCATAGTGGCAAGGTCTATACAGCACTCTGTGAACCTGATCCTTGGTCATAGTGGCAAGGTCTATACAGCACCCTGTGAGCCTGATCCTTGGTCATAGTGGCAAGGTCTATATGTACAGTACTCTGTGAGCCTGATCCTTGGTCATAGTGGCAAGGTCTATACAGCACTCTGTGAACCTGATCCTTGGTCATAGTGGCAAGGTCTATACAGCACTCTGTGAACCTGATCCTTGGTCATAGTGGCAAGGTCTATACAGCACTCTGTGAACCTGATCCTTGGTCATAGTGGCAAGGTCTATACAGCACTCTGTGAACCTGATCCTTGGTCATAGTGGCAAGGTCTATACAGCACTCTGTGAACCTGATCCTTGGTCATAGTGGCAAGGTCTATACAGCACTCTGTGAACCTGATCCTTGGTCATAGTGGCAAGGTCTATACAGCACTCTGTGAACCTGATCCTTGGTCATAGTGGCAAGGTCTATACAGCACTCTGTGAGCCTGGTCCTTGGTCATAGTGGCAAGGTCTATACAGCACTCTGTGAACCTGGTCCTTGGTCATAGTGGCAAGGTCTATACAGCACTCTGTGAACCTGATCCTTGGTCATAGTGGCAAGGTCTATACAGCACTCTGTGAGCCTGATCCTTGGTCATAGTGGCAAGGTCTATACAGCACTCTGTGAGCCTGATCCTTGGTCATAGTGGCAAGGTCTATACAGCACTCTGTGAACCTGGTCCTTGGTCATAGTGGCAAGGTCTATACAGCACTCTGTGAGCCTGATCCTTGGTCATAGTGGCAAGGTCTATACAGTACTCTGTGGCCTGATCCTTGGTCATAGTGGCAAGGTCTATACAGCACTCTGTGAGCCTGATCCTTGGTCATAGTGGCAAGGTCTATACAGCACTCTGTGAACCTGATCCTTGGTCATAGTGGCAAGGTCTATACAGTACTCTGTGGCCTGATCCTTGGTCATAGTGGCAAGGTCTATACAGTACTCTGTGGCCTGATCCTTGGTCATAGAGGCAAGGTCTATACAGCACTCTGTGAACCTGATCCTTGGTCATAGTGGCAAGGTCTATACAGCACTGTGAGCCTGATCCTTGGTCATAGTGGCAAGGTCTATACAGCACTCTGTGAGCCTGATCCTTGGTCATAGTGGCAAGGTCTATACAGCACTCTGTGGCCTGATCCTTGGTCATAGTGGCAAGGTCTATACAGCACTCTGTGAGCCTGATCCTTGGTCATAGTGGCAAGGTCTATACAGTACTCTGTGAGCCTGATCCTTGGTCATAGTGGCAAGGTCTATACAGCACTCTGTGAACCTGATCCTTGGTCATAGTGGCAAGGTCTATACAGTACTCTGTGAGCCTGATCCTTGGTCATAGTGGCAAGGTCTATACAGCACTCTGTCAGCCTGATCCTTGGTCATAGTGGCAAGGTCTATACAGCACTCTGTGAACCTGATCCTTGGTCATAGTGGCAAGGTCTATACAGCACTCTGTCAGCCTGATCCTTGGTCATAGTGGCAAGGTCTATACAGCACTCTGTGAGCCTGATCCTTGGTCATAGTGGCAAGGTCTATACAGCACTCTGTCAGCCTGATCCTTGGTCATAGTGGCAAGGTCTATACAGTACTCTGTGAGCCTGATCCTTGGTCATAGTGGCAAGGTCTATACAGCACTCTGTGAACCTGATCCTTGGTCATAGTGGCAAGGTCTATACAGCACTCTGTGAGCCTGATCCTTGGTCATAGTGGCAAGGTCTATACAGCACTCTGTGGGCCTGATCCTTGGTCATAGTGGCAAGGTCTATACAGCACTCTGTGAGCCTGATCCTTGGTCATAGTGGCAAGGTCTATACAGCACTCTGTGAGCCTGGTCCTTGGTCATAGTGGCAAGGTCTATACAGCACTCTGTGAACCTGATCCTTGGTCATAGTGGCAAGGTCTATACAGCACTCTGTGAGCCTGATCCTTGGTCATAGTGGCAAGGTCTAGACAGCACTCTGTGAGCCTGATCCTTGGTCATAGTGGCAAGGTCTATACAGCACTCTGTGAGCCTGATCCTTGGTCATAGTGGCAAGGTCTATACAGTACTCTGTGAGCCTGATCCTTGGTCATAGTGGCAAGGTCTATACAGCACTCTGTGAACCTGATCCTTGGTCATAGTGGCAAGGTCTATACAGCACTCTGTGAGCCTGATCCTTGGTCATAGTGGCAAGGTCTATACAGTACTCTGTGAACCTGATCCTTGGTCATAGTGGCAAGGTCTATACAGCACTCTGTGAACCTGATCCTTGGTCATAGTGGCAAGGTCTATACAGTACTCTGTGAGCCTGATCCTTGGTCATAGTGGCAAGGTCTATACAGCACTCTGTGAGCCTGGTCCTTGGTCATAGTGGCAAGGTCTATACAGCACTCTGTGAACCTGATCCTTGGTCATAGTGGCAAGGTCTATACAGTACTCTGTGAGCCTGATCCTTGGTCATAGTGGCAAGGTCTATACAGCACCCTGTGAGCCTGATCCTTGGTCATAGTGGCAAGGTCTATATGTACAGCACTCTGTGAGCCTGATCCTTGGTCATAGTGGCAAGGTCTATACAGCACTCTGTGAACCTGATCCTTGGTCATAGAGACAAGGTCTATACAGCACTCTGTGAGCCTGATCCTTGGTCATAGTGGCAAGGTCTATACAGTACTCTGTGAACCTGATCCTTGGTCATAGTGGCAAGGTCTATACAGCACTCTGTGAGCCTGATCCTTGGTCATAGTGGCAAGGTCTATACAGCACCCTGTGAGCCTGATCCTTGGTCATAGTGGCAAGGTCTATACAGTACTCTGTGAGCCTGATCCTTGGTCATAGTGGCAAGGTCTATACAGCACTCTGTGAGCCTGATCCTTGGTCATAGTGGCAAGGTCTATACAGAGCCTGATCCTTGGTCATAGTGGCAAGGTCTATACAGCACTCTGTGACCTGATCCTTGGTCATAGTGGCAAGGTCTATACAGAGCCTGATCCTTGGTCATAGTGGCAAGGTCTATACAGAGCCTGATCCTTGGTCATAGTGGCAAGGTCTATACAGCACTCTGTAAGCCTGATCCTTGGTCATAGTGGCAAGGTCTATACAGCACTCTGTGAACCTGATCCTTGGTCATAGTGGCAAGGTCTATATGTACAGTACTCTGTGAGCCTGATCCTTGGTCATAGTGGCAAGGTCTATACAGAGCCTGATCCTTGGTCATATTGGCAAGGTCTATACAGTACTCTGTAAGCCTGATCCTTGGTCATAGTGGCAAGGTCTATACAGCACTCTGTGAACCTGATCCTCGGTCATAGTGGCAAGGTCTATACAGCACTCTGTGAGCCTGATCCTTGGTCATAGTGGCAAGGTCTATACAGCACTCTGTGAACCTGATCCTTGGTCATAGTGGCAAGGTCTATACAACACCCTGTGAGCCTGATCCTTGGTCATAGTGGCAAGGTCTATATGTACAGTACTCTGTGAGCCTGATCCTTGGTCATAGTGGCAAGGTCTATACAGCACTCTGTGAACCTGATCCTTGGTCATAGTGGCAAGGTCTATACAGCACTCTGTGAACCTGATCTTTGGTCATAGTGGCAAGGTCTATACAGCACTCTGTGAACCTGATCCTTGGTCATAGTGGCAAGGTCTATACAGCACTCTGTGAACCTGATCCTTGGTCATAGTGGCAAGGTCTATACAGCACTCTGTGAGCCTGATCCTTGGTCATAGTGGCAAGGTCTATACAGCACTCTGTGAGCCTGATCCTTGGTCATAGTGGCAAGGTCTATACAGCACTCTGTGAGCCTGATCCTTGGTCATAGTGGCAAGGTCTATACAGCACTCTGTGAACCTGATCCTTGGTCATAGTGGCAAGGTCTATACAGTACTCTGTGAGCCTGATCCTTGGTCATAGTGGCAAGGTCTATACAGCACTCTGTGAACCTGATCCTTGGTCATAGTGGCAAGGTCTATACAGCACTCTGTGAGCCTGATCCTTGGTCATAGTGGCAAGGTCTATACAGCACTCTGTGGCCTGATCCTTGGTCATAGTGGCAAGGTCTATACAGCACTCTGTGAGCCTGATCCTTGGTCATAGTGGCAAGGTCTATACAGTACTCTGTGAGCCTGATCCTTGGTCATAGTGGCAAGGTCTATACAGCACTCTGTGAGCCTGATCCTTGGTCATAGTGGCAAGGTCTATACAGTACTCTGTGAACCTGATCCTTGGTCATAGTGGCAAGGTCTATACAGCACTCTGTGAGCCTGATCCTTGGTCATAGTGGCAAGGTCTATACAGCACTCTGTGAACCTGATCCTTGGTCATAGTGGCAAGGTCTATACAGCACTCTGTGAACCTGATCCTTGGTCATAGTGGCAAGGTCTATACAGCACTCTGTGAGCCTGATCCTTGGTCATAGTGGCAAGGTCTATACAGTACTCTGTGAGCCTGATCCTTGGTCATAGTGGCAAGGTCTATACAGCACTCTGTGAGCCTGATCCTTGGTCATAGTGGCAAGGTCTATACAGCACTCTGTGAGCCTGATCCTTGGTCATAGTGGCAAGGTCTATACAGCACTCTGTGAACCTGATCCTTGGTCATAGTGGCAAGGTCTATACAGCACTCTGTGAGCCTGATCCTTGGTCATAGTGGCAAGGTCTATACAGCACTCTGTGAGCCTGATCCTTGGTCATAGTGGCAAGGTCTATACAGTACTCTGTGAGCCTGATCCTTGGTCATAGTGGCAAGGTCTATACAGCACTCTGTGAACCTGATCCTTGGTCATAGTGGCAAGGTCTATACAGTACTCTGTGAACCTGATCCTTGGTCATAGTGGCAAGGTCTATACAGCACTCTGTGAGCCTGATCCTTGGTCATAGTGGCAAGGTCTATACAGCACTCTGTGAGCCTGATCCTTGGTCATAGTGGCAAGGTCTATACAGTACTCTGTGAACCTGATCCTTGGTCATAGTGGCAAGGTCTATACAGCACTCTGTGAGCCTGATCCTTGGTCATAGTGGCAAGGTCTATACAGCACTCTGTGAACCTGATCCTTGGTCATAGTGGCAAGGTCTATACAGCACTCTGTGAACCTGATCCTTGGTCATAGTGGCAAGGTCTATACAGCACTCTGTGAGCCTGATCCTTGGTCATAGTGGCAAGGTCTATACAGTACTCTGTGAGCCTGATCCTTGGTCATAGTGGCAAGGTCTATACAGCACTCTGTGAACCTGATCCTTGGTCATAGTGGCAAGGTCTATACAGCACTCTGTGAGCCTGATCCTTGGTCATAGTGGCAAGGTCTATACAGCACTCTGTGAGCCTGATCCTTGGTCATAGTGGCAAGGTCTATACAGTACTCTGTGAACCTGATCCTTGGTCATAGTGGCAAGGTCTATACAGTACTCTGTGAGCCTGATCCTTGGTCATAGTGGCAAGGTCTATACAGCACTCTGTGAGCCTGATCCTTGGTCATAGTGGCAAGGTCTATACAGTACTCTGTGAACCTGATCCTTGGTCATAGTGGCAAGGTCTATACAGCACTCTGTGAGCCTGATCCTTGGTCATAGTGGCAAGGTCTATACAGCACTCTGTGAACCTGATCCTTGGTCATAGTGGCAAGGTCTATACAGCACTCTGTGAACCTGATCCTTGGTCATAGTGGCAAGGTCTATACAGCACTCTGTGAGCCTGATCCTTGGTCATAGTGGCAAGGTCTATACAGTACTCTGTGAGCCTGATCCTTGGTCATAGTGGCAAGGTCTATACAGCACTCTGTGAACCTGATCCTTGGTCATAGTGGCAAGGTCTATACAGCACTCTGTGAGCCTGATCCTTGGTCATAGTGGCAAGGTCTATACAGCACTCTGTGAGCCTGATCCTTGGTCATAGTGGCAAGGTCTATACAGTACTCTGTGAGCCTGATCCTTGGTCATAGTGGCAAGGTCTATACAGCACTCTGTGAACCTGATCCTTGGTCATAGTGGCAAGGTCTATACAGCACTCTGTGGGCCTGATCCTTGGTCATAGTGGCAAGGTCTATACAGCACTCTGTGAGCCTGATCCTTGGTCATAGAGGCAAGGTCTATACAGCACTCTGTGGGCCTGATCCTTGGTCATAGTGGCAAGGTCTGTACAGCACTCTGTGAGCCTGATCCTTGGTCATAGTGGCAAGGTCTATACAGTACTCTGTGAGCCTGATCCTTGGTCATAGAGGCAAGGTCTATACAGCATTCTGTGAACCTGATCCTTGGTCATAGTGGCAAGGTCTATACAGCACTCTGTGAACCTGATCCTTGGTCATAGTGGCAAGGTCTATACAGCACTCTGTGAACCTGATCCTTGGTCATAGTGGCAAGGTCTATACAGCACTCTGTGAACCTGATCCTTGGTCATAGTGGCAAGGTCTATACAGCACTCTGTGAACCTGATCCTTGGTCATAGTGGAAAGGTCTATACAGCACTCTGTGAGCCTGATCCTTGGTCATAGTGAACCTGATCCATGGTCATAGTGGCAAGGTCTATACAGCACTCTGTGAACCTGATCCTTGGTCATAGTGGCAAGGTCTATACAGTACTCTGTGAACCTGATCCTTGGTCATAGTGGCAAGGTCTATACAGTACTCTGTGAGCCTGATCCTTGGTCATAGTGGCAAGGTCTATACAGCACTCTGTGAACCTGATCCTTGGTCATAGTGGCAAGGTCTATACAGAGCCTGATCCTTGGTCATAGTGGCAAGGTCTATACAGCACTCGGTGAGCCTGATCCTTGGTCATAGTGGCAAGGTCTATACAGCACTCTGTGAGCCTGATCCTTGGTCATAGTGGCAAGGTCTATACAGCGCTCTGTGAGCCTGATCCTTGGTCATAGTGGCAAGGTCTATACAGCACTCTGTGAGCCTGATCCTTGGTCATAGTGGCAAGGTCTATACAGTACTCTGTGAGCCTGATCCTTGGTCATAGTGGCAAGGTCTATACAGCACTCTGTGAACCTGATCCTTGGTCATAGTGGCAAGGTCTATACAGCACTCGGTGAGCCTGATCCTTGGTCATAGTGGCAAGGTCTATACAGCACTCGGTGAGCCTGATCCTTGGTCATAGTGGCAAGGTCTATACAGCACTCTGTGAGCCTGATCCTTGGTCATAGTGGCAAGGTCTATACAGCACTCTGTGAACCTGATCCTTGGTCATAGTGGCAAGGTCTATACAGCACTCTGTGAACCTGATCCTTGGTCATAGTGGCAAGGTCTATACAGCACTCTGTGGGCCTGATCCTTGGTCATAGTGGCAAGGTCTATACAGCACTCTGTGAGCCTGATCCTTGGTCATAGTGGCAAGGTCTATACAGCACTCTGTGAACCTGATCCTTGGTCATAGTGGCAAGGTCTATACAGCACTCTGTGAACCTGATCCTTGGTCATAGTGGCAAGGTCTATACAGTACTCTGTGAGCCTGATCCTTGGTCATAGTGGCAAGGTCTATACAGCACTCTGTGAGCCTGATCCTTGGTCATAGTGGCAAGGTCTATACAGCACTCGGTGAGCCTGATCCTTGGTCATAGAGGCAAGGTCTATACAGCACTCTGTGAGCCTGATCCTTGGTCATAGTGGCAAGGTCTGTACAGCACTCTGTGGCCTGATCCTTGGTCATAGTGGCAAGGTCTATACAGCACTCTGTGAACCTGATCCTTGGTCATAGTGGCAAGGTCTATACAGCACTCTGTGAGCCTGATCCTTGGTCATAGTGGCAAGGTCTATACAGTACTCTGTGAGCCTGATCCTTGGTCATAGTGGCAAGGTCTATACAGCACTCGGTGAGCCTGATCCTTGGTCATAGTGGCAAGGTCTATACAGCACTCTGTGAGCCTGATCCTTGGTCATAGAGGCAAGGTCTATACAGTACTCTGTGAGCCTGATCCTTGGTCATAGAGGCAAGGTCTATACAGCACTCTGTGAACCTGATCCTTGGTCATAGTGGCAAGGTCTATACAGCACTCTGTGAACCTGATCCTTGGTCATAGTGGCAAGGTCTATACAGTACTCTGTGAGCCTGATCCTTGGTCATAGTGGCAAGGTCTATACAGCACTCTGTGAGCCTGATCCTTGGTCATAGAGGCAAGGTCTATACAGAACTCTGTGAGCCTGATCCTTGGTCATAGAGGCAAGGTCTATACATTCCATTTTTTCACACTGGCATTGAATTGTTATGGTGAAGCTGCTGTATGGCGGAGTGACTTCAATGCAAAGTTACCTCCTAAAAGTTTGGCACTCTCCACTGGCATCGCTGTCTAAGGCTGACGTGGTCTCTCCTGACATCTCACTTGGCTCACCCGTTAATCAAGGACATTGCTTCTCACTTTTCCTGCACACTCATGACATGTCCACTTTGTCTCTTCTTGTTCCAAAGTTGTTGCCATGCTCAGGGGCAGTGCAGCAACATTCTTATTCTTATTGCTCCCTCCATGCATGTCATGTGTGTCAGCCAGTGTGGCAGATGCTTATGCTGCTCTGGTGCTCTCCTTGCACGTCCACTATCTCTCGACATTTTCCTGCTTCTCAGAGAGCTTTCATCTTCACCTTGCTGTCACCGTTCGAGAGCTTCCCACTCTAGTTTTCAACCAGGGTATCTCACTGTTCCCTCCCACTGCTCTGGGCTCCCTCCTCATTCTGTTCCTCGTGTTTCTCTTCGTGTAGTTGAGCAGGTTTGTGCTGGCTCCTCCAGCTTCTTGGCTAGGATGTTAATGGCATGTTGACATGTATACGTGTGTGTAGTAATCTTATGCTCAGCATGTGGGGGAATGTTTCCTGCCATTTTTTTCACGTGTCCTGATAGTTTGCTGTGGTCCGCAGTCATTGTTTGCACATGTCCTAGTAATTTGCTGTGGTCTGCAGTCATTGTTTGCATGTGTCCTGGTAGTTTGCTGTGGTCTGCAGTCATTGTTTGCACGTGCCCTGGTAGTTTGCTGCGATCTGCAGTCATTGTTTGCACGTGTCCTGATAGTTTGCTGTGGTCCGCAGTCATTGTTTGCACGTGTCCTGATAGTTTGCTGTGATCTGCAGTCATTGTCTGCATGTGTCCTGGTAGTTTGCTGTGGTCTGCAGTCATTGTCTGCATGTGTCCTGGTAGTTTGCTGTGGTCTGCAGTCATTGTCTGCATGTGTCCTGGTAGTTTTCTGTGGCCTGCAGTCATTGTCTGCACGTGTCCTGATACACCCACACACAGCCACGACGTCTACTTGGGTCTGTCCATTGATAAACGTTTGTTGTCTAAACAATGGAACAACAGAATATGAACTTTGTCCTGCAGTCTTGATGCTGCAAATAAGCCTTTGATGTCTGTGTGGCATTTCTTTATCCCTCCCAAGCCAGCAGCCAGTACTGTAGTCAACGTAGCTTTCCTAAGTTATAGGCAGCCCTAGTCAGTGTGCGTTTCAAGTGGTACTACTACTATAAACAGTGGTTCCTACTCATGATGAGCAGGCAAGGAATAATCAAAGGACTACAGTCAACGACATTACTTCTTGGCTAGCCACGTCGTCAAAGCTCTTACCACTGAGCCACGTGCAGCCAGGTGGCAGGTGAGTTAACCTCACACAGCGCTGGGTGAAGCTCTTACCACTGAGCCATCCACGTGCAGCCAGGTGGCAGGCGAGTTAACCTCACACAGCGCCGGGTGAAGCTCTTACCACTGAGCCATCCACATGCAGCCAGGTGGCAGGTGAGTTAACCTCACACAGCGCCGGGTGAAGCTCTTACCACTGAGCCATCCACGTGCAGCCAGGTGGCAGGTGAGTTAACCTCACGCAGCGCTGGGTGCATGTGAACATGCCCTTGTTGTATGCAGCCGAGCCAGTGAGCTGTAGCGATGTGCTCGTAGGTCAAAGTTTCCCCTCGGCCTTGCCATGTAAGGGTTGCTCTCTAACCTTTCAACCTTGTGTACGGTTCAGCTTTTAACGTAACGACGGCATGCTCATGAGATATGCAGTGGTGTTCTTTCTTTCCCCTCTTCTTAATTGTGGAGATCACCCTTTACCAGTTTCCACGCTGGGACCTATTTTTATGCATTTGTATATATTGGGGGTATATATTATGGATAGAGCCAGGTTTACGTCCGAGATTCTGCGATGGATTCCTCTAAAAATACCAAGATTCTGCAAATTAGCATGGGTACATACACTGGTAGCATGGCATCAGCTGGTATGTAGTAGCACGTGTTGTGCAGTAATCACATTCCAGCTACAAAGTAATGTCTATTTTCACCAGCATAGTGCACCTTCCTCCCCAGCTATAGTGCCACCCTTCCTCCCCTGCTATACCAAGCATAGTGCCACCCTTCCTCCCCAGCTATACCAAGCATAGTGCCACCCTTCCTCCCCAGCTATACCAAGCATAGTGCCACCCTTCCTCCACAGCTATACCAAGCATAGTGCCTCCCTTCCTCCCCAGCTATACCAAGCATAGTGCCACCCTTCCTCCCCTGCTATACCAAGCATAGTGCCACCCTTCCTCCCCAACTATACCAAGCATAGTGCCACCCTTCCTCCCACAGCTATACCAAGCATAGTGCCACCCTTCCTCCCCTGCTATACCAAGCATAGTGCCACCCTTCCTCCCCTGCTATACCAAGCATAGTGCCTTCCTTCCTACCCAGCTCTACCAAGCAAGGTTCAAGGCATGAACTCCTTTCCATAAGCATTCTCATCTACTCATGTCCACCTCAGATTACTAAATAGATGACCACAGACACACACACACACACACACCACACCATGAGCACCATCACTACCCTCAAGCGTCCCTCTGGCTAATGGCTGCTGTTCTTTGACCTGAATGTGACCTCTTGACCTGACCTTGTGGCTTGTCTCGAACTCTGTGACCCTCAAAGCTTATTTACCTGCGACCACTTCTTTTGCCAGACTTGTGTGAATGTGGGACTCACCCCCCCCCCTCCCCCACCCCGAGAGAGGTCCACTCACACTTATTGTGCCACTTGAAATGCAATTAATGGTTGCCCACTGCAAATGCATACGCACAATTACCTTGGACAGCCTTCTGCTGTTGGTTCCCACTTTTCATGTGTCAGCTGCAGCATCGAGGGATGAGACTTGGGGACTCCTAACTTGACCCTTGAGCCAATAGCGGCCTTGAATTAGGTCTCAGAGGTCATTGAATGTTGCTGGAGGCCACCATCAGAAATGACATGGCACTCGGCATTGTCGACCATTTTGTTTGTATACCTGCAGATGTTGTTTTGCCGTTGCCAATGGTAGCTCACAAATTATACAACCTGGCAGTGTCACCAACAAAAGACACCAGCTATGCTAGATACTCACATAACACAAGCAGTTAGGCTGACCCTCCGGGCAGAGGTGGTTTAAATGTTGCTACTGTTAAATGATGCTACTAAAAATCAACATGCTTCTCTTACAGTAGGTTTTCTACTGTGAGCACAGCAAGCATGATTCCATCGAAGTGAAGTGAGTAATCCTACACAGCAGCTAGGGGGGAAAGACTGTGAGCTCCTTTCCCCATAGTAAATACATAAAAAGCGTGTTTTTAAAAAATAACCATGCACACTGGATGCCGGGTTTAATTAATTAATAGTAATTTTCAGCCAAAGCACATGCTCAGTATATACTGAACTTGCCAGAAGCATAGATCTAATGAAATTCTCTGGTATTCAACATAACATAATTTTTTTAAAATATTTTTATTAGTTTTTATTATTATTTTTGTTGTCATTGTTGTTGTTATTATTATTATTATTATTATTATTATTATTATTATTATTATTATTATTATTATTATTATTATTATTATTATTATTATTATTATTATTATTATTATTATTATTATTATTGTGGCTGAGCCGATTGCAACTTTAATTCCTGATGAAGGCTAGAGCATCTAGTCGAAACGCCGAGAGAGTAAAGATTGAGAAGATAATTGTAATTACTATCTTGGATCGGTTCTTCCAGGCTGATGCTGTAAGTACTTATGCTGGGCATGGCTTCACAGACACCTATGCCTGCAGGGACAAGCCTGGGCATGGCTGCACAGACACCTATGCTTGCAGGGACAAACCCTCACCTTGGAAAAAGATATATATATAAATACAGCTCCTCAGTGGTTTTCTTTGCCGGGCCTAGCAGGAGAAACTTTTGTTTGCTTCTTCAGGAGTCACAGCAAATTGCAACATGCTACTGTATTTACATTCAATCCATGGAGCAAAGTTACCATATGTTGTCATGTTGATTAGTTACACACTTACAGAGTCTGAAAAACTGATAAAAACAAGAGGCCACCTCTTCTAACTACCATCTCTTGGCAATCCTTGCAGTAAACAAAAATCTGATTCATGGATATCACAGAGCAGTGAGTTGCAATCCTTTCTGACCAACAGTCCTTCAGCAGAGATGACCAATCTTGTTGATTTCCCCCACCTATGGAGGAGGAGGAGACTTCTCTTCCTCTCCTCCCATCATCTAGTGGGATATGCTGAGACCCAAGAAGGAGGCCATTGCCCTCCCACCCACTAGCACAGACGATCCCTCCTTGTGGCTGCAGAGTCAGTGAGGAACAGCCACTTGGCTACTCCTGTTATTGCTACAGACAATAATTTTTTTGGTTTTAAATTTATTTTTAATCGTCTTCTTGAAGTGCGGCTCAAAACTGCCACCCGCGGCAATTGAAGTGCAGCTCAAAATTGTCACCTGCGGTAATTGAAGTGTGACTCAAAACTGTCACCTACAGCAAGGAGTGCAGTGTGGATGACTGGCACCCGCGGCAAGGAGTGCAGTGTGGATGACTGGCACCCGGGGCAAGGAGTGCAGTGTGGATGACTGGCACCCGGGGCAAGGAGTGCAGTGTGGATGACTGGCACCCGGGGCAAGGAGTGCAGTGTGGATGAGACTGGCACCCGGGGCAAGGAGTGCAGTGTGGATGACTGGCACCCGGGGCAAGGAGTGCAGTGTGGATGACTGGCACCCGGGGCAAGGAGTGCAGTGTGGATGACTGGCACCCGGGGCAAGGAGTGCAGTGTGGATGACTGGCACCCGCGGCAAGGAGTGCAGTGTGGATGACTGGCACCCGGGGCAAGGAGTGCAGTGTGGATGACTGGCACCCGCGGCAAGGAGTGCAGTGTGGATGACTGGCACCCGGGGCAAGGAGTGCAGTGTGGATGACTGGCACCCGGGGCAAGGAGTGCAGTGTGGATGACTGGCACCCGGGGCAAGGAGTGCAGTGTGGATGAGACTGGCACCCGGGGCAAGGAGTGCAGTGTGGATGACTGGCACCCGGGGCAAGGAGTGCAGTGTGGATGACTGGCACCCGGGGCAAGGAGTGCAGTGTGGATGACTGGCACCCGGGGCAAGGAGTGCAGTGTGGATGACTGGCACCCGCGGCAAGGAGTGCAGTGTGGATGACTGGCACCCGGGGCAAGGAGTGTAGTGTGGATGACTGGCACCCGCGGCAAGGAGTGCAGTGTGGATGACTGGCACCCGGGGCAAGGAGTGCAGTGTGGATGACTGGCACCCGCAGCAAGGAGTGCAGTGTGGATGACTGGCACCCGGGGCAAGGAGTGCAGTGTGGATTACTGGCACCCGCAGCAAGGAGTGCAGTGTTGGATGACTGGCACCCGGGGCAAGGAAGGAGTGCAGTGTGGATGACTGGCACCCGGGGCAAGGAGTGCAGTGTGGATGACTGGCACCCGGGGCAAGGAGTGCAGTGTGGATGACTGGCACCCGCAGCAAGGAGTGCAGTGTTGGATGACTGGCACCCACAGCAAGGAGTGCAGTGTGGATGACTGGCACCCGGGGCAAGGAGTGCAGTGGATGTCGAGGCCATTCAAGGAGCTCTATTTAAATAATTCAAAAACAGTCCTGGGGCAATAGCAAGCCATCTAATACTCCAACTAGAGAAGCCTCTCTGTTCCCTGAGAAGCCTCTGGTCCTTGTCTTTATCCAAGCCTTCCCCACCCTACATCTGGTCATTGCTAGCAATGGACCAGTACCATTTACAGTTGCCATGGCTCCAGTGGCCCCATGGCGGGCTTGTTCAGGAAGGCCAAGCCATTGCTGGTAACTCTAGCAAGGACCTGTTTAGGAAGGCCAAGCCATTGCTGGTAACTCTAGCAAGGACCTGTTCAGGAAGGCCAAGCCATTGCTGCAAGGACCTGTTCAGGAAGGCCAGGCCATCGCTGGTAATCTACCAAGGACCTGTTCAGGAAGGCCAAGCCATCGTTGGTAATCTACCAAGGACCTGTTCAGGAAGGCCAAGCCATCGCTGGTAATCTACCAAGGACCTCTGTTCTTTCATTGCGGTAATCTACCAAGGACCTGTTCTTTCATTGCTGAGATCATCAAAACTATCAAGTCGTCACTAGAAACGTCACTAGAAACATTTGGTTTTTGTCATTTCCAGACTCAATATTTTGAGTGCAGTCAGAATGATGGTACCAAAATCTAATAAAATACAAATTATGGCTGTAGACTAACCATACCTGTACCAAGCATATTATTAGGCAAGGTTGGCTGGAGTACGGATTAGCTCTAGTCGACGAGCTTGTACAAGGAGAGGCGTGAGAACTCTGAGGTTAGTACGGATTAGAGTCGACGAACCTGTATTGGGAGAGGTGTGCTTGCACAAGCCGTGTGTAAACTCTGAGACTAGAACTAATCCGTGTGTCTCCCTAAACCTAATAGGAATTTATAACCTTAAAGTGGAATAAAAATGCACGAACACTTACAAATGACCACAGATATGCATTTCAACTATGCTAGGCCATGAGGCAAAGTGGCCCAGCAAACGAGCGCCACCGCCATGATGTTCACATGGCAACCAGGTGACTCACACATGAGTGGTGCCTTACTGACCAGATACGGATCAAGGTGTCTGTATCTATGACAAATGGCTTCATATATATATATGTATCAAGGAAGTGGTGTTTTCACCCTGGTTGGTTGGTTGGTTGGTTGGTTGGTCACTCTGTTAGCAGATTATACAAAAACTAATGGATGGATTTTCACCAAATTTTATGGACATGTTAGGCATGGGTCAAGGTCCAATCCTTAAATGTTGGTGGCGACCATGGTTTAAATGTTACTAGACACCGTCACCAGAAACAGCACAGCACTTGACATGGTCGGGCATTTTGTTTAGAGATGTGTGCCTGCACAAGTGTGCCTTTGGCATTGGCAACGATGGCTCACAAATTACTTACTTTTTCATCAGTAACTCGGTCAATAATTATTGGGAGTGGCAGAGATTTGCAGCCTCTGATTGCTCTTGTATATATTATTACTTGATCAACCATACTTATTAATACCAGGAGGAACACACGCTTTCAGGCAGGATATTCCTGACCCCCCACCCCACCCCCTCCCTCCCTCTAAATCAACAACACTGCACTTCAGTAACGACACACACACACACGCACACACACACACGCACACACACACACACATTTAGACATACATTTCTAGGGCAGTCATCCAGCATTGCCAGGAGAAGAACAGAAGTGGAGCAAGTATAAGAACAGGTCACATGGTTGTTATAGCCACTCGTGTTTGGTAACCACACCAACTTCAACATAGAAGTTGCCTAGTACAATGTAAGTCAGGAGCTTCTCCCAGTAGCTGGCCTTCCCATGAAAGCAGGGACTAGGCCCCAGTAGCTGGACTTCCCATGAAAGCAGGGACTAGGCCCCAGTAGCTGGACTTCCCATGAAAGCAGGGCCTAGGCCCCAGTAGCTGGACTTCCCATGAAGCAGGGCCTAGGCCCCAGTAGCTGGACTTCCCATGAAAGCAGGGACTAGGCCCCAGTAGCTGGACTTCCCATGAAAGCAGGGCCTAGGCCCCAGTAGCTGGACTTCCCATGAAGCAGGGCCTAGGCCCCAGTAGCTGGACTTCCCATGAAAGCAGGGACTAGGCACCAGTAGCTGGACTTCCCATGAAAGCAGGGACTAGGCCCCAGTAGCTGGACTTCCCATGAAAGCAGGGCCTAGGCCCCAGTAGACTTTTCATGAAAGCAGGGCCTAGGCCCCAGTAGCTGGTTCCCCATGAAGCACCCAGTAGCTGGGCTCCTCATGAAGCACCCAGTGGCTGGGTTCCCCATGAAGCACCCAGTAGCTAGGCTCCTCATGAAGCACCCAATGGCTGGGTTCCCCATGAAGCACCCAGTAGTTCCTCATGAAGCACCCAATAGTTCCCCATGAAGCAGAGCACAGGCACTGTTGAACCCATCGATGACATCGCTGCCCTCTGTAAATTTCAACATCTCAGCAACTGCAGTGTTTTTCAAATAGAAGGGCAGCCTTGCTAGCAAACTGCTTGCATTATGTGAGCTGTAGCATGGCTCTGGCAGTTTGTCAGTACTGCAGTCATGTTGCACTGTTTGTGTGCTATTGTCAGGTATGTGAAGCATGCATGTGCAGGTATGTCCTAAGCAATAATGGCCGACCTTGGATGCAAATGGGGTCTACTTTTTCCATTCCAAAAAAAATACAACCAAAAAAGTTTTTGTTTGTTTGTTTCCCTTAAAAAGCTTTTCCCTGGGCAGTCCCTGTCCCTGGGGTGCAAGGAAGGCTGGCCGTGGGCTCCCAAGTTATAAGCTAATACACACTCACTCATGCACACACAACACACACACACAAGAGACACACATGCACACACACAGGCAGACAACTTACATATTAGATTATACCAAATTATGGCTAGAAACCAGCTGTACTTATATATATATGTTTTATTTTCATACTGCATATTGGATTGACTTTTTTCAAAAAAGAAATGAAACAGGAATTTGCCAATGTAGACCACAAACATTTACAGGAGACCCTTTACCTGTTAATATAATGATCTCCAAAAATGCATATTTTTTAAAATATGTAAAGGCTCATGTAAATGTTTGTTGTTGTTGTCTACATTAGTAAACATTGCTTTTTTAAAAGTTTTTTTTAAAATTAAAACATTTTTCTTAGATGAACTCTCTCAGTTGACATAATGAATTACAATGACTTTAATAATCAACTTGAAATTTACTCTCGTTGTTTCAGCTAGACGCTCCTCTAGCCTTCAGCAGAAATCAAAGTCTTGTAAAATATCTTTGTCTTGTTGTTTGTTATAGTGAAGCAGCCACCTACAAGAAGTTACTCAGTGTAACACTGCACCTACAAGAAGTTACTCAGTGTAACACTGTACCTACAAGAAGTTACTCAGTGTAACACTGTACCTACAAGAAGTTACTCAGTGTAACACCAGAACTCACCAAATCTTATTATGCTTACCGAGTACATGTGCCTATGTACATATATATATGTAAGACATAGACTCATGCATTCTAAGTAGGAACCTAGTTTTGTGGGAATGCTGTTAGCTATTCCACAAGAGGAAACTTCTGAGGAAACTACTCATCACTTCATGGAGTGAAGATATGCTGACTCAGGTCAGCTAGACTCGATATGGCACATGCACAAGCATGTTTATGGTATTGATGACCTATACCTTCTTAAGGTTGGGGGGGCCAAGATCTTGAAAATGAAATTTTGAGGTTTTTAATGGTTAGGCGCTCAAAGTGGTCTTGAGGTCGTCTTGAGGTCAAGGTGCACTCGAAGTGGTCTTGAGGTCAAGATGATTCCAGGCCCACTCAAAGCGGTCTTGAGGTCAAGATGATTCAAGGTGCACTCGAAGGTCGTCTTGAGGTCAAGATGATTCCAGGCCCACTCGAAGTGGTCTTGAGGTCAAGATGATTCAAGGCCCACTCGAAGTGGTCTTGAGGTCAAGATGATTCCAGGCCCACTCAAAGTGGTCTTGAGGTCAAGATGATTCAAAGCCCACTCGAAGTGGTCTTGAGGTCAAGATGATTCAAGGCCCACTCGAAGTGGTCTTGAGGTCAAGATGATTCAAGGCCCACTCGAAGTGGTCTTGAGGTCAAGATGATTCCAGGCCCACTCATAGTGGTCTTGAGGTCAAGATGACTCAAGGCATGCTCGAAGTGTTCTTGAGGTCAAGATGATTCACGGCCCACTCGAAGTGGTCTTGAGGTTAAGATGATTCCAGGCCCACTCAAAGTGGTCTTGAGGTCAAGATGATTCAAGGCCCACTCGAAGTGGTCTTGAGGTCAAGATGATTCCAGGCCCACTCAAAGTGGTCTTGAGGTCAAGATGATTCAAGGCATGCTCGAAGTTTCTTGAGGTCAAGATGATTCACGGCCCACTCGAAGTGGTCTTGAGGTCAAGATGATTCAAGGCATGCTCGAAGTTTCTTGAGGTCAAGATGATTCCAGGCCCACTCAAAGTGGTCTTGAGGTCAAGATGATTCAAGGCCCACTCGAAGTGGTCTTGAGGTTAAGAAGATTCCAGGCCCACTCAAAGTGGTCTTGAGGTCAAGATGATTCAAGGCCCACTCGAAGTGGTCTTGAGGTCAAGATGATTCCAGACCCACTCAAAGTGGTCTTGAGGTCAAGATGATTCCAGGCCCACTCGAAGTGTTCTTGAGGTTGAGATGATTCAAGGCCCACTCGAAGTGGTCTTGAGGTCAAGATGATTCCAGGCCCACTCAAAGTGGTCTTGAGGTCAAGATGATTCAGGCATGCTCGAAGTGTTCTTGAGGTCAAGATGATTCATGGCCCACTCAAAATGGTCTTGAGGTTAAGATGATTCCAGGCCCACTCAAAGTGGTCTTGAGGTCAAGATGATTCCAGGCCCACTCAAAGTGGTCTTGAGGTCAAGATGATTCAGGCATGCTCGAAGTGTTCTTGAGGTCAAGATGATTCATGGCCCACTCGAAGTGGTCTTGAGGTTAAGATGATTCCAGGCCCACTCAAAGTGGTCTTGAGGTCAAGATGATTCCAGGCCCACTCAAAGTGGTCTTGAGGTCTAGATGATTCCAGGCCCACTCAAAGTGGTCTTGAGGTCAAGATGATTCAAGGCCCACTCGAAGTGTTCTTGAGGTTGAGATGATTCCAGGCCCACTCGAAGTGGTCTTGAGGTTAAGATGATTCCAGGCCCACTCAAAGTGTTCTTGAGGTCAAGATGATTCAAGGCGTGCTCGAAGTGTTCTTGAGGTCAAGAATGGCTGAAGATGCTTATAATATTAGAAGCTGCCAAAGTGGGTTTTAGTTTAGATTTGTCAGCCATTTAAAAACACGCGTCCAACCAATACAGGGAGTGGCGATCATATAATCGGTATAAACTGTTCTCCTAGGGCAGCCATTTTTGTTGTCGGGTGTGTTAATTGAATTAGCTATATATTCTGCACCTGCAGACGTCTGGTTTAGCTGTTATTATTATAATTATTAATATTATCATCATCCTGTGAACAGATATAATGTAGTGACTAAACTGATTAAGCCTTGAGGCCTGCAGAAGACTTGTGGCCAGGGGATAACAAGATGTTGGGAATAGGTGTGTACACATATTCATACACATACATATACACACTCGTGTTGATAAATCAGTTTAGCAGTGAGAGGAACTGACTTCCTTGGCTGCTCAACTTATTTACAGTATGGTAACTCATTTAGACTAGCCAGTGCTTCCTCTGTGGTCCTCCCAGACTTGTGCCAAGGTTACGAGGAAGCTAGTAGCTGGGAGCACAGCTTTACTGTGGGTGGTGTGGAGAGGATGGCTGGCTTCATTCACTCTCAGTTCCTCTCTCTCTCAGAAACAGACTGTGTGCTGGCTTCAAGTGCGAGAGCAGAGAGCAGCAGAAAGTGCGACGGCACTTGCGACCTGGTGTTAAAAATTATTTATTATCTCAATGAACTCTCAGTAGTAATCACTCACACAATAATCAATCTAGCTCCTTGAGGTCTGATTAAGGGAATGGCAAGCTGGCAAATTGAATGAGAAAGATCTTGTATGTTGATAATTAATTTGGTGGTGTGAGAGGATTTCCAATCTGTTCTGTGCTTTAGGCCGTGTTCTCGTCAACATCCTGTGACTGGTTTCATTCCAGTTTCTAGAATATGCACTGGATTGCTATGGTGAGGGTTGAGAAGGCAGGTGATGCCATAAGCTCACATTTTGAAGTGCCAAGCATGAGTAGCTGATACATGTTTGGGACCAAGTCAAATATATAGTGTACAAATCCATCTGCTTCTGTGCTGTCCTATGCACTCCATATTTCCCCTACTAGTTGTGTTAAATATGTTATGTCACATGCTGTCCACACTAGTACACCTGATCCATGCCCAGTACTGCCACAACTCCCTAGAACGCCCAGGATACTGAGGGATTCCCAGGATACTGAGGGATTCTAGGGTAGTAGGGTTGAGGCTAATTCGATAAGCTAGAGGTTTTCTAGGGCTAGGGCTAGGGTGTTCTAAGGCTAGAGGTATTTCTGGGCTAGAGGACTAGGGACATCTTCATGGATTCATGGAGTCCATACTGTATAGTTAGTCAACCTCACTAGGAACCTCCCGGGATGACCCCAGTTACCCCTGGAGGGAAGCTGGTAACTATACATGTAGAACGTCCCTCAACTCTGGAAACCCTCATGAATTGATATTAACTGAGTGTTGTCACACAATGTGCACATTGGGTCACGTGTTTTGTCACATGATGAGCATGCTGGGTCACATGGCATTGTCACATGATGTGCACACTGGGTCACGTGTTTTGTCACATGATGAGCATGCTGGGTCACATGGCATTATGTCACATGATGTGAACACTGGGTCACGTGTTTTGTCACATGATGAGCATGCTGGGTCACATGGTGTTTGTCACATGATGTGCATTCTGGGTCACGTGATGTGCTCTCTCTCATGTGCAGAAGTGGTGGAGTGCATGGCGTGCAGTGATAATGTGGTCCGCGCAGGCCTCACACTCAAGCACAGAGACAAGGCCACCCTCTGTCACATGCTCACCTACAACATGGCCACCCCAGAGAAGAACAAGTTCCTCCCATACTCCCACCCAGAGGTACCCTGCGTGGAGATTTATGACCCCCCAACTCCGGAGTTCAGTGTGGCAAGGATAGTTATACCCCGAGGCACCAAGGAAGTGCTGTTGCCTGAAGTACAGGGTAAGTGTGTATAGCTTATGGCAACTATGAAGATACACATATATGTATGTATAAATATCATTCATGAGGTCTTATCCATTGATCACCAACTTTATTTCTAGTTTTTTATAGCAAAGTTTTTTTATAGCAATAATATTCATAGCTATAACTCCCCCCCCCCCCATCTTCCAAACTCTTCATCTCATTAGAATGCTAATACAATTAGCTGCAGTCTCCATTGAGGTAAGCAAACAAAAGCTAGACAGGACTACATCGCGCTATGTCCACATCAAAACTTACCGCAAGGAAATCCATCCAGGAGTGCCCTCCTTTCTCAGGAGCAAAGGGATCCAGAGTGGTTCCCGGTAAGCAAGATGCCTGTGCGGCTTTCCTCCTCCTCCTCCTCCTCCTCCTCCTCCTCCGAAGGGCTTCCAGAAGCAGCAGCGAAGAGACCATTCATGACCGCACTTGCAATTGTTAGCCATTTTCCCCCTTTCTTTTCTTCCTCTCTGCTGGAAGCCATTTTTATCCTCTTGACAGAGAAGTCAACTGGGCATGGGACGGTAAGAATTATCTGTTTTTTAACGCATGCGTCCATTGTTGGTGTGCATGTGAACAAGTCGGAGTTTGCACGCGTGACAGTCAATCATGTTCTCATTATTCAGTTCCCAAGCAGTGAACCTTACATTTGGTTAGCCCAACTAGTCGATCACAAAAACTAAACAAACTGCATTCCGGGGGGGAAAGCTGGTTGTTAAGCTGGTGCTAATGGCATCAGTCAGCAAGAAAATGGGTGCTTAACATAAGGAACATAACGAGCAGTGCCCAGGTAAGGGTCATCAGGTGTGTAGAGTGCGATTAGCTGGTTAATAGTTGAGTAGAGCCTGGAGAGTGTCAGATGTGGACATCATGTCGAGAGATTAGTCGAGTCACTAGAAATGGAAGAAACATTGACTTTTGAGCAGGTCGAGACCTAGTCATGATCAACACTTAACAAATAGAGGCTAGAGCCAGCAGTGAAGTAGGTGCTTAACAAATAGAGGCTAGAGCCAACAGTGAAGTAGGTGCTTAACAAATAGAGGCTAGAGCCAACAGTCAAGTAGGTGCTTAACAAATAGAGGCTAGAGCCAACAGTGAAGTAGATGCTTAACAAATAGAGGCTAGAACCAACAGTGAAGTAGGTGCTTAACAAATAGAGGCTAGAACCAACAGTGAAGTAGGTGCTTAACAAGAAGTAAGGGATACCAGCATATTTGATGCTTAACAAATAGAGGCTAGAACCAACAGTGAAGTAGGTGCTAGAACCAACAGTGAAGTAGGTGCTTAAACAAATAGAGGCTAGAGCCAACAGTGAAGTAGGTGCTTAACAAATAGAGGCTAGAACCAACAGTGAAGTAGGTGCTTAACAAATAGAGGCTAGAGCCAACAGTGAAGTAGGTGCTTAACAAATAGAGGCTAGAGCCAACAGTGAAGTAGGTGCTTAACAAATAGAGGCTAGAGCCAACAGTGAAGTAGGTGCTTAACAAATAGAGGCTAGAGCCAACAGTGAAGTAGGTGCTTAACAAATAGAGGCTAGAACCAACAGTGAAGTAGGTGCTTAACAAATAGAGGCCAGAGCCAACAGTGAAGTAGGTGCTTAACAAATAGAGGCTAGAACCAACAGTGAAGTAGGTGCTAGAACCAACAGTGAAGTAGGTGCTTAAACAAATAGAGGCTAGAGCCAACAGTGAAGTAGGTGCTTAACAAATAGAGGCTAGAGCCAACAGTGAAGTAGGTGCTTAACAAATAGAGGCTAGAGCCAACAGTGAAGTAGGTGCTTAACAAATAGAGGCTAGAGTCAACAGTGAAGTAGGTGCTTAACAAATAGAGGCTAGAGCCAACAGTAAAGTAGGTGCTTAACAAATAGAGGCTAGAGCCAACAGTGAAGTAGGTGCTTAACAAGAAGTAAGGATACCAGCATATTTGATGGCATACTGGCTGTTTGGATTTGTCTGTTTTTGTTTTCTGTTGTTGTTGTTGTTGTTGTTGTTTTAACCTGCACATGCTCAGTAGATTGTGGAATTATAGTCAGAAAACATTACTTCTGGTTTATAGCAATGCAGGCAACTAGAATTTTAATGGCTCACAGTCGCAACTTCCAACTTGGAGCATCTCATTCAGGCTGATCCTACTGCAGACTTGTTCATTCAGGCTGATCCTACTGCAGACTTGCTCATTCAGGCTGATCCTACTGCAGACTTGTTCATTCAGGCTGATCCTACTGCAGACTTGTTCATTCAGGCTGATCCTACTGCAGACTTGTTCATTCAGGCTGATCCTACTGCAGACTTGCTCATTCAGGCTGATCCTACTGCAGACTTGTTCATTCAGGCTGATCCTACTGCAGACTTGCTCATTCAGGCTGATCCTACTGCAGACTTGTTCATTCAGGCTGATCCTACTGCAGACTTGCTCATTCAGGCTGATCCTACTGCAGACTTGTTCATTCAGGCTGATCCTACTGCAGACTTGTTCATTCAGGCTGATCCTACTGCAGACTTGCTCATTCAGGCTGATCCTACTGCAGACTTGTTCATTCAGGCTGATCCTACTGCAGACTTGCTCATTCAGGCTGATCCTACTGCAGACTTGTTCATTCAGGCTGATCCTACTGCAGACTTGCTCATTCAGGCTGATCCTACTGCAGACTTGTTCATTCAGGCTGATCCTACTGCAGACTTGCTCATTCAGGCTGATCCTACTGCAGACTTGTTCATTCAGGCTGATCCTACTGCAGACTTGCTCATTCAGGCTGATCCTACTGCAGACTTGTTCATTCAGGCTGATCCTACTGCAGACTTGCTCATTCAGGCTGATCCTACTGCAGACTTGTTCATTCAGGCTGATCCTACTGCAGACTTGTTCATTCAGGCTGATCCTACTGCAGACTTGCTCATTCAGGCTGATCCTACTGCAGACTTGTTCATTCAGGCTGATCCTACTGCAGACTTGCTCATTCAGGCTGATCCTACTGCAGACTTGTTCATTCAGGCTGATCCTACTGCAGACTTGCTCATTCAGGCTGATCCTACTGCAGACTTGTTCATTCAGGCTGATGCTACTGCAGACTTGTTCATTCAGGCTGATCCTACTGCAGACTTGTTCATTCAGGCTGATCCTACTGCAGACTTGCTCATTCAGGCTGATCCTACTGCAGACTTGTTCATTCAGGCTGATCCTACTGCAGACTTGTTCATTCAGGCTGATCCTACTGCAGACTTGTTCATTCAGGCTGATCCTACTGCAGACTTGTTCATTCAGGCTGATCCTACTGCAGACTTGCTCATTCAGGCTGATCCTACTGCAGACTTGCTCATTCAGGCTGATCCTACTGCAGACTTGTTCATTCAGGCTGATCCTACTCAGACTTGTTCATTCAGGCTGATCCTACTGCAGACTTGTTCATTCAGGCTGATCCTACTGCAGACTTGTTCATTCAGGCTGATCCTACTGCAGACTTGCTCATTCAGGCTGATCCTACTGCAGACTTGTTCATTCAGGCTGATCCTACTGCAGACTTGTTCATTCAGGCTGATCCTACTGCAGACTTGTTCATTCAGGCTGATCCTACTGCAGACTTGTTCATTCAGGCTGATCCTACTGCAGACTTGTTCATTCAGGCTGATCCTACTGCAGACTTGCTCATTCAGGCTGATCCTACTGCAGACTTGCTCATTCAGGCTGATCCTACTGCAGACTTGCTCATTCAGGCTGATCCTACTGCAGACAGGCTGATCCTACTGCAGACTTGTTCATTCAGGCTGATCCTACTGCAGACTTGTTCATTCAGGCTGATCCTACTGCAGACTTGTTCATTCAGGCTGATCCTACTGCAGACTTGTTCATTCAGGCTGATCCTACTGCAGACTTGTTCATTCAGGCTGATCCTACTGCAGACTTGTTCATTCAGGCTGATCCTACTGCAGACTTGCTCATTCAGGCTGATCCTACTGCAGACTTGCTCATTCAGGCTGATCCTACTGCAGACTTGTTCATTCAGGCTGATCCTACTGCAGACTTGTTCATTCAGGCTGATCCTACTGCAGACTTGTTCATTCAGGCTGATCCTACTGCAGACTTGTTCATTCAGGCTGATCCTACTGCAGACTTGTTCATTCAGGCTGATCCTACTGCAGACTTGCTCATTCAGGCTGATCCTACTGCAGACTTGTTCATTCAGGCTGATCCTACTGCAGACTTGTTCATTCAGGCTGATCCTACTGCAGACTTGTTCATTCAGGCTGATCCTACTGCAGACTTGTTCATTCAGGCTGATCCTACTGCAGACTTGTTCATTCAGGCTGATCCTACTGCAGACTTGTTCATTCAGGCTGATCCTACTGCAGACTTGTTCATTCAGGCTGATCCTACTGCAGACTTGTTCATTCAGGCTGATCCTACTGCAGACTTGCTCATTCAGGCTGATCCTACTGCAGACTTGTTCATTCAGGCTGATCCTACTGCAGACTTGTTCATTCAGGCTGATCCTACTGCAGACTTGTTCATTCAGGCTGATCCTACTGCAGACTTGTTCATTCAGGCTGATCCTACTGCAGACTTGTTCATTCAGGCTGATCCTACTGCAGACTTGTTCATTCAGGCTGATCCTACTGCAGACTTGTTCATTCAGGCTGATCCTACTGCAGACTTGTTCATTCAGGCTGATCCTACTGCAGACTTGTTCATTCAGGCTGATCCTACTGCAGACTTGTTCATTCAGGCTGATCCTACTGCAGACTTGCTCATTCAGGCTGATCCTACTGCAGACTTGTTCATTCAGGCTGATCCTACTGCAGACTTGTTCATTCAGGCTGATCCTACTGCAGACTTGCTCATTCAGGCTGATCCTACTGCAGACTTGTTCATTCAGGCTGATCCTACTCAGACTTGCTCATTCAGGCTGATCCTACTGCAGACTTGCTCATTCAGGCTGATCCTACTGCAGACTTGTTCATTCAGGCTGATCCTACTGCAGACTTGTTCATTCAGGCTGATCCTACTGCAGACTTGCTCATTCAGGCTGATCCTACTGCAGACTTGTTCATTCAGGCTGATCCTACTGCAGACTTGTTCATTCAGGCTGATCCTACTGCAGACTTGTTCATTCAGGCTGATCCTACTGCAGACTTGCTCATTCAGGCTGATCCTACTGCAGACTTGTTCATTCAGGCTGATCCTACTGCAGACTTGTTCATTCAGGCTGATCCTACTGCAGACTTGCTCATTCAGGCTGATCCTACTGCAGACTTGTTCATTCAGGCTGATCCTACTGCAGACTTGTTCATTCAGGCTGATCCTACTGCAGACTTGTTCATTCAGGCTGATCCTACTGCAGACTTGTTCATTCAGGCTGATCCTACTGCAGACTTGTTCATTCAGGCAGATCCTACTGCAGACTTGCTCATTCAGGCTGATCCTACTGCAGACTTGCTCATTCAGGCTGATCCTACTACAGACTTGTTCATTCAGGCTGATCCTACTGCAGACTTATTCATTCAGGCTGATCCTACTGCAGACTTGCTCATTCAGGCTGATCCTACTGCAGACTTGTTCATTCAGGCTGATCCTACTGCAGACTTGCTCATTCAGGCTGATCCTACTGCAGACTTGTTCATTCAGGCTGATCCTACTGCAGACTTGTTCATTCAGGCTGATCCTACTGCAGACTTGTTCATTCAGGCTGATCCTACTGCAGACTTGCTCATTCAGGCTGATCCTACTGCAGACTTGCTCATTCAGGCTGATCCTACTGCAGACTTGTTCATTCAGGCTGATCCTACTGCAGACTTGTTCATTCAGGCTGATCCTACTGCAGACTTGTTCATTCAGGCTGATCCTACTGCAGACTTGTTCATTCAGGCTGATCCTACTGCAGACTTGTTCATTCAGGCTGATCCTACTGCAGACTTGTTCATTCAGGCTGATCCTACTGCAGACTTGCTCATTCAGGCTGATCCTACTGCAGACTTGTTCATTCAGGCTGATCCTACTGCAGACTTGCTCATTCAGGCTGATCCTACTGCAGACTTGTTCATTCAGGCTGATCCTACTGCAGACTTGTTCATTCAGGCTGATCCTACTGCAGACTTGCTCATTCAGGCTGATCCTACTGCAGACTTGTTCATTCAGGCTGATCCTACTGCAGACTTATTCATTCAGGCTGATCCTACTGCAGACTTGCTCATTCAGGCTGATCCTACTGCAGACTTGTTCATTCAGGCTGATCCTACTGCAGACTTGTTCATTCAGGCTGATCCTACTGCAGACTTGCTCATTTAGGCTGATCCTACTGCAGACTTGTTCATTCAGGCTGATCCTACTGCAGACTTGCTCATTCAGGCTGATCCTACTGCAGACTTATTCATTCAGGCTGATCCTACTGCAGACTTGCTCATTCAGGCTGATCCTACTGCAGACTTGTTCATTCAGGCTGATCCTACTGCAGACTTGTTCATTCAGGCTGATCCTACTGCAGACTTGCTCATTCAGGCTGATCCTACTGCAGACTTGTTCATTCAGGCTGATCCTACTGCAGACTTGTTCATTCAGGCTGATCCTACTGCAGACTTGTTCATTCAGGCTGATCCTACTGCAGACTTGTTCATTCAGGCTGATCCTACTGCAGACTTGCTCATTCAGGCTGATTCTACTGCAGACTTGCTCATTCAGGCTGATCCTACTGCAGACTTGCTCATTCAGGCTGATCCTACTGCAGATTTGTTCATTCAGGCTGATCCTACTGCAGACTTGTTCATTCAGGCTGATCCTACTGCAGACTTGCTCATTCAGGCTGATCCTACTGCAGACTTGCTCATTCAGGCTGATCCTACTGCAGACTTGCTCATTCAGGCTGATCCTACTGCAGACTTGCTCATTCAGGCTGATCCTACTGCAGACTTGCTCATTCAGGCTGATCCTACTGCAGACTTGTTCATTCAGGCTGATCCTACTGCAGACTTGCTCATTCAGGCTGATCCTACTGCAGACTTGCTCATTCAGGCTGATCCTACTGCAGACTTGCTCATTCAGGCTAATCCTACTGCAGACTTGTTCATTCAGGCTGATCCTACTGCAGACTTGCTCATTCAGGCTGATCCTACTGCAGACTTGTTCATTCAGGCTGATCCTACTGCAGACTTGTTCATTCAGGCTGATCCTACTGCAGACTTGTTCATTCAGGCTGATCCTACTGCAGACTTGTTCATTCAGGCTGATCCTACTGCAGACTTGCTCATTCAGGCTGATCCTACTGCAGACGTGTTCATTCAGGCTGATCCTACTGCAGACTTGTTCATTCAGGCTGATCCTACTGCAGACTTGTTCATTCAGGCTGATCCTACTGCAGACTTGCTCATTCAGGCAGATCCTACTGCAGACTTGTTCATTCAGGCTGATCCTACTGCAGACTTGTTCATTCAGGCTGATCCTACTGCAGACTTGTTCATTCAGGCTGATCCTCCTGCAGACTTGTTCATTCAGGCTGATCCTACTGCAGACTTGCTCATTCAGGCTGATCCTACTGCAGACTTGTTCATTCAGGCTGACCTACTGCAGACTTGTTCATTCAGGCTGATCCTACTGCAGACTTGTTCATTCAGGCTGATCCTACTGCAGACTTGCTCATTCAGGCTGATCCTACTGCAGACTTGTTCATTCAGGCTGATCCTACTGCAGACTTGCTCATTCAGGCTGATCCTACTGCAGACTTGCTCATTCAGGCTGATCCTACTGCAGACTTGTTCATTCAGGCTGATCCTACTGCAGACTTATTCATTCAGGCTGATCCTACTGCAGACTTGTTCATTCAGGCTGATCCTACTGCAGACTTGTTCATTCAGGCTGATCCTACTGCAGACTTGTTCATTCAGGCTGATCCTACTGCAGACTTGCTCATTCAGGCTGATCCTACTGCAGACTTGTTCAGGCTGATCCTACTGCAGACTTGTTCATTCAGGCTGATCCTACTGCAGACTTGTTCATTCAGGCTGATCCTACTGCAGACTTGCTCATTCAGGCTGATCCTACTGCAGACTTGTTCATTCAGGCTGATCCTACTGCAGACTTGCTCATTCAGGCTGATCCTACTGCAGACAGGCTGATCCTACTGCAGACTTGTTCATTCAGGCTGATCCTACTGCAGACTTGTTCATTCAGGCTGATCCTACTGCAGACTTGTTCATTCAGGCTGATCCTACTGCAGACTTGTTCATTCAGGCTGATCCTACTGCAGACTTGTTCATTCAGGCTGATCCTACTGCAGACTTGTTCATTCAGGCTGATCCTACTGCAGACTTGTTCATTCAGGCTGATCCTACTGCAGACTTGCTCATTCAGGCTGATCCTACTGCAGACTTGTTCATTCAGGCTGATCCTACTGCAGACTTGTTCATTCAGGCTGATCCTACTGCAGACTTGTTCATTCAGGCTGATCCTACTGCAGACTTGTTCATTCAGGCTGATCCTACTGCAGACTTGCTCATTCAGGCTGATCCTACTGCAGACTTGTTCATTCAGGCTGATCCTACTGCAGACTTGTTCATTCAGGCTGATCCTACTGCAGACTTGCTCATTCAGGCTGATCCTACTGCAGACTTGTTCATTCAGGCTGATCCTACTGCAGACTTGTTCATTCAGGCTGATCCTACTGCAAACTTGCTCATTCAGACTGATCCTACTGCAGACTTGTTCATTCAGGCTGATCCTACTGCAGACTTGCTCATTCAGGCTGATCCTACTGCAGACTTGCTCATTCAGGCTGATCCTACTGCAGACTTGTTCATTCAGGCTGATCCTACTGCAGACTTGCTCATTCAGGCTGATCCTACTGCAGACTTGCTCATTCAGGCTGATCCTACTGCAGACTTGTTCATTCAGGCTGATCCTACTGCAGACTTGCTCATTCAGGCTGTCCTACTGCAGACTTGTTCATTCAGGCTGATCCTACTGCAGACTTGCTCATTCAGGCTGATCCTACTGCAGACTTGCTCATTAAGGCTGATCCTACTGCAGACTTGTTCATTCAGGCTGATCCTACTGCAGACTTGCTCATTCAGGCTGATTCTACTGCAGACTTGCTCATTCAGGCTGATCCTACTGCAGACTTGCTCATTCAGGCTGATCCTACTGCAGATTTGTTCATTCAGGCTGATCCTACTGCAGACTTGTTCATTCAGGCTGATCCTACTGCAGACTTGCTCATTCAGGCTGATCCTACTGCAGACTTGCTCATTCAGGCTGATCCTACTGCAGACTTGCTCATTCAGGCTGATCCTACTGCAGACTTGCTCATTCAGGCTGATCCTACTGCAGACTTGCTCATTCAGGCTGATCCTACTGCAGACTTGTTCATTCAGGCTGATCCTACTGCAGACTTGCTCATTCAGGCTGATCCTACTGCAGACTTGCTCATTCAGGCTGATCCTACTGCAGACTTGCTCATTCAGGCTAATCCTACTGCAGACTTGTTCATTCAGGCTGATCCTACTGCAGACTTGCTCATTCAGGCTGATCCTACTGCAGACTTGTTCATTCAGGCTGATCCTACTGCAGACTTGTTCATTCAGGCTGATCCTACTGCAGACTTGTTCATTCAGGCTGATCCTACTGCAGACTTGTTCATTCAGGCTGATCCTACTGCAGACTTGCTCATTCAGGCTGATCCTACTGCAGACTTGTTCATTCAGGCTGATCCTACTGCAGACTTGTTCATTCAGGCTGATCCTACTGCAGACTTGTTCATTCAGGCTGATCCTACTGCAGACTTGCTCATTCAGGCTGATCCTACTGCAGACTTGTTCATTCAGGCTGATCCTACTGCAGACTTGTTCATTCAGGCTGATCCTACTGCAGACTTGTTCATTCAGGCTGATCCTCCTGCAGACTTGTTCATTCAGGCTGATCCTACTGCAGACTTGCTCATTCAGGCTGATCCTACTGCAGACTTGTTCATTCAGGCTGACCTACTGCAGACTTGTTCATTCAGGCTGATCCTACTGTAGACTTGTTCATTCAGGCTGATCCTACTGCAGACTTGCTCATTCAGGCTGATCCTACTGCAGACTTGTTCATTCAGGCTGATCCTACTGCAGACTTGCTCATTCAGGCTGATCCTACTGCAGACTTGCTCATTCAGGCTGATCCTACTGCAGACTTGTTCATTCAGGCTGATCCTACTGCAGACTTATTCATTCAGGCTGATCCTACTGCAGACTTGTTCATTCAGGCTGATCCTACTGCAGACTTGTTCATTCAGGCTGATCCTACTGCAGACTTGTTCATTCAGGCTGATCCTACTGCAGACTTGCTCATTCAGGCTGATCCTACTGCAGACTTGTTCATTCAGGCTGATCCTACTGCAGACTTGTTCATTCAGGCTGATCCTACTGCAGACTTGTTCATTCAGGCTGATCCTACTGCAGACTTGCTCATTCAGGCTGATCCTACTGCAGACTTGTTCATTCAGGCTGATCCTACTGCAGACTTGCTCATTCAGGCTGATCCTACTGCAGACAGGCTGATCCTACTGCAGACTTGTTCATTCAGGCTGATCCTACTGCAGACTTGTTCATTCAGGCTGATCCTACTGCAGACTTGTTCATTCAGGCTGATCCTACTGCAGACTTGTTCATTCAGGCTGATCCTACTGCAGACTTGTTCATTCAGGCTGATCCTACTGCAGACTTGTTCATTCAGGCTGATCCTACTGCAGACTTGTTCATTCAGGCTGATCCTACTGCAGACTTGGAACATCTCACTCATGCTGATCCTTCATACTTACAGCAAAGAAATCTACGTGTGCCTCCTTGCTCAAGTGCAAAGGAATTTAGAGAAGAATTCCTAGTAAGCATACAGGGTTCCTGTGCAACTTTCCACCAAATAAGAACTTCCAGAAAGAATGGGAAGAGACCGTTCAGAAGGCAGTCGCGATCGTCAGTGGTTAATTTTTACATTTTATTTTACTCGCTTCCTGTGTAACCTCCTGTGGAACCTCCTGTGGGACCTCCTGTGGGACCTCCTGTGGGACCTCCTGTGGAACCTCCTGTTGGACCTCCTGTGGGACCTCCTGTGGGACCTCCTGTGGAACCTCCTGTGGGACCTCCTGTGGAACCTCCTGTGGAACCTCCTGTGGGACCTCCTGTGGGACCTCCTGTGGAACCTCCTGTGGAACCTCCTGTGGGACCTCCTGTGGAACCTCCTGTGGGACCTCCTGTGGGACCTCCTGTGGGACCTCCTGTGGAACCTCCTGTGGAACCTCCTGTGGGACCTCCTGTCGGACCTCCTGTGGAACCTGAAGTAAAGCATTATGCTCAACAGAACAGTCTTTTGCGTATGTGGGTAACCAAGAATGGGCACCTAGTTCAAATCCTTCGATTTAATATAATTTTTTTTCCTGCGAAGATGTCTGAACTTTTGCCATGTGGCGCCTATACTCAAAGGCTTGCATGTTTCATCCCAGACTCCATGCATGTGGTTTGGTGTGGAGGGTTAGTGGGATTCTTAATGAGTCTTATGCAGGACCGCCACTACTGCATCAAGAACACATTAATAGAATTCATACCCCATGCTTCATGACTCTATAAACCTGAAGTGGGTGTGGCTACTATTGCCTATGATTAGAGCAACCTCTTTCTACCGATCCCACCTGCTGGATGGAGAGGACTACTAAATGACTCGTCAGTGTCTTTTGCAGGGAAATATATATAGGCCCTAGGTAAAGTGTGGAACTTTCAAACACTCGCCATCACACACACACACACTGACACTGACACACGCACACACACTGTCATACACACCATCACACACACACTGTCACACACACCATCACACACACACACTGACACACTGTCACACACACACACCATCACACACTGTCACATACACACTTTTGCACGCACACACACAGTCACACACATGCACACACCATTACATACACACAAACTGTCATACATGCATCATGCACACACACACCATCACACATGAACAGTTGGTGTGGATATCTGGTGTGTAATTGGCAAATGAAGTGAGCCCTCACTGAGGAGTTGGATGGCAAAGCTTGTATTGCTGTCACAGTCTAACACATGGGCTCTCCTAGCTGTCAGTCTCACACATAGGCTCTCCTAGCTGTCACAGTCTCACACATGGGCTCTCCTAGCTGTCAGTCTCACACATAGGCTCTCCTAGCTGTCACAGTCTAACACATGGGCTCTCCTAGCTGTCACAGTCTCACACATGGGCTCTCCTAGCTGTCACAGTCTCACACATGGGCTCTCCTAGCTGTCACAGTCTCACACATGGGCTCTCCTAGCTGTCAGTCTCACACATGGGCTCTCCTAGCTGTCACAGTCTATCACATGAGCTCTCATAGCTGTCACAGTCTAACACATGGGCTCTCATAGCTGTCACAGTCTAACACATGGGCTCTCCATGCTGTCACAGTCTCACACATGAGCTCTCCTAGCTGTCACAGTCTAACACATGAGCTCTCCTAGCTGTCACAGTCTCACACATGGGCTCTCCTAGCTGTCACAGTCTCACACATGGGCCCTTTCCAACTGTCAGTCTAACACATGGGCTCTCCTAGCTGTCACAGTCTAACACATGGGCTCTCATAGCTGTCACAGTCTCACACATGGGCTCTCCTAGCTATCACAGTCTCACACATGGGCTCTCCTAGCTATCACAGTCTAACACATGGGCTCTCCTAGCTGTCACAGTCTCACACATGGGCTCTCCTAGCTGTCACAGTCTAACACATGGGCTCTCCTAGCTGTCACAGTCTAACACATGGGCTCTCCTGGCTGTCACAGTCTAACACATGGGCTCTCCTAGCTGTCACAGTCTAACACATGGGCTGTCACAGTCTAACACATGGGCTCTCCTACTGTCACAGTCTAACACATGGGATCTCCTACTGTCACAGTCTAACACATGGGCTCTCCTAGCTGTCACAGTCTAACACATGGGCTCTCCTAGCTGTCACAGTCTAACACATGGGCTCTCCATGCTGTCACAGTCTAACACATGGGCTCTCCATGCTGTCACAGTCTAACATATGGGCTCTCCTAGCTGTCACAGTCTAACACATGGGATCTCCTACTGTCACAGTCTCACACATGGGCTCTCCTAGCTGTCACAGTCTCACACATGGGCTCTCCTAGCTGTCACAGTCTAACACATGGGCTCTCCTAGCTGTCACAGTCTAACACATGGGATCTCCTACTGTCACAGTCTCACACATGGGCTCTCCTAGCTGTCACAGTCTAACACATGGGCTCTCCTAGCTGTCACGGTCTAACACATGGGCTCTCCTAGCTGTCACAGTCTAACACATGGGCTCTCCTAGCTGTCACAGTCTCACACATGGGCTCTCCTAGCTGTCACAGTCTCACACATGGGCTCTCCTAGCTGTCACAGTCTAACACATGGGCTCTCCTAGCTGTCACAGTCTAACACATGGGCTCTCCTAGCTGTCAGTCTCACACATGGGCTCTCCTAGCTATCACTGTCTAACACATGGGCTCTCCTAGCTGTCACAGTCTCACACATGGGCTCTCCTAGCTGTCACAGTCTCACACATGGGCTCTCCTAGCTATCACAGTCTCACACATGTGGGCTCTCCTAGTAGTCACAGTCTAACACATGGGCTCTCCTAGCTGTCACTGTCTAACACATGGGCTCTCCTAGCTGTCACAGTCTAACACATGGGCTCTCCTAGCTGTCACAGTCTCACACATGTGCTCTCCTAGCTGTCACAGTCTAACACATGGGCTCTCCATGCTGTCACAGTCTCACACATGTGGGCTCTCCTAGCTGTCACAGTCTAACACATGGGCTCTCCATGCTGTCACAGTCTAACATATGGGCTCTCCTAGCTGTCACAGTCTAACACATGGGCTCTCCTAGCTGTCACAGTCTCACACATGAGCTCTCCTAGCTGTCACAGTCTCACACATGGGCTCTCCTAGCTGTCACAGTCTCACACATGGGCTCTCCTAGCTGTCACAGTCTCACACATGGGCTCTCCTAGCTGTCACAGTCTAACACATGGGCTCTCCTAGCTGTCACAGTCTAACACATGGGATCTCCTACTGTCACAGTCTCACACATGGGCTCTCCTAGCTGTCACAGTCTAACACATGGGCTCTCCTAGCTGTCACAGTCTAACACATCCATGGGCTCTCCTAGCTGTCACGGTCTAACACATGGGCTCTCCTAGCTGTCACAGTCTAACACATGGGCTCTCCTAGCTGTCACAGTCTAACACATGGGCTCTCCTAGCTGTCACAGTCTAACACATGGGCTCTCCTAGCTGTCACAGTCTAACACATGGGATCTCCTACTGTCACAGTCTCACACATGGGCTCTCCTAGCTGTCACAGTCTAACACATGGGCTCTCCTAGCTGTCACAGTCTAACACATCCATGGGCTCTCCTAGCTGTCACGGTCTAACACATGGGCTCTCATAGCTGTCACAGTCTAACACATGGGCTCTCCTAGCTGTCACAGTCTCACACATGGGCTCTCCTAGCTGTCACAGTCTCACACATGGGCTCTCCTAGCTGTCACAGTCTAACACATGGGCTCTCCTAGCTATCACAGTCTCACACATGTGGGCTCTCCTAGTAGTCACAGTCTAACACATGGGCTCTCCTAGCTGTCACTGTCTAACACATGGGCTCTCCTAGCTGTCACAGTCTAACACATGGGCTCTCCTAGCTGTCACAGTCTCACACATGGGCTCTCCTAGCTGTCACAGTCTAACACATGGGCTCTCCATGCTGTCACAGTCTCACACATGGGCTCTCCTAGCTGTCACAGTCTAACACATGGGATCTCCTACTGTCACAGTCTAACACATGGGCTCTCCTAGTAGTCACAGTCTAACACATGGGCTCTCCTGGCTATCACAGTCTCACACATGGGCTCTCCTAGCTGTCACAGTCTAACACATGGGCTCTCCTAGCTGTCACAGTCTCACACATGGGCTCTCCTAGCTGTCACAGTCTAACACATGGGCTCTCCTAGCTCTCACAGTCTAACACATGGGCTCTCCTAGCTGTCACAGTCTCACACATGAGCTCTCCTAGCTGTCACAGTCTCACACATGGGCTCTCCTATGCTGTCACAGTCTAACACATGGGCTCTCCATGCTGTCACAGTCTCACACATGGGCTCTCCTAGCTGTCACAGTCTAACACATGGGCTCTCCTGGCTATCACAGTCTCACACATGGGCTCTCCTAGCTATCACAGTCTAACACATGGGCTCTCCTAGCTGTCACAGTCTCACACATGGGCTCTCCTGGCTGTCACAGTCTAACACATGGGCTCTCCTAGCTGTCACAGTCTCACACATGGGATCTCCTACTGTCACAGTCTCACACATGGGCTCTCCTAGCTGTCACAGTCTCACACATAGGCTCTCCTAGCTGTCACAGTCTAACACATGGGCTCTCCTAGCTGTCACAGTCTCACACATGGGCTCTCCTAGCTGTCAGTCTCACACATGGGCTCTCCTAGCTATCACAGTCTCACACTAGCTGTTTGAAGTCTTCTTTTATCTTTATGCTGTTGCAATTTTCATCTGAACGGATGTGATCTCAAAAATATTTTGGACTTGTCTGCCACATGCCTTAATAACACCTTCCCCTCCCTCCTCCTTCCTCTCCCCTCACCAGTCCCAGGGAAATCTTCCCATGACACTGAAACTGCAAGGATGGAGGGAGAGAGAGAGAGTCAAGAGGGAAACATTATGGGCGCTTGGCCACTACTAAAATCTGTTTCAGTTACCATAAAAAGAGGACAGAAAAGGATAGGAACGGGTTTAGGACAGTTTTGACTTAAATAGAGAGAACCAAAAATTATTGCAGTGTAAAGATTATCCAATAGTATTTACAGTCTTGCTATAGCGGACATGTCAGTAGCCAGTCAGGTTCCTGTGTAGTAGCCAGTCAGGTTCCTGTGTAGTAGCCAGTCAGGTTCCTGTGTAGTAGCCAGTCAGGTTCCTGTGTAGTAGCCAGTCAGGTTCCTGTGTAGTAGCCAGTTAGGTTCCTGTATAGTAGCCAGTCAGGTTCCTGTGTAGTAGCCAGTCAGGTTCCTGTGTAGTAGCCAGTCAGGTTCCTGTGTAGTAGCCAGTCAGGTTCCTGTGTAGTAGCCAGTCAGGTTCCTGTGTAGTAGCCAGTCAGGTTCCTGTGTAGTAGCCAGTCAGGTTCCTGTGTAGTAGCCAGTCAGGTTCCTGTGTAGTAGCCAGTCAGGTTCCTGTATAGTAGCCAGTCAGGTTCCTGTATAGTAGCCAGTCAGGTTCCTGTGTAGTAGCCAGTCAGGTTCCTGTGTAGTAGGCAGTCAGGTTCCTGTGTAGTAGGCAGTCAGGTTCCTGTGTAGTAGGCAGTCAGATTCCTGTGTAGTAGCCAGTCAGGTTCCTGTGTAGTAGCCAGTCAGGTTCCTGTGTATAGGAAATGTGGCTGATTGCATTAGAGGGTGTGGTAGCATCTGTTGGTCATTACAGACTGCTTATCAAATGACTGGGTTTCTAGTCACTATAACAACTGGTGTGTTTTTTTTGGTATATATATATACATACATACATGTATACATATTATATACATGTATATAATACTTAGAAGGTAGTTTGCTGATGAAGGCTACAAATAGTGCTCAATGCTGTGTTAAGGCAGAGCTATTGAATATAGAAAAGTACTGGGATGGCTAGTCCTACTGCAGTTTCATGCTAATGCAATCCCATGTATATAATATATATATATGTTATGCATATACATACATACATACACATTATATAATTATATATTCAAGTACGTGTATATACAGGTATTATATACACTGCTTCACTTCTGCTGCTTATAGTGCTTGTGCTGCACTGCATGGACAAGATTGAGCAAGGAAAATTAGAAAATAGCAACATCCTTATTTTTACCTCAGTCTCTTTACAAAAATTTTTTTACCCACGCGCTTGACCACGTACTAAAATTTTAACGCCTAATGAAAACGGTCATTGAATAGCCTAGGGCTTCCTCTACCAATTTCAAATCTTTAGCACTTAGCAATCTGGAGTTATTTATGTGGAGGTTGCAGGCATTCAGGTTTTTGAGGTCCCTCCACTTTTCTAGTAACTTGCCTATAGTTATACCTATGAAACATATTTTAGTACAAAAGAGAGCACACAGAGAGACCTATCTTTTGAGCTATATATCAAGTCCATGCCATGAAGTTTGCAGAATCTACGGAGTTGTAACCATAAGTTTAAATAAAAAATGATAAAAAATGTCATTGTCTCCCCTTCAGCACACTTCTTTATTTAAAAGCAGCTTTTTGGGTGTGGTTTAACTCAGTCCTGAAGCTGTGGGTCCACGAGATGTACATGCATGTAGGTAGGTACGTCCCTCACTCCTGTTGCCTACATTCCTGGGAGGGGAGGGAGACTTAGCATGGGAAGATCTGGGGGGAGGAGTTTCTGTGGTTGTCCCATCCCCAACCAACCCTAGCAATGCCCACATTATAATGCATTGATATTACCCATTTAATGATAATTATATAACATATCTTGGAATGTTTTTTTAGAACACTCACAAGTTGTTCAGGAGTGTTTTAAACTAAGTGCAGACAGGCCAGTTATGTTGGTCCAGCATTAGCTACTTGCTGACTCTGTAAGTACATCAGCAGCAGCCAATTCACTTGATAGCTGCCATTGTTAATGCTACATTATCTACACCACTGACTCCTTCCTCAGCAATGTTAGCGACTGCTTCAACTGATCCTTCTACATCAACAATTGCTGAAATGGCAGGCACACTAATTCACCACCCACTGCTACTCCCAAACTTAGATGGGCAGATTGACCTAGGAACTCTACTACAAGCTGCTGGGACAGGCTGAGGGTAAATGAAGTCACCAGCGATTGGAAAAAGAAATGTCTTACCCTCCATTTCAAACCTGCTTCTTCTGAGAATCTCCATTCCTATCAAGTGACAAAGCTGGCCAAACTTCCATGGCTCTCTTATATTGCTGTGCTTTCAGGAGGTATTGGTAGTAGTGCATCCTCTTCCCAGAGCAGCCAGTCAGAGTTAGTAAGCTGGGAGTTGGTGATAGAGCAGGTATTATACTTATATTTAAGCCATACTCCACAGTGCTTGGCAAGGATGGTATTCTTGTGTACCATGAGTGAACTTTAATGCGTGCCATGCAGCTGAGAGAACAGACCTTTTTCTAAGAAATATATTGAGAGGGAAGATGCAAGACTGATGAAGGAGAGAGGTCAGCAAGTGGATGAGAGCTGACACACCTGATGAAGGAGAGAGGTCAGCAAGTGGATGAGAGCTGACACACCTGATGAAGGAGAGAGGTGAGCAAGTGGATGAGAGCTGACACACCTGATGAAGGAGAGAGGTCAGCAAGTGGATGAGAGCTGACACACCTGATGAAGGAGAGAGGTGAGCAAGTGGATGAGAGCTGACATACCTGATGAAGGAGAGAGGTGAGCAAGTGGATGAGAGCTGACACACCTGATGAAGGAGAGAGGTCAGCAAGTGGATGAGAGCTGACACACCTGATGAAGGAGAGAGGTCAGCAAGTGGATGAGAGCTGACACACCTGATGAAGGAGAGAGGTGAGCAAGTGGATGAGAGCTGACACACCTGATGAAGGAGAGAGGTGAGCAAGTGGATGAGAGCTGACACACCTGATGAAGGAGAGAGGTGAGCAAGTGGATGAGAGCTGACACACCTGATGAAGGAGAGAGGTGAGCAAGTGGATGAGAGCTGACACACCTGATGAAGGAGAGAGGTGAGCAAGTGGATGAGAGCTGACACACCTGATGAAGGAGAGAGGTGAGCAAGTGGATGAGAGCTGACACACCTGATGAAGGAGAGAGGTCAGCAAGTGGATGAGAGCTGACACACCTGATGAAGGAGAGAGGTGAGCAAGTGGATGAGAGCTGACACACCTGATGAAGGAGAGAGGTGAGCAAGTGGATGAGAGCTGACACACCTGATGAAGGAGAGAGGTGAGCAAGTGGATGAGAGCTGACACACCTGATGAAGGAGAGAGGTGAGCAAGTGGATGAGAGCTGACACACCTGATGAAGGAGAGAGGTCAGCAAGTGGATGAGAGCTGACACACCTGATGAAGGAGAGAGGTGAGCAAGTGGATGAGAGCTGACACACCTGATGAAGGAGAGAGGTGAGCAAGTGGATGAGAGCTGACACACCTGATGAAGGAGAGAGGTGAGTAAGTGGATGAGAGCTGACACACCTGATGAAGGAGAGAGGTCAGCAAGTGGATGAGAGCTGACACACCTGATGAAGGAGAGAGGTCAGCAAGTGGATGAGAGCTGACACACCTGATGAAGAAGAGAGGCCAGCAAGTGGATGAGAGCTGACACACCTGATGAAGGAGGGAGGTGAGTAAGTGGATGAGAGCTGACACACCTGATGAAGGAGAGAGGTCAGCAAGTGGATGAGAGCTGACACACCTGATGAAGGAGAGAGGTGAGCAAGTGGATGAGAGCTGACACACCTGATGAAGGAGAGAGGTGAGCAAGTGGATGAGAGCTGACACACCTGATGAAGGAGAGAGGTGAGCAAGTGGATGAGAGCTGACACACCTGATGAAGGAGAGAGGTCAGCAAGTGGATGAGAGCTGACACACCTGATGAAGGAGAGAGGTGAGCAAGTGGATGAGAGCTGACACACCTGATGAAGGAGAGAGGTCAGCAAGTGGATGAGAGCTGACACACCTGATGAAGGAGAGAGGTGAGCAAGTGGATGAGAGCTGACACACCTGATGAAGGAGAGAGGTGAGCAAGTGGATGAGAGCTGACACACCTGATGAAGGAGAGAGGTCAGCAAGTGGATGAGAGCTGACACACCTGATGAAGGAGAGAGGTGAGCAAGTGGATGAGAGCTGACACACCTGATGAAGGAGAGAGGTGAGCAAGTGGATGAGAGCTGACACACCTGATGAAGGAGAGAGGTGAGCAAGTGGATGAGAGCTGACACACCTGATGAAGGAGAGAGGTGAGCAAGTGGATGAGAGCTGACACACCTGATGAAGGAGAGAGGCCAGCAAGTGGATGAGAGCTGACACACCTGATGAAGGAGAGAGGTGAGCAAGTGGATGAGAGCTGACACACCTGATGAAGGAGAGATGTGAGTAAGCTGACACACCTGATGAAGGAGAGAGGTGAGTAAGTGGATGAGAGCTGACACCTTCCAGCACATTTCTTAGCAGTGGAATGTTCGGCAAAGCAAGCTCCGCCCTTTAGAGGTCATTGTGAGGCTAAGGTAGATTTTATGCCAATAGAGGGAATTTCATTGCAACTCTGCAGCTCGTGGCAAAGGAGGACAAAAGCACCTTCTCTCTGCTAAAGGCCATGCAGCAAAGTATACAAGTGAACCATTCAAAATCAGGTCATTCATGTCTATGCGTGAAAAACCAGAGAAAAGATTACCGAACAACTACGACAGAGTTGCTTACCTTTCACCATCCTAGCTGATGCCAGCACAGACCCTCATTCAGGAGATCTTATCTGCATGCTTGAGCTGTGTAGATTTATCTTCTCTCAAGACCCTCACATTAAGGGGTGCCTCGCAAGCTTCATCCCTGGAAAGAGCCAATGCGCTCTCTATCTCTAGGAAGATTCTGGAAGCCATTTCCGATCCCTTGGATCCATCTAAAATTTGAGGTCAAGCTTATGATGAGCTTCAGTAATGTCATCAGCGATAACAGGTGTCCACGCTAAGATCAAAGAGATTAGCCCACTAGCTTGGTAAACACCCTACTATTCTTGCTGTCTGAATCTCTCTATTGCAGCACTTGCCGAGTGTAGGAAAGTGAAAAACATGATTTAACTTATTATTGAACCCCATCTCTGTCTATCCAACAGCCAAGAGACAAAAAAGTTCTGAACTAACACTGAGTGAGTTCTTAGCTTTCTCCAAGGCAAGTAAACTCCCAGGGCTGTGCAAAACATGATGGCTGGAGAGGCACACTTGCTCTGAGTCTTTTTGAAATGTACGAAGCTCTTGTTACTGTATTATATGTGGGTGCCATCTCGTCTCCTTCTGAGTTCCCAAACTCGACCTCTTCTGATGGAGGTTGGGGGATAGTGAAGCCAAGGGAAAGGCACAAGGACTGAAAACTGCACTTTCCTCATTTCAGACTCGAGCTCTTTTTATCAACACAAGACAATCATCCGGTGAAGTTGATCCCCTCACACAAGGTCACCCTTACTGCATAGCTCCAGACATCTATGATGTGTGCATGATGATACACGAGGTCACCCTCACTGCATAGCTCCAGACATCCATGATGTGTGCATGATGATACACGAGGTCACCCTCACTGCATAGCTCCAGACATCTATGATGTGTGCATGATGATACACGAGGTCACCCTCACCGCTCCAGACATCTATGATGTGTGCATGATGATACACGAGGTCACCTTCACTGCATAGCTCCAGACATCTATGATGTGTACATGATGATACACCAGGTCACCAATGGAGTGAAGACCTTCAGAGCACCATCTTTCCACTTCTGGTAAGGAGATCCTTCAGCTGCTGGTGGGACAGAGTGTCCCAAGGAAGACAAGCTGCAGAGAAACTGCAACACTTCAAGTCCATCTCTTCAAGAACACTCCAGGCTAATGGTTACTATTCCTTTGCTCAATTCCTTTATTAAGAAATATTTCAAGGCGATGGAAGACTTGCCCACATTCTTTGGTGCCTTCTCCCATCATTGCTGTGTACTAAGAGTTCCAGTGCGCAACTATCGGACCACTTGGATGAGCTTCTCTCTACTGGGAGCAGGATCCTCCAAGTTCTAAATTGTTAGGAAGCAAACTGAGAAGATGGCGAGCTCTGTGGCAACAGAAAAGTAAAGAAGATGAAGGAAACATCGAAAACAAGCACTTGATGCTTGTGAGATATCCAAACATCCATTGTCTCTTAATTTAAGGCCTGTCTACACTGCACACAAACATAAGCTGGCTAGATATTTGGAGCTGGTTATGATCTGGACACATCCTGTCCACACTAGGATTGCTCACTGTAAGCAAGAGTGGATTCACAGTTTGTTCATGTGTTAATCATGCATTAGTCACATGTATTGATGCTTGTGTTAATCATGCATTAGTCACATGCATAACCTTGTATTAATGCTTGTGTTAGTCATGCATTAGTCACAAGCATGACCTTGTATTAATGCTTGTGTTAATCATGCATTAGTCACATGCATAACCTTGTATTGATGCTTGTGTTAATCATGCATTAGTCACATGCATAACCTTGTAAATATGCTTGTGTTAATCATGCATTAGTCACATGCATAATTGTATTGATGCTTGTGTTAATCTGCATTAGTCACATGCATAACCTTGTATTAATGCTTGTGTTAGTCATGCATTAGTCACAAGCATGACCTTGTAATAATGCTTGTGTTAATCATGCATTAATGCTTGTGTTAATCATGCATTAGTCACATGCATAACCTTGTATTGATGCTTGTGTTAATCATGCATTAGTCACATGCATAACCTTGTAAATATGCTTGTGTTAATCATGCATTAGTCACATGCATAACCTTGTATTGATGCTTGTGTTAGTCATGCATTAGTCACAAGCATGACCTTGTATTAATCATAGTTCTCCCCAGAGCATTTAAGGGTAGCGGTGCGCTATCCCTTTGAAACTTTAAGGATAGCGAGCGCTATGCTTGTATTAGTAACTTTTTTTTCCTTTTCCTTTTTTTTCCTTTTTTTTCTTTCCCTTCTTTTTTTTCTTCCTTTTTTTCTCTTTTTTTTTCCTTCCTTTTTTTTCCTTCCTTTTTTTCCCTTCCTGTGACACCGGTGTCACAGGAAATCATAACATAATAACATCACTGTGCATGGTAGATATGGTTGTTTTATTCATTTTGGTCAAATTGAAATGATATTTTTCTATGATGTAATACAATGACAAAATTAAACTAACGTTTTGTAGGTGTGGTTAATGGGAAAAAATTGCAGCATGGCTATTTAGTTGCGCGCAAGTCAGTCGCTGAAAAGATGACAAAGCGTGGACGTTCAAGCGAAGTTGGCTGCAGCAGCTTTGGCAAGCACCGAAAGACCGGCATTAACCCGAAATGGAAGGAAGAGTTTCCGTGGCTATTGGAGTTGGAAGATGTGTGTTCTTTGTAGGAAACATAGTCGCAGGCCTAATAGAGCTAACATTGGACGAGCGACCTGGGTAGACCTGCCATGCAAGACATTGACTAGGGAGAGCTTGGTCAAACATGCCAAAAGCGAGTCACCTGTCACGGGAGTCAAGATGGAGGCTGATCTGGGCTGCTCTAAAAGAGATGGTGGCATAGCAATGGCTCTCCAAGGAGTAGTTTCAGCTAAGAGAAAGGCCTTTGTTGGAGCACTGAAATGTATGTACTTCCTGAATCACAGGGAGATAGCACATACTACTAACTTTGGGCCTCTCATGGAGCTAGGTAAGTCATTGGGAGCATCTTACCTTACAGACCTGAACCTGGGTGGAAATGCACACTACACATCAGAGTGTTTCATGCAGGAGATCGTGCAGTGTCTAGGAGAAACTGTAGCTGAGCCCATCACTTCTAACTTTTCTAAGTCTCCTTTTTTTGCTGTGTGTGGATGAAACCACTGATATTTCTGTCACCAAGGAACTTATAGTATACGGTCGTTACATCATAGCAGGTCAAGTGGAGACAAGCTTCCTTCCTGTACTGGAACTAAAAATGGTACTGCCGCTAATATAACTGACACATTAATTAAGTTCTGTAGTGACCTGGGATTAAATATGCATCGTTTTTGTGGCTTGGGTAGTGATGGAGCATCAGTGATGTTGGGAAAAAGTGGTGGAGGCTCCAAGTTGCTAAAGTCCATGTTTCGAATCACTGCATTGCACACCGATTAGCGCTTGCTTGTGGACAAGCAGCTAATGTGATTTCTTTTCTCAAGCTGTTTAAGAGCACTGTTGACCAACTGTACCGGTTCTATAAGTATTCATCTGTTCGAACTGCGGGGCTCAAAGATATTCAGGAAGTTCTGAATGACCCTAGGCTTAATCTAACTCAGGCAAAAGATGTCCATTGGTTATCACATGACCGGGCAGTCAGTCACCTTCGCAAGTGTTTCTCCTCAGTGATAGTTAGCTTGGAAAGGGAAGCTCAGGAGCGCAACAATGCTGAGGTTGCTGGGCTCGCTTCCTTTGTAAAGAAATATAACTTTGTGGCTGCTCTCTATATGTTTTCAGATGTTCTTCCACCATTAGCTGCCTTATCACGTGGTTTTCAAAAACAAGATATTGATTTAACCATGGTAAAACCTCTTAGTGGTGGGTATTAGAGCTACTATCAATGCTCTTCTTCTGAGTCCTGGTGAATTCTTTCAAAGTCTTCCAGATGTCTTGTTAGGGTTGGAAGAGTATGGAGTATAGCAGCCTAGTAATAGCATGGTGGATAATTTCAAGAGCAACAAATACTTACAAACTCTCTCTGAGCACATAGCCTATAGGTTTCCTGACATGGAACTGTTTGAGGGATTTGAGATCTTTAACCCCAGTGGTGTTCCAGATGAGCTTGCTCATCAACCATCACATGGCACAGAGCATTTGGATATTCTTATCTCTCACTATGGAAAAGAAGTAGTACAGCCTGAAGAAACCAAGTGTGAACTTATAGTTTTTAACACTGTAGTGGCTGCTAATAGAGCTTTGAAGCAAATGACAACCAGGCAGCTTATGAGGCATGTTATTGGGACTTCTGAGATGACTTCAATGTTCCCCAATCTAGCGAAGCTTGCAGCGAATGGTCTGATTATTCCAATGTCCTCTGTAGATTGTGAAAGAGGTTTTTCTACTCCGAATCGAGTCAAGACTGACACGAGGAATCGTCTCACCAATAAAAGCCTCAATCACCTCTTAATGATGTCCATTGAAGGACCAAGTCCCCATATGAGTTTGTGTGCGATAGGTGGGCTTCCATGAGGAACAGGCGGATTGATGTAACCGTATAATCAATGACGCTTACATAATTAATGACAATCTTTTTCCATGTAACTTCATTATTTAGGCTGGTTATTGTATACAGCAACACAATATTTCAAGGAAAGTTCACAAGTGTTTCATCTACTGGAGTGTGTGTGTGTACTTTAAGGTATTTAACAAAGATATATCATTCACAGACTGTAAAAATGATCAGCTCCCCCAGAAGTTCCTAGATGAAAACGAGTTATATATAGTCCACTATACTCTGCAACCTGTGAAATACATGAAACAATAACATCAAAAATATTGCTCGTCATAATTTATCAGTCACACTCCAACGACATTGCCCCTATCCTTAACAAAAATCCTGGGGAGAACTGTGTTAATGCTTGTGTTAATCATGCATTAGTCACATGCATAACCTTGTATTGATGCTTGTGTTAATCATGCATTAGTCACATGCATAACCTTGTAAATATGCTTGTGTTAATCATGCATTAGTCACATGCATAACCTTGTATTGATGCTTGTGTTAATCATGCATTAGTCACATGCATAACTTGTATTGATGCTTGTGTTAATCATGCATTAGTCACATGCATAACCTTGTATTAAATAACCTTGTATTAATGCTTGTGTTAATCATGCATTAGTCACATGCATAACCTTGTATTAATGCTTGTGTTAATCATGCATTAGTCACATGCATAACCTTGTATTAATGCTTGTGTTAATCATGCATTAGTCACGTGCATAACCTTGTATTAATGCTTGTGTTAATCATGCATTAGTCACATGCATAACCTTGTATTAATGCTTGTGTTAATCATGCATTAGTCACATGCATAACCTTGTATTAATGCTTGTGTTAATCATGCATTAGTCACGTGCATAACCTTGTATTAATGCTTGTGTTAATCATGCATTAGTCACATGCATAACCTTGTATTAATGCTTGTGTTAATCATGCATTAGTCACATGCATAACCTTGTATTAATGCTTGTGTTAATCATGCATTAGTCACATGCATAACCTTGTATTAATGTGTTAATCATGCATTAGTCACATGCATAACCTTGTATTAATGCTTGTGTTAATCATGCATTAGTCACATGCATAACCTTGTATTAATGCTTGTGTTAATCGTGCATTAGTCACATGCATAACCTTGTATTAATGCTTGTGTTAATCATGCATTAGTCACGTGCATAACCTTGTATTAATGCTTGTGTTAATCATGCATTTGTCACATGCATAACCTTGTATTAATGTTGTGTTAATCATGCATTAGTCACATGCATAACCTTGTATTAATGCTTGTGTTAATCATGCATTAGTCACATGCATAACCTTTGTATTAATGCTTGTGTTAATCATGCATTAGTCACATGCATAACCTTGTATTAATGCTTGTGTTAATCATGCTTTAGACACATGCATAACCTTGTATTAATGCTTGTGTTAATCATGCATTAGTCACATGCATAACCTTGTATTGATGCTTGTGTTAATCATGCATTAGTCACATGCATAACCTTGTATTAATGCTTGTGTTAATCATGCATTAGTCACATGCATAACCTTGTATTAATGCTTTTGTTAATCATGCATTAGACAAAAATTCTTGCATAGTCTTCACCATCAACCTTTTTCTGCTCTGAATAATTTTGATAACAAAATAGTTGGGGTAAAGAAAGGTAGCATGTGACAACCCCCCTTCCCCCCTCCCCCCATTAAAAAAAATCTTGAATCCGACCCTGCCTATGATCTAGGCTAGTGAACCACTTGGGGTTGGAGATATGAACTGCATGCTTCAGAGCAACACAGGTCAAGACCTCCTCTGCTAATCAAAGTGACCCCATGAAAGTGTGCCACACAAGTCCCTTACTCTGCTGAGAAGAGCTGGCTCAGTATTAGTGACCTTGAATTTTCAAATATACTTTGGCAGTCCTTGAGACTTTTGGTGATCTCCCCCTCAACCTGTTGTGTTCTCCCCCTCAACCTGTTGTGTTCTCCCCCTCAACCTGTTGTGTTCTCCCCCTCAACTGTTGTGTTCTCCCCCTCAACCTGTTGTGTTCTCCCCCTCAACCTGTTGTGTTCTCCCCCTCAACCTGTTGTGTTCTCCCCCTCAACTGTTGTGTTCTCCCCCTCAACCTGTTGTGTTCTCCCCCTCAACCTGTTATGATTGCCCCCTCAACATGTGGTGATCTCCCCCTCAACCTGTGGTGATCTCCCCCGCAACCTGTGGTGATCTCCCCCGCAACCTGTGGTACCTGCGGACTGTTGTGCTGTGAGAGGTAGGGACAAGGCTAGCTCCAAATCCCATATCTCTAACTCCACACACCTGATTAGGCTGCATACACCCACCTATCATTGCATTGCAATGTACATGTTCATCGCTAGGCCCAGCCCGGGGTGTTACGAAATGCAACCATAGATATTTACTGCCTAGGAAGTATGAATCTGTAAGCAGAATGGCCAATGGAGTGATTAATTATCAATTTCTTAACAGTGGTGTGATAACAGATGGCTTGGAAGATAAAGCGCATTCATCCAGTCTTGCCGAAGCTGTCATTGCTGTTGGGATGCCTGAATTACACGTTAAAAACCGGAGAGGACAGCAACGATCCCTACGCGATGGACGAAACTTACCCAGACCTTAGCTACAACAAATAGTCAATCGCCTGATTGAGATCATGTGATCTACTACATACTTGCATGCCCTGTAACTGCATGCTAGAATGATGGAGTGTGCCCTCACTGGTGTCTCTCCTCTCATGACCCGGCTAGCCCTGTGCTATGCTAGAATGATGGAGTGTACCCTCACTGGTGTCTCTCCTCTCATGACCCGGCTAGCCCTGTACTGCATGCTAGAATGATGGAGTGTGCCCTCACTGGTGTCTCTCCTCTCATGACCCGGCTAGTCCTGTACTGCATGCTAGAATGATGGAGTGTGCCCTCACTGGTGTCTCTCCTCTCATGGTCGACCCGGCTAGCCCTGTACTGCATGCTAGAATGATGGAGTGTACCCTCACTGGTGTCTCTCCTCTCATGACCCGGCTAGCCCTGTAACTGCATGCTAGAATGATGGAGTGTGCCCTCACTGGTGTCTCTCCTCTCATGACCCGGCTAGTCCTGTACTGCATGCTAGAATGATGGAGTGTGCCCTCACTGGTGTCTCTCCTCTCATGACCCGGCTAGCCCTGTGCTATGCTAGAATGATGGAGTGTACCCTCACTGGTGTCTCTCCTCTCATGACCCGGCTAGCCCTGTACTGCATGCTAGAATGATGGAGTGTACCCTCACTGGTGTCTCTCCTCGGCTAGCCCTGTGCTATGCTAGAATGATGGAGTGTATCCTCACTGGTGTCTCTCCTCTCATGACCCGGCTAGCCCTGTGCTATGCTAGAATGAAGTGTGCCCTCACTGGTGTCTCTCCTCTCATGACCCGGCTAGCCCTGTACTGCATGCTAGAATGATGGAGTGTGCCCTCACTGGTGTCTCTCCTCTCATGACCCGGCTAGCCCTGTACTGCATGCTAGAATGATGGAGTGTACCCTCACTGGTGTCTCTCCTCTCATGACCCAGCTAGCCCTGTGCTGCATGCTAGAATGATGAGTATGCCCTCACTGGTGTCTCTCCTCTCATGACCCGGCTAGCCCTGTGCTGCATGCTAGAATGATGGAGTGTACCCTCACTGGTGTCTCTCCTCTCATGACCCAGCTAGCCCTGTACTGCATGCTAGAATGATGGAGTGTGCCCTCACTGGTGTCTCTCCTCTCATGGTCGACCCGGCTAGCCCTGTGCTGCATGCTAGAATGATGGAGTGTACCCTCACTGGTGTCTCTCCTCTCATGACCCAGCTAGCCCTGTGCTGCATGCTAGAATGATGGAGTGTGCCCTCACTGGTGTCTCTCCTCTCATGACCCGGCTAGCCCTGTGCTATGCTAGAATGATGGAGTGTACCCTCACTGGTGTCTCTCCTCTCATGACCCGGCTAGCCCTGTACTGCATGCTAGAATGATGGAGTGTGCCCTCACTGGTGTCTCTCCTCTCATGACCCGGCTAGCCCTGTGCTGCATGCTAGAATGATGAGTATGCCCTCACTGGTGTCTCTCCTCTCATGACCCGGCTAGCCCTGTACTGCATGCTAGAATGATGGAGTGTACCCTCACTGGTGTCTCTCCTCTCATGACCCAGCTAGACCTGCACTGCATGCTAGAATGATGGAGTGTACCCTCACTGGTGTCTCTCCTCTCATGACCCAGCTAGACCTGCACTGCATGCTAGAATGATGGAGTGTACCCTCACTGGTGTCTCTCCTCTCATGACCCAGCTAGACCTGCACTGCATGCTAGAATGATGGAGTGTGCCCTCACTGGTGTCTCTCCTCTCATGACCCGGCTAGCCCTGTACTGCATGCTAGAATGATGGAGTGTGCCCTCACTGGTGTCTCTCCTCTCATGACCCGGCTAGCCCTGTACTGCATGCTAGAATGATGGAGTGTGCCCTCACTGGTGTCTCTCCTCTCATGGTCGACTTGTCTAAAGAAAAATATGTAAACATCGAGTGGTTGACAGGTGCTCTTTATTTAAGTAAGCGCGCGCAGGTCGGGGCTACAAGCATGGCACTCAACAAACCAGTATGACGACTTTAGCAGGCTGCATACCCATGAGCAGTTTGAAGTGGATGGAACTTTGCATGGGGAAGAAGTCATGTCTCCTTGAACACTTTCCTGTGCTTTTAGATCTGCTTATGACACGACTGAAAACACCAGAAGTCTTTATGGAAGTTCACTGCTGCACAATACAACTGAGAAGTAACTCCTCTCAATCCAGCGCAAGCCAGACCTGCACAGCGAGTCCTCTTATTAACAGGCCATGAGTAGGCACTAATTCAAACATGTTGGAAGTGGTGCCAGGATGGAGGGAAGGGGTCAAAGGGGATTTTTTTTGTACACTAAATTTGAACTAAATTAAGGATAGCTAAGTGCTGAGTGTCAAGCCTATGAACACACTGACATTACCACTAATAATATTTGTATTGCAAATACAGATAGAATATACGACTCTAGGGCCAGTTCATTTAGACTGTCAACCCTCCCCTCTCCCAACTTCATGGTAATAGGATCCTGATGTTTCATATCACTATAACACACCCAGTTAACATGTGCCCCCCCCCCACCACTTAGTTAACTAATGTTTGTTCTTGCAGGACCCAGTATCCTGCTCGTGGTCTCCGGCCGGCTACAGATGGTCTGTGGTGACTCACAGGAAGAGATATGGAAAGGAGTCACCCTCTTCCTACCTGCGGCTTCCCCTCCTGTGCGGCTTCTCCCGAGCTCTTCCGGACCGGACGCCCTCCTCTTTCAAGCATTCTGTAACACTTAACACGAGCTCTTGTGTACGGCTGACCTCTGGACTAAGTTTGTCCATATCTGTAGCTTGTGACCTTTCTCATGACGAGCCCACTATTATAATTGTTGCAATATTCCACTTCATAATTTATTATTTAGCGTGTGTGTTTTTAGCACGTGCCTGACCACGTGGCAACAATGATAGAACAAACCAAGACATAATATTGTGGAGAAGTGCATCATAAAGAACATGTGTAGAAAATGGAGGTTGAAGAAGAAGATTTAAAAAGAGTTGCTGTGAGAATGTCGAGGTTGGAATTTGAGATTGTAGTTAGTAGAATATTGTGAGAGTCATCAGAGATAGTGCCAGAAGGGTATGCATTGCTTGCACAGTGTGGAAGGATGCTGAGCTCGGGAAAGTGAGCAGTTTGTCCCCCTTGTCAGCTGGCAGAACTGGGTCGTCGATGATGGGATACTTTGTTTCCATTGTGTCTCCTCTGCTGGTAGCTGCCACTTCAGTTGCAGCAGTTGTCGTGGTACTTCTATCATGACTCATCGATCTATCTGTGCCATCACTTGCGGTAGTGCTGGTAGAGCCGGTTACTGGTGATTCCTGCGTAGTGCTGGTGGAGCCGGTTACTGGTGATTCCTGCGTAGTGCTGGTGGAGCTGGTAGCTGGTGATTCTTGTGTGCTTGCTTGGGGCTGTGTAGTGGCGTGAGGAATCTTGGGTCGTTTGATTTGATTGTCAAATGTGTAAATGATGCTCTCGGTTGGGTCCTGGTCATCGTTGCCATCGATGATGATTGTGCCAAGGGTGAAAGTGTCTTCAGTGAGGGGAGTATCAGTGGTGGTGCTGTTTTTGGCCATCTCATCGTGAAGTGCGTTGTTGAGGCCAGGGTCTACCTCACCATCGGTCCCTTGATCGACGATGAAAGTGGGATTTTCGTAGTCCTCAAGGCCAGCTCTTTCCGTCGGTGTCCCTGGTTCAGATCCGGAACCACTCCCAGAGCCAGATCCCATTGCGGAACCACTTCCATCAGGTTCTCTCTCTATGCATTGCTGGCGCGGGGCATTGGAGCAGTCTTCATCATCGCTCTGCAGGCAGTGTTCCTTGAACATGATGGTGGCATTAATGGCACCGCTCATGATGTTGATGCTGTGAATGAGAGCAGCATACACGATCTCGGTATCCATAGGAAGGTCGGAGTACACGGGGTTGTGGGCTTGGTCCTTCTTGAGTAGTCCAGCCTCTGGGTACTCATATCTGTGGGAGTGAAAAACTTAGTGAGTTGCTGACCTAAGAGGATGGTGGTCAGGCAAATGTCTCTCGGCTCATGTCTTTGATTAGATCAGTGAAGGTGGCCAAGTGCCCACATGTGGTTGACAGATGTTCTCACCACCACAACTCAAACTTTCCCTAGCAGAACGTGTTTTGTGAAGCTTGCACTGTACACACATGGCATCATCACAGAGCTTTCACATCTAACGGAGCTGACATCACAAAGTTTTTATCTTGTGGACAAGCCTAATTTGTTCTAATTGATTATCTAAGTCTGTCAGGTCACACCGGAATTAGTGCAGAGGTAATGTCAGGGTGTGAACAATAGTCAAATGAAACCGAAGTTGTAAATGCAATGTGCTTCGTTGACTTCTTATCTGTGATAATCTAAGATGGACTTGAAATCAAAATGTCCATACCAGCCACGGTCTATGCATGAATTGGATTTTTGTGTGCACATCTGAAGTAGGACCCAGCCTACCATTGGTTACATATATAGTGCAAGTCATTGTGGTAATTGTCTACACAGAGGCACAGCTACCGGACATGGCAAACTACACCATCGGACTTACGTTCCCAAGTTTGAGCCGGTCCAGCATTTGGTGTTGGTGCTGTGTGCAATTTTTGTGTCTCCCAGGAAGCATATCTCCTCGGGAACTTGCACCAACTTCCCCTCCAGTTTCTCCAGACATGTAAGCTCCGCCTCCAGTACTGTTGAAATGTCCTTGAAATTGAGCTGCTCCAGAATGGGGTCAATCCTCTGAGAGTTTGTGGATTCCTGGATCGGTTGGAAGATGGAGCGCCTTTTTCTAGTTCCGGTTTCTTCATCACTCGCACCAGTATCATAGTCATCAGTACCACATTCGGTTAGAATCTACACGGTAATTAATCATGGTAATTCATAAACAGCTGTCCAATGATGCCAATTATAGTCGGCAGGTGTCTCGGAGGACCACTTACAAGTGTAACAGCTCCAGATTATTTTTGCCCACAGGTTTGGCATGGCCCTCTCTGGGTGGGGGGGGGGGGGGGGGGTTCTATGCGGCTCAAACTTGAAGCAGACAAAAATTACTTTTACTCTGGTTATGCCCGGTTTAAAGTTGTAAGATGTTAGAAGAATTATTATTATACTGTTGAAACACATTTAGTACGAGTTAGGGGCCCTTATAACGACTTACTTGTTCTCGTAAGGCTCCTTCTCTCTCTTGGAGACGATCCATGATCGTCAACAAATGACTGAGGTGTGCATTGATGAAAGCATCTGGCTTAAGCTCGGCTTCAAGACTCGTAGATAGAGATCGAAGGAATGCGGTCAAGTGATGGAAGTGCACGTGGAGTTCTGCCAAGTCAGCAAAGCAGCCCCTGAGCGTGTTGATGCACATGTAGCGACAGGGGCTGAATCCTCCATATGCACCACACAGAGAACAATACTGCATGCGAGTGATCGCGGTGATGCAGGATTCTGAAAACCGGTGGTGTCGAACCACATCCAGCACGTTCCTTGCTAACTTTGTTCCTTGTACAAAGAGTCCAAAATCATGCAGTTGCCTGTGCAAAGACTCTTGCAGTTCCTTGAAGATGTTTTGCACCATCGTGGCAGAAAAATTTGTCATGCACTGCAAGGTCACAGAGTCTTGGAGCATGACACTAAGGTCACTGTCATCTTGGAAGAGTTGCTTTAACTTGAGTTCTATGAGAAGTTGGGTCTGTGTCTTCAGCACCTGTGGCAGGGGACAAATGTCTGCTATTCCAGAAAAGGAGATGAGATACTTGCTTAGATCAGCAAAGGTGTCAATTGGTAGAGTTCCTACGAGACTTCGGTTAGCTCTAACTTCCAGGTTTCTCACCACGTCTCCCATGATCTGTATGGTTGACTCTAGAGAGGAAGAGGACAGACACTACATTTATATTCAACATCTCATCTCTTTCTCTCCTTCTTTTCTGTTTTGCACACATGAACCCTAACAGGTTTCCATTTCCTGTGTGATGTGGGACAATTATTGGCTTATTTAGAGCTTCCAGATGGTCATTTGATACACTACATACTATAGGATTAAGAATTATGCTGAATGCCTACATATTATATATATATATATATATATAATGATGTAATAAATATATAGTGCAGGTGTTTCTGAGAGGCGATGTATAATGTAACCTTCTAAATAGCATAGAGCTGGACACGTAAACATCCCAACTGCCAGGTAACCAAACAGACTGGATTTCTAAGGTTATTTAGGAAGCCACAGATCTGAGCTAACCACTCTATCCTGTGACAGATGTGCTTGTTTTCCCAACCTATCCCACTAGAGAAGCCCTTACTATGTAAACTTTGTCCCAATTAATAATGCTATCCCAAGAGGATCTCACTTGAAGCACTTTACTATATACACAAATAGTAGTGTTTTAGAGTGCTGTCATTTTTACTGGACTTGGAAAATGTTGAGCTTTGACAAAGTAGTTGAATTTCAGAGTGACACTAGTTATTTCACTTGCAGTATCAGCTCAATACTCATTTGCCTGCTGCACGTAATGCAGTCAAGGTTTGGTGATACAAAGTTCACTTGTAATTAACTATCATATATTAAAGGACTTACTGAATAGTCTCTTTCCAGGACTTTTGCATGATTGTGAGTGATATTTGAAGATATTTTCATAGAAGAACCTGAACTCATTTTGAGCAAGCATCTGTGCAGTTTTTTCCATAGCTGGTGTGCAGCAGGTAACGTTCATCTGGCACAGGGAACCAGGGTGATCTGCCACAAGGAATAATTCTCATTTTATAAGTCAACATTCATATTGTATGTTTTACTATCATTTATTAAGTTTATTTCAAACCAATATGATACCTATCTCACTTGAAAAACGGCACAGTTGTGACTGTTATGAAGCCAAAGTACAAGAAGACTGATATGACATTCCTTTTCAGCTGAAAACAATGTCATTATCATGCTTCTTTTCATATATTTTACTTGCTACAAAAAGTTTTGTTTTTTAAGTATGCATTTACATGTATCACAGCCAAACCTTGAAAGAGAAATACTTTAGGATGCAACATGCAAGCTTTCCTCACTTGTATCTGCCTTGTTGAGGAGAAATCCTGTCGTCACAGACTGGTAATCTCTCTTGAAGTCCATGTAGACATCTTCCATATTGTTGATCTGAAAAAGATCCTCGAATGACTGTGTTGCGTGAGCGCATGCGAGTTTGAATCTGCGAAACGCAGTCTGTCTCGAAGATTCACCAGTCACATCAGATTCTCCTTCTCCTCGTACCGAAGCGGATGTGGAAGATGCGGAACTCTCTTGCGCCATGGAAGATTGCACCATGAAAAGCACACTGCAGCTCATAAACAGCAGTACAACTCTTCTACCAGTGCTAGCCATCTTAATTGCGGCATATACTAGTTTGATTCCGTGCTGAAGTAAAATAGCTCGAAAGTTGTGGGAGTTATGCATTTGCTGCTGCACCGCCCACTAAAGTCCAGCCACTCCCATTCTTAGTGCAGAATGACTCGGCAAAATCAGCTGAAGACGTACGGGGCGTGTGGCGTTTGTTAGTGTGAATGTCCTGGGTTTTTTGTTCGTTCGAAGGTAGCCTATTAACTATCTAGACTTGAGACACGAGGGTCGACACTGTACGTACCTCCCTAGATGTTTAGCACTCGCCTTCGACTCACTGACAGCTCTAGTAAACGGGGATGGTAAGTTTTGGTGGGCTTCTTCAGGAGTGTGTATCGAGCTGGCTCGCCTAACTACACAAATAACTAGATAACTATATTTTAAGTTCACTTTGTACCCATAGAGCTGTGTAAGTAATGCCAATAAGTAAGATACTCGTGGTTTAAAAACTTTAATAAAGGAACAAAGCTTGACTGGGTGTGTATTCATCTTTCCAGAACAAACTGAAACAGTCACAACGTACTAAGGTTCGTCACTTTATAGCTGTCACTGGTACTGATGAGAACACAGCAGCAAACTGTCTGACCCAGAATGAGTGGAGGCTGGATATATCTACGGACAATTTCTACCAGGATCCCCTCCGGTACCTAGTTGAGGTGCCACGAGCAGCTGTCGACAAGAAGAAGATTGACCAACTCTTCAATAAATACTGCAGTAAGTCTTTCTTGTTCCTCTTTTCTCGGGCGGTTCTCTCAATTTATTATTGTTGCTATGGCAATGGCAGAGTTTGGAGGGTGTCCTGAATTTCCCAAGGTAAGTATCCCAGGATGTACTTAGTGAGAGCGATTGTCTCAAGCCCTAGAGTACCCTTAGCCCTAGTCTTCGGTCTCTAGCCCTGCCCCCCTAATCCTAGTGCTAGAATACCCTTAACCCTAGTCTTGGATACCTACAGCCCTTGCCCCTAATCCTAGCAGGGTTTCATTTAGGAGGGGGGCAGGGGGGCGACTGCCCCCCCCCCCTTGGAAATTGTATTATTAAAATTCATTAGAAACTTTTTGTCACATCTTTAACCATCATGCCCCCCCCCCCCCCTCCCCTTAAAATCCAGATTCCTCCAGTTGCCCCCCCTTAGACAATTTTCTAAATGAAACCCTGCTGCTAGTGCTAGAATACCCTTAACCTTAGTCTTGAATACCTCTAGCCCTGGCCCCCTAATCCTAGTGCTAGAATACCCTCATCCCTAGTCTTGAATACCTCTAGCCCTGGTTCCCAATCCTAGTGCTAGAATACCCTTAACCCTAGTCTAGTCCAGGCCCCTAATCCTAGTGCTAGAATACCCCTAAGCCTAGACTGAATACCTCCAGCCCTGGCCCCCTAATTCCTAGTGCTAGAATACCCTCATCCCTAGTCTTGAATACCATGGCCCCCTAATCCTAGTGCTAGAATACCCTTAACCCTAGTCTAGAATACCTCTAGCCCAGGCCCCTAATCCTAGTGCTAGAATCTTTCTCTTGAAGTTGAAAGAATGAAGAAAAATTGATGGCATTAGAAGAAGAAAAGACAGAAAATGAAGATATTTTTCATAACCTAGTCTTGAATACCTCCAGCCTGGCCCCCTAATCCTAGTGCTAGAATACCCCTAAGCCTAGTCTTGAATACCTCTAGCCCTGGCCCCTAATCCTAGTGCTAGAATACCCCTAAGCCTAGTCTTGAATACCTCCAGCCCTGGCCCCCTAATCCTAGTGCTAGAATACCCCTAAGCCTAGTCTTGAATACCTCCAGCCCTGGCCCCCTAATCCTAGTGCTAGAATACCCTCATCCCTAGTCTTGAATACCTCTAGCCCTGGCCCCCTAATCCTAGTGCTAGAATACCCTCATCCCTAGTCTTGAATACCACCAGCCCTGGTTCCCTAATCCTAGTGCTAGAATACCCCTAAGCCTAGTCTTGAATACCTCTAGCCCAAGCCCAAATTTCCAGCCCTAGGGTTCCCTAGCTCTTGAATATTTCTAGCCTTAGGATGCCACTCAATTTTTCCATAGAATATCTCTATCCTTAGCCCTAGAATGCCCTAGCCCTAGAATGCCCTAGCCCTAGAATGCCCTAGCCCTTTTTGAATATTCCTAGCCTAGCCACTACCCCGGGTACCATCCCTAGAATATCCGTACCCTAACATTGATTCCAGGTTCCATGATGTAGAGTCAGTCATCTCACAACATCCCCAGATAATGCCAAGAATCTCATTAAACCACCCAGGAATCATGGGATGTTCTAGGCAAGGTTGTGGCAGTGCAGTGGACCTGTATGTGAGCTTGGGGCGCATGTTTGCCCACGGGTGTAAAATTATAGCTAATCTGCGATTGCTTTCATGGGTTCATATTAGAGGTTAAGACGCTGATCCCAATTATCACTTTAATTAACATTTTTGTGGGGAGTCCTCAGGGTCGGCTATTTTTTTTTAGCATGTGCAGTTATGGTATAGTCCGGGCCCATATTTTCTTCAACTACTCACCTTGAGATCAGATTGTGTTGGTGCTTGCTATGTGGACTGGGAGATTTCCACCATGAAACTGGCATGGTGATTTTAAATGATGCATACCGCCCCTTATTCAGCATTCACGTGATCAGCCAGAGCCATTTTTGGTTCTCAGTTTCGCTGAAATTTGCATATCGTCAACTTTAGTCAAGTGTGTGAGTGGATGTTCATCCTTCACTGCTCTCCTTCTCTTTGGCCTCTCGTACAATTTCGACAATCATCTCAATACCTGGTGCTCACTACATGTGCTCAGCCTAATTGTAGTTTGCTAAAACAAAAATATTAAAAATTGCATTATTGGTGGGTGCTTGCATTGTGGAGGTTGTTGACTACATACGCTTTACAGTGTATGGTCATCTGGAATTAGATATGCGTGGTGAAGCAGCAGAATGTGTGTATTGATGATCAACCGGTGTCCTCAGCACCTCAGCGATTGCAATATGGTTACGATGACATTCCCTTTGTACCTGTAATACACTGACGCTAGCCTTCTCTCACTTTGTCTAGCCTTCTTTCACTCTGTCTAGCCTTCTCTCACTTTGTCTAGCCTTCTCTCACTTTGTCTAGCCTTCTCTCACTCTGTCTAGCCTTCTCTCACTTTGTCTAGCCTTCTCTCACTCTGTCTAGCCTTCACTCTGTCTAGCCTTCTCTCACTCTGTCTAGCCTTCTCTCACTTTGTCTAGCCTTCTCTCACTTTATCAAGCCTTCTCTCACTTTGTCTAGCCTTCTCTCACTTTGTCTAGCCTTCTCTCACTTTGTATAGCCTTCTCTCACTTTGTATAGCCTTCTCTCACTTTGTATAGCCTTCTCTCATCTTTCAATTAACTCTCAGTAACTTTTAAAATCACCTTCTCAATAATCAACTTCGAATTCTATTCACTCGATCTAGCCTTCATCATGGCTAGAGCATCTAGTCGAAATGTCGAGTGAATACAATTCGAAGTTGATTATTGAGAAGGTGATTTTAAATTCTCGCATCTTGTCTAGCCTTCTCTCACCTTGTCACAGTTGTAGCTCTCACTCCCTCTCTTCTTGCCGGTGCAACTGTCTAGAGATCTTTTCTCGAGAGCTTTCTTCCTCCTTGTTGCAGTTCAGGGGATCCCTAGGGTCCTTTTATTCCCAAGACAGTGCTGTTACTGCTCTTAGCCTTTGCTCCCACTGGTCCGGGCTCCCTCACTGTCTCCTCAATCAGCTTTTCACATTTCTCTCAGTCTTTTGGCCTTTTAGATAGGATGTGAATGGTGCATGTTGGTGCGTGCACAGTGAGTCTTTGTGCTCCATAATTGGCAAATGGTTGTGGTTTTTCCTGCTACAATTTGCGCATGCGTACTAGGTAGGGAATAGGTAACCAGGTAGGGAATACAACACATGTGTAAGTAACCATTCTAGGTAGGGATTACAAGACACATTAGGTAAACATACTAGGTATGGAATACAACACATGTGTAGGTAGCCATACTAGGTAGGGAATACAACACATGTAGGTAACCATACTAGGTAGGGATTACAACACATGTAGGTAACCATACCAGGTAGGGATTACAACACATGTGTAGGTAGCCATACCAGGTAGGAATACAACACATGTAGGTAACATATTAGGGAGGGATTACAACACATGTAGGTAACCATACTAGGTAGGGATTACAACACATGTGTAGGTAGCCATACTAGGTGGGGAATACAACACATGTGTAGGTAACCATACTAGGTAGGGATTACAACACATGTGTAGGTAACCAGAACAATATATATTTATGACTATAGGCATTTCATAACACCGACCAGGCTGGGTTTCAGTGATGAACATGCACATTGCAATAATTATAGGAGGGTGTGCGAGATCAACTGAGGGCATGCACAGTCTAACTGAGGACATGCACAGTCTAACTGAGGACATGCACAGTCTAACTGAGGGCATGCACAGTCTAACTGAGGGCATGCACAGTCTAACTGAGGGCATGCACAGTCTAACTGAGGACATGCACAGTCTAACTGAGGACATGCACAGTCTAACTGAGGGCATGCACAGTCTAACTGAGGACATGCACAGTCTAACTGAGGGCATGCACAGTCTAACTGAGGACATGCACAGTCTAACTGAGGACATGCACAGTCTAACTGAGGGCATGCACAGTCTAACTGAGGGCATGCACAGTCTAACTGAGGGCATGCACAGTCTAACTGAGGACATGCACAGTCTAACTGAGGGCATGCACAGTCTAACTGAGGACATGCACAGTCTAACTGAGGACATGCACAGTCTAACTGAGGGCATGCACAGTCTAACTGAGGGCATGCACAGTCTAACTGAGGGCATGCACAGTCTAACTGAGGGCATGCACAGTCTAACTGAGGACATGCACAGTCTAACTGAGGGCATGCACAGTCTAACTGAGGGCATGCACAGTCTAACTGAGGACATGCACAGTCTAACTGAGGGCATGCACAGTCTAACTGAGGGCATGCACAGTCTAACTGAGGACATGCACAGTCTAACTGAGGACATGCACAGTCTAACTGAGGGCATGCACAGTCTAACTGAGGACATGCACAGTCTAACTGAGGACATGCACAGTCTAACTGAGGACATGCACAGTCTAACTGAGGACATGCACAGTCTAACTGAGGACATGCACAGTCTAACTGAGGACATGCACAGTCTAACTGAGGGCATGCACAGTCTAACTGAGGGCATGCACAGTCTAACTGAGGGCATGCACAGTCTAACTGAGGACATGCACAGTCTAACTGAGGACATGCACAGTCTAACTGAGGACATGCACAGTCTAACTGAGGGCATGCACAGTCTAACTGAGGACATGCACAGTCTAACTGACGACATGCACAGTCTAACTGAGGGCATGCACAGTCTAACTGAGGGCATGCACAGTCTAACTGAGGACATGCACAGTCTAACTGAGGGCATGCACAGTCTAACTGAGGGCATGCACAGTCTAACTGAGGACATGCACAGTCTAACTGACGACATGCACAGTCTAACTGAGGGCATGCACAGTCTAACTGAGGGCATGCACAGTCTAACTGAGGACATGCACAGTCTAACTGAGGGCATGCACAGTCTAACTGAGGGCATGCACAGTCTAACTGAGGACATGCACAGTCTAACTGAGGGCATGCACAGTCTAACTGAGGACATGCACAGTCTAACTGAGGGCATGCACAGTCTAACTGAGGACACGCACAGTCTAACTGAGGACATGCACAGTCTAACTGAGGACATGCACAGTCTAACTGAGGACATGCACAGTCTAACTGAGGACACGCACAGTCTAACTGAGGACATGCACAGTCTAACTGAGGACATGCACAGTCTAACTGAGGGCATGCACAGTCTAACTGAGGACATGCACAGTCTAACTGAGGACATGCACAGTCTAACTGAGGACATGCACAGTCTAACTGAGGACATGCACAGTCTAACTGAGGACATGCACAGTCTAACTGAGGGCATGCACAGTCTAACTGAGGGCATGCACAGTCTAACTGAGGACATGCACAGTCTAACTGAGGACATGCACAGTCTAACTGAGGGCATGCACAGTCTAACTGAGGGCATGCACAGTCTAACTGAGGGCATGCACAGTCTAACTGAGGGCATGCACAGTCTAACTGAGGACATGCACAGTCTAACTGAGGGCATGCACAGTCTAACTGAGGACATGCACAGTCTAACTGAGGGCATGCACAGTCTAACTGAGGGCATGCACAGTCTAACTGAGGGCATGCACAGTCTAACTGAGGGCATGCACAGTCTAACTGAGGGCATGCACAGTCTAACTGAGGACATGCACAGTCTAACTGAGGACATGCACAGTCTAACTGAGGACATGCACAGTCTAACTGAGGACATGCACAGTCTAACTGAGGACACGCACAGTCTAACTGAGGGCACGCACAGTCTAACTGAGGACATGCACAGTCTAACTGAGGACATGCACAGTCTAACTGAGGGCATGCACAGTCTAACTGAGGGCATGCACAGTCTAACTGAGGGCATGCACAGTCTAACTGAGGGCATGCACAGTCTAACTGAGGGCATGCACAGTCTAACTGAGGGCATGCACAGTCTAACTGAGGGCATGCACAGTCTAACTGAGGGCATGCACAGTCTAACTGAGGGCATGCACAGTCTAACTGAGGGCATGCACAGTCTAACTGAGGGCATGCACAGTCTAACTGAGGACATGCACAGTCTAACTGAGGGCATGCACAGTCTAACTGAGGACATGCACAGTCTAACTGAGGGCATGCACAGTCTAACTGAGGGCATGCACAGTCTAACTGAGGGCATGCACAGTCTAACTGAGGGCATGCACAGTCTAACTGAGGACATGCACAGTCTAACTGAGGGCATGCACAGTCTAACTGAGGACATGCACAGTCTAACTGAGGACATGCACAGTCTAACTGAGGACATGCACAGTCTAACTGAGGGCATGCACAGTCTAACTGAGGACATGCACAGTCTAACTGAGGGCATGCACAGTCTAACTGAGGGCACGCACAGTCTAACTGAGGACATGCACAGTCTAACTGAGGGCATGCACAGTCTAACTGAGGGCATGCACAGTCTAACTGAGGACATGCACAGTCTAACTGAGGACATGCACAGTCTAACTGAGGACATGCACAGTCTAACTGAGGACATGCACAGTCTAACTGAGGACATGCACAGTCTAACTGAGGACATGCACAGTCTAACTGAGGACATGCACAGTCTAACTGAGGACACGCACAGTCTAACTGAGGGCACGCACAGTCTAACTGAGGACACGCACAGTCTAACTGAGGACATGCACAGTCTAACTGAGGGCATGCACAGTCTAACTGAGGGCATGCACAGTCTAACTGAGGGCATGCACAGTCTAACTGAGGACATGCACAGTCTAACTGAGGACATGCACAGTCTAACTGAGGGCATGCACAGTCTAACTGAGGACATGCACAGTCTAACTGAGGACATGCACAGTCTAACTGAGGACATGCACAGTCTAACTGAGGGCATGCACAGTCTAACTGAGGACATGCACAGTCTAACTGAGGGCATGCACAGTCTAACTGAGGACATGCACAGTCTAACTGAGGACATGCACAGTCTAACTGAGGACATGCACAGTCTAACTGAGGACATGCACAGTCTAACTGAGGACATGCACAGTCTAACTGAGGACATGCACAGTCTAACTGAGGGCATGCACAGTCTAACTGAGGGCATGCACAGTCTAACTGAGGGCATGCACAGTCTAACTGAGGACATGCACAGTCTAACTGAGGGCATGCACAGTCTAACTGAGGGCATGCACAGTCTAACTGAGGGCATGCACAGTCTAACTGAGGGCATGCACAGTCTAACTGAGGGCATGCACAGTCTAACTGAGGACATGCACAGTCTAACTGAGGGCATGCACAGTCTAACTGAGGACATGCACAGTCTAACTGAGGGCATGCACAGTCTAACTGAGGACATGCACAGTCTAACTGAGGACATGCACAGTCTAACTGAGGGCATGCACAGTCTAACTGAGGGCATGCACAGTCTAACTGAGGGCATGCACAGTCTAACTGAGGACATGCACAGTCTAACTGAGGGCATGCACAGTCTAACTGAGGACATGCACAGTCTAACTGAGGGCATGCACAGTCTAACTGAGGGCATGCACAGTCTAACTGAGGGCATGCACAGTCTAACTGAGGGCATGCACAGTCTAACTGAGGACATGCACAGTCTAACTGAGGGCATGCACAGTCTAACTGAGGACATGCACAGTCTAACTGAGGGCATGCACAGTCTAACTGAGGGCATGCACAGTCTAACTGAGGGGCATGCACAGTCTAACTGAGGGCATGCACAGTCTAACTGAGGACATGCACAGTCTAACTGAGGACATGCACAGTCTAACTGAGGACATGCACAGTCTAACTGAGGACATGCACAGTCTAACTGAGGACACGCACAGTCTAACTGAGGGCACGCACAGTCTAACTGAGGACATGCACAGTCTAACTGAGGGCGTGCACAGTCTAACTGAGGACATGCACAGTCTAACTGAGGACATGCACAGTCTAACTGAGGGCATGCACAGTCTAACTGAGGACATGCACAGTCTAACTGAGGACATGCACAGTCTAACTGAGGACATGCACAGTCTAACTGAGGACATGCACAGTCTAACTGAGGGCATGCACAGTCTAACTGAGGACATGCACAGTCTAACTGAGGACATGCACAGTCTAACTGAGGACATGCACAGTCTAACTGAGGGCATGCACAGTCTAACTGAGGACATGCACAGTCTAACTGAGGGCATGCACAGTCTAACTGAGGACATGCACAGTCTAACTGAGGACATGCACAGTCTAACTGAGGACATGCACAGTCTAACTGAGGGCATGCACAGTCTAACTGAGGACATGCACAGTCTAACTGAGGACATGCACAGTCTAACTGAGGGCATGCACAGTCTAACTGAGGACATGCACAGTCTAACTGAGGACATGCACAGTCTAACTGAGGACATGCACAGTCTAACTGAGGACATGCACAGTCTAACTGAGGGCATGCACAGTCTAACTGAGGACATGCACAGTCTAACTGAGGGCATGCACAGTCTAACTGAGGACATGCACAGTCTAACTGAGGGCATGCACAGTCTAACTGAGGGCATGCACAGTCTAACTGAGGACATGCACAGTCTAACTGAGGGCATGCACAGTCTAACTGAGGGCATGCACAGTCTAACTGAGGGCATGCACAGTCTAACTGAGGACATGCACAGTCTAACTGAGGGCATGCACAGTCTAACTGAGGGCATGCACAGTCTAACTGAGGGCATGCACAGTCTAACTGAGGACATGCACAGTCTAACTGAGGGCATGCACAGTCTAACTGAGGGCACGCACAGTCTAACTGAGGGCATGCACAGTCTAACTGAGGACATGCACAGTCTAACTGAGGGCATGCACAGTCTAACTGAGGGCATGCACAGTCTAACTGAGGGCATGCACAGTCTAACTGAGGGCATGCACAGTCTAACTGAGGACATGCACAGTCTAACTGAGGGCATGCACAGTCTAACTGAGGGCATGCACAGTCTAACTGAGGACATGCACAGTCTAACTGAGGGCATGCACAGTCTAACTGAGGACATGCACAGTCTAACTGAGGACATGCACAGTCTAACTGAGGGCATGCACAGTCTAACTGAGGACATGCACAGTCTAACTGAGGACATGCACAGTCTAACTGAGGGCATGCACAGTCTAACTGAGGGCATGCACAGTCTAACTGAGGGCATGCACAGTCTAACTGAGGACATGCACAGTCTAACTGAGGACATGCACAGTCTAACTGAGGACATGCACAGTCTAACTGAGGACATGCACAGTCTAACTGAGGGCACGCACAGTCTAACTGAGGGCATGCACAGTCTAACTGAGGGCATGCACAGTCTAACTGAGGGCATGCACAGTCTAACTGAGGGCATGCACAGTCTAACTGAGGGCATGCACAGTCTAACTGAGGGCATGCACAGTCTAACTGAGGGCATGCACAGTCTAACTGAGGGCATGCACAGTCTAACTGAGGACATGCACAGTCTAACTGAGGGCATGCACAGTCTAACTGAGGACATGCACAGTCTAACTGAGGACATGCACAGTCTAACTGAGGACATGCACAGTCTAACTGAGGGCATGCACAGTCTAACTGAGGGCATGCACAGTCTAACTGAGGACATGCACAGTCTAACTGAGGGCATGCACAGTCTAACTGAGGGCATGCACAGTCTAACTGAGGGCATGCACAGTCTAACTGAGGACATGCACAGTCTAACTGAGGACATGCACAGTCTAACTGAGGACATGCACAGTCTAACTGAGGGCATGCACAGTCTAACTGAGGGCATGCACAGTCTAACTGAGGGCATGCACAGTCTAACTGAGGGCATGCACAGTCTAACTGAGGACATGCACAGTCTAACTGAGGGCATGCACAGTCTAACTGAGGACATGCACAGTCTAACTGAGGACATGCACAGTCTAACTGAGGACATGCACAGTCTAACTGAGGACATGCACAGTCTAACTGAGGGCATGCACAGTCTAACTGAGGGCATGCACAGTCTAACTGAGGACATGCACAGTCTAACTGAGGACATGCACAGTCTAACTGAGGGCATGCACAGTCTAACTGAGGGCATGCACAGTCTAACTGAGGACATGCACAGTCTAACTGAGGGCATGCACAGTCTAACTGAGGACATGCACAGTCTAACTGAGGGCACGCACAGTCTAACTGAGGGCATGCACAGTCTAACTGAGGGCATGCACAGTCTAACTGAGGGCATGCACAGTCTAACTGAGGGCATGCACAGTCTAACTGAGGACATGCACAGTCTAACTGAGGACATGCACAGTCTAACTGAGGACATGCACAGTCTAACTGAGGACATGCACAGTCTAACTGAGGGCATGCACAGTCTAACTGAGGGCATGCACAGTCTAACTGAGGGCATGCACAGTCTAACTGAGGACATGCACAGTCTAACTGAGGGCATGCACAGTCTAACTGAGGGCATGCACAGTCTAACTGAGGGCATGCACAGTCTAACTGAGGGCATGCACAGTCTAACTGAGGGCATGCACAGTCTAACTGAGGACATGCACAGTCTAACTGAGGACATGCACAGTCTAACTGAGGGCATGCACAGTCTAACTGAGGGCATGCACAGTCTAACTGAGGGCATGCACAGTCTAACTGAGGACATGCACAGTCTAACTGAGGGCATGCACAGTCTAACTGAGGGCATGCACAGTCTAACTGAGGACATGCACAGTCTAACTGAGGGCATGCACAGTCTAACTGAGGGCATGCACAGTCTAACTGAGGGCATGCACAGTCTAACTGAGGGCACGCACAGTCTAACTGAGGACATGCACAGTCTAACTGAGGGCATGCACAGTCTAACTGAGGACATGCACAGTCTAACTGAGGGCATGCACAGTCTAACTGAGGACATGCACAGTCTAACTGAGGACATGCACAGTCTAACTGAGGGCATGCACAGTCTAACTGAGGGCATGCACAGTCTAACTGAGGGCATGCACAGTCTAACTGAGGGCATGCACAGTCTAACTGAGGACATGCACAGTCTAACTGAGGGCATGCACAGTCTAACTGAGGACATGCACAGTCTAACTGAGGACATGCACAGTCTAACTGAGGACATGCACAGTCTAACTGAGGACATGCACAGTCTAACTGAGGACATGCACAGTCTAACTGAGGACATGCACAGTCTAACTGAGGGCATGCACAGTCTAACTGAGGGCATGCACAGTCTAACTGAGGACATGCACAGTCTAACTGAGGACATGCACAGTCTAACTGAGGGCATGCACAGTCTAACTGAGGGCATGCACAGTCTAACTGAGGGCATGCACAGTCTAACTGAGGGCATGCACAGTCTAACTGAGGACATGCACAGTCTAACTGAGGACATGCACAGTCTAACTGAGGACATGCACAGTCTAACTGAGGGCATGCACAGTCTAACTGAGGGCATGCACAGTCTAACTGAGGGCATGCACAGTCTAACTGAGGACATGCACAGTCTAACTGAGGGCATGCACAGTCTAACTGAGGGCATGCACAGTCTAACTGAGGGCATGCACAGTCTAACTGAGGACATGCACAGTCTAACTGAGGACATGCACAGTCTAACTGAGGACATGCACAGTCTAACTGAGGACATGCACAGTCTAACTGAGGACATGCACAGTCTAACTGAGGGCATGCACAGTCTAACTGAGGGCATGCACAGTCTAACTGAGGGCATGCACAGTCTAACTGAGGACATGCACAGTCTAACTGAGGGCATGCACAGTCTAACTGAGGACATGCACAGTCTAACTGAGGGCATGCACAGTCTAACTGAGGGCATGCACAGTCTAACTGAGGACATGCACAGTCTAACTGAGGGCATGCACAGTCTAACTGAGGGCATGCACAGTCTAACTGAGGGCATGCACAGTCTAACTGAGGACATGCACAGTCTAACTGAGGGCATGCACAGTCTAACTGAGGGCATGCACAGTCTAACTGAGGACATGCACAGTCTAACTGAGGACATGCACAGTCTAACTGAGGGCATGCACAGTCTAACTGAGGACATGCACAGTCTAACTGAGGGCATGCACAGTCTAACTGAGGGCATGCACAGTCTAACTGAGGGCATGCACAGTCTAACTGAGGGCATGCACAGTCTAACTGAGGGCATGCACAGTCTAACTGAGGGCATGCACAGTCTAACTGAGGACATGCACAGTCTAACTGAGGGCATGCACAGTCTAACTGAGGGCATGCACAGTCTAACTGAGGGCATGCACAGTCTAACTGAGGACATGCACAGTCTAACTGAGGGCATGCACAGTCTAACTGAGGACATGCACAGTCTAACTGAGGACATGCACAGTCTAACTGAGGGCATGCACAGTCTAACTGAGGACATGCACAGTCTAACTGAGGACATGCACAGTCTAACTGAGGGCATGCACAGTCTAACTGAGGGCATGCACAGTCTAACTGAGGGCATGCACAGTCTAACTGAGGACATGCACAGTCTAACTGAGGGCATGCACAGTCTAACTGAGGACATGCACAGTCTAACTGAGGGCATGCACAGTCTAACTGAGGGCATGCACAGTCTAACTGAGGACATGCACAGTCTAACTGAGGGCATGCACAGTCTAACTGAGGACATGCACAGTCTAACTGAGGACATGCACAGTCTAACTGAGGGCATGCACAGTCTAACTGAGGACATGCACAGTCTAACTGAGGGCATGCACAGTCTAACTGAGGACATGCACAGTCTAACTGAGGACATGCACAGTCTAACTGAGGGCATGCACAGTCTAACTGAGGGCATGCACAGTCTAACTGAGGGCATGCACAGTCTAACTGAGGGCATGCACAGTCTAACTGAGGGCATGCACAGTCTAACTGAGGACATGCACAGTCTAACTGAGGGCATGCACAGTCTAACTGAGGGCATGCACAGTCTAACTGAGGACATGCACAGTCTAACTGAGGACATGCACAGTCTAACTGAGGGCACGCACAGTCTAACTGAGGGCATGCACAGTCTAACTGAGGGCATGCACAGTCTAACTGAGGGCATGCACAGTCTAACTGAGGACATGCACAGTCTAACTGAGGGCATGCACAGTCTAACTGAGGGCATGCACAGTCTAACTGAGGACATGCACAGTCTAACTGAGGGCATGCACAGTCTAACTGAGGGCATGCACAGTCTAACTGAGGGCATGCACAGTCTAACTGAGGGCATGCACAGTCTAACTGAGGACATGCACAGTCTAACTGAGGGCATGCACAGTCTAACTGAGGGCATGCACAGTCTAACTGAGGACATGCACAGTCTAACTGAGGGCATGCACAGTCTAACTGAGGGCATGCACAGTCTAACTGAGGGCATGCACAGTCTAACTGAGGACATGCACAGTCTAACTGAGGACATGCACAGTCTAACTGAGGGCATGCACAGTCTAACTGAGGGCATGCACAGTCTAACTGAGGGCATGCACAGTCTAACTGAGGGCATGCACAGTCTAACTGAGGGCATGCACAGTCTAACTGAGGACATGCACAGTCTAACTGAGGGCATGCACAGTCTAACTGAGGGCATGCACAGTCTAACTGAGGACATGCACAGTCTAACTGAGGGCATGCACAGTCTAACTGAGGGCATGCACAGTCTAACTGAGGACATGCACAGTCTAACTGAGGGCATGCACAGTCTAACTGAGGACATGCACAGTCTAACTGAGGGCATGCACAGTCTAACTGAGGGCATGCACAGTCTAACTGAGGACATGCACAGTCTAACTGAGGACATGCACAGTCTAACTGAGGGCATGCACAGTCTAACTGAGGGCATGCACAGTCTAACTGAGGGCATGCACAGTCTAACTGAGGGCATGCACAGTCTAACTGAGGGCATGCACAGTCTAACTGAGGACATGCACAGTCTAACTGAGGGCATGCACAGTCTAACTGAGGGCATGCACAGTCTAACTGAGGGCATGCACAGTCTAACTGAGGGCATGCACAGTCTAACTGAGGACATGCACAGTCTAACTGAGGGCATGCACAGTCTAACTGAGGGCATGCACAGTCTAACTGAGGACATGCACAGTCTAACTGAGGGCATGCACAGTCTAACTGAGGACATGCACAGTCTAACTGAGGACATGCACAGTCTAACTGAGGACACGCACAGTCTAACTGAGGACACGCACAGTCTAACTGAGGACATGCACAGTCTAACTGAGGACATGCACAGTCTAACTGAGGACATGCACAGTCTAACTGAGGGCATGCACAGTCTAACTGAGGGCATGCACAGTCTAACTGAGGACACGCACAGTCTAACTGAGGGCACGCACAGTCTAACTGAGGACATGCACAGTCTAACTGAGGGCACGCACAGTCTAACTGAGGGCATGCACAGTCTAACTGAGGGCATGCACAGTCTAACTGAGGGCATGCACAGTCTAACTGAGGGCATGCACAGTCTAACTGAGGGCATGCACAGTCTAACTGAGGGCATGCACAGTCTAACTGAGGACATGCACAGTCTAACTGAGGACATGCACAGTCTAACTGAGGGCATGCACAGTCTAACTGAGGGCATGCACAGTCTAACTGAGGACATGCACAGTCTAACTGAGGACATGCACAGTCTAACTGAGGGCATGCACAGTCTAACTGAGGGCACGCACAGTCTAACTGAGGGCATGCACAGTCTAACTGAGGGCATGCACAGTCTAACTGAGGGCATGCACAGTCTAACTGAGGGCATGCACAGTCTAACTGAGGGCATGCACAGTCTAACTGAGGACATGCACAGTCTAACTGAGGACATGCACAGTCTAACTGAGGGCATGCACAGTCTAACTGAGGGCATGCACAGTCTAACTGAGGGCATGCACAGTCTAACTGAGGACATGCACAGTCTAACTGAGGACATGCACAGTCTAACTGAGGACATGCACAGTCTAACTGAGGGCATGCACAGTCTAACTGAGGGCATGCACAGTCTAACTGAGGACATGCACAGTCTAACTGAGGGCATGCACAGTCTAACTGAGGGCATGCACAGTCTAACTGAGGACATGCACAGTCTAACTGAGGACATGCACAGTCTAACTGAGGGCATGCACAGTCTAACTGAGGACATGCACAGTCTAACTGAGGACATGCACAGTCTAACTGAGGACATGCACAGTCTAACTGAGGACATGCACAGTCTAACTGAGGGCATGCACAGTCTAACTGAGGGCATGCACAGTCTAACTGAGGACATGCACAGTCTAACTGAGGACATGCACAGTCTAACTGAGGACATGCACAGTCTAACTGAGGGCATGCACAGTCTAACTGAGGACATGCACAGTCTAACTGAGGGCATGCACAGTCTAACTGAGGACATGCACAGTCTAACTGAGGGCATGCACAGTCTAACTGAGGACATGCACAGTCTAACTGAGGACATGCACAGTCTAACTGAGGGCATGCACAGTCTAACTGAGGACATGCACAGTCTAACTGAGGGCATGCACAGTCTAACTGAGGACATGCACAGTCTAACTGAGGACATGCACAGTCTAACTGAGGGCATGCATGATTTCACTCAAGATAATAAGTGGTCCCTGGTCTAATCGAGGGTTATGGAGAGTTATGAAGGACGTAATCTAGGCAGGAACATACAGTATATTTATGCATAGAAATCTTCAACCTAGACAGAAATACTGCAGGTGCAGTTTACCTTGATTGATGATGGTTGATGATTGATTGATTTACTGGTTGGTTGATAATTGATTGATGATTAATTGATGATTGGTTGGTTGTTGATAATTGATTGATTTGATAGATGCCTGGTTGGTTGATAATTGATTGCCAATTGATTGATTGATGCCTGGTTGGCTGATGATTGATTGATTGATTGATTGATTGATTGATGCCTGATTGGCTGATTGATTGATTAACCTCCACTGTCCAATTGATTGGCCAGTCATTGTAGGAAACTGGTAATTAAATTAGAGGGTGTGCAAGCTTTTTCATTTTTTAAATGTATTTATTTATTTTTAAGGAAGTAGCAGCCAGTTACTCCTGTTGTCTTGGACTGTCTCTTCCAACAGTCCTGCTGTTGCTGGCAGCTCTTCTGTGGCTGCCCTGATACCTATGCCTATCAGGAACCACCACAAATCGCCTTACCCTAATGGATATCTTTGCCGTAACAAAACATGATGTTGTCTACTTATCCCATTGGAGCTGATTGCCATACCAAACTTCACCTCACACGCCATGATTAGGAAGTGCCGAAGATTAAGTTTTAGCTGGACAGACGATTGAAATAGAAAGTCTGAGTTAATGTGTAGCTTGATCATTTGACACTACTTTAATTTCCTAAAAGGCTCGTCTCCGAAATGGTACTGATGGTTCATTTTGGCACCACATAACATTCCTCTTATAGTAACCCCTGTAATAGTAGCTTCCCTTTATATCTCTAATAGTGGCCCCCTCTAATAGTAGCTCCTGTAATACTAACCCTGTAGTGTAATAGTACATTAGCTCTTTCTAGTAGTTCTTCCTCTAATATTCCACCCCCCTCCCCCTCTGATAGCAGACCTCTCTAATAGAAGCCTCCCTGTACCTCTAATAGTAGCCCCTCTAATAATACCCTACCTCTAATACTAGCCAATCCAATAGTAGTAGCCGTCCTCTAATAGTATCTCCCTCTAACACAGCCACCAAACCTTTAACCCCTATAGTAGTCGCCTCCCTCTAATAGCAGCCACCTCTAATAGTAGACTCTTAATTTTAATAGGAGCCTTTATCTTGTAGATGTAGCACTTTAACCCTCACTATTTCTCCGTCTATCCATGCAGATTCCTTGGAGGATGACAAGATGTTGGCGGAGGGTATGAGCAGATTTTGCGATGATTCCAGCCTGGACCCATGCAACATCACCATCCTCATCCTGGCCTGGAAGTTCAAGGCCGCCACGCAGTGCGAGTTCACCAGGAAGGAGTTCGTGGATGGCATGACGGATCTTGGGTGGGTGTTGGTGGGATCAATGTGAGAGTGAAAGGAAGAACCTCCTCGAAGTGATACTTCTCCTAAGATATCCCTTATTCTTTAGGACTGACAGCACATGTGTCGTTCACGTTGGTAGCGGGTGCATCCTCACATGAGCATGTGTCTTGGCAACCATGACCTGAATGCTACTCTACATGTATAGTCATTAGCTTGCTCGGTGAATTCCAAGCAAGCTCTTGCTACAATAACTCCCTCCGTAATCAACTTAAACTTACTCACTCGACATTTCAGCTAGATGCTCTGAAGACTAGAGCATCTAGCCGAAATGTCGAGTGAGTAATAAAATAAAAAAGATTATTGATTAAGTCTTTGTCAACCAAGAGTTTGTTGAAAGCTCATTGCTACATGTAGCAAGGCTGCATTGAAGCCTATTCCACTCTAAAGAATACCGCCACAGTTGGTAGATGCCGCGGTTTGCACCGGACAACATCTTACACAAACAAACAATAACAAAATATTTTTTGAGTGGGCAGACAACTAGCCATTATGATGACGGTGCACTCTTCACGATCAATGACGAGCTGCATGGTTACCGTAAAATGAAGAGAACCCTGTATAAAGACTGCACGTTCTTGGTGTTCAGCTTTCCTGGTCCCCTTGTGTCAACCTCACTGCTGCCAGGTAGCAACACATTAGATAACTAGCTGCATGCCCTTGCCTGGCATGCTCACTTCCTCTTGAGCTGTAGATATTGCTCTGCTTTCCTGTTCTCTCTCTCCCATCATATTTATTATGTTGCAGCCCTCCCCGTGTGTTGCTAATGAAGCTCGGGGAAGGGGGGGGGGGGGGGGGGGGGGCTATCCTCTTTCCACAGGCGTGCTGATTATCTAGACATAGACGCTGTTGTCCACTGCTCAGTCTTCCTTCTCTTCCCTGGTTGCCACTGCTCAGAGGTTTCCTGCTCTCCCTATCTTTTGCTATGCTACTGTGGTGTTGGCTTGTCTCCTGCTGTTCTGGGGTTCCTTGCTGACCCCTTGATGATGTTCCTCTACTTCTCTCAGTGTTGGATGTTTTGTTCCGACTCCTCCAGCTTATAGCTAGGACATGTACAGTATAATATGGCCAATGACTTGCAATGCAGTGCAAAGGTTATTCGTCGCAGTGTGATAAAATGATGGTGATTTTTCCCCTGCCCCTGTTAGTGCATGCTCACTCAAGTAATCTGCACAGTATGATGACGAATATACTAGTCAGATCCAATGCAGATGCTTCCAGCGCTATGCTTCAGCCCGTTGGTGCCAAGGCAGAGAGAATGAAAGAGCAGCTGAAGTCAGTGTGGCATGTGGGCGCTCATGTACAAATCTGGTTGTTAATTTGTTCATATATGTACTCCATGTTTGGTTGCGTTCTTGAGGTGGTGCCTGGTGAGGGGTGGTTGCATTCTTGAGATGCTTGGTGAGGGGTGGTTGCATTCTTGAGGTGGTGCCTGGTGAGGGGTGGTTGTGTTCTTGAGATGCCTAGTGAGGGGTGGTTGTGTTCTTGAGATGGTGCCTGGTGAGGGGTGGTTATGTTCTTGAGATGGTGCCTGGTGAGGGTTGTGTTCTTGAGATGGTGCCTGGTGAGGGGTGGTTGTGTTCTTGAGGTGGTGCCTGGTGAGGGGTGGTTGTGTTCTTGAGATGCTTGGTGAGGGGTGGTTGTGTTCTTGAGGTGGTGCCTGGTGAGGGGTGGTTGTGTTCTAGATGGTGCCTGGTGAGGGGTGGTTGTGTTCTTGAGGTGGTGCCTGGTGAGGGGTGGTTGAGATGCTTGGTGAGGGGTGGTTGCATTCTTGAGGTGGTGCCTGGTGAGGGGTGGTTGTGTTCTTGAGATGCCTAGTGAGGGGTGGTTGTGTTCTTGAGGTGGTGCCTGGTGAGGGGTGGTTGTGTTCTTGAGGTGGTGCCTGGTGAGGGGTGGTTGTGTTCTTTGAGATGGTGCCTGGTGAGGGGTGGTTGTGTTCTTGAGGTGGTGCCTGGTGAGGGGTGGTTGTGTTCTTGAGATGCCTAGTGAGGGGTGGTTGTGTTCTTGAGGTGGTGCCTGGTGAGGGTGGTTGTGTTCTTGAGATGCCTAGTGAGGGGTGGTTGTGTTCTTGAGGTGGTGCCTGGTGAGGGGTGGTTGTGTTCTTGAGATGCTTGGTGAGGGGTGGTTGCATTCTTGAGGTGGTATGGGGTGGTTGCATTCTTGAGATGGTTCCTGGTGAGGGGTGGTTCTGTTCTTGAGATGGTGCCTGGTGAGGGGTGTTTGTGTTCTTGAGATGGTTACCTGGTGAGGGGTGGTTCTGTTCTTGAGATGGTGCCTGGTGAGGGGTGGTTGTGTTCTTGAGATGGTTACCTGGTGAGGGGCGGTTGCATTCTTGAGATGGTGCCTGGTGAGGGGTGGTTGTGTTCTTGAGATGGTTCCTGGTGAGGAGTGGTTGTGTTCTTGAGATGCCTAGTGAGGGGTGGTTGTGTTCTTGAGATGGTGCCTGGTGAGGGGATGGTTGTGTTCTTGAGATGGTTCATAGTGAGGGGTGGTTGTGTTCTTGAGGTGGTGGTGAGGGGTGGTTGTGTTCTTGAGATGGTTCATAGTGAGGGGTGGTTGTGTTCTTGAGGTGGTGGTGAGGGGTGGTTGTGTTCTTGAGGTGGCCTGGTGAGGGGTGGTTGTGTTCTTGAGATGGTGCCTGGTGAGGGGTGGTTGTGTTCTTGAGATGCCTAGTGAGGGGTGGTTGTGTTCTTGAGATGGTGCCTGGTGAGGGGTGGTTGTGTTCTTGAGATGCCTAGTGAGGGGTGGTTGTGTTCTTGAGATGGTGCCTGGTGAGGGGTGGTTGTGTTCTTGAGATGCCTGGTGAGGGGTGGTTGTGTTCTTGATGGTTCATAGTGAGGAGTGGTTGTGTTCTTGAGGTGCCTGGTGAGGGGTGGTTATGTTCTTGAGATGGTGCCTGGTGAGGGGTGGTTGCATTCTTGAGATGGTGCCTGGTGAGGGGTGGTTGTGTTCTTGAGATGGTCCCGGTGAGTGTAAGTAAACAATGCTGCTGCTGGAGGCCATGCTCGGGTTTGTGTGAGGGGTGCCCACTAGCTTGGGTGAGGGGGGGGGGGACAAGTTGTCTCACAAGATGGTGGAACAAAGGTTTCTCAAGAGAGGGGATCTAGGTGTGCAGATAGCAAGTGCTCTGCAGGATACAGCTCAAGTGTGCACAGATAGCAAGTGCTCTGCAGGATACAGCTCAAGTGTGCACAGATAGCAAGTGCTCTGCAGGATACAGCTCAAGTGTGCACAGATAGCAAGTGCTCTGCAGGATACAGCTCAAGTGTGCACAGATAGCAAGTGCTCTGCAGGATACAGCTCAAGTGTGCAGATAGCAAGTGCTCTGCAGCATACAGCTCAAGTGTGCACAGATAGCAAGTGCTCTGCAGGATACAGCTCAAGTGTGCAGATAGCAAGTGTCTCTGCAGGATACAGCTCAAGTGTGCAGATAGTAAGTGCTCTGCAGGATACAGCTCAAGTGTGCAGATAGTAAGTGCTCTGCAGGATACAGCTCAAGTGTGCAGGTAGCAAGTGCTCTGCAGGATACAGCTCAAGTGTGCAGATAACAAGTGTCTCTGCAGGATACAGCTCAAGTGTGCAGATAGTAAGTGCTCTGCAGGATACAGCTCAAGTGTGCAGATAGCAAGTGCTCTGCAGGATACAGCTCAAGTGTGCAGGTAGCGTGGGATAGCTCCTTTTATTAGTGTTCAAAAGTGTTCAAAAGTCCTGCACATGGGCACTACTCTTCCCCTGGTCCTATAAGTGTGTGTGTGCATAGATGGAATCCATGAAGTCGTGTTCTTGTCAAGGCCTAGTTGTGTCTGTGTGGGTGTCTATGGTTGGTGTACGAGTGGTTCTAGTTGACAGTTTGTCTCCAGTCAGGGACAGTGCCGGATCATCAATTGATGTCCTAAATTTCAAGTTTTTGCCTTATTAATGGGGCAAGGACTAAGGTTAGGATATGGCTAGGCTAGGACTAAGGTTAGGATATGGCTAGGCTAGGACTAAGGTTAGGATATGGCTAGGCTAGGACTAAGGTTAGGATATGGCTATGCTAGGACTAAGGTTAGGATAGGGCTAGACTAAGGTTAGGATATGGCTAGGACTAAGGTTAGGATAGGGCTAGGACTGGTGGGATAGGGCTAGGACTAAAGTTAGGATAGGGCTAGGACTAAGGTTAGGATAGGGCTAGGACTAAGGTTAGGATAGGGCTAGGACTAAGGTTAGGATAGGGCTAGGACTAAGGTTAGGATAGGGCTAGGACTAAGGTTAGGATAGGGCTAGGACTAAGGTTAGGATATGGATAGGGCTAGGACTAAGGTTAGGATAGGGCTAGGACTAAGGTTAGGATAGGGCTAGGACTGGTGGGATATGGCTAGGGCTAGGACTGGTGGGATATGGCTAGGGCTAGGACTGGTGGGATATGGCTAGGGCTAGGACTGGTGGGGTATGCTAGGGCTAGGGCTGGAGAGATACTGCTAGGGTTACGACTAAGGGTAGGATAGAGGCAGGTTTAGAGATACTACTAGGGCTATGGTTAAGGTTTATATAGAGGCAGGTCTAGAGATAGGGCTATGGTTAAGGTTAATATAGAGGCAGGTCTAGAGATACCACTAGGGCTATGGTTAAGGGTAGGATAGAGTCAGGTCTAGAGATACCCCACTAGGGTTAAGGTAGGATGGGGCTATACTGGTGTGCATGGTGCAACACCATGGACTAGGCTCCTAGTCATAGCACTAATGCAGTAATTAGGTGCGGGGGATAGGTCTAGTCACTTGGTGTGCCACATTCCTTGGTAATGTCTCTGACCTGTTTGTAATGATGGTTGTACCTCTAGCTGCGACAACATGGAGAAACTGCGGAGACGTTGCGAGACGCTGGAGAATGAGATCAGAGAGCAGTGGAAGTTCAAAGAATTCTACCAGTTCACTTTCAGCTTTGCCAAGAACCCTGGACAGAAGAGCCTTGGTAAGCTAATGGAGTGGCTCTGATTGTTTGCATGTGACCTGCTCTTCTTGAGCGTGCATGTCAAGGGTGGAAGAAGGAAGAAGAGAGTCTCGGATTTTTTTTAATGCATTTTTTGTCTAGTGTCCATTTAAAAAATTGTATTATTAATCTTATGCAGAGGATGTCATGACTTTTGCCAAGTGTGTGTTGTCTGTGGTCTCAATAGCAACAACTCTTGTCTAGTGTTTGGTCACTAGACTTTTTGCAAAAATAGCACGCCTCCATCAGCACACAAGTCTTCATGAATCTGCTTAGCCCTGTCTTCAGCAGTCCTTCTGGATGGTGACACCTCAGCTGCTTAGCTGTAGGAGGCTGCACAGGACGCTGCTTAGCTTTAGGAGGCTGTGGAGGACGCTGCTTAGCTTTAGGAGGCTGTGGAGGACGCTGCTTAGCTGTAGGAGGCTGTGGAGGACGCTGCTTAGCTCTAGGAGGCTGTGGAGGACACTGCTTAGCTTTAGGAGGCTGTGGAGGACGCTGCTTAGCTTTAGGAGGCTGTGGAGGATGCTGCTTAGCTCTGGGAGGCTGTGGAGGACGCTGCTTAGCTTTAGGAGGCTGTGGAGGACGCTGCTTAGCTTTAGGAGGCTGTGGAGGACGCTGCTTAGCTCTGGGAAGCTGTGGAGGACGCTGCTTAGCTTTAGGAGGCTGTGGAGGATGCTGCTTAGCTCTAGGAGGCTGTGGAGAACGCTGCTTAGCTCTAGGAGGCTGTGGAGGACACTGCTTAGCTTTAGGAGGCTGTGGAGGACGACGCTGCTTAGCTCTAGGAGGCTGTGGAGGGCGCTGCTTAGCTTTAGGAGGCTGTGGAGGACGCTGCTTAGCTTTAGGAGGCTGTGGAGGACGCTGCTTAGCTTTGGGAGGCTGTGGAGGACGCTGCTTAGCTCTAGGAGGCTGTGGAGGACGCTGCTTAGCTCTTCTCCCAACAGGTGAACTTTTACCATTTAAAATCAATCATTTGTCTTTAAATCATTTGTCTTTAAAACCAAAACAGTTTTGTCTTGTTTGTAGTTGTTTTTGTTTCCCCACTCAATATTGTGGTAGACCAAGCTACAGCAAATCATGGAGCAGAAATGAACTTCTCCTTTTATCTAATTGTTGTACACTGTACAAGTCAGCACATACAATACCTTTAGCTGGCCTTCATTTAGAAAATAGAGGGGAAATTGAGTATTAAAGAAACATGGGGGCATATGCCCCCCAGAATTAATTTTGGACCCTCAGTGAGTGGTGTTGCTCAGACATAATTAACACCCACTTAGTAGTGTGTTGGGATGCACTTGTTTCTGCACTGTTAGGGTTGGAACTCTGTCTTAGGGACCTAAACTAGTAGGTGATAATAAATTGTGGTTACCACTTTATAGATCCATAGATTCTGCACACTTCAAGGTATGCACTTGATATATAGCTGTCTCTCTGTGTCTCTTTTGATACTAAAACATTTTTCATAGCTATACCCAAGGTACTGGAGCTAAAATGGTGGTAAAACCTGAAGGCCTGATTTCGAACTCCAGATTGCCAAGTGCTAGAGAGTGAAATTAGCACCTGCTAGACGCTGTGGTCCTCAACCTGCGCCCCACGAGGTCCATCAGTGCGGCCTACGGCCCCATCGCCCGAGAAACGACATTTGTTGTTTTATCTCCCGTATGCAATGCACGCTTCTGATTTTCATTCACGAGAGAGAAAGTCCTCACCCTCGCTTTAGTGTGTGTTCGCTCGTGAGTCAGCGCAGTCTGCACATAGTTACGTGACGGATGAGTGCGGGAAGATGCCTGCTGAAGATGCTTTAACTGACTTCAAATTATTAATCACTCCGATATTTTATGTCGAAGGTACGCGGTCTATCGACTACCCTCTAGTTTTATTTTCTTTCTTTAAGTCCGAGTTTGTTCTTTTTGACTTTTTCCCCGTTGGCAGAGCCATGGCTTATGAGAATAAAAAGAGCAAAAAAGAGCCAAATAGAGGCAGAGAATCGCATTTTCAATGAGGCGTGGACTGATTGGTACTTCTTTGTTGAGCGAAAGGGGAAGCCAGTGTGCCTCATCTGCCTTGAATCTTTGAGGTCTTCAAGGAGTTCAACGTGAAAAGGCACTGCACCACACAGCATGCAAAGTACATCAACATGAGTGTGGAGAAGAGACAGAATGAGGTGGCCCGCTTGTCTGCCAGTCTGGAGAAGCAGACGACCTTGATCAGAAAGCAAGCAACGGAGAGGCTCACAGAACACTCGCGCTAGCTACAATGTGTCATTGCTGATCGACAAAGCAGCTGAAGCCATTCTCAGAAGGAAAGTTTGTGGAAGAGCTGTATGCTGGCCACTGTGGATGCAGTCTGCCCCGAGAAGAAGGATGTGTTTGCGAACATCAGCCTCTCTACAACAACAGTCACACAGCGTATAGAAGAGATGGCTGGGAACGTGAGATCTGCCGTGAAGGAATGCTATGCTTCTCTCCTACACTGCTCAGTTCCCCACGATTGTTACCTTGGGATTTTAGCTTGTTTTTTCCTGACCTTTCAAGGCCCGGCCTTCCTGAGTTTAGCTTTGTGGCTCGTGGGCTGAAAAGGTTGGGGACCCCTGTTGCTAGAGGAAGCCCTACAGTATACAACGACGTTTTCCCCATTAGGCGCTAAAACTTGAATACGTGGTCAAGCACGTGGTCAAACATGTGGTTGGAAAATTAATTGTAAGGAATTTTATAAGGAAATTCATTTTCCAACCACATGCTTGACCACATACTCAAGTTTTATACTACACTATTTTTCTAAAGCACAAAGTCAAATGATCTTCGTTCTTATGTCAGTACTGTACCACTAGTACACTATCTGCAGAGGAGTAGCAGTAGTGAAGATGAGTTGGAGGCTGAGGATTTGGATTTAGAACCTAGTCAACCCAAGAAGCATTGCATCAGTAAAGTTATATCTGAAAAAAAACACTTGTGAGTCACCCAAGCCGCAGAAAATACTCTAAGAAGGGGGCAAAAGACTTTATATTTGGCTGGAATATGATGAGGATTGTGATGGTGCATTTTGCAAGGTCTGCAGAAAATCAGGTACGTCACATCAACAAACAGGAGGCGTGTGGTTACCAAACCATTAGCTAATTGGGAGAAAGCTGTTGAGAAAATGAAAGCCCATGAAAAAAGTGCTCCCCATGCCCGGGCTAGTCAAGCAGCTTTGGCAGCAGAGGGAGCTCTGAGAGAGGGAGGGAGCAACATTCAACAGCTCCAAAAAGTAGAAAGGCAGGAAAGAGTGAAGAATGGAGCAGCTATCAAGTCTCTCATTCACTGCACACACCTTCTTATGCCTAACTACATAGTACACCCTGCCAAGTTTTTAAAACCGATGTCTTGTGGAGGTGAGAATCTCAAGTACTTCATGGAGAATGCAGGGAGGAATGCTGTATATTCATCTCATATATCTGTAGTTGAGTTTGTAGAGGCTCTAGGCATGTGGATTGAGGAGTCCATGCTGAAGAGACTTCATAGAGTGTCCTCCTATTGCAGTATCATGGCAGAATGAGTGTACAGATATTTCACGTGTGGAAGAGTTGTCCCTTTACTGTCGCTGGGAGGAAGGTGGTGTTCCAGAGGAGCCTTTCCTGGAGATCATCCACTTGCAGATAGCTGATGCACAGAGTACTTACTCAGCTCTAATTGAATGCTTGAAAGAGAAAAATCCTCAAATGAGCAGAATTGTGGAGATAGAATTTGACGGAGCAAGTACATCTTCAGGAAAGAAAGCTGTAGTTCAGATTCACATCAAGGCCCTCGCACCTCATGCCCTGTCTGGGCACTTCCATTTGTTACATTTGGCCACTAATTCTACTCCAGGAATAAAGCATGTTTATACAACACTCGTGTCTCTGTTGAAATGTTTCCATTACTTCCCAAAGGGAACAGAGATCCAGCGTGTACTTGATATGCCAGAGGTGAAGATTATCAAGCCTTCTGATACTCGCTGGTTGGCACATGAGAAGTGTGTCAAGACAGTACAGTAAGCTATCCTGCGATCGTTACTGCTCTAGATAAGATCCATGATAGTACACATGAGCCAGAAGCATTGGGACTTAGCCAAGCTCTCAGTAAGCAGACAACAATGGCAGCAACATTCTTGCTTGACTACTCGCATCCACAAGTAGAACAACTCAGTAAAACACTCAAGACAGGACGTTTGGACTTGTCCCTCATACGTATTCAGTCTTGCTGATCAATGCAACCCTTCACATGTTGGTGATGCAGTTGTACCAGCAGCAAATTAGGTACTGGAGCTTTTGGATGGAAGTGAGGACCTGAAGGAGCAACTGGAATTAAACTGACTCAGGCAGACATGAAGTCGTTGTAGGAAAAAGTAGCAAAAGCTCATCAGTCATCTCAAAGATAACAGTTTGAGCATTTTGCTTCTTCTGGAGATGTTTAGTCAGCATTGAGCAGCCTTGATCCAAGGAAAGTGCCAAGTGTGGACTCTAACATGTGGAGAAAAGTCTCACATTATGGCACAGAGAGATCTGCGGGGACATTACAGTGAAGAAACAGTAAAAGAAGCAATCATGTTTTTTGACATTAGTACACAGTGGAAAACTTTTAGTCAGTGCCTGGCTAAGCTACCTAAAGACAACATGAAGTGCCAGTTGAAAGAGCTGGTTTCAAATGAAATGTTGAAGACCATGTTCCCAAACTTGAACACACTTGCTGCCATCAGTCTGTCCATACCTGTTGCTACTGCCTCCATAGAGAGAAGCTTCTCTCAGATGGGAAAAACAACAACTCACGCGTACGGAGGAGCTTAAGGGGAAGAGTGCTGAAAAGTTTAAAAAATAAAATTAAAAAATGCCCAAAAGTGTTTATGATGTGTCTGCAGGTTGAGTTTCAAGTTTCAGGCAAGTGAATACTTCTATCAGAAGATATAGCCTTTTTTTTTTTACAGTGCATTATTGTCTCAATTCATTTCACTTCACATTCGAAAGAGGATCTCCTCCAGTCTAACCCATCTACAGTCGGATGGGAGGCGATGATCGCAAACCCCAAATACACTCTTTTTTTTCATTTTTATATACCAAAATGTAGCCAATTTCACGGAATACCTTACCAGTCATTTGTGCAATGAATTGACCGGGGGGGGGGGGGGGGGGGGGGGGGGGGGGGTTACTGCGCAACCAGAAAGACGAGCACGTGTTTTTTAAAACGTCAGTTCCCCAGAATTGCTTGTAAGTATCACGCTGTGGAGTTTTGGGGAAGAGAAAGGAGAAATATTTTAACAAGAAATGCCACATATTCAAGAAAAGTGAGAAGGACTAGAAGAAGAAAGCCTTGCTGGCGGCTGTTGTTGAGCCTGGTACAGCACCCACATCAGGCAAGTTTAATGTTCCAACTCCGTACTAAAAAGTTATTTGCTGTTTCCTTCCTTTGTTAGTGGGTCTCTCGAATCCAGAAGGTGAGGGTAGTGCCTTCTGTGAACCTTCACTTACCTTGCAATCATGTCTGAAGAGATGCCAGTTCCAGTGGTGACACTGACCAGGAAGAAGTTGGTTCTCTTGGATCGTTCAGCTTCTTCTGTGGTGTTGCTACTGGCTCTACCACTTCGGACTAGAGGGGTGTTGTGGGAGAACTGGGTAAGGGTAATCGTTTAATAAACTTAGATAAGCTTAGACAGGTCATAGAAAGTAGTAATAAGTGTATTCAATGTGGTAGCCAAGCTCCCTTACAACTGAAGGGAAAATTTTCCCATGGGCAGGCATGGTGTGTCATATTTTTACTTTTTGTTCAAATTGTGGTAACACTCAAGACATCTCAAACCCTGTATCTGTAGAAGCCCGTTCCTTGAACATCCAGTCAGTGCTGATTGCCATTCTGGTCTGGAAGACATCACTGCAGTCCATGGATATGTTGCCCCCTCTTAGTCCCACCAGTTTTTATTTTTTTAATATATATATATATAATATATACTAAGTGAATAGGGAGTGATGCAAATGCAGTAACACAGAGTACTATGTTGGATGCCGCTCATAGGTTGCATGATTTTTATGGGGTTGGGCATGAAGACATCAGTGATGTTAGTGTTACTATTGATGGCATGTGGCATAGACGGGGCCACAAATCAAATTATGGTGATGCTGTGATGTCTTGGGACACTGGAGAAGTTTTAGATTATTATCTTATGTCCAAGTTCTGTCAAGCTTGTGCGCAAAGACCTGAAGATGAGACAGGACAGAAGCAAGTTACAAAGAATGGTTTGGGGGGCACAAGGTAAGTTGTGAAGCCAATTTTGAAGGCTGTTCTGGTTCCATGGAAGTTGTAGGAACACAAAAACGTTTTGAGCGTTCAGTGGAGAGACTGAAGCTTAGGTACACACACTTGATGGGGATACAAATGCACATAAACGGTTGTTGGATGTCAAGCCTTATGGTCCTAGTGTGAGAAGGTGTAAAGGTGTAGTGTATAAATCCATAAATCACGTTAGCAAGCACTTTTTAAAGCATTTTGAGACTTGCATTTAAAAAGGCACTGTTGATGACGATGGCAAGCCTGTAACTTTGGGTGGTGCTAGGGGGATTAGTCATACATGTGTGTATAGTTAAAATGCAAACCTACTATGGGGGAGCAATTACAAATAGCAAGGACAACCTAAAGGGGGCGCGATGTGGAAGCAGTACATCCCCAACACGAGTTTTGTCCTACAGGCATTTTGAGTTGAGCCTGCGCTAAAGGTGAGGTACCACCAGTACCTACCCATAGGCCTATGATTCCTCTGGACAAGGCTGGTTACGTGAAGGAGGTTTTTGATAAATTTATGTCCGAGGATCTTTTGCACAAGTGTTTAGGCGGCTACACACAGAATCAAAATGAAAGTTTTAATTCTCTAGTGTGGAGTGTGGAGTAGAGTGAATAAGACGGAGCATATGAGTGCGACAAGTGTCAGGCTTGCCGTCGATTTAGGTGTGGCGAGCTTCAATGTTGGGAGGAAGGTTGGCTTTGGTAAGATTATGTCTAAACTAGGTATATGTAGTAGTCGAGCTAACATGTCCTTTGAGTGTTCTGTTTTGTTTATGTGTATTTTGCTTTGTGTTGTCAAACTTGCAGGGATTACTGGAGGATGAGTGAAGACGTGTGTGGACGATGATGAGGATGCACCTGGGCATGGAAGCCCCTGCAAATTATGACGTGTTTATGTTTGCTAATTCAATATTAGCAAAGCAGCGTAACAAAACAAGTCTGATTTAAAAAAATATCTATATATAATTTGTTAGTTTTCAGGTTGTAGTTATGGAGGTTGGACACTGGCTGTTGCTGTCGGAACATTTGCACGCATAATTCTGGTAATGAAGGGACGTATTCTAGTGATGCAGGGGTGTTTCTGACAGCTGGAACGTGGTTTGAAACTGCTTGGACTTGAACTTTGAAGGCTCGATATCCGAGAATGATTCACTTCAATATTTTTTTATCCTTTCATAATATTTCTTATTATATCATTTGAAAGCAAATCTACAAGTTGACGTTGAATTTTTGTTAGAGAGAATCATTAAAAGAATACATGAGATGAAAATGTAACATGATGTTAATAGTGCTGTGTTCATAAAATACACACAAAATTTTTTCTAAATTTCAGTTTGTAGTACTCGTTATGATCGACTAATAACCCGAATAAGAGCCTTGCAAAGGTCGTTGCTGGAACGTGGTTTACTTAACGGCACACAGTCCGCACTTACAGAGTCTATAATCACGAAGGAAAAAAGTAAGGCGAAACTAAAATTCCAAATACCATTAGAAAGCACCTGCTATGATTATTATGATATATAAATCAGGACACTAGTGTGAATGCGAGCAAGATGTGGTACTTTATATTAGACCACGCCTATACGCAGACTTGTTACCCCCTTAAGTGACGCAAGATGTGGTACTTTATATTAGACCACGCGTATACGCAGACTTGTTGCCCCCTTAGTGACTCCAGTCTTTCACACCTGATGAAAATTGCCATGGAGAGTCCGGAAACAGTGACGGTGATCTTGAAGCAATCGTAGATGAATGGCACAGAAAGGAAAGAGGAGTAGCTGCTTAAGTTGCCCATGACATGTGTTGTGTCATTAACCTATTCATATACTGATATGTCTAATCATTGGCGAGTATAAAATTTATTAAAATGGCTACCTCTATCCAAGTTCCAGGGGGGGGGGAGGGTGGGGGGTGGAGGGACCCAAGATTCTAGCAAGCCCCTCCCCCCAAATGAAACCCTGCATTGTGTTTTGTTACTAGAGCCAGATGGGGATCAGCTGCAGCCTCCTTCAAGGACTTGGCAAGAGTTGCAGAGGAGAACTCCCGAACTAACCAGCTGCAGCCTCCTTCAAGGACCTGGCAAGAGTTGCAGAGGAGAACTCCAGAACTGACCAGCTGCAGCCTCCTTCAAGGACTTGGCAAGAGTTGCAGAGGAGAACTCCAGAACTGACCTTGCTGCAGCCTCCTTCAAGGACTTGGCAAGAGTTGCAGAGGAGAACTCCAGAACTGACCAGCTGCAGCCTCCTTCAAGGACTTGGCAAGAGTTGCAGTAACTCCAGAACTAACCAGCTGCAGCCTCCTTCAAGGACTTGGCAAGAGTTGCAGTAGCTCAAGAACTAACCAGCTGCAGCCTCCTTGAAGGACTTGGCAAGAGTTGCAGTAGCTCCAGAACTAACCAGCTGCAGCCTCCTTCAAGGACCTGGCAGTAGCTCCAGAACTAACCAGCTGCAGCCTCCTTCAAGGACCTGGCAAGAGTTGCAGTAGCTCCAGAACTAACCAACAGACGGCAGATGTTATTCTATAGCATGTTTATTGCTCAAGCACATATATATATATATATATACCGGTATTACTATTATATATACATATATATATTTACATATATATATATATATATATAGTACTTAGTTTGAAGATTATTCATCTGTTCATAACTGGCCTCTCTGTTCAGATTCAGCCGCATAGCAAAGTTTGAGGACAGATAGTAGAACATACAATCTGAAAGACAATCTCTCTACCCAATTCTGACTATAAAACAGCATGTGAGCTGCATGTATCTTGACTGCGTCATGTGAGCTGCATGTATCTTGACTGTGTCATATGAGCTGCAAGTATCTTGACTGTGTCATGTGAGCTGCATGTATCTTGACTGCGTCATGTGAGCTGCATGTATCTTGATGCGTCATGTGAGCTGCATGTATCTTGACCGTGTCATGTGAGCTGCATGTATCTTGACCGTGTCATGTGAGCTGCATGTATCTTGACCGTGTCATGTGAGCTGCATGTATCTTGACCGCGTCATGTGAGCTGCATGTATCTTGACCGTGTCATGTGAGCTGCATGTATCTTGACCGCGTCATGTGAGCTGCATGTATCTTGACTTTGTCATGTGAGCTGCATGTATCTTGACGGACATGGCAAGACGTACAGTCTTCTGGTACTAATGTTTTCACAGGTGGACTTATTCTACGCAAATTATGCAAGTACATGTAGAGGGAAAAGATAGATACCGACATTGCTCTTGGGGGTGGATTCAAGAGTTGTTGCACTTTCTCTGGTGTGTTTTTTTGTGTGCTACTTGCTACTGGTTTACAAACTAGTGAAGGACTCGGGTATGCTGGGTGAAGGATTCAAGGCATGCTTGGTGAAGGATTCAAGGCATGCTAGGTGAAGGACTCAAGGCATGCTGGGTGAAGGACTCAAGGCATGCTGGGTGAAGGATTCAAGGCATGCTGGGTGAAGGACTCAAGGCATCTTGGTGGAGGACTCAAGGCATGCTGGGTGAAGGATTCAAGGCATGCTGGGTGAAGGATTCAAGGCATGCTGGGTGAAGGATTCAAGGCATGCTAGGTGAAGGACTCAAGGCATCTTGGTGGAGGACTCAAGGCATGCTGGGTGAAGGATTCAAGGCATGCTGGGTGAAGGACTCAAGGCATGCTGGGTGAAGGATTCAGGAGGATTCACAAACTAGTGAAGGACTCAGGTATGCTGGGTGAATGATTCAAGGCATGCTGGGTGAAGGATTCAAGGCATGCTGGGTGAAGGATTCAAGGCATGCTGGGTGAAGGATTCAAGACATGCTGGGTGAAGGATTCAAGGCATGCTGGGTGAAGGACTCAAGGCATCTTGGTGGAAGACTCAAGGCATGCTGGGTGAAGGATTCAAGACATGCTGGGTGAAGAACTCAGGCATGCTTGGTGAAGGATTCAGGAGGATTCAAGGCATGCTGGGTGGAAGGATTCAAGACATGCTGGGTGAAGAACTCAGGCATGCTTGGTGAAGGATTCAGGAGGATTCAAGACATGCTGGGTGAAGGATTCAAGGCATGCTGGGTGAAGGATTCAAGGCATGCTTGGTGAGGGATTCAAGGCATGCTGGGTGAAGGATTTAAGGCATGCTGGGTGAAGGATTCAAGGCATGCTGGGTGAAGAACTCTGGCATGCTTGGTGAAGGATTCAGGAGGATTCAAGATATGCTGAGTGAAGAACTCGGGCATCTTGGTGAAGGATTCAAGGCATGCTGGGTGAAGGATTCAAGGCATGCTTGGTGAGGGATTCAAGGCATGCTGGGTGAAGGATTCAAGGCATGCTTGGTGAGGGATTCAAGGCATGCTGGGTGAAGGATTCAAGGCATGCTTGGTGAGGGATTCAAGGCATGCTGGGTGAAGGATTCAAGACGTGCTGAGTGAAGAACTTTGGCATGTTGGGTATGTTTCTAAATCACCATTTGGGTTGTAGCTGTGATATGGGCTTTTGTTTTGGGTTTTGGGGGGCATCTGCCATTTTTAAATAGGGGTCAAACCAATATGTGGAGTCCTACCCCCTGATATAGGCCATCTGCAGGTTGCCCCCCTTGTCTTGCTCCTCCAGTACAAGGCTAATAATAAGGGGGGAGACCCTTCTAGCAGACATTTATGTGTGACTGTGTTGGTTATGATAGATTTGGCTTGGAAATAAGTCTTTCCCTAAAAGCAGAAGACCCGGAGTGCATCTTTGTGTGGATACACAATATATGCTAGGCCACACCATCTCTCCCTCCCCTCTCTCCCTCCCCTCTCTCCCTCCCCTCTCTCCCTCCCCTCTCTCCCTCCCCTCTCTCCCTCCCCTCTCTCCCTCCCCTCTCTCCCTTCCCTCTCTCCCTCCCCTCTCTCCCTCCCCTCTCTCCCCCCCCTCTCTCCCCCCCTCTCTCCCTCCCCTCTCTCCCTCCCCTCTCTCCCTCCCCTCTCTCCCTCCCCTCTCTCCCTCCCCTCTCTCCCCCCCTCTCTCCCTCCCCTCTCTCCCTCCCCTCTCTCCCTCCCCTCTCTCCCCCCCCTCTCTCCCTCCCCTCTCTCCCTCCCCTCTCTCTCTCCCCTCTCTCCCTCATTATCCACTCTGTGTTTGTCTGCATTCAGATCTTGACATGGCCATTGCTTACTGGAATATAGTAATGAAGGGGAGATTCAAGTTCCTTGACCTCTGGTGCACTTTCCTCACGGCAAGTAATGTTGAGTTATGCAATATGTGTCCACTTATGTAAGCATCGTGGTCTGCATCTCGCTAAGCGCCCATGGGGACTAAACACCCACCATCAAAGTCAGACAAACGCTTGCTCCACATTTGATTGTTGATCTCAGGGGCTGGGCATAAAAACCAGGGCATAAAAACCAGGGCATATGGGTATGGCTTCTGGGGGGCTTTGATGTGGTTTTCATCCTGCCCGATGTTAATGATTAAAAGGATGTGATTGATAAACTTTGTCATGTCTTCCCCCTACCCTATAATTTCCCTCCCCCTGATTGACCCCTACCCTATAATTTCCCCCCCCCCTGATTGACCCCTCCTTGTTCCTACTGGCTAGCCTCGAGGCAGCTCAAGGAATGATTATATAATACAGAGTGAAAGTGAGTGTGCATCATATGGAAGTGAAAGTGTGAGTTGTGTGGGTGTGTCTGGTAGTGGGTGGGGTGTTGATGGTGACACCAGCGTGCCTTGCAGGGGGTGATGGAGGTCAAGGAGATTGGAGGAGCTCAACTGCACCAGCGAGTGATGGAGGTCAAGGAGATTGGAGGAGCTCAACTGCACCAGGAAGTGATGGAGGTCAAGGAGATTGGAGGAGCTCAACTGCACCAGGGAATGATGGAGGTCGAGGAGATTGAAGGAGCTCAACTGCATCAGGGAGTGATGGAGGTCAAGGAGATTGGAGGAGCTCAACTGCACCAGCGAGTGATGGAGGTCAAGGAGATTGGAGGATCTCAACTGCACCAGGGAGTGATGAGGTCAAGGAGATTGGAGGAGCTCAACTGCACCAGGGAATGATGGAGGTCAAGGAGATTGGTGGAGCTCAACTGCACCAGTGAGTGATGGAGGTCAAGGAGATTGGAGGAGCTCAACTGCACCAGGAAGTGATGGAGGTCAAGGAGATTGGTGGAGCTCAACTGCACCAGCGAGTGATGGAGGTCAAGGAGATTGGTGGAGCTCAACTGCACCAGTGAGTGATGGAGGTCAAGGAGATTGGAGGAGCTCAACTGCACCAGGAAGTGATGGAGGTCAAGGAGATTGGAGGAGCTCAACTGCACCAGGGAATGATGGAGGTCAAGGAGATTGGAGGAGCTCAACTGCACCAGGGAATGATGGAGGTCAAGGAGATTGGAGGAGCTCAACTGCACCAGGGAGTGATGGAGGTCGAGGAGATTGAAGGAGCTCAACTGCATCAGGGAGTGATGGAGGTCAAGGAGATTGGAGGAGCTCAACTGCACCAGGGAATGATGGAGGTCAAGGAGATTGGTGGAGCTCAACTGCACCAGCGAGTGATGGAGGTCAAGGAGATTGGTGGAGCTCAACTGCACCAGTGAGTGATGGAGGTCAAGGAGATTGGAGGAGCTCAACTGCACCAGGGAATGATGGAGGTCAAGGAGATTGGAGGAGCTCAACTGCACCAGGGAGTGATGGAGGTCAAGGAGATTGGAGGAGCTCAACTGCACCAGGGAATGATGGAGGTCAAGGAGATTGGTGGAGCTCAACTGCACCAGCGAGTGATGGAGGTCAAGGAGATTGGTGGAGCTCAACTGCACCAGTGAGTGATGGAGGTCAAGGAGATTGGAGGAGCTCAACTGCACCAGGGAATGATGGAGGTCAAGGAGATTGGAGGAGCTCAACTGCACCAGGGAGTGATGGAGGTCGAGGAGATTGAAGGAGCTCAACTGCATCAGGGAGTGATGGAGGTCAAGGAGATTGGAGGAGCTCAACTGCACCAGGGAATGATGGAGGTCAAGGAGATTGGTGGAGCTCAACTGCACCAGCGAGTGATGGAGGTCAAGGAGATTGGTGGAGCTCAACTGCACCAGTGAGTGATGGAGGTCAAGGAGATTGGAGGAGCTCAACTGCACCAGGGAATGATGGAGGTCAAGGAGATTGGAGGAGCTCAACTGCACCAGGGAGTGATGGAGGTCAAGGAGATTGGAGGAGCTCAACTGCACCAGGGAATGATGGAGGTCAAGGAGATTGGTGGAGCTCAACTGCACCAGCGAGTGATGGAGGTCAAGGAGATTGGTGGAGCTCAACTGCACCAGTGAGTGATGGAGGTCAAGGAGATTGGAGGAGCTCAACTGCACCAGGGAATGATGGAGGTCAAGGAGATTGGAGGAGCTCAACTGCACCAGGGAGTGATGGAGGTCGAGGAGATTGAAGGAGCTCAACTGCATCAGGGAGTGATGGAGGTCAAGGAGATTGGAGGAGCTCAACTGCACCAGGGAATGATGGAGGTCAAGGAGATTGGTGGAGCTCAACTGCACCAGCGAGTGATGGAGGTCAAGGAGATTGGTGGAGCTCAACTGCACCAGCGAGTGATGGAGGTCAAGGAGATTGGTGGAGCTCAACTGCACCAGTGAGTGATGGAGGTCAAGGAGATTGGAGGAGCTCAACTGCACCAGGAAGTGATGGAGGTCAAGGAGATTGGAGGAGCTCAACTGCACCAGGGAATGATGGAGGTCGAGGAGATTGAAGGAGCTCAACTGCATCAGGGAGTGATGGAGGTCAAGGAGATTGGAGGAGCTCAACTGCACCAGCGAGTGATGGAGGTCAAGGAGATTGGAGGATCTCAACTGCACCAGGGAGTGATGAGGTCAAGGAGATTGGAGGATCTCAACTGCACCAGGGAATGATGGAGGTCAAGGAGATTGGTGGAGCTCAACTGCACCAGTGAGTGATGGAGGTCAAGGAGATTGGAGGAGCTCAACTGCACCAGGAAGTGATGGAGGTCAAGGAGATTGGTGGAGCTCAACTGCACCAGCGAGTGATGGAGGTCAAGGAGATTGGTGGAGCTCAACTGCACCAGTGAGTGATGGAGGTCAAGGAGATTGGAGGAGCTCAACTGCACCAGGAAGTGATGGAGGTCAAGGAGATTGGAGGAGCTCAACTGCACCAGGGAATGATGGAGGTCAAGGAGATTGGAGGAGCTCAACTGCACCAGGGAATGATGGAGGTCAAGGAGATTGGAGGAGCTCAACTGCACCAGGGAGTGATGGAGGTCGAGGAGATTGAAGGAGCTCAACTGCATCAGGGAGTGATGGAGGTCAAGGAGATTGGAGGAGCTCAACTGCACCAGGGAATGATGGAGGTCAAGGAGATTGGTGGAGCTCAACTGCACCAGCGAGTGATGGAGGTCAAGGAGATTGGTGGAGCTCAACTGCACCAGTGAGTGATGGAGGTCAAGGAGATTGGAGGAGCTCAACTGCACCAGGGAATGATGGAGGTCAAGGAGATTGGAGGAGCTCAACTGCACCAGGGAGTGATGGAGGTCAAGGAGATTGGAGGAGCTCAACTGCACCAGGGAATGATGGAGGTCAAGGAGATTGGTGGAGCTCAACTGCACCAGCGAGTGATGGAGGTCAAGGAGATTGGTGGAGCTCAACTGCACCAGTGAGTGATGGAGGTCAAGGAGATTGGAGGAGCTCAACTGCACCAGGGAATGATGGAGGTCAAGGAGATTGGAGGAGCTCAACTGCACCAGGGAGTGATGGAGGTCAAGGAGATTGGAGGAGCTCAACTGCAGGTTGAAGTAGGAAAAGATTATTCGTAAAAGAAACTGCAGAGAGTGCAAAGTGCATGTATTATTTGGTGCCGGCAGCAGGTAGCACGTCAACAACGAAACTGTTGACTAGAAGGTAAGTTGACTCGTCCTGCCGCTAACTCCAGTTTCTAAATCCAGATTGTTGGTGGGGGAAGGATAAACAGAGCACACCAAAACTCGGTTGTGTTGTAATCAGTGAACCTCAAAGTACTTGCTCAATGAAGAGGAGAGAGAGAGGCTGTGTGATGTGCAGCAGTCAGGGCGTGGACCGACGACACCTTACCCAATGCGGACAGACAGGCCACCACTGTCTGGTTGCTTCACTATCGCCCCATGCCTACCGCCAGTAAACTAGCACCTGCTGTTTTGTGTGTGTGTGTGTGTTGTGAATGTTCGCCATTGCCTGGCTCTTGGTAAGCTTCCCAGGTCACTGGTGAGGATTGCAGACCTCAAAAAGGTAATCATATATGTCAGCTAAAACTTTGGCTTGGCAGCTTCTAGGAGACTCCGTCTGAATCCTTACCAACGGCAGTATAAATTGCCCCACTGGGTATGTCGGGGACACCACAATCAAGTTAGCTTCTGGTTACCATGAAAGCCTGGGGGCTCCCTCTGTGTCCAATTATCTCTACCTGGTACTTGATCTTGTTGTGTGCACTCGTTGGACGGACATTGGTAAGTGTGCTGAGTGTGTCTAGGAGTTTGTGGAAGGCACATGAGAAGCACCACCCAATGCCACGGAAGACTAAAAGCATGGGGGGAGGTGCAAGTGCAGAAGTCCTTGAACCCATTCATCAGTGTAACTACCATGTGGCGATTTCTAGACATTCTCAAGAAACTCTGTTGTATCTCAGGCCATTTTTTAACTTAGCGCTAGCTTAATAGATCAGCGCATGCCTAAATGATGGCTCTAGAAATTCCTAGTCCGTAATCGTTTGATTGCTAAGGTAAAATCATCCCAGCATCGCAGCTGAATTGGTGGCATCTAGGTATACTGCTAGCGAAGTGTTAATGGCACTTTAGGACGATAATTTTGGAATTTTGGGCTGTCAGACAGCGAACTGAGCGATAGGAGAATAAGTCTCTGCTTGCTTGTGGGAGCATGGTTTGGATCATGCTGAAATCGAGGCACTGAGCAGAGAAGTAGAATCAGCATGAGTGATGACTCTCTCGACATTGTCAACTTCAGCACAGAGAGAGAGAAGGAAGGAGAGAAGCAACAAACCAATAAGGCTGTTCATGGTAAGCCTAAACTATCTAGCAGTGAAGAGAATGAGCTCAGAGCAAAACATAAATCTTTACTGGGTAACTGGAGGTTGTGAGCGAGTGTCTGTGAATATTTGTGTGTGTTTTGCATTAGCCAGTCCAATATTAATCATTTATCTGGTATGTCTGGTCTCCGAGCCAAGCATCTCTCTCAGTGCAGAACTGTTTGTCATTGAGCATCTCTTCATCTGGTGTTGATAATGACATTCATATCCCTGTAGTAATTTTGGTTTTGTTGCTAGGCAACCATTTTCAAGGCTCTTATTCCATTTTCGTTATACATTCTGGTTGCTAGGGAGTTTAGTGATACCTAAACCTAGTATATAATAATATACAAATACATACCTTGACAGAAGCTTCTAGAAAGTCACCGGTTAAAGGCTAAGTCATTGTCCACCCACCACTTTGGCTACTGTCAAAAGAGAGAGAGTGAGGTCCAGAAGCAGTTCATGATGGGCAAGCCGTGGGGGATGTGAAGTGCTTGCTAGAAAGCATGGCAGGTACTTCCTCTCCATGAGGAAGTTGATGAACTTTCCAATTATTCAGAGCCTTTTCCCCCAGCAAGTTCATTGGTTGTCTTGGCCTCAGCTGGGGGGATGGTAGTTCATAAGCTGGGGGGTTGGTAGTTCATAAGCGTGGGGGCTGATAGTTCATAAGCTGGGGGGCTGGTAGTTCATAAGCTGGGGGGGGCTGGTAGGCTCTTGTTTATGGATCGTGAAAGGTAGGGGAAAAGGAGAGAGAAAGTCCAAGCCTCTGTGAAACCAAGGCAACTCAAATGAGGAATGGTATGGTTGGATTGGATGTTAACAGGAGTATACCTCAACTGCTAGGCCACCTACATACCTCAGCTGCTAGGCTACCTACATACCTCAGCTGCTAGGCCACCTACATACCTCAGCTGCTAGGCTACCTACATACCTCAGCTGCTAGGCCACCTACATACCTCAGCTGCTAGGCTACCTACATACCTCAGCTGCTAGGCCACCTACATACCTCAGCTGCTAGGCCACCTACATACCTCAGCTGCTGGTACATACCTCAGCTGCTGGTACATACCTCAGCTGCTAGGCTACTGTACATACCTCAGCTGCTAGGCTACCTACATACCTCAGCTGCTAGGCCACGTACATACCTCAGCTGCTAGGCCACCTACATACCTCAGCTGCTGGTACATACCTCAGCTGCTAGAATAATGACCTCTAATGACCTAATGATGTGCAGTATTGAGAGTGCCTCGGAATAATAGAGCACCTTGGATTTTGAATATGTTGAGTATTGCGATAACTTTTTTATTTGGGGGGGGGGGGGGAGGGGGGGTATCCATTTCAATATTTTGTTGTATCGTACTTTATCTACAACAAACTTGTGTCAACGAAATCTACCCAGGAGCTCGAGTCTTCCCCAGCACAGTATGGCAGGGTCAGTCTGAAGAAGACGTTCAGAGTGAACAGTTGCAATTCACCCACTTTATAGGTGGTTAAGAAAGATGCATTGTTGCAACTCTGTGGTGTGTTATCTATGGGTACGAATGATTGGGTGTGGGTGTGGCTTATAGACTAGGCGCCTACCCACACATGTGTGTGGGTGTGGCTTATAGGCTAGGCCGTCTTTGGGCCTATCCACACATGTTGCACATCGTTGGAAACCTCTTGAATCCGGGAAAGCTTTGGGTCAGTCTTTGGGGCCATATCAGCCATTCCATTTGTGCCTCGCGTGACAACAATGCTAATTACATGGCACCACTCATTTAAACTAAGCTGGTATACAATTTTTACTGATGGTGGTGAGTCTGGTATTACACTTGCCCCTAAGGTGTGGATGTTATGCACTGATGGTGGTGAGTCTGGTATTACACTTGCCCCTAAGGTGTGGATGTTATGCACTGATGGTGGTGAGTCTGGTATTACACTTGCCCCTAAGGTGCAGATGTTATGCACTGATGGGGGTGAGTCTGGTATTACAGTACTTGCCCCTAAGGTGTGGATGTTATGCACTGATGGTGGTGAGTCTGGTATTACACTTGCCCCTAAGGTGTGGATGTTATGCACTGATGGTGGTGAGTCTGGTATTACACTTGCCCCTAAGGTGTGGATGTTATGCACTGATGGTGGTGAGTCTGGTATTACACTTGCCCCTAAGGTGTGGATGTTATGCACTGATGGTGGTGAGTCTGGTATTACACTTGCCCCTAAGGTGCGGATGTTTTCCTGCAACAGCTGATCTTTGGTCCTTTTTAATTTTTCCTCTATAGATGTGTGTGTGTATGTGTGCATACATTAGCCTGGTTGATGTTGTTGGTTGGTGCATTAGCTCTGCACCAAAGCTTGGTAGTGGCTCACCAAGCTGTTGATTGGTAGTCCTCAACCATTGTTGTTGTTGGTTGGTGCATTAGCTCTGCACCAAAGCTTGGTAGTGGCTCACCACAGCACTGTTGATTGGTAGTCCTCAACCATTGGTGTTGTTGGTTGGTACATTAGCTCTGCACCAAAGCTTGGTAGTGGCTCCCCACTGTTGATTGATAGTCCTCAACCATTGGTGTTGTTGGTTGGTGCATTAGCTCTGTACCAAAGCTTGGTAGTGGCTCACCACTGTTGATTGGTAGTCCTCAACCATTGGTGTTGTTGGTTGGTGCATTAGCTCTGCACCAAAGCTTGGTAGTGGCTCACCACTGTTGATTGATAGTCCTCAACCATTGGTGTTGTTGGTTGGTGCATTAGCTCTGCACCAAAGCTTGGTAGTGGCTCACCACTGTTGATTGGTAGTCCTCAACCATTGGTGTTGTTGGTTGGTGCATTAGCTCTGCACCAAAGCTTGGTAGTGGCTCACCACTGTTGATTGGTAGTCCTCAACCATTGGTGTTGTTGGTTGGTACATTAGCTCTGCACCAAAGCTTGGTAGTGGCTCACCACTGTTGATTGGTAGTCCTCAACCATTGGTGTTGTTGGTTGGTGCATTAGCACTGCACCAAAGCTTGGTAGTGGCTCACCACTGTTGATTGGTAGTCCTCAACCATTGGTGTTGTTGGTTGGTACATTAGCTCTGCACCAAAGCTTGGTAGTGGCTCACCACTGTTGATTGGTAGTCCTCAACCATTGGTGTTGTTGGTTGGTGCATTAGCTCTGCACCAAAGCTTGGTAGTGGCTCACCACTGTTGATTGGTAGTCCTCAACCATTGGTGTTGTTGGTTGGTGCATTAGCTCTGCACTAAAGCTTGGTAGTGGCTCACCACTGTTGATTGGTAGTCCTCAACCATTGGTGTTGTTGGTTGGTGCATTAGCTCTGCACTAAAGCTTGGTAGTGGCTCACCACTGTTGATTGATAGTCCTCAACCATTGGTGTTGTTGGTTGGTGCATTAGCTCTGCACCAAAGCTTGGTAGTGGCTCACCACTGTTGATTGGTAGTCCTCAACCATTGGTGTTGTTGGTTGGTGCATTAGCTCTGCACTAAAGGTTGTTCATTAATAGTTGCATACAACATTTGGTATGCCACAAATAGACTCCCATGCAAGTGTTTCTGCCAGGGTACCCACTCCCATGCAAGTGTTTCTGCCAGGGTACCCACTCCCATGCAAGTGTTTCTGCCAGGGTACCCACTCCCATGCAAGTGTTTCTGCCAGGGTACCCACTCCCATGCAAGTGTTTCTGCCAGGGTACCCACTCCCATGCTACCATATCGGTAGCAAACTTGCCCTCCAATAGTGTCATTTCAAATGCAGAAAAGAATGTTGCAAGTGTGCTTACAAGTTGGCAAAATATAATGGGGACAGATTTGGGGAGACCAGCCTAAACGCTGTTTTTTAAATCAAAATTGAGATCTTTTTTAATGTCAGCACCTGTGATGCCCAAAGATCATGTCCTGAAAGTTTGGAACTGTTTGAGTGCATTGCCTTGAGCTGTGACATGAAACAGTTTCCCTCCAGCAAACACTCAACCTTGAGCTGTGACATGAAACACTTCCCCTCCAGCAAACACTCAACCTTTGAGCTGTGGCATGAACTGTGGCATGAAACACTTCCCCTCCAGCAAACACTCAACCTGTGGCATGGAACACTTCCCCTCCAGCAAACACTCAACCTTTGAGCTGTGAGCTGTGACATGTGTGACATGAAACACTTCCCCTCCAGCAAACACTCAACCTGAAACACTTCCCCTCCAGCAAACACTCAACCTTTGAGCTGTGGCATGAAGCTGTGGCATGAAACAGTTCCCCTCCAGCAAACACTCAACCTTTGAGCTGTGGCATGAAACACTTCCCCTCCAGCAAACACTCAACCTTTGAGCTGTGGCATGAAACACTTCCCCTCCAGCAAACACTCAACCTTTGAGCTCAAGAGCTGTGGCATGAAACACTTCCCCTCCAGCAAACACTCAACCTTTGAGCTGTGGCATGAAACAGTTCCCCTCCAGCAAACACTCAACCTTTGTGCTGTGGCATGAAACACTTCCCCTCCAGCAAACACTCAACCTTTGAGCTGTGGCAATTGAGCTGTGGCATGAAACACTTCCCCTCCAGCAAACACTCTGTGTGGTCAAGGTGTGCTTCCAACTGGTGAAACTGCCTTGCCGGTGAGCACTGAGGCGGTCTGACTAGACCTGGGGCGTAAATCCAGATGGGTGTGAGAAACAAAGAGTCAGGAGCTCAGATACTCAGCTAGATAGAACGCGGTCCCACTGTATGAGTTAGAGTCAACAAAATTAATCTTACATACAACAGAACACGCAGGATATCTTAGGGTAGATTGTGACAATGTCCACAGGGTAATAGGATGAGGAATGGAGGAAGTTGGTAGTGGTATGAAGTAACTGGAAGTTGGTGGAGATACAGAAGAGAATGAAATGAATAGGATTCAAGCCTTTATAGCACATAAAGGGGGAGTGGAATAGGAGGTGGAGCATACAAGTGAACCAATCAGATTGCAACACATGAAGAGAAGAGTGAGAGATTACCAAAAAAGGAGACATAGGAAAAGTGCAGTGTGGAAACAATTAACACCAAGTCAATCACAATCAATCTGCAAGTGGGTAGTGGATTTGTTTGAAGTGTGGTGCAGGAAAATTCTTGCTTGAACCTTTTACTTGTGGTTGTCTGAAGAAGGGAGAGGCTCCCTGGTAGGGATTGCAAAGGTGCTGCAGGACATAACTGTAAACAGGTGTAAATATGGCATGCTGGAGTGTATGGGGAAGAGAACAAAAGACATGGAGTGATGGATAGAGAGTGGTGAATACATAACATACATACAGAGTCATAAGATTGTCAATTCATGTCTTCTTGCCCAGACATACTGGGGGGGGCGAGATGAGAGAGAGAGATGTAAATTGTTGCTTGCTTTTAGTCGACGTTGAGCTGTCGGTCGTTGCTGGAGTGTCGGACGCTGTGTCTTCCGAGTCACTCAGGAGTAGAGCCAGCTTGGTCACCGGGCGTTTCAGCGTGGAGGTGGCGGTCTTAATGGTGACAACGCGAACCAATCCATCCTGGCCGGGGTGTGTTTCCAAGACCTTGGCCATGGGCCATTGCTGTGTAAAGGTGTGATCGTCCCGAAGGATCACGATGTCTCCCACCTTGAGGTTAGCGGATGGTCGGCGCCACTTCTGGAGCTTTTGTAGTTGCTGCAGATACTCTGCAGACCAACGTCTCCAAAAGTGGCTCACCACAGCCTGACACATATTCCATCGTCGATGGAGAGATGGACTGCTGGTGATGGGGATTTCTGGATATGCTCGTGGGGTACGTAAGATGAGAAAATGAGAGGGAGTGAGAGTGGTGATTCCGTCGGTGGAATGACTGGTGATCGATGTCAAGGGGCGACTGTTTAAGCAGGCCTCAACTTGAGCGGCGATAGTCGCGAACTCCTCGTACGTCATTCTTTGGATGCCGATGATCTTCCTGAGGTGTTTCTTTGCCGATTTCACAGCAGCCTCCCAAAGTCCCCCGAAGTGGGGTGCCCTTTCGGGAGTAGAATGCCACTGGATATGTTCTGTGAGAAGATAGGAGGAGATGGCGGAGATGGTGTTCGTATCCTTGAGCAAGCGGTACAATTCCTGGAGATCCCTTTTTGCTCCAACAAAGTTCCCACCATTATCCGAGTGGATCTCTGTCGGACATCCTCTGCGTGCAATGAAGCGTTTCAGGCAGGTGAGGAAAGCTTCAGTGGAAGCATCAGAGACTACCTCCAAGTGGGCAGCCTTGGTAGAAAAAAACACAAACACAGCGAGGTAACATTTTACCAGTACCGGCTTGCGGGTGTGTCCCTTCTTCAATGTGAAAGGGCCAGCGTAGTCTACGCCACAGATAGAGAATGGAGGGTTGAGAGATGTTCTGGACGCTGGGAGTTGTCCCATCATCTGGGATTGCGTCCGGGCTGTGGTCCGTCGACAGGTGACACAGCTCCGGTGGACGGCTCGGGAGAGTCGTCTGGCGCCAACTACATGGACACGATTGCCTGTAGCGGAAAGAATAAGGCTTGGGCCGCAATGGCCCAGCGACACATGTTTAGTGACAAACATCAAATGAGAGATTCTGCTTTTGTGGGACAAAATGACAGGATGGACCTGGGAATGGCTGAGATGTGAGAATGATAGTCTACCACCCACCCTGATGATCCCATGTTTGTCGATGAACGGTGTCAATGGGAGGAGAGCACTGGAGGTCTTGATAGGTCGATCGTGAGAGAGGCGCTGAAGCTCGTTTGAGAAGGTTTGCGACTGAGCCATTCGGAAGAGAAGTTGCTCAGAGAATTCAATCTCAGTTGTGGTGAGATGGTTGTTACGATTGAGCGGTTGTCGACGGATTGAAGCTTGCAGGTTAGCAACGAATCGTCTGCACCAAGCAGTCACACGTATGAGAGTATGATAGCTGTTGTATCGGTCCTCGATCCAGACAGGAGAGACTGTGACAGCTGAGAGGCAGACGGCCTTCAGCTCCAGCGTGCTATCAGACCGCAGGAGAGGTTGAACAGGCATAGCGAACGGTTCGGATGTGAGCCAAGAGGGGCCTTCCCACCATAATGAGTGTTGTAAGAGTTCACCGGGTGATAGGCCACGCGAGGCACAGTCTGCTGGATTTTGTGAGGTCGGTACATGGTGCCACGTAGACGGTGGCAGCTCTGTAAGGATTGTAGACAGTCGATTGCCCACAAAGGTTTTAAACCGTTTAGGGTTACCGTCCAACCAGGAGAGAACTATGGTGCTGTCGCACCATGCGTGGATGTCTTCTATCGGTACATTGAGAGCCCTTCTCACTGAGGACAATAGTTTTGCCAATAGTGCAGCACCGCACAACTCCAATCTGGGGATTGACAGTTGTTTGAGAGGAGCGACGCGAGTCTTGGCCGTTACCAGAGCACAGGTAGGAGAGTGGTCAGCGTACGTTGCCCTGACGTAGATGACAGCCGCATAGGCGTGAGTGGAGGCGTCACTGAAGCCATGTAGTTGAAGGGTTAGTCTGGTTGTAGACTTTGCAAAATAGCAACGGGGTTGCTTTCTGCTGGATAGGAAGTGGAGTTGCTGCCTCCACTGAGAGTGTTCGTCGACGTATGGTTGAGGTAAGGGGTCGTCCCAGGCTAGCTTCTCCTCCCAAACCCGTTGGTAAAGTATCTTCATAGTCACCACGGTTGGGGCCAGCCATCCAAGAACGTCGAATGTTCTGGCGACGTCGGAAATGATTCCTCGTTTGGTTGATTTGACTTCAGTGGGCAGACTCAGGGAGGTAGATATGGTGTCTTGAGCCGAATCCCATTCCACCCCGAGTGCCTTGGGGTACTTTGATTGTTCATTGCCAGTGAGGTCTTGCACAGGCATGGTTTCGAGGAGAGAAGGAGAGATTGAGTTGAGTACTAATGGAGAACTGCTTCTCCATTTTCGGAGGTCGAAGCCTCCCTTGAGGAGTAATGATCTGAGTTCGGTGTGTAGGAGCATCGCTTGCTCTGGGGTCTCTGCACCAGTGAGAAGGTCGTCAACGTAAAAAGAGTTTGAGACGAGAGGAGAGGCAATTGGGTACTGGTGAGCAAAATCGTGAGAGGTCTGTTGGAGAGTTTTGATGGCCAGGTATGGCGAGGCAGAGACACCAAAGGTGACTCTCGTCATGCGAAAGTCACTGAGCGGGTCTGTGGGCTGCTCTCTCCAGATGAATCGATGGAGGTCTCTGTCTTCGGGATCTAGATGCACAGCCCTATACATTTTGCTAATGTCGGCACTGAGTGCCACTGAATGCATTTCAGAAGTATAGTGTCCAGGGTTGGATGCAAGGTCGGGCCAGTATGCAGAGTGTCATTGAGGGAGGAGTGGTTTGATGTCTTGGCGCTAGCATCAAAGACGACCCGTAACTTGGTACTGGTGCTACTCTCCTTGATCACTCCATGCATAGGCAGGTAATAATGCTCTTTGGCTGATGTGAGATCTGAAGATGGGATTTTCTCGGCATGGCCGAGGTCAAGGTATTCCTGTATGACCGCCTGAAAGGCTTCATGGTTGCCCCTTTTGACGAGGGCTTTTTCATTAGATAAATACCGATGGAGTGCTTGAGGCCTGCTCAGGCCAAGGGTCGTGTGATGTTTGACCCTGGGTAATGAGACTTGATAGTGACCCGGATCGGGTTTGTACACATGAGTTTCAGCGTAGTGCTGTTGGACTAACTCCTCATCAGGAGTAAACATAGAGGTGCTATCTGGTGGCTCTTCCACCTCCCAGAACCTGGTAAGGATGCTATCAGTGGGGTTGACCTCGGTTGGAGAGATGACGTTAACGGTCTGGTTGACACTTTGGGGGAGGTACTTTCCTAAGATTGCCCAGCCAAATACTGTCTCCATAGCCATGGGGGCGTTCTTGGGACCTGCTATCTGTCCCTTGAGCATGATGTCGGGAATCAAATCGCAACCTAAGAGGAGGTCTACTCTGCCTGGCAGATGGAATGCTGGGTCGGCAAGAGCTAAGGGCTTAATGTGGGGCATGTCCCGCACATGGGAGGCTCCTTGTAGAGGTAGGTCACACGTGACTTTGTGCACAATGGCTGCTGTCACTGTGAGAGAGGGGGTGTTACTGGCTACAGGGCACAGTGAAACTTGAGAGATGGCTTGAGATACTTGGAGAGGTGTAGCTTGGGCTCCAGTGAAATTCACAGTGGTGGCTTGCCTAGGAAGGTTAAGAGAGTGTGCCACCCTGTTTGAGATAAGGGACATAGATGCCCCTGAGTCCAGGAGTGCCCTGGCTATGGTCTTCCTTCCACCCGGGCCCTTGACTAGCACTTGGGTGGTCATCATTAGGCAACTAGGCAAAGCTGTGGGTTCAGTAGTGGACACGGAGCTAGCGTCGCATGCCACTACGTTCACCATTGGTGAGATAGCACTAGTGATTGGGGTTGCGTTGCTTGATGCAACCTCCCCTGTGACGGGGGCAGAACTACGGTCCCGATGGACCAGGGTATGGTGTTTGCCCCCGCACGACCTACAGCGAGCTGTGCTCCTGCATTCCCCAGTGTGGTGGCCGGGGGCCAGACAGTTATAACATAACTTTAAGGCTCTGATATGATCTCCCCTCTGCTGTATACTCATACCATTAAAGATAGTACATTGGTACAGGGGGTGTTTGCTACCTGGGCATAATTGACATTCATACCTGCATCCATGTGTGGAGTGTTGAGGTGTTGAAGAGTGAATTGCTGCCTTATGCCTTCTGGGGTGTGGTTCTTGCTTTGGTTCGATGGGCTTGTACTTGGGCTCAGACGGTTTGAGCGTGGTGAGGGCGTCTGCCCTGAAACGGAGGAATTTTACGAGCTTATCAATCGGTGGCACTGACTTGGTGTCCTTGGTGTGGAGCTCCCATTCAGTTTGCATAGCCTTGGAGAGTCTGGTAACGTTGAGTGAGGTGAGTACAGCATCAAGCTCATACTGGCCAGTGTGCTTTAGACCTGCCAGGTTGTGGCTAATGGAGTCAGCTAGGCCGTTGAAATCGGCCTTGGTAGTCTTGACCGGCTCATCACAGGAGAGAGCCTTGCAATAAGTGGAGTGAATGATCCTTTTCTTGTCAAATCGTTGATGTAGTAATTCGACCACTTCATCATAGTGGCCGTCGTGTTCAATTCCACTGTAAAGGAGAGGGTTGGTGTCTGGATCTCGGATTGAGTCCCTGAGGTAGGCCAACTTGTTGGTGCTGGTCAGATCTGGGTTAGTATGGACTGCAGCGGAGAACTGGCTCCAAAAAGTCCCCCATTGCATCAGGTCTCCTTCAAACCGTGGTAAAGCTATCTTCGGGAGCTGAATAGTCTTGGAGCGAGAGGAGGACGATGTGGTGGTGAGCATAGGAGATCGTGGTGTCTCCTTCGTGGTGAGGCTGATGTAACGTGCCTTGAAATCCATTGCAGCTTGTCGTGCAGGATGATCGGTTCTGATGGTTGACTTCTGGAGGATGGCGATGAAAACGTCGAACCTAGCCGTGTAGCTTCCCCAGGCGACTGAGTAGTCTTTATCTGGATCGCGCCCCACGCATGTCTCCATCTCGTTCAGAGTGGATTCCAACTCGGTCACGAGTTCGTGAATCTTCTTCAAGGCCATGAGCCGTCTAAGAATGTTTCTGGTCGTCTCCACGTTCTCGGTGAAGGTGTCTCCCAGTTCCTCTTCCTTTTCCCTTCGGTGGGAATCGGATTCCTCGGTGCAGATAGCATCATGGACTTGAAAGTATCGCCGTTCGGTTGTCTCCAATGAGGCAAGACGGTCAGTGAGTGATTCTAGATCAAACTTGGATGGATTGTCGTCTTCCATACGCTGGAAGCGTCGTAGAGATCGGGTGACAACACCAGTAAAGGAAGACCTGCTACTCTTGAGCGTCTCCACATCTACAGGTTCGTCTGACATGCTTGAATCTGTGATAGAATACAAGGGTGAAATTCAGAAAGCTGAATTAGGCTTACGAAGTTTCGTAGAGTTGGTTGGTTGAATGATTCGGATGGTTCGGAAATGGAGAGCGGTTGTCTCTCCTATCCGGCTCGAAGGACCAGTTTTATGTGTGGTCAAGGTGTGCTTCCAACTGGTGAAACTGCCTTGCCGGTGAGCACTGAGGCGGTCTGACTAGACCTGGGGCGTAAATCCAGATGGGTGTGAGAAACAAAGAGTCAGGAGCTCAGATACTCAGCTAGATAGAACGCGGTCCCACTGTATGAGTTAGAGTCAACAAAATTAATCTTACATACAACAGAACACGCAGGATATCTTAGGGTAGATTGTGACAATGTCCACAGGGTAATAGGATGAGGAATGGAGGAAGTTGGTAGTGGTATGAAGTAACTGGAAGTTGGTGGAGATACAGAAGAGAATGAAATGAATAGGATTCAAGCCTTTATAGCACATAAAGGGGGAGTGGAATAGGAGGTGGAGCATACAAGTGAACCAATCAGATTGCAACACATGAAGAGAAGAGTGAGAGATTACCAAAAAAGGAGACATAGGAAAAGTGCAGTGTGGAAACAATTAACACCAAGTCAATCACAATCAATCTGCAAGTGGGTAGTGGATTTGTTTGAAGTGTGGTGCAGGAAAATTCTTGCTTGAACCTTTTACTTGTGGTTGTCTGAAGAAGGGAGAGGCTCCCTGGTAGGGATTGCAAAGGTGCTGCAGGACATAACTGTAAACAGGTGTAAATATGGCATGCTGGAGTGTATGGGGAAGAGAACAAAAGACATGGAGTGATGGATAGAGAGTGGTGAATACATAACATACATACAGAGTCATAAGATTGTCAATTCATGTCTTCTTGCCCAGACACACTCAACCTTTGAGCTGTGAGCTGTGGCATGAAACACTTCCACTCCAGCAAACACTCAACCTTTGAGCTGTGACATGAAACATTTCCCCTCCAGCAAACACTCAACCTTTGAGCTGTGGCATGAACTATGGCATGAAACACTTCCCCTCCAGCAAACACTCAACCTTTGAGCTGTGGCATGAAAGCTGTGGCATGAAACACTTCCCCTCCAGCAAGCACTCAACCTTTGATCTGTGACATGAAACATGAAACACTTCCCCTCCAGCAAACACTCAACCTTTGAGCTGTGGCATGAAACACTTCCTCTCCAGCAAACACTCAACCTTGTGGCATGAAACACTTCCACTCCAGCAAACACTCAACCTTTGAGCTGTGGCATGAATTGAGCTGTGGCATGAAACCTTCCCCTCCAGCAAACACTCAACCTTTGAGCTGTGGCATGAAACACTTCCCCTCCAGCAAACACTCAACCCTTGAGCTGTGGCATGAAACACTTCCCCTCCAGCAAACACTCAACCTTTGAGCTGTGACATGAAAACTTCCCCTCCAGCAAACACTCAACCTTTGAGCTGTGACATGAAATTGAGCTGTGACATGAAAACTTCCCCTCCAGCAAACACTCAACCTTTGAGCTGTGGCTTGAGCTGTGGCATGAAACAGTTCCCCTCCAGCAAACACTCAACCTTTGAGCTGTGGCATGAAACAGTTCCCCTCCAGCAAACACTCAACCTTTGAGCTGTGGCATGGAACACTTCCCCTCCAGCAAACACTCAACCTTTGAGTTGAGCTGTGACATGAAACACTTCCCCTCCAGCAAACACTCAACCTTTGAGATGTGGCATGAGCTGTGGCATGGAACACTTCCCCTCCAGCAAGCACTCAACCTTTGTGGCATGAAACACTTCCCCTCCAGCAAACACTCAACCTTTGAGTTGAGCTGTGGCATGAAACACTTCCCCTCCAGCCAGCAAACACTCAACCTTTGAGCTGTGGCATGAAACACTTCCCCTCCAGCAAACACTCAATCTTTGAGCTGTGGCATGAAACATTTCCCCTCCAGCAAACACTCAACCTTTGAGCTGTGGCATGATTGAGCTGTGGCATGAAACAGTTACCCTCAGCAAACACTCAACCTTTGAGCTGTGACATGAACATGAAACACTTCCCCTCCAGCAAACACTCAACCTTTGAGAGCTGTGGCATGAAACACTTCCCCTCCAGCAAACACTCAACCTTTGAGCAGTGGCATGAAACACTTCCCCTCCAGCAAACACTCAACCTTTGAGCTGTGGCATGAAACACTTCCCCTCCAGCAAACACTCAACCTTTGAGCTGTGGCATGAAACACTTCCCCTCCAGCAAACACTCAACCTTTGAGCTGTGGCATGAAACACTTCCCCTCCAGCAAACACTCAACCTTTGAGCTGTGGCATGAAGGCATGAAACACTTCCCCTCCAGCAAACACTCAACCTTTGAGCTGTGGCATGAAACAGTTCCCCTCCAGCAAACACTCAACCTTTTGAGCTGTGGCATGAAACACTTCCCCTCCAGCAAACACTCAACCTTTGAGCTGTGACATGAGCTGTGACATGAAACAGTTCCCCTCCAGCAAACACTCAACCTTTGAGCTGTGGCATGAAACAGTTCCCCTCCAGCAAACACTCAACCTTTGAGCTGTGACATGAAACACTTCCCCTCCAGCAAACACTCAACCTTTGAGCTGTGGCATGAATTGAGCTGTGGCATGAAACACTTCCCCTCCAACAAACACTCAACCTTTGAGCTGTGACATGAAACACTTCCCCTCCAGCAAACACTCAACCTTTGCTGTGACATGAATGACATGAAACACTTCCCCTCCAGCAAACACTCAACCTTTGAGCTGTGGCATGGAGCTGTGGCATGGAACACTTCCCCTCCAGCAAACACTCAACCTTTTGAGCTGTGGCATGAAACAGTTCCCCTCCAGCAAACACTCAACCTTTGAGCTGTGGCATGAAACACTTCCCCTCCAGCAAACACTCAACCTTTGAGCTGTGGCATGAAACAGTTCCCCTCCAGCAAACACTCAACCTTTGAGCTGTGGCATGAAACAGTTCCCCTCCAGCAAACACTCAACCTGCTGGGGCATGGAACACTTCCCCTCCAGCAAACACTCAACCTTTGAGCTGTGACATGAACTGTGACATGAAACACTTCCCCTCCAGCAAACACTCAACCTAGCTGTGGCATGGAACACTTCCCCTCCAGCAAACACTCAACCTTTGAGCTGTGGCATGAAACACTTCCCCTCCAGCAAACACTCAACCTTTGAGCTGTGGCATGAATGGCATGAAACACTTCCTCTCCAGCAAACACTCAACCTTTGAGCTGTGGCATGAAACACTTCCCCTCCAGCAAACACTCAACCTTTGAGCTGTGGCATGAATTGAGCTGTGGCATGAAACACTTCCTCTCCAGCAAACACTCAACCTTTGAGCTGTGGCATGAAAACACTTCCACTCCAGCAAACACTCAACCTTTGAGCTGTGGCATGAAGAAACACTTCCCCTCCAGCAAACACTCAACCTTTGAGCTGTGGCATGAAAACACTTCCACTCCAGCAAACACTCAACCTTTGAGCTGTGGCATGAAGAAACACTTCCCCTCCAGCAAACACTCAACCTTTGAGCTTTGAGCTGTGGCATGAAACACTTCTCCTCCAGCAAACACTCAACCTTTGAGCTGTGGCATGAAACATTTCCCCTCCAGCAAACACTCAACCTTTGAGCTGTGGCATGAAACAGTTCCCCTCAGCAAACACTCAACCTTTGAGCTGTGGCATGAAACACTTCCTCTCCAGCAAACACTCAACCTTTGAGCTTGAGCTGTGGCATGAAACACTTCCCCTCCAGCAAACACTCAACCTTTGAGCTGTGGCATGAAACAGTTCCCCTGCAGCAAACACTCAACCTTTGAGCTGTGGCATTGAGCTGTGGCATGAAACAGTTCCCCTCCAGCAAACACTCAACCTTTGTTGAGCTGTGGCATGAAACACTTCCCCTCCAGCAAACACTCAACCTTTGAGCTGTGACATGAATGTGACATGAAACATGAATTGAGCTGTGACATGAATTGAGCTGTGACATGAAGTTGAGCTGTGACATGAAACACTTCCCCTCCAGCAAACACTCAACCTTTGAGCTGTGGCATGAAACACTTCCCCTCCAGCAAACACTCAACCTTTGTTGAGCAGTGGCATGAAACACTTCCCCTCCAGCAAACACTCAACCTTTGAGCTGTGGCATGAATTGAGCTGTGGCATGAAACAGTTCCCCTCCAGCAAACACTCAACCTTTGAGCTGTGGCATGAAACACTTCCCCTCCAGCAAACACTCAACCTTTGAGCTAGCTGTGGCATGAAACACTTCCCCTCCAGCAAACACTCAACCTTTGAGCTGTGGCATGAAACACTTCCCCTCCAGCAAACACTCGACCTTTGAGCTGTGGCATGAAACACTTCCCCTCCAGCAAACACTCAAGAAAAGTAATCATTGTCATAATTGCATTTCAAGCATGTTGCTAGGGAGCGAGTGGCGTGAAGCCCTATACAGTATACTAACTTTGCTCGAGTATGCGACTGTTGGAGCTTCTCACCATTTCAAGGCCTTCCCTGGCCCATCTATTTAGACTATGTCCTGTACACAAGTCATCGCTATAAATCAAGGATAACTTGACGCCAGCATAACAATGCTCCTCATGAAGGGTAAGTGTATGGAACTAGCTCACGTGCTCCACAACTAGCATCTGTGTGGGGTTATCACTGCCACAGGTTTTTAAAGGTTTAGCCATTGGGGGGAAAATCATCATCATTCATCAAAAATTAATAAACGGCCTGTATCTCAGTAATTGTTCCACCATGTTGCAAATCCGGTCATGTGTATATATATATATACAGTATATATATATATAATATGCATGTGCATGTATATATATATATAATATGTATGTGCATGTATATATATAACATGTATATATATATTATAATATGTATGTACATGTATATTGCTGATATAATGGTCATTAACTAACTGTTGATCTCTATAATATAGGAGCATCACAATCGGTCCATCCCTAAGGACACGTGGAACTTACTGTTAGACTTCTCTATCACCATCAATGATGTTATGAGCAACTACGATGAGGAAGGCAAGCATTCTCACACATCTATGAGTCACACACACACACACACACACCCATGAGTCACACACCATGAGTCAGAATGGAATATATTTCCATTGGAATGCACTGCAATGTGGCTTATTGTGAACCAATCTTGACACGGAGAGGGCGAGAATGGGGAGGACTGTGGGGCAAGTAGGTGTGGGTCAGGAGCCTTAGCTCTTGGCATGGGAAGTTTGTCTGCAGCTAATAATAATGATACAGAAAGTGACGGCTTTTCTTCTTATTTTCTGCATTGACCCACTAAATAAATTGCAACAGCTAAAATGCTAAAATGCAATAAAAAGCAGCTCATATCTCAGCTATCATGTGGGCAGCTTTTGACTGGTCTAAGGAGTTGCTGAGGCAGCTTCTGGCTCCTGAAGCTCTTGAGTGTGCCTTGAATCTTGCTAAGTGCAATAGACCCAAATCACTGTGAAATTCATTTTAAATATGTGCATCTTCTATCTCTGTGCCTATCTCTCTGCCTATCTCTGTACCTATCTCTCTGCCTATCTCTGTGCCTATCTCTCTGCCTATCTCTGTGCCTATCTCTCTTCTGCCTATCTCTGTGCCTATCTCTCTGCCTATCTCTCTGCCTATCTCTCTTCTGCCTATCTCTGTACCTATCTCTGTACCTATCTCTCTCTACCTATCTCTGTACCTATCTCTCTGCCTATCTCTGTACCTATCTCTCTGCCTATCTCTGTACCTATCTCTCTGCCTATCTCTCTGCCTATCTCTCTGCCTATCTCTCTGCCTATCTCTGTACCTATCTCTCTGCCTATCTCTGTACCTATCTCTCTGCCTATCTCTGTACCCATCTCTCTGCCTATCTCTCTGCCTATCTCTCTGCCTATCTCTTTACCTATCTCTCTGCCTATCTCTGTACCTATCTCTCTGCCTATCTCTGTACCTATCTCTCTGCCTATCTCTCTGCCTATCTCTGTACCTATCTCTCTGCCTATCTCTGTACCTATCTCTCTGCCTATCTCTGTGCCTATCTCTCTGCCTATCTCTCTGCCTATCTCTCTGCCTATCTCTCTGCCTATCTCTGTACCTATCTCTCTGCCTATCTCTGTACCTATCTCTCTGCCTATCTCTGTACCTATCTCTCTCTGCCTATCTCTCTGCCTATCTCTCTGCCTATCTCTGTACCTATCTCTCTGCCTATCTCTGTACCTAAATCTCTGCCTATCTCTGTGCCTATCTCTCTGCCTATCTCTGTGCCTATCTCTGTACCTATCTCTGTGCCTATCTCTGTTCTCTCCTATTATTCCTTGTGTGCAATCCTAACAATTTTAGTACCAGACGACTCCAAATTATCCAATGCATGTCAATGACTACTCTTATTCTGAAAATGCCATTGGTAAGGATCATCAAAAAGATAGGTTTCTCTGACCTAATTGAGCTAGCTGGCATGCTGTGTTTAAGCAGATAACTGATTTACTGGCTTCCTTCCTGTTTGAGTTCTTCGTTATTCTGTGCAACTTAAAAAGTACTTGACTGAAGGCTGTAGCTGATCCTCTAGCAAGAGGCTGACTGTAACAACACACCAGCAACAACAACAGCAACAAGGTGTATGTGCTAACTTGTATGGAACAAAAGTATAAACAAGTGGAGGCTGTAGTCGACATTGCCCATTACTTGGCAAGCACCTACCAGCTAGTTAAGCTGTCAAGTGCAGAGTAGTTCAGCGTGAAGCCATGCACATCACATCACGGGTGTGATCCTCAGCTTTTTAAATTACTTTATTGAATCAGTTCAATTGAGATGAGCAAACAAATGTTACGCAGTGCTGTTGTGCGACTTCTAGGCTTAACGGGTAATCATTGGTCTGCATGGTGTTAGTGATGGTTAAACATGCACAGGTAATCATTGGTCTGCATGGTGTTAATGATGTTAAACATGCACAGGTAATCATTGGTCTGCATGGTGTTAATGATGTTAAACATGCACAGGTAATCATTGGTCTGCATGGTGTTAATGATGTTAAACATGCACAGGTAATCATTGGTCTGCACAGTGTTAATGATGGTTAAACATGCACAGGTAATCATTGGTCTGCATGGTGTTAGTGATGGTTAAACATGCACAGGTAATCATTGGTCTGCATGGTTTTAATGATGGTTAAACATGCACAGGTAATCATTGGTCTGCATGGTGTTAATGATGTTAAACATGCACAGGTAATCATTGGTCTGCATGGTGTTAATGATGGTTAAACATGCACAGGTAATCATTGGTCTGCATGGTGTTAATGATGTTAAACATGCACAGGTAATCATTGGTCTGCATGGTGTTAATGATGGTTAAACATGCACAAGTAAAAGTAATCATTGGTCTGCATGGTGTTAATGATGCACAAGTAATCATTGGTCTGCATGGTGTTAATGATGGTTAAACATGCACAGGTAATCATTGGTCTGCATGGTGTTAATGATGGTTAAACATGCACAAGTAATCATTGGTCTGCATGGTGTTAATGATGTTAAACATGCACAGGTAATCATTGGTCTGCATGGTGTTAGTGATGGTTAAACATGCACAGGTAATCATTGGTCTGCACAGTGTTAGTGATGGTTAAACATGCACAGGTAATCATTGGTCTGCATGGTGTTAATGATGGTTAAACATGCACAGGTAATCATTGGTCTGCATGGTGTTAATGATGTTAAACATGCACAGGTAATCATTGGTCTGCATGGTGTTAATGATGTTAAACATGCACAGGTAATCATTGGTCTGCACAGTGTTAGTGATGGTTAAACATGCACAGGTAATCATTGGTCTGCATGGTTTTAATGATGGTTAAACATGCACAGGTAATCATTGGTCTGCATGGTGTTAATGATGTTAAACATGCACAGGTAATCATTGGTCTGCATGGTGTTAATGATGGTTAAACATGCACAGGTAATCATTGGTCTGCATGGTGTTAATGATGTTAAACATGCACAGGTAATCATTGGTCTGCATGGTGTTAATGATGGTTAAACATGCACAAGTAAAAGTAATCATTGGTCTGCATGGTGTTAATGATGCACAAGTAATCATTGGTCTGCATGGTGTTAATGATGGTTAAACATGCACAGGTAATCATTGGTCTGCATGGTGTTAATGATGGTTAAACATGCACAAGTAATCATTGATCTGCATGGTGTTAATGATGTTAAACATGCACAGGTAATCATTGGTCTGCATGGTGTTAGTGATGGTTAAACATGCACAGGTAATCATTGGTCTGCACAGTGTTAGTGATGGTTAAACATGCACAGGTAATCATTGGTCTGCATGGTGTTAATGATGGTTAAACATGCACAGGTAATCATTGGTCTGCATGGTGTTAATGATGTTAAACATGCACAGGTAATCATTGGTCTGCATGGTGTTAATGATGTTAAACATGCACAGGTAATCATTGGTCTGCACAGTGTTAGTGATGGTTAAACATGCACAGGTAATCATTGGTATGCATGGTGTTAATGATGGTTAAACATGCACAGGTAATCATCGGTGTTGGTGTGCTATTTATAAGTGCACTGCTATATTTACTAGTCTTTGTTGTGCTATTTATAAGTGCACTGCTATATTTACTGTGTAGGAGTATGCATGCAATAAATGTTTGTGGGTCTAATTTGGAATCACAAAATCTAATTCTGCAAACATCTTAAAACCATGACATCATACATTTTGAGAAGAAAGGAAACTTTTTAAATGATCACTTACAAGCGTGTGTGCATGCGTATGTTAACAACTAATTATACTTCTGTACATGCAGAGGACATGTTCGTGTTTTCAATGACGTGTTTGTACTTGAGAAGTCACTTGCAGTTCCCTTCTTCTTCAAATCCTCTCAATTTTCCTCGTGTCCTTTTGCTACAGGAGAAAGAATATCGGCACACCAACCAGACTCCAGTCATCAAGTGTTAATTGAAATGTCAATAAGTAGTGGGCATCATTTATTATTCGGTCACAATTAGGCCAGAACAGATCTGTTGCTCTCGTGTGGACTGGCCTCTCGTCTCGGCTATTTGGTTTGTGGGGTTGCCCTGAACAACTGTTACCAAGTCCTTGAAAGACCTTGTAACTGACCCTCTGTCATGGGACCGACTCAAAAACAGACTATTGTAATGTAAATAATTTAAAAAAAGAGTTTGAAAAGGAGACATTAATGCTGGCGTCCTTGTTCTGGGAAGTGTGGTGTGTGCTGACTTGCTTGCAACAAGAGAAACATTTTGCATCAACACTGCCATAGTCGATGGCTGCTCAGCTACTATACTATACATATATATATATTCACATAGCAGGGTTTCATTTAGAAATTGTCCAAGGGGGGGGGGCAACTGGAGGAATCTGGATTTTAAGGGGGGGGGGGGGGGGGGGGGGGGTGGCATGATGGTTAAAGATGTGACAAAGTTTCTAATGATACAATTTCCAAGGGGGGGCAAAAAGATTCCATCCCCCCCTGCCCCCCCTTAAATGAAGCCCCCCCTTAAATGAAACCCTGCATATGTAGAAGACGCAACATTTTTATGACATGTCAAAAAAAGGGGGGGAAAGTACCTATTTTGACCACAGCCATTTTGATGACCCTTTACCATTTGAACCATAACTATTATTAGTGTACATGACATTAATTAGTATTCGACATTATACTATTTGTTGTCATACTGATATGTGTATATATATATATACATATAGTTAATACATGTAAAACCTGTTTGTCCTTGTATGAAGTATTAGCTCACTCTCGTGATCCTTTCCATTGCTAGGGTACAACCTTTTGCCCTATTTAAGCATAACAGTTCTTCATGAATACTTATGGTTGGTATCTCAGAAAGCACATTGCATTCATGACCCGACATTATTACTTGGAGAGAGAGGAGCCTGACTTATTTATTGTCATTCTTGTTTTTTTTTAATGCAGGGGCGTGGCCTGTGTTAATTGATGACTTTGTTGAATATGCCAGACCCCTTGTAGCGCAGAGACAAAGGACCTCATAGCTAATAGTCATGTCATTAATATGTACAGTGCTGGATGAGAGTATGTGTATGTATGTATGTTTGTATGTGTGCCAGTGGCAATTATTATTTCAGAGCAGAAATTAATAATAGTTGATGATATTTTGCTGTAGAAGGAATATAAGTAGAAGGAATATAAGGAGACCTGTGGGTTGTCGGTATAATTATAGGGTGAATTAGGTCGAACTTGATGGCATGTCAGATCTACAGGTGTAAATTATATAGCGTACTTGACACGAGCTGGGCCTATATAGTCAAAGGTCTTTGTTGATCTTGGCCATAACAAATAATTAATCTTGTTGGGCCATTTTTTTTCATTTTTATTTTATTTTTGCAGATAGACAATTCCAATGCCAACACAACACATGAATTTATTTGCATAATTGCCACATCAACACAAGGAGGTGGTCCTTTCTAGGGAAGTGACGAGACATCATGCTAGTGATGGTTGCTGAAAACCCAGCACATTGTATAACTGCCCTCCTTGGGAAGAGGGCCCAAGGAAAAAATCTTTCCAGGCTGGATTTAGGAGGGAATTATAAAAATCTGGTCTCACATGTTCTTGTTCTGGGTTTGACGCACATTGTGGCTAAAGTCTGGTTGTCATGGACACCAACCACAATGTTATTGTAATTAGTAGAGGTGGCATAAAACAATTAGGTTCTACACTTCAACCTCGCTGCAGTTTGGAGAACCAATGGGAGTTGCCACTGCGTACTTGACTCGGATAATCATATTTGCTTTTATCAGCCAACCACCCAGGAAGAATTTATGCACGTATTATACAGCCCACCAACCACCCGGGAAGAAGAAGTTATAAATACTGACATCGTTTATACTCTTCTAACATTTCTTTAGCTATATAGTAAGACATGCACTTGCTGTCAGAGTTTTCTTCCTTGATGGTATCCTCATCATCGGAAAGAATAGTTTCGCTAAAAGGTGCCAGATCCAGTGCTACAATCTTTCCCAGTGGGATTCGGCGGTGTTGTCCCCAATGTTTGTTTGACCAGATGTGTTCTCCTTCCTCGTCACTTGTTTCTCCACTGACCGACCAAAGTTGTCGCAACTCTTGCAAAAGAACTTCGTCCAAATTTAATGCAAACAGATTGTCAGGAGTGAATTGACTGGTCTGGATACTTCTCAAAGACTTCCTTAAAAGTTACCCTGTGTCCAACACATTGCACATGCCAGAGGAAGCATTTAGCATATCGTTTGTTATAAAATTCAATGATAGAATGAATTTCCAAAGTGCATGGAGTGACGCTTACAGCCATGAAAGATAGATGGGTGGTGGGGTGGCTATAAGCCATTGTGATGCAGCTTGTTATGAGACTTTATTTCTGCTGCCTTTTTCCCTTCACTACGACGATCATTCCTGGTTGACATATGCCAGCTTCATTTAAGGAGGGTGACCCATTCATAGGGTGCACGTACAGTGAATACACACATAGACATACGTATTTAAGGAGGGTGACCCATTCATAGGGTGCGAATACACACATAGACATACGTATTTAAGGAGGGTGGCCCATTCATAGGGTGCACGTACAGTAAATACACACATAGACATACGTATTTAAGGAGGGTGACCATTCATAGGGTGCACGTACAGTACACACATAGACATACGTATTTAAGGAGGGTGACCCATTCATAGGGTGCACGTACAGTGAATACACACATAGACATACGTATTTAAGGAGGTGACCCATTCATAGGGTGCACGTAAGGGTGCACGTACAGTGAATACACACATAGACATACGTATTTAAGGAGGTGACCCATTCATAGGGTGCATGTACAGTGAATACACACATAGACATACGTATTTAAGGAGGGTGACCCATTCATAGGGTGCACGTACAGTGAATACACACATAGACATACGTATTTAAGGAGGTGACCCATTCATAGGGTGCACGTACAGTGAATACACACAGACATACGTATTTAAGGAGGGTGGCCCATTCATAGGGTGCACGCACAGTGAATACACACATAGATATACGTATTTAAGGAGGGTGACCCATTCATAGGTGCACGTACAGTGAATACACACATAGACATACGTATTTAAGGAGGGTGACTGTTGGGGAACAATCTTGCCCCAACATATGCTACACACCCAACTTGAGCTCAACGAGCCAATCCAGTCAGAGTGGTAGGTATGCTGCCGCCACCAGAGTCAAATCTTACTACCCCCTTCTCCCAAGAGATAAGGTTTTTATTCCTTATAATAAAAAGTAGGTTAAAAGTAGAACAGCAAGACAGAACTGACTAGTCACGTGCTCAGCTGGCGCTTTTATAGGCTCCAGCAGAGCTACTAAAAATGACCTAATGTGTGTGTGTGTGCAGGGTTCGTGTTGGGTTCAGTTTGCATATGCATACAAGAAACTAAGGATGAAAACAGAAATCAAGGCTGACATGAACATGATACAATTTTGATATCTATACAACACGCATTCACTACAACACATAACTGTTTAATGTCCCTGAGCTTCAGTCTGGGGCATAACACTCCCCCCCTCCTCTGGAGGCTGGAGGCTGGAGGCCATGTGAGAAGGAAGTGGAATTGGTTGTTGGCCAGGCTTGGCGGGAGAGCCCATCCGCATTTCCATTTTTGGATCCAGGTCTGTATTTCACTGTGTAATCGAAAGGCTGTAGTCTCAAAGCCCACCTGGCAAGTCTCCCATTAGACAGTTTGGCAGACTGTAGGAAGGAAAGAGCTCGGTGGTCGGTTTCGATTGTGAAGGGTCGTCCCACCAAGTGGATGGCGAAATGGTTGACTGACTCCACCAGAGCAAGCCCTTCCAACTCAGTAGTGGCATACTTCTCTTCACTAGGTCGGAGCTTCCGGGAGTAGAAACCCACAGGTAGTTCGTTCTTGTCCCTCAACACGCTCAAGACTGCTCCAATGCCCTTTGAGGAGGCATCCGTCTGTAGCACAAATAAGTCACTTTGGGAAGGAATAGTTAGTGAGGGAACCTTACACAACTGCTGTTTAGGTACAAAAACTCATCGTTCATCTGTGTGGTCCATTCAACAGTCTGAGGGGCCACCTTTCGTGTAGCTGCAGTTAGAGCAACAGAATTGTTAGCATAGTTCTTAACAAATCTGCGGTAATATCCCGTGAGGCCCAAGAAAGACCTCACGTCTGTCTTCGTCACTGGTCGTTGGAATTCTCGGATCGAAGCGACCTTGCCATCATCTGGTTGAACTCTGCCTCTGCCCACCACATGGCCCAGGTATGTGCAAGAGGCCACCGCCCATTCACACTTGGATGTTTTTGCTGTGAGACCCACCTCTCGAAGACGACCAAGCACTGTTTGCAGGTGTTGAATATGGTCCGATCAGGACACACTGAAAATGACTATGTCATCCATATAAGCCTGAGCATATGCACCATACCCATCAAGAACAGTATCCATTAACCTTTGGAAGGTTGCCGGAGCATTCCGGAGACCAAAAGGCATGTAAACATACTCAAATTTGCCTAGTGGGGTGCAGAAGGCTGTTTTCTGGATGTCACTCGATCTCACTGGGACCTGGTGAAACCCTTTATTTAAATCGAGCTTTGATAGGAATTTAGCTTCGCCCAACCTATCCAGGATGTCATCTATTCGGGGCATTAAATAAGGGTCAGGAACTGTGATGATATTGATTCTCCGGAAATCAACACAGTCTAACCGACCCATCTTTCTTTCTGACTGGGAGAACAGGCAAGGACCACAGGCTACGGGATGTTCTGACAATGCCTGCTTTAACCAAAGAGCGCACTTCATCCTGAAGCTGGTCATGCCATGCAGGTGCTAACCTGTATTGTGCTGTGCGGATTGGAGGGGAATCACTCGTGTCAATGGGGTGTTCTAACAAGATCACTCTCCCTGGCTCACACTGCACGACATCCTTAAAAGTAGCAAGCAATGCGTCTAGCTCAGCTTCTTGGGCGTGGTTAAGGTCCTTAGCATGGGAGCTAGTCACAACTCTATCTCTTTCATCTTTGTCATCCTCATCTGCCACTGTTATCCGCAATACCCTAGCATCAGGGGTATGCCATGGCCTTAGCCTGTTAATGTGGACAATCTTAGGTTTGTGAACTTTTCCAGGGATAGCTAACTGGTAGTTAACAGGAGAAGTCTGATCAATGACTTCAAAAGGACTTTCCCATGTGTCGTCTAACTTGCCAGTCAACCCTGGGACCCTCATCAACACCATTGAGCCAACCTCTAGAGATCTTTCTTTTGCATTCCTGTCATAGGACCTTTTCATATTGGCCTTGGCTACCTTTTCCCGTTCTCCTACAATGTCAGACATGGCTTCCATCTTCAACTTTAATTCTCTCACCCACTCATGCAAAGTACGATCTGGCAGCTCTCCTTCCAACCAATTGTACAGGATCTCTAGGGGACCCCTAACATCTCTGCCATATATAAGTTCAAAGGGTGTGAAGCCTGTGACTGAATGAGGCGAATCACGGTATGCAAATAGCAAATACTTAAGGTAGGTGTCCCATTCCTTCTTCTCTACCTCTGCCTTCCTCAGCATAGCCTTACAAGAGGCATGCCACCTCTCCAACATGCCATCTGATTGTGGGTGGTATGGGGAAGTCCTACGGGGGTGATACCTAACAATTTGCACAACTGCTGGTTCAACTTGCTCATAAAGACTGTCCCACGGTCTGTTAAAATTTCATCCGGGATGCCTGTTCGGCAAAACATTTCCACCATGGCATCAGCAACAGTTGCAGCATCTACCCTCTTTAAGGGCATAGCTTCCGGATATTTGCTATGATAGCACATAGAAGTAAGGATCCATTTATTCCCACTCTTAGTCCTTGGGAGCGGACCCACTATATCAAAGGCAACCCTGCTAAAAGGTTCCTTGATCACGGGGAGAGGTATCAAACGTGCTCTGCCTTGGGTGTTTTTAGAGGCTCTCTGACATTGTGGGCAAGTGGTACAGAGATTTCTTACATCATGCACCACCCCAGGCCAAGTAAAATGCCTACGTAACCGGGCACAAGTACGTTTCACTCCAAAATGTCCACCTGTTCGGGATGAGTGTGCTAGTTCTAGGGCAGTCTTCCTTCTGCATTCTGGCAACACAACTCTCACCCAACTAGTACCCAATTCGTCATCCTCAGTATGAACCAGCAAATGATTGTCATACCCATATCCATTGCAGACTCCTCAGCCATCTTCCTCGTGTTCTTCAGTAAATCGTCATCATCCTGTTGCTGTACTAGCAACGCACGATCAGAGCTGACTGGTTCACCTGAAGGCAGTGGAATGTCCAAGGGTTCCTCCTCGTTTGGAACAGTTTGCTCCTGTTTGTCGTGCATAAAAAGAGGATCATCAAAATTAAAATCTTCAGAGAGAATATTGAGGGGAGAAGCACCAGACTCAGAACTGGCTAAATCATGTTGCCGTTCTTGTTCCACGTCTGCGGCCACTTGACTCCTCGTTCGAAGCACATGAGCTGGCTGGCGTTCACGAATCACCCGAATCTTCCAAATCTCCCACAACTGGTCGTAAATGTTGAGGTCCATCCCGAGAATGGCATCAGCTGCTCGGACTTCCTCTGAGACTGCAACTTCACACTCCTCTGACAGGTCATCAATCTGAAACTTGACCTTAGCTATGGGGCAAGAAGTTGCTGCTTTGCTCCCAAAACCATCTAGAGCAACTGTCTCATTAGTATATTGATCATCAGTAACAAGCCTTGGATGAACTACAGTGCAGTCACTGCCGGCATCCAGAAGTAAAGTATCACACTCAGTGTTACCAACCTTCCCTTGTACACAAAGGCTAGTCGACGTTCTTTCCACTTGGCACTAATCCTCCTCACTCGTCTAGGGCGGTCTGGTCGTTTGTGTCCCGGCTGTTGACAATGGTAGCACACGACTGGGCGTGCTCCATTCTCCTGTGATGAGAGACCAGTGGTAGTCGACTTGTGCTTTTCCTGACCTGATGCACCATCAGTCTTGGTCGTACTCCATGTGGGTGTACCTTGCTCCCTCCTCCACTCACTTCTGCTAGAGCGATCACTGTCTCTGCGTTCGAAGCGGGAGTTGTAGGTGTCTCCTTCGCGATGGTCATATCGAGAAGCGTATGTTGGCTTGGCCTTCCATGGGTGAAGTGTCTGGAATTCAGAGGCTAAGTGGGCTGCCTCCATTGCAGTAGTTGGATTACGTCCTAGGACAAAGGTACTGACATCCAAGGGCAAAGTAGAGATATATTTAGAAAGAGTAATCATAGCTATAGCATCAATAATGGACTTACACCCATCAAGCCCTCGCTTGATCTTGGACTCTATCCTGATGACGAATTCTTCAGGGGATTCTCCTTGCCGTTTCCTCAGGGTCCACCAGTCCTTACTGGCTTGCTGCACCGTGTCGCCAAAAGCATCTAGAAGAACCATCTTTCGCCAAAAGCATCTAGAAGAACCATCTTGATAGCCTCATAATCATCCTTCAAGTGTGCAGAGACTCTGGCAGTATATACAGAGGAAGCCTTCCCAGTCAGATAGAGAGGCAACAGCTCTGCCCAGCGAGCTCTCGGTTCTTTGTTGCATGTCAAGGCTTGCTCAAACTTCCAAAGAAAATCTGCAGGTTTCTCATCATCCGTCCACTTGGGAATGTTGGCTAATCTTCTCTGCTTTTCGATCAGTTTCTCTGTGTGGGTCTCCCTTAATTTGTCCATATCCCTCAACAAAGTCATTAATGTTTCTTGGTGTGCTTGTTCACGCTCTTTGTCCTCCTGGCGTCTCCTCTCCAGATCTACCCTATGGATCGCTTCGTCTTCTCTACGTGTGGCATCACGTCGATCCATGCTCTCAATGAGCATCTTGATTGAGTACCAGCCAGGAGTGCCAATAGCCTGAGACTGTGGTTTTGTGATAGGTTCAAGTTCCTGATCACCCATCTCTGATACAGACAAAGTTTCATCCAAGTCGTGTGTCATGGCGACCGGCTTCTTGAGCTTCTGCTGACGAGACATCTTCCACTGTGCAATTTGTTCTCAAAAGAAACAGAGAATAAACAATAGTATCTAAGGGCTTACAGCTTTCAATGATAGTTTGGTTCAGTAACCGCTGCCACCAAGTGTTGGGGAACAATCTTGCCCCTACACACCCAACTTGAGCTCAACGAGCCAATCCAGTCAGAGTGGTAGGTATGCTGCCACCAGAGTCAAATCTTACTACCCCCCTTCTCCCAAGAGATAAGGTTTTTATTCCTTATAATAAAAAGTAGGTTAAAAGTAGAACAGCAAGACAGAACTGACTAGTTACGTGCTCAGCTGGCGCTTTTATAGGCTCCAGCAGAGCTACTAAAAATGACCTAATGTGTGTGTGTGTGCAGGGTTCGTGTTGGGTTCAGTTTGCATATGCATACAAGAAACTAAGGATGAAAACAGAAATCAAGGCTGACATGAACATGATACAATTATCTATACAACACGCATTCACTACAACACATAACTGTTTAATGTCCCTGAGCTTCAGTCTGGGGCATAACAGTGACCCATTCATAGGGTGCACGTACAGTGAATACACACATAGACATACGTATTTAAGGAGGGTGACCCATTCATAGGGTGCACGTACAGTGAATACACACATAGTCATACGTATGTAAGGAGGGTGACCCATTCATAGGGTGCACGTACAGTGAATACACACATAGACATACGTATTTAAGGAGGGTGACCCATTCATAGGGTGCATGTACAGTGAATACACACAGACATACGTATTTAAGGAGGGTGGCCCATTCATAGGGTGATAGACATATGTATTTAAGGAGGGTGACCCATTCATAGGATGCACGTACAGTGAATACACACATAGACATACGTATTTAAGGAGGTGACCCATTCATAGGGTGCACGTACAGTGAATACACACATAGACATACGTATTTAAGGAGGGTGGCCCATTCATAGGGTGCACGTACAGTGAATACACACTCAGACATACGTATTTAAGGAGGGTGACCCATTCATAGGGTGCACGTACAGTGAATACACACACAGACATACGTATTTAAGGAGGGTGGCCCATTCATAGGGTGCACGTACAGTGAATACACACATAGACATACGTATTTAAGGAGGGTGGCCATTCATAGGGTGCACGTACAGTGAATACACACTCAGACATACGTATTTAAGGAGGGTGACCCATTCATAGGGTGCACGTACAGTGAATACACACACAGACATACGTATTTAAGGAGGGTGGCCCATTCATAGGGTGCACGTACAGTGAATACACACATAGACATACGTATTTAAGGAGGGTGACCCTTTCATAGGATGCACGTACAGTGAATACACACATAGACATACGTATTTAAGGAGGGTGACCCATTCATAGGGTGCACGTACAGTGAATACACACACAGACATACGTATTTAAGGAGGGTGGCCCATTCATAGGGTGCACGTACAGTGAATACACACACTCAGACATACGTATTTAAGGAGGTGACCCATTCATAGGGTGCGAATACACACATAGACATACGTATTTAAGGCGGGTGACCATTCATAGGGTGCACGTACAGTGAATACACACATAAACATATTAGTCTGGTGGCAGAATGTCAATTTTGAGCTTGGGTGTGTTTTGGAGTATATACATACAATGTTTTATTGCTGATTCTGGTAGTAAACCCTACTGAACCCAAATCCACTTGATCCCACTCTGTCACCCTTGGGCAATTTTTTTTATACGCAAAATCAAAATGGCCGCCATGAAAACTGAAAAATGGCTATAACTCTGTGAAAACTTCACCTAGAGACTTCTTTTCGGTGCCAAATCATAAATTTTCGAATCATTTAAACGCACATAGAAAATCTGTACCTCTACTCTGTTATGGTAGTTTATTAACTTTGTCTTTTAATCTTGTTTATTAACACTTTACATGCTACAATATACCCTTGATTATATTTATTGAGTGGCATAGCTATTTCCTGGTTTAGCTTCTACTACAAACAATGCAATTATATATTTTATTATATATTTTATTGATCATAATTTTGAGCACACGCACTATGGATACATTTCTTATTTCCTGAGGTAAAATCATGCCAAAAAAGTATATATTATATATATATTTCTAGCAGGCATCTCTACCTACTAGCTATATACAATCTAGCTGCTCGAAGAATTTTTTTTTCCGCCATGTGATTATAACCATAATAATTAGCTCTGCATTTTTTAATGCAATCAACAACAGTAGGTAAAGGAAGTTCAGAGAGCACATGCAGAAAAAGTTTCAGGCTTAGGTATTAGCAGGTAAGTAAAATATGCGTCTATGGGGGAGTAGTACAGAGTAAACATCTTTGGTGATGGTTGACTAACATGCATATTTTCTCTCCATTTCTAGCTATAACAGGACATGGCATCCCAGTCACAGCTCAACACACATTGTCTGTTTAAAAATTCTATGAACTGCAGTGGTAGCAATAACCTGCTTATAGCTGCTGGCCCTGAAAGACTGCATAGCATTATACAAACTAATAAACGAAGAGGTGATGGTTTACATGTTGACCTAGAGGTATTGCTAGATGATAGTTGTAACACACTGTATCTACATAGGAACTGTGTCTCCACCTATACCTCAAAGACTCACATAAAGCGTTTCCTGTCACGCCACACTAAAGCAACCAGTTTTCAAGAAAACTTGTCGGTCACACATTAGTCCTTTTTGTTTCAAAGATCAATGTTTGATATGTGGAGAACAATGTTATACCAAACCGGATTCAAAACACCCTGGCCGTTGGCGTCGTGTGGTTCAATGTAGAACTGCTGATTGTGGATCCAATCGGAACACTTTCAAAGATGTCATTCTGCATGCATGTGATTTGCGTAATGATGAATGGGCACAAGTGCGTCTACGAATTGCAGGAGCAGTTAGTGACTTACATGCTGCAGATGCTCAATACCATAAAGACTGCATGTCCTTGTTCAGAGGTTCTCGTAACATTCAATCGTCAGCATCAAAAAACCTTGAAACACCTCAAGATCAAGCCTTTGCATGTCTGGTGAGTGATCTGATGGAAGACTTAACGCGGATCTGGAAATCTATGGAAGTGCACAGTTTGTACATATCATACAAAGGTGAGTCATTGACACGTCGGCAACTAATCAAAAGTTTAGCTGAACACTTCGGACAAGACCTTCTTATCTTATCAGGTGCAGGAGTTGCAAGTATCCTTATATTCAAGAGCAATGCTTCCAATGTTCTGAAACTAGTGGCATGTGAAGAGGATGATCAATAGCAAAAGTAGCAAAACTGATTGCCATCGAGTCGAAAGAACTGAAGCATGATAAGTTTAAGTACAGAACAAGGATCAACTCTGAAGATGTTGTTGGAGATGTTAGTCCAGCACTTTTTGCATTTGCTCTCTTTGATATCACCACACCTCAACTATTCACTGCCATCAGGTATGGTAGGAAACATTGTTATTAGTATGGTTACAAACAGGCCAACATCACTACAGATAGCTCTTGGTCTTTTGGTGAGACGGAAGTCAGTAATTGAACAATTGTATGACTTTGGTGTCACTTGTTCTTATGATGAAATAAATCGATTCAAGGCATCTGCTGCCCATGCAGCTGCTAGGAGCCAAGAAGATATGGGCATATCTCACAGTGGTGTTGGATTAGTGCAGACTGTCGCTGATAATTTTGATGCAAATATATCATCACAGAATGGCCTCCAGTCCACTCATGCTTTGGCAATTCTTCTTAATCAAGTGCAACACAATCTGACACAGATTGGGCAAGATCAGCATGATGCCAACCAAATCAAAAGGATAAAAAAAGATGAAATGCTAGAAGATGTCTTGCCTGATGTACCAATTCAAAGGTACAGAGGACCACAGAAGCCAGAAATGCCACCCGATGTAGCCACTAGATCTCCTCTTCCTCTAAAGGTGCTAGCAAGGCAGCATGTTGCAGTTTCTAGAGCCAATGATATTGACTTCATGTTCCTCAAATCCATATTGACACAACAGAGAGTACCAGAATTCAATGGTTACAATACTAGGAATGCACGCGAACAAGGGCATACAATATGTCCTGCTACTAAAGCTGTATACCTACCACTGATTGACATGGCTCCTGCAGAACCAGACACCATGTTCACTGCAATGGTGGAATCACAACGACCAATATGACCGGACAGATCTACACCATCTTCACAAATGACCAGCAACTGTATCGTGTAGTTGTAAACATCACATGGGTGTACCCAGATCTTTTTCATAACTTCATACCAAGACTAGTAGGTACCTTGATGGCAGATACTGGACTGGAAAATATTCTACAGGCAGCATTTGGTGGTGTAGCCATGCTGTTATCTGGAAAGAACTTTCCACAAAACATTCGGGCACTACGTCTGGTCACTGAAGAACTACTATGAGGGGATATGGATAGCACTGAATGACACTCTGACTTGATGGAAACTCTTGCTGACAGGGCAAACCAAAGTCGAACAGAAAAACTATGGGTGGATAACCTCATCAAGCCTGTGTTACTCATATGATGTTCATCAGATCTGAAAGGGAGGCTGACTGGCCACTGCACCTGTGGGTCATCCAGCAGATGATGCCTTACTTCTTTTCTGCTGGTCACTTCAACTACGCAAGGTAGCTAGCTTGTCAATAATCTATTCCAATATTTATATCTTAGTGAAGTTGTGCTTACTGGCATATACTAGTCTCATGAACCAGATGTATATTTATGCGAGTGGAAGGTATGCACCTAATCCTTCGTGTGCACAAATATATGTCTGGTTCACGAGACTACAATAAAATATCATCCAGTTCTACTTATTTCAGGTACTGCTTGTATTATCTACGCTCAATGGAGAAACTGCCAGCTCCAATACTCGAGGAGTTCCTTCGTGGAAACCATGTAATGAGGCATCGACCTGGCATTTGGAATGGGATATGGTCTGACACGTTGATTGAATCTACATTCATGAGGTACGGACACAGCCCTGGAGGTATCATAGGAATCACCCTGAAACCATCTACCCTGAAAAGATGGGAACTAGGTCTCCACATATGTAGTCAGCTTGTGAAAGATGTTTCTGAAATGCGGGACAATGATGGTCAGACATCCGTCATAGTCCATAAGGAAGAGATGCCTGCACGACAACAATCTGATGCAGTTGATCGGTGTAAACTACGCGAGAGATTGAGCACATATATTGACCCACTTCAGCCTGAGAATCGTCCCAATGGGCTTGTGAACATCATAACTGGCAGAGTTTCTCCATCTATTGTCAATGTCAACACATCTCTTAGCACAGGCGTCAAGCAGATGGAACAGTATGAAGCACAGTGGCCTAATAGCTTCAACAAACCACTAAAAAAACAAGTTGTAACAATGGTGGTTTCCCGAAAGCATATAAAAGTTGGACAAGTACCATTTATGACACTAAACTGATATACTCAAGGGTCCTGGGACTTCAAAAAGTGCGAGACATCAATCTGAAAGACATATTGAAGTATGAACTAGCTCCAGTGCCACCACCTATGTTTGAGGACAATGGAGTCATGAGGATTACAAAGTCTAAATCAGTTCTGAAAAATAAATTTCAAGTTGAAATATCTGATCGGAAATGCCCTGTTCCAGATGCAATCATTCTTGATGGTTGTGCAGTATTGTGGGTGATCCAGTGGCCGTTGAATGGAACAGTTGAGGATTATGTTTTGAACCTACTTGTCTATGTAGCAGAACGACTACAAAAATGTGATACCTACCTGATCTTTGACAGATATCATGATGACAGTATAAAGAATGTTACACGTACAGCAAGGGCAGGTAAAGATGCCAGCCGGCGACACCAACTGAGCCTAAATATGCCACTTCCACCCCAGAAGGTGATTCTGACAGTCACAGAGAACAAAGTTCATCTCATCAGTATCATCTGTACGTACATCAAAGAGCATGCTGAAATTTTGCCTAGGAATACATCAAGGCTTGTGATTACAGGGCTTGATCCAATACCTATTATGATACATGAGGGCACTGTCACAGAGCGAGTTGATCTCAGAACCACACATGAAGAGGCTGATGTAATTGTTGTTCAGCAAATGGTTCATTTAGCTGCTGAAGGATTTCAGAGCATCCAGGTTATTTCTGATGATACAGATGTCTTTGTGCTTCTTCTACACTTCTTTGCTCTGGAGAAGCTAACATGCAGGGTGGTCATGGTTGCAACCAGCCATGGCTGGTCATCAGTTGACATCACAGCAACAGCAAAGAAGCATTCCGAATTTATTTCAGAGTTGCTTGCAGCACATGTCTTGTCAGGCTGTGACATAGTAGCATGTTTATTTGGGATAGGGAAAGGTACAGTTGTGAAAATCCTCAAGGGAGGCTACAAATTGAGTTTGCTAGGTGATCTCAATGCTCAGAGAGCAGATGTTATCACAGAAGCTACTCTCTTTTATGGTGCTTGTTATGGATCACGGGAGAGACAAGACATGTCTGCAGTTTGTTTTGATGTTTGGTCATCTAAGATGGCCAATAAAAAACTAACCTCAGCCCCAGTATTAAAATCACTGCCACCAACCACTGATGCTTTTAAGCAACATGTTCACAGAGCTCATTTTCAAGCTACAATATGGCGGTCTACCTTAGATGCTGACCCACCAGTACTCGATCCTTCACATCACGGATGGTTATGTGACCAAACATTAAACATCCTACTTCCGGTTCCTCTTCCTGCAGATGTTTCACCAGCTCCACTTGATGTTCTGAAGATGATCAGATGTGCATGCAGCTCAGCACGACCTTGTTCGACCACCAGATGCAGTTGTTCTGCTGCAAGACTGTCTTGCTCCATGTGTTTTGTGGCTGTCATGCCATGGAAGAATGTCAAAATGACCAAACGAAAAATGTATTTGCAAATGACATTGATGACAATGATGTTGACAACTGATAAGGCACTGTATCTATTATCAATTGTGGAAACAAGAATGAAGATTGTTATTCGGTATATGCGAGTAAATCAGTTGACATTGCACAAAATATATCTGTTTTAGTGTTGTCTGCAATGAGGGTTGACCGTCAGTTGATAGGGACTCTTTGATCACGTTTTTCCCCCACATATGGTATTTAGCTAGCTACTTAGCTAAATTGTTTTTCAGCAATTCGAATTCAGTATAAAAATAATAATAATAACAGAGTGGAGGTACAGTGTGCAACAAAGAAAATGTATGATTAGGCACAGAAATGAAGTCTCTAGGTGAAGTTTTCACGAGTTATAGCCATTTCTCAGTTTTCTTGGCGGCCATTTTGAATCCATTTTGAATTTTGCGTATAAATTTTTTTGCCCAAGGGTGACAGAGTGGCATCAAGTGGATTTGGGTTCAGTAGGGTTTGTACTACCAGAATCAGCAATAAAACATTGTATGTACTCCAAAACACACTTTTGTCCACGTCTGCCAGACTATACGTATTTAAGGAGGGTGACCCATTCATAGGGTGCACGTACAGTGAATACACACATAGACATACGTATTTAAGGAGGGTGACCATTCATAGGGTGCACGTACAGTAAATACACACACAGACATACGTATTTAAGGAGGGTGACCCATTCAGTGCACGTACAGTAAATACACACACAGACATACGTATTTAAGGAGGGTGACCCATTCATAGGGTGCACGTACAGTGAATACACACATAGACATACGTATTTAAGGAGGGTGACCCATTCATAGGGTGCACGTACAGTGAATACACACATAGACATACGTATTTAAGGAGGGTGACCCATTCATAAGGTGCACGTACAGTGATACACACATAGACATACGTATTTAAGGAGGGTGACCCATTCATAGGGTGCACGTACAGTGAATACACACATAGACATACGTATTTAAGGAGGGTGACCCATTCATAGGGTGCACGTACAGTGAATACACACATAGACATACGTATTTAAGGAGGGTGGCCCATTCATAGGGTGCACGTACAGTGAATACACACATAGACATACGTATTTAAGGAGGGTGACCCATTCATAGGGTGCACGTACAGTGAATACACACATAGACATACGTATTTAAGGAGGGTGGCCCATTCATAGGGTGCACGTACAGTGAATACACACATAGACATACGTATTTAAGGAGGGTGACCCATTCATAGGGTGCACGTACAGTGAATACACACATAGACATACGTATTTAAGGAGGGTGACTCATTCATAGGGTGCACGTACAGTGAATACACACATAGACATACGTATTTAAGGAGGGTGACCCATTCATAGGGTGCACGTACAGTGAATACACACAGACATACGTATTTAAGGAGGGTGACCCATTCATAGGGTGCACGTACAGTGAATACACACATAGATATATTAGTCTGGTGGCAGAATGTCAATTTTGAGCTTGGGTGTGTTTTGGAGTATATACATACAATGTTTTATTGCTGATTCCTGATTCTGGTAGTAAACCCTACTGAACCCAAATCCACTTGATGCCACTCTGTCACCCTTGGGCAATTTTTTTTATACGCAAAATCAAAATGGCCGCCATGAAAACTGAAAAATGGCAATAACTCTGTGAAAACTTCACCTAGAGACTTCTTTTCGGTGCCAAATCATAAATTTTCGAATCATTTAACGCACATAGAAAATCTGTACCTCTACTCTGTTATGGTAGTTTATTAACTTTGTCTTTTAATCTTGATTTATTAACACTTTACATGCTACAATATACCCTTGATTATATTTATTGAGTGGCATAGCTATTTCCTGGTTTAGCTTCTACTACAAACAATGCAATTATATATTTTATTATATATTTTATTGATCATAATTTTGAGCACACGCACTATGGATACATTTCTTATTTCCTGAGGTAAAATCATGCCAAAAAAGTATATATTATATATATATTTCTAGCAGGCATCTCTACCTACTAGCTATATACAATCTAGCTGCTCGGAGATTTTTTTTTTCCGCCATGTGATTATAACCATAATTATTTTGTAATAATTAGCTCTGCATTTTTTAATGCAATCAACAACAGTAGGTAAAGGAAGTTCAGAGAGCACATGCAGAAAAAGTTTCAGGCTTAGCTATTAGCAGGTAAGTAAAATATGCGTCTATGGGGGAGTAGTACAGAGTAAACATCTTTGGTGATGGTTGACTAACATGCATATTTTCTCTCCATTTCTAGCTATAGCAGGACATGGCATCCCAGTCACAGCTCAACACACATTGTCTGTTTAAAAATTCAATGAACTGCAGTGAGTGGTAGCAATAACCTGTTTAAAAATTCGATGAACTGCAGTGAGTGGTAGCAATAACCTGCTTATAGCTGCTGGCCCTGAAAGACTGCATAGCATTATACAAGCTAATAAACGAAGAGGTGATGGTTTACATGTTGACCTAGAGGTATTGCTAGATGATAGTTGTAACACCCTGTATCTACATAGGAACTGTGTCTCCACCTATACCTCAAAGACTCACATAAAGCATTTCCTGTCACGCCACACTAAAGCAACCAGTTTTCAAGAAAACTTGTCGGTCACACATTAGTCCTTTTTGTTTCAAAGATCAATGTTTGATATGTGGAGAACAATGTTATACCAAACCGGATTCAAAACACCCTGGCCGTTGGCGTCGTGTGGTTCAATGTAGAACTGCTGATTGTGGATCCAATCGGAACACTTTCAAAGATGTCATTCTGCATGCATGTGATTTGCGTAATGATGAATGGGCACAACAAGTGCGTCTACGAATTGCAGGAGCAGTTAGTGACTTACATGCTGCAGATGCTCAATACCATAAAGACTGCATGTCCTTGTTCAGAGGTTCTCGTAACATTCAATCGTCAGCATCAAAAAACCTTGAAACACCTCAAGATCAAGCCTTTGCATGTCTGGTAAGTGATCTGATGGAAGACTTAACGCGGATCTGGAAATCTATAGAAGTGCACAGTTTGTACATAATCATACAAAGGTGAGTCATTGACACGTCGGCAACTAATCAAAAGTTTAGCTGAACACTTCGGACAAGACCTTCTTATCTTATCAGGTACAGGAGTTGCAAGTATCCTTATATTCAAGAGCAATGCTTCCAATGTTCTGAAACTAGTGGCATGTGAAGAGGATGATCAATAGCAAAAGTAGCAAAACTGATTGCCATCGAGTCGAAAGAACTGAAGCATGATAAGTTTAAGTACAAAACAAGGATCAACTCTGAAGATGTTGTTGGAGATGTTAGTCCAGCACTTTTTGCATTTGCTCTCTTTGATATCACCACACCTCAACTATTCACTGCCATCAGGTATGGTAGGAAACATTGTTACTAGTATGGTTACAAACAGGCCAACATCACTACAGATAGCTCTTGGTCTTTTGGTGAGACGGAAGTCAGTAATTGAACAATTGTATGACTTTGGTGTCACTTGTTCTTATGATGAAATAAATCGATTCAAGGTATCTGCTACCCATGCAGCTGCTAGGAGCCAAGAAGATATGGGCATATCTCACAGTGGTGTTGGATTAGTGCAGACTGTCGCTGATAATTTTGATGCAAATATATCATCACAGAATGGCCTCCAGTCCACTCATGCTTTGGCAATTCTTCTTACTCACAATCTGACACAGATTGGGCAAGATCAGCATGATGCCAACCAAATCAAAAGGATAAAAAAAGATGAAATGCTAGAAGATGTCTTGCCTAATGTACCAATTCAAAGGTACAGAGGACCACAGAAGCCAGAAATGCCACCCGATGTAGCCACTAGATCTCCTCTTCCTCTAAAGGTGCTAGCAAGGCAGCATGTTGCAGTTTCTAGAGCCAATGATATTGACTTCATGTTCCTCAAATCCATATTGACACAACAGGGAGTACCAGAATTCAATGGTTACAATACTAGGAATGCACGCGAACAAGGGCATACAATATGTCCTGCTACTAAAGCTGTATACCTACCACTGATTGACATGGCTCCTGCAGAACCAGACACCATGTTCACTGCAATGGTGGAATCACAACGTCTTACCAATATGACCGGACAGATCTACACCATCTTCACAAATGACCAGCAACTGTATCGTGTAGTTGTAAACATCACATGGGTGTATCCAGATCTTTTTCATAACTTCATACCAAGACTAGTAGGTACCTTGATGGCAGATACTGGACTGGAAAATATTCTACAGGCAGCAATTGGTGGTGTAGCCAAGCTGTTATCTGGAAAGAACTTTCCACAAAACATTTGGGCACTACGTCTGGTCACTGAAGAACTACTATGAGGGGATATGGATAGCACTGAATGCCACTCTGACTTGATGGAAACTCTTGCTGACAGGGCAAACCAAAGTCGAACAGAAAAACTATGGGTGGATAACCTCATCAAGCCTGTGTTACTCATATGATGTTCATCAGATCTGAAAGGGAGGCTGACTGGCCACTGCACCTGTGGGTCATCCAGCAGATGATGCCTTACTTCTTTTCTGCTGGTCACTTCAACTACGCAAGGTAGCTAGCTTGTCAATAATCTATTCCAATATTTATATCTTAGTGAAGTTGTGCTTACTGGCATATACTAGTCTCATGAACCAGATGTATATTTATGCGCGTGGAAGGTATGCACCTAATCCTTCGTGTGCACAAATATATGTCTGGTTCACGAGACTACAATAAAATATCATCCAGTTTTACTTATTTCAGGTACTGCTTGTATTATCTACGCTCAATGGAGAAACTGCCAGCTCCAATACTCAAGGAGTTCCTTCGTGGAAACCATGTAATGAGGCATCGACCTGGCATTTGGAATGGGATATGGTCTGACACGTTGATTGAATCTACATTCATGAGGTACGGACACAGCCCTGGAGGTATCATAGGAATCACCCTGAAACCATCTACCCTGAAAAGATGGGAACTAGGTCTCCACATATGTAGTCAGCTTGTGAAAGATGTTTCTGAAATGCGGGACAATGATGGTCAGACATCCGTCATAGTCCATAAGGAAGAGATGCCTGCACGACAACAATCTGATGCAGTTGATCGGTGTAAACTACGCGAGAGATTGAGCACATATATTGACCCACTTCAGCCTGAGAATCGTCCCAATGGGCTTGTGAACATCATAACTGGCAGAGTTTCTCCATCTATTGTCAATGTCAACACATCTCTTAGCACAGGCGTCAAGCAGATGGAACAGTATGAAGCACAGTGGCCTAATAGCTTCAACAAACCACTAAAAAAACAAGTTGTAACAATGGTGGTTTCCCGAAAGCATATAAAAGTTGGACAAGTACCATTTATGACACTAAACTGATATACTCAAGGGTCCTGGGACTTCAAAAAGTGCGAGACATCAATCTGAAAGACATATTGAAGTATGAACTAGCTCCAGTGCCACCACCTATGTTTGAGGACAATGGAGTCATGAGGATTACAAAGTCTAAATCAGTTCTGAAAAATAAATTTCAAGTTGAAATATCTGATCGGAAATGCCCTGTTCCAGATGCAATCATTCTTGATGGTTGTGCAGTATTGTGGGTGATCCAATGGCCGTTGAATGGAACAGTTGAGGATTATGTTTTGAACCTACTTGTCTATGTAGCAGAACGACTACAAAAATGTGATACCTACCTGATCTTTGACAGATATCATGATGACAGTATAAAGAATGTTACACGTACAGCAAGGGCAGGTAAAGATGCCAGCCGGCGACACCAACTGAGCCTAAATATGCCACTTCCACCCCAGAAGGTGATTCTGACAGTCACAGAGAACAAAGTTCATCTCATCAGTATCATCTGTACGTACATCAAAGAGCATGCTGAAATTTTGCCTAGGAATACATCAAGGCTTGTGATTACAGGGCTTGATCCAATACCTATTATGATACATGAGGGCACTGTCACAGAGCGAGTTGATCTCAGAACCACACATGAAGAGGCTGATGTAATTGTTGTTCAGCAAATGGTTCATTTAGCTGCTGAAGGATTTCAGAGCATCCAGGTTATTTCTGATGATACAGATGTCTTTGTGCTTCTTCTACACTTCTTTGCTCTGGAGAAGCTAACATGCAGGGTGGTCATGGTTGCAACCAGCCATGGCTGGTCATCAGTTGACATCACAGCAACAGCAAAGAAGCATTCCGAATTTATTTCAGAGTTGCTTGCAGCACATGTCTTGTCAGGCTGTGACATAGTAGCATGTTTATTTGGGATAGGGAAAGGTACAGTTGTGAAAATCCTCAAGGGAGGCTACAAATTGAGTTTGCTAGGTGATCTCAATGCTCAGAGAGCAGATGTTATCACAGAAGCTACTCTCTTTTATGGTGCTTGTTATGGATCACGGGAGAGACAAGACATGTCTGCAGTTTGTTTTGATGTTTGGTCATCTAAGATGGCCAATAAAAAACTAACCTCAGCCCCAGTATTAAAATCACTGCCACCAACCACTGATGCTTTTAAGCAACATGTTCACAGAGCTCATTTTCAAGCTACAATATGGCGGTCTACCTTAGATGCTGACCCACCAGTACTCGATCCTTCACATCACGGATGGTTATGTGACCAAACATTAAACATCCTACTTCCGGTTCCTCTTCCTGCAGATGTTTCACCAGCTCCACTTGATGTTCTGAAGATGATCAGATGTGCATGCAGCTCAGCACGACCTTGTTCGACCACCAGATGCAGTTGTTCTGCTGCAAGACTGTCTTGCTCCATGTGTTTTGTGGCTGTCATGCCATGGAAGAATGTCAAAATGACCAAACGAAAAATGTATTTGCAAATGACATTGATGACAATGATGTTGACAACTGATAAGGCACTGTATCTATTATCAATTGTGGAAACAAGAATGAAGATTGTTATTCGGTATATGCGAGTAAATCAGTTGACATTGCACAAAATATATCTGTTTTAGTGTTGTCTGCAATGAGGGTTGACCGTCAGTTGATAGGGACTCTTTGATCACGTTTTTCCCCCACATATGGTATTTAGCTAGCTACTTAGCTAAATTGTTTTTCAGCAATTCGAATTCAGTATAAAAATAATAATAATAACAGAGTGGAGGTACAGTGTGCAACAAAGAAAATGTATGATTAGGCACAGAAATGAAGTCTCTAGGTGAAGTTTTCACGAGTTATAGCCATTTCTCAGTTTTCTTGGCGGCCATTTTGAATCCATTTTGAATTTTGCGTATAAATTTTTTTGCCCAAGGGTGACAGAGTGGCATCAAGTGGATTTGGGTTCAGTAGGGTTTGTACTACCAGAATCAGCAATAAAACATTGTATGTACTCCAAAACACACTTTTGTCCACGTCTGCCAGACTATACGTATTTAAGGAGGGTGACCCATTCATAGGGTGCACGTACAGTGAATACACACATAGACATACGTATTTAAGGAGGGTGACCATTCATAGGGTGCACGTACAGTAAATACACACACAGACATACGTATTTAAGGAGGGTGACCCATTCATAGGGTGCACGTACAGTAAATACACACACAGACATACGTATTTAAGGAGGGTGACCCATTCATAGGGTGCACGTACAGTGAATACACACATAGACATACGTATTTAAGGAGGGTGACCCATTCATAGGGTGCACGTACAGTGAATACACACATAGACATACGTATTTAAGGAGGGTGACCCATTCATAAGGTGCACGTACAGTGATACACACATAGACATACGTATTTAAGGAGGGTGACCCATTCATAGGGTGCACGTACAGTGAATACACACATAGACATACGTATTTAAGGAGGGTGACCCATTCATAGGGTGCACGTACAGTGAATATACACATAGACATACGTATTTAAGGAGGGTGGCCCATTCATAGGGTGCACGTACAGTGAATACACACATAGACATACGTATTTAAGGAGGGTGACCCATTCATAGGGTGCACGTACAGTGAATACACACATAGACATACGTATTTAAGGAGGGTGACCCATTCATAGGGTGCACGTACAGTGAATACACACATAGACATACGTATTTAAGGAGGGTGACTCATTCATAGGGTGCACGTACAGTGAATACACACATAGACATACGTATTTAAGGAGGGTGACCCATTCATAGGGTGCACGTACAGTGAATACACACATAGATATATTAGTCTGGTGGCAGAATGTCAATTTTGAGCTTGGGTGTGTTTTGGAGTATATACATACAATGTTTTATTGCTGATTCCTGATTCTGGTAGTAAACCCTACTGAACCCAAATCCACTTGATCCCACTCTGTCACCCTTGGGCAATTTTTTTTATACGCAAAATCAAAATGGCCGCCATGAAAACTGAAAAATGGCAATAACTCTGTGAAAACTTCACCTAGAGACTTCTTTTCGGTGCCAAATCATAAATTTCCGAATCATTTAACGCACATAGAAAATCTGTACCTCTACTCTGTTATGGTAGTTTATTAACTTTGTCTTTTAATCTTGATTTATTAACACTTTACATGCTACAATATACCCTTGATTATATTTATTGAGTGGCATAGCTATTTCCTGGTTTAGCTTCTACTACAAACAATGCAATTATATATTTTATTATATATTTTATTGATCATAATTTTGAGCACACGCACTATGGATACATTTCTTATTTCCTGAGGTAAAATCATGCCAAAAAAGTATATATTATATATATATTTCTAGCAGGCATCTCTACCTACTAGCTATATACAATCTAGCTGCTCGGAGATTTTTTTCTTCCGCCATGTGATTATAACCATAATTATTTTGTAATAATTAGCTCTGCATTTTTTAATGCAATCAACAACAGTAGGTAAAGGAAGTTCAGAGAGCACATGCAGAAAAAGTTTCAGGCTTAGCTATTAGCAGGTAAGTAAAATATGCGTCTATGGGGGAGTAGTACAGAGTAAACATCTTTGGTGATGGTTGACTAACATGCATATTTTCTCTCCATTTCTAGCTATAGCAGGACATGGCATCCCAGTCACAGCTCAACACACATTGTCTGTTTAAAAATTCAATGAACTGCAGTGAGTGGTAGCAATAACCTGTTTAAAAATTCGATGAACTGCAGTGAGTGGTAGCAATAACCTGCTTATAGCTGCTGGCCCTGAAAGACTGCATAGCATTATACAAGCTAATAAACGAAGAGGTGATGGTTTACATGTTGACCTAGAGGTATTGCTAGATGATAGTTGTAACACACTGTATCTACATAGGAACTGTGTCTCCACCTATACCTCAAAGACTCACATAAAGCATTTCCTGTCACGCCACACTAAAGCAACCAGTTTTCAAGAAAACTTGTCGGTCACACATTAGTCCTTTTTGTTTCAAAGATCAATGTTTGATATGTGGAGAACAATGTTATACCAAACCGGATTCAAAACACCCTGGCCGTTGGCGTCGTGTGGTTCAATGTAGAACTGCTGATTGTGGATCCAATCGGAACACTTTCAAAGATGTCATTCTGCATGCATGTGATTTGCGTAATGATGAATGGGCACAACAAGTGCGTCTACGAATTGCAGGAGCAGTTAGTGACTTACATGCTGCAGATGCTCAATACCATAAAGACTGCATGTCCTTGTTCAGAGGTTCTCGTAACATTCAATCGTCAGCATCAAAAAACCTTGAAACACCTCAAGATCAAGCCTTTGCATGTCTGGTAAGTGATCTGATGGAAGACTTAACGCGGATCTGGAAATCTATAGAAGTGCACAGTTTGTACATAATCATACAAAGGTGAGTCATTGACACGTCGGCAACTAATCAAAAGTTTAGCTGAACACTTCGGACAAGACCTTCTTATCTTATCAGGTACAGGAGTTGCAAGTATCCTTATATTCAAGAGCAATGCTTCCAATGTTCTGAAACTAGTGGCATGTGAAGAGGATGATCAATAGCAAAAGTAGCAAAACTGATTGCCATCGAGTCGAAAGAACTGAAGCATGATAAGTTTAAGTACAGAACAAGGATCAACTCTGAAGATGTTGTTGGAGATGTTAGTCCAGCACTTTTTGCATTTGCTCTCTTTGATATCACCACACCTCAACTATTCACTGCCATCAGGTATGGTAGGAAACATTGTTACTAGTATGGTTACAAACAGGCCAACATCACTACAGATAGCTCTTGGTCTTTTGGTGAGACGGAAGTCAGTAATTGAACAATTGTATGACTTTGGTGTCACTTGTTCTTATGATGAAATAAATCGATTCAAGGTATCTGCTACCCATGCAGCTGCTAGGAGCCAAGAAGATATGGGCATATCTCACAGTGGTGTTGGATTAGTGCAGACTGTCGCTGATAATTTTGATGCAAATATATCATCACAGAATGGCCTCCAGTCCACTCATGCTTTGGCAATTCTTCTTACTCACAATCTGACACAGATTGGGCAAGATCAGCATGATGCCAACCAAATCAAAAGGATAAAAAAAGATGAAATGCTAGAAGATGTCTTGCCTAATGTACCAATTCAAAGGTACAGAGGACCACAGAAGCCAGAAATGCCACCCGATGTAGCCACTAGATCTCCTCTTCCTCTAAAGGTGCTAGCAAGGCAGCATGTTGCAGTTTCTAGAGCCAATGATATTGACTTCATGTTCCTCAAATCCATATTGACACAACAGGGAGTACCAGAATTCAATGGTTACAATACTAGGAATGCACGCGAACAAGGGCATACAATATGTCCTGCTACTAAAGCTGTATACCTACCACTGATTGACATGGCTCCTGCAGAACCAGACACCATGTTCACTGCAATGGTGGAATCACAACGTCTTACCAATATGACCGGACAGATCTACACCATCTTCACAAATGACCAGCAACTGTATCGTGTAGTTGTAAACATCACATGGGTGTATCCAGATCTTTTTCATAACTTCATACCAAGACTAGTAGGTACCTTGATGGCAGATACTGGACTGGAAAATATTCTACAGGCAGCAATTGGTGGTGTAGCCAAGCTGTTATCTGGAAAGAACTTTCCACAAAACATTTGGGCACTACGTCTGGTCACTGAAGAACTACTATGAGGGGATATGGATAGCACTGAATGCCACTCTGACTTGATGGAAACTCTTGCTGACAGGGCAAACCAAAGTCGAACAGAAAAACTATGGGTGGATAACCTCATCAAGCCTGTGTTACTCATATGATGTTCATCAGATCTGAAAGGGAGGCTGACTGGCCACTGCACCTGTGGGTCATCCAGCAGATGATGCCTTACTTCTTTTCTGCTGGTCACTTCAACTACGCAAGGTAGCTAGCTTGTCAATAATCTATTCCAATATTTATATCTTAGTGAAGTTGTGCTTACTGGCATATACTAGTCTCATGAACCAGATGTATATTATGGGAGTGGAAGGTATGCACCTAATCCTTCGTGTGCACAAATATATGTCTGGTTCACGAGACTACAATAAAATATCATCCAGTTTTACTTATTTCAGGTACTGCTTGTATTATCTACGCTCAATGGAGAAACTGCCAGCTCCAATACTCGAGGAGTTCCTTCGTGGAAACCATGTAATGAGGCATCGACCTGGCATTTGGAATGGGATATGGTCTGACATGTTGATTGAATCTACATTCATGAGGTACGGACACAGCCCTGGAGGTATCATAGGAATCACCCTGAAACCATCTACCCTGAAAAGATGGGAACTAGGTCTCCACATATGTAGTCAGCTGGTGAAAGATGTTTCTGAAATGCGGGACAATGATGGTCAGACATCCGTCATAGTCCATAAGGAAGAGATGCCTGCACGACAACAATCTGATGCAGTTGATCGGTGTAAACTACGCGAGAGATTGAGCACATATATTGACCCACTTCAGCCTGAGAATCGTCCCAATGGGCTTGTGAACATCATAACTGGCAGAGTTTCTCCATCTATTGTCAATGTCAACACATCTCTTAGCACAGGCGTCAAGCAGATGGAACAGTATGAAGCACAGTGGCCTAATAGCTTCAACAAACCACTAAAAAAACAAGTTGTAACAATGGTGGTTTCCTGAAAAATAAATTTCAAGTTGAAATATCTGATCGGAAATGCCCTGTTCCAGATGCAATCATTCTTGATGGTTGTGCAGTATTGTGGGTGATCCAATGGCCGTTGAATGGAACAGTTGAGGATTATGTTTTGAACCTACTTGTCTATGTAGCAGAACGACTACAAAAATGTGATACCTACCTGATCTTTGACAGATATCATGATGACAGTATAAAGAATGTTACACGTACAGCAAGGGCAGGTAAAGATGCCAGCCGGCGACACCAACTGAGCCTAAATATGCCACTTCCACCCCAGAAGGTGATTCTGACAGTCACAGAGAACAAAGTTCATCTCATCAGTATCATCTGTACGTACATCAAAGAGCATGCTGAAATTTTGCCTAGGAATACATCAAGGCTTGTGATTACAGGGCTTGATCCAATACCTATTATGATACATGAGGGCACTGTCACAGAGCGAGTTGATCTCAGAACCACACATGAAGAGGCTGATGTAATTGTTGTTCAGCAAATGGTTCATTTAGCTGCTGAAGGATTTCAGAGCATCCAGGTTATTTCTGATGATACAGATGTCTTTGTGCTTCTTCTACACTTCTTTGCTCTGGAGAAGCTAACATGCAGGGTGGTCATGGTTGCAACCAGCCATGGCTGGTCATCAGTTGACATCACAGCAACAGCAAAGAAGCATTCCGAATTTATTTCAGAGTTGCTTGCAGCACATGTCTTGTCAGGCTGTGACATAGTAGCATGTTTATTTGGGATAGGGAAAGGTACAGTTGTGAAAATCCTCAAGGGAGGCTACAAATTGAGTTTGCTAGGTGATCTCAATGCTCAGAGAGCAGATGTTATCACAGAAGCTACTCTCTTTTATGGTGCTTGTTATGGATCACGGGAGAGACAAGACATGTCTGCAGTTTGTTTTGATGTTTGGTCATCTAAGATGGCCAATAAAAAACTAACCTCAGCCCCAGTATTAAAATCACTGCCACCAACCACTGATGCTTTTAAGCAACATGTTCACAGAGCTCATTTTCAAGCTACAATATGGCGGTCTACCTTAGATGCTGACCCACCAGTACTCGATCCTTCACATCACGGATGGTTATGTGACCAAACATTAAACATCCTACTTCCGGTTCCTCTTCCTGCAGATGTTTCACCAGCTCCACTTGATGTTCTGAAGATGATCAGATGTGCATGCAGCTCAGCACGACCTTGTTCGACCACCAGATGCAGTTGTTCTGCTGCAAGACTGTCTTGCTCCATGTGTTTTGTGGCTGTCATGCCATGGAAGAATGTCAAAATGACCAAACGAAAAATGTATTTGCAAATGACATTGATGACAATGATGTTGACAACTGATAAGGCACTGTATCTATTATCAATTGTGGAAACAAGAATGAAGATTGTTATTCGGTATATGCGAGTAAATCAGTTGACATTGCACAAAATATATCTGTTTTAGTGTTGTCTGCAATGAGGGTTGACCGTCAGTTGATAGGGACTCTTTGATCACGTTTTTCCCCCACATATGGTATTTAGCTAGCTACTTAGCTAAATTGTTTTTCAGCAATTCGAATTCAGTATAAAAATAATAATAATAACAGAGTGGAGGTACAGTGTGCAACAAAGAAAATGTATGATTAGGCACAGAAATGAAGTCTCTAGGTGAAGTTTTCACGAGTTATAGCCATTTCTCAGTTTTCTTGGCGGCCATTTTGAATCCATTTTGAATTTTGCGTATAAATTTTTTTGCCCAAGGGTGACAGAGTGGCATCAAGTGGATTTGGGTTCAGTAGGGTTTGTACTACCAGAATCAGCAATAAAACATTGTATGTACTCCAAAACACACTTTTGTCCACGTCTGCCAGACTATACGTATTTAAGGAGGGTGACCCATTCATAGGGTGCACGTACAGTGAATACACACATAGACATACGTATTTAAGGAGGGTGACCCATTCATAGGGTGCACGTACAGTAAATACACACACAGACATACGTATTTAAGGAGGGTGACCCATTCATAGGGTGCACGTACAGTGAATACACACATAGTCATACGTATTTAAGGAGGTGACCCATTCATAGGGTGTACGTACAGTGAATACACACATAGACATACGTATTTAAGGAGGGTGACCCATTCATAGGGTGCACGTACAGTGAATACACACATAGACATACGTATTTAAGGAGGGTGATCCATTCATAGGGTGCACATACAGTGAATACACACATAGACATACGTATTTAAGGAGGGTGGCCATTCATAGGGTGCACGTACAGTGAATACACACATAGACATACGTATTTAAGGAGGGTGGCCATTCATAGGGTGCACGTACAGTGAATACACACATAGACATACGTATTTAAGGAGGGTGGCCCATTCATAGGGTGCATGTACAGTAAATACACACATAGACATACGTATTTAAGGAGGGTGACCATTCATAGGGTGCACGTACAGTGAATACACACAGACATATTAGTCTGGTGGCAGAATGTCAATTTTGAGCTTGGGTGTGTTTTGGAGTATATACATACAATGTTTTATTGCTGATTCTGGTAGTAAACCCTACTGAACCCAAATCCACTTGATCCCACTCTGTCACCCTTGGGCAATTTTTTTTATACGCAAAATCAAAATGGCCGCCATGAAAACTGAAAAATTGCTATAACTCTGTGAAAACTTCACCTAGAGACTTCTTTTCGGTGCCAAATCATAAATATTCGAATCATTTAACGCACATAGAAAATCTGTACCTCTACTCTGTTATGGTAGTTTATTAACTTTGTCATTTAATCTTGTTTATTAACACTTTACATGCTACAATATACCCTTGATTATATTTATTGAGTGGCATAGCTATTTCCTGGTTTAGCTTCTACTACAAACAATGCAATTATATATTTTATTATATATTTTATTGATCATAATTTTGAGCACATGCACTATGGATACATTTCTTATTTCCTGAGGTAAAATCATGCCAAAAAAGTATATATTATATATATATTTCTAGCAGGCATCTCTACCTACTAGCTATATACAATCTAGCTGCTCGAAGATTTTTTTTCCCCGCCATGTGATTATAACCATAATAATTAGCTCTGCATTTTTTAATGCAATCAACAACAGTAGGTAAAGGAAGTTCAGAGAGCACATGCAGAAAAAGTTTCAGGCTTAGCTATTAGCAGGTAAGTAAAATATGCGTCTATGGGGGAGTAGTACAGAGTAAACATCTTTGGCGATGGTTGACTAACATGCATATTTTCTCTCCATTTCTAGCTATAACAGGACATGGCATCCCAGTCACAGCTCAACACACATTGTCTGTTTAAAAATTCTATGAACTGCAGTGGTAGCAATAACCTGCTTATAGCTGCTGGCCCTGAAAGACTGCATAGCATTATACAAGCTAATAAACGAAGAGGTGATGGTTTACATGTTGACCTAGAGGTATTGCTAGATGATAGTTGTAACACACTGTATCTACATAGGAACTGTGTCTCCACCTATACCTCAAAGACTCACATAAAGCGTTTCCTGTCACGCCACACTAAAGCAACCAGTTTTCAAGAAAACTTGTCGGTCACACATTAGTCCTTTTTGTTTCACAGATCAATGTTTGATATGTGGAGAACAATGTTATACCAAACCGGATTCAAAACACCCTGGCCGTTGGCGTCGTGTGGTTCAATGTAGAACTGCTGATTGTGGATCCAATCGGAACACTTTCAAAGATGTCATTCTGCATGCATGTGATTTGCGTAATGATGAATGGGCACAACAAGTGCGTCTACGAATTGCAGGAGCAGTTAGTGACTTACATGCTGCAGATGCTCAATACCATAAAGACTGCATGTCCTTGTTCAGAGGTTCTCGTAACATTCAATCGTCAGCATCAAAAAACCTTGAATCACCTCAAGATCAAGCCTTTGCATGTCTGGTGAGTGATCTGATGGAAGACTTAACGCGGATCTGGAAATCTATAGAAGTGCACAGTTTGTACATATCATACAAAGGTGAGTCATTGACACGTCGGCAACTAATCAAAAGTTTAGCTGAACACTTCGGACAAGACCTTCTTATCTTATCAGGTACAGGAGTTGCAAGTATCCTTATATTCAAGAGCAATGCTTCCAATGTTCTGAAACTAGTGGCATGTGAAGAGGATGATCAATAGCAAAAGTAGCAAAACTGATTGCCATCGAGTCGAAAGAACTGAAGCATGATAAGTTTAAGTACAGAACAAGGATCAACTCTGAAGATGTTGTTGGAGATGTTAGTCCAGCACTTTTTGCATTTGCTCTCTTTGATATCACCACACCTCAACTATTCACTGCCATCAGGTATGGTAGGAAACATTGTTACTAGTATGGTTACAAACAGGCCAACATCACTACAGATAGCTCTTGGTCTTTTGGTGAGACGGAAGTCAGTAATTGAACAATTGTATGACTTTGGTGTCACTTGTTCTTATGATGAAATAAATCGATTCAAGGCATCTGCTACCCATGCAGCTGCTAGGAGCCAAGAAGATATGGGCATATCTCACAGTGGTGTTGGATTAGTGCAGACTGTCGCTGATAATTTTGATGCAAATATATCATCACAGAATGGCCTCCAGTCCACTCATGCTTTGGCAATTCTTCTTACTCACAATCTGACACAGATTGGGCAAGATCAGCATGATGCCAACCAAATCAAAAGGATAAAAAAAGATGAAATGCTAGAAGATGTCTTGCCTGATGTACCAATTCAAAGGTACAGAGGACCACAGAAGCCAGAAATGCCACCCGATGCAGCCACTAGATCTCCTCTTCCTCTAAAGGTGCTAGCAAGGCAGCATGTTGCAGTTTCTAGAGCCAATGATATTGACTTCATGTTCCTCAAATCCATATTGACACAACAGGGAGTACCAGAATTCAATGGTTACAATACTAGGAATGCACGCGAACAAGGGCATACAAATGCACGTACAGTGAAACACACATAGACATACGTATTTAAGGAGGGTGAATACACACATGCATGCGCAGATCGCCATGCACGACAATACCAAGTTTTTCATCCAACTCACCACCGAGGGATATTATGCTTCTTGTATTTTAGTTAGCTATGTTGTGCTCCGAGAATCATTGCCACCAACAAGTAACCCCCCACTAGAATTAACCCCCTTGATTACGATAGACTCCCACTAGGATTAACCCCCTTGATTATGATATACCCCCTAGACACCCACTAGGATTAACCCCCTTGATTACGATACTCTCACTAGGATTAACCCCCTTGATTATGATAGACCCCCTAGACACCCACTAGGATTAACCCCCTTGATTATGATAGACCCCCACTAGGATTAACCCCCTTGATTATGATAGATGCCACTAGGATTAACCCCCTTAATTATGGTAGGTGACAGCTAGGATTAACCCCCTTGATTATGGTTAACCTCTTCATTATGGTGGGTTCCCACTGATACATTCCTTATGACGAAGAACATCGGGGACAACAGAACAAAGTTCACAGTTAATGTGGGTGTGGCTTTTATTGGGGAGTGTAACAGTGAAACAGATAATCATTTTTCATTTGGATAAATTGTCAAGTCATCGGTTCTTACTTCACCTAAGTTCTTGCTTTACCTAAACACAGAATTGGTAAAGGGTGAGAAAAAATTTATCGTGCTTGAGTGGAATGCAACAAATGGGCCTAGATGAGCCAGGTGTTGCCAGAGATTTCTGCAGCAAATAAATAGTCAGAAATGGAGGAGCAAGGAGTTTGGACAAAAGTCTCCAGGAATGATGATGCCAACTATTAGTGACCTATAAAGAAGAACATCTGCTATGGCTGTTCTGCCTTTATAAATTGATCAACTTATATATACGTTTTCAGAGAGGGATTTTTTTTGTTATCAACAACAAAAAGAACGAGAAAGGAAATGATCAGGTAGGCCAGAAACATCTGACGACCCTTTACCATACCATCATTACCTGCCAGGAATGGGGGAGGGGCATGAGGGGGTTTGGGCAGAATTTATTGGTAGCCGGCTTGAAGCATGTTTCACATTAAAGATGTCTGCCAGGAATGTTGATGCCAACTATTAGTGATCCATGTATGTTTTAAAATAAGTCCACCAATGTCAATAATTGCTATGCCCCCTGCCACATGCATGTGTACTAGTGTATATATACACACATGCAGAGTTTTCCTTGACTTCCCTGCCACATGTCATGTACATGCCATGCACTGAGACTTCTCTGCCTTTCCAGACCTCCAGGAACAAGAACAGCAGATTGGTCTCATAATTTTACACAAGTTTTCCTTGTACTCATCAATGTGCATGCTCCACATGTACTCATCAATGTGCATGCTCCACATGTACTCATCAATGTGCATGCTCCACATGTACTCATCAATGTGCATGCTCCACATGTACTCATCAATGTGCATGCTCCACATGTACTCATCAATGTGCATGCTCCACATGTAGTCATCAATGTGCATGCTCCACATGTACTCATCAATGTGCATGCTCCACATGTACTCATCAATGTGCATGCTCCACATGTACTCATCAATGTGCATGCTCCACATGTACTCATCAATGTGCATGCTCCACATGTACTCATCAATGTGCATGCTCCACATGTACTCATGCTCCACATGTACTCATCAATGTGCATGCTCCACATGTACTCATCAATGTGCATGCTCCACATGTACTCATCAATGTGCATGCTCCACATGTATTGGGACAACATTGAGAGTAATTATTTTGAGAAAATGGTGGAGGGATACATCAATAACAGAAGTTCAAGAAAGAGAGAAGAAAGATGAAGATGGTGAGTAACTATACATAGCAATTATTTGATATACTTGTCCATAAACTTGCGATGGAACTCGGACCGTATTGTATCATTCACAAAGGTCTTCTAAAATACACACAAAATGAACAGCAATTAACACATTAAAGTTTGTAAATTAAAACAACCACAAACAGCTCTGGTAATGAACACCACACCAGTAATATTCTATTTGTTTTCAAGTGCAGCAAAGGCCTCGGCAAGTGTCACAGGGAAGTATCCGTTATTTTGTTCAAAAAGTGACCCGATACTTCTCTAGACTGACATTACATCATCATTGTTGTATCATAGCAACGCATTAATACTATTTTGTGCTTTAAAATAACCTTCTCAATAATCAACTTGTAATTGTATTCTCTCGTCGTTTCACAGATGCTATCGAGTCGAAACATTGAGAGAATACAATTCAAGTTGATTATTGAGAAATGAGAATGTTATGTAATGTTATTATGTCAACTGAGAGTTCGTAGAGTTTATTTGGTGCTGTTGGTATCATATAATTGGTGTCGTGGTCAATGTTGGCATAATTATATTTGTCACAATTTGACTGTTACGTAGTTTGTGCAAGAACTTTATTTTTACACTCAGTACTCTTTGTAGTCACATGACATGTTCAGTACATTCTAATTTCTGTGCGGCAAGGATGGATAGAAATGGAGAGATGGGAGTTCATCTGAATTCCCTGAAAGACCTTCCCAAATCACTCCACTTAATTAACATGCACTGCTTATTGCTTGCGTGTTAAAAGCAAGGTCTAGAGGTGATAGAGTATGATAGAAGAGTGACTATTAAAAGCAAGGTCTAGAGGTAATAGAGTATGATAGAAGAGTGACTATTAAAAGCAAGGTCTAGAGGTGATAGAGTATGATAGAAGAGTGACTATTAAACAAGGTCTAGAGGTGATAGAGTATGATAGAAGAGTGACTATTAAAAGCAAGGTCTAGAGGTGATAGAGTATGATAGAAGAGTGACTATTAAAAGCAAGTTCTAGAGATGATCGAGTATGATAGAAGAGTGACTATTAAAAGCAAGTTCTAGAGATGATCGAGTATGATAGAAGAGCGACTATTAAAAGCAAGGTCTAGAGTATGATAGAAGAGTGACTATTAAAAGCAAGGTCTAGAGGTGATAGAATATGATAGACGAGTGACCATTAAAAGCAAGGTCTAGAGGTGATAGAAGAGTGACTATTAAAAGCAAAGTCGAGAGGTGATAGAGTATGATAGAAGAATGAGCAAGGTCAATACCAGTGGGTTTACTCTGGATGCCACAGGTATGAATATGCTTTGCACAAAATTGTTATCTGAAATCTTAACAGAAATAGCTACTGGATTTTAGACTAGGGTAGCATTTTCATTTCACAGGACATCCTTCCCCAAATAACAACCAGGCCACTGAGCACACTGCTGAGTAGCTTGCCATAAATGCTCACAAATGGAAATGATGACAAATGCATCCTGCACTGGCCGAAGAGGAGAAATGTGTGTGTGTGTGTGTGTGTGTGTGTGAGTGAAAAATAATGTGACCATGTATTACCACATCCTTGTATCTTTAATAATCCTAATATGTAACAATTGAAAGGAGAGGAATCATGAAATAGATCTTGAATTAGAACTAGCATCTACTCGGATCAGCAGACAAAACTTGGCTATTTCTAGCCAAGTCTCTGAAACAGTTTATGAATTCCTTATTATAATACTTGAGCTCTATCTAGCAAGATAAGCTACATGTTAGCTACACATTGAAAACTATTCGTGTTCAAAATCAATCATAAATGAAGTTTATTTTTCATAGCCTTCATTGCTAGCGCTTGGCGTCATCCACTATCGAGAAACTTCCTTGGGCTCAGGTAAGGCATCTACACTCCATCTGTCCATGTTTCTACAAGGGAAGGGGCGCCATAAAAGTATGCCATTAATTAAACCTTCAAGATTGACTTTGAGATCAGGTGAAGTCCATTATGACTGGGAGAAGCACAGCAGCCCACGATGGGGAAGTATCCTCAGGCTCAGGTGAAGTCCATATGACTGCAGCAGCCCACGATGGGGGAGTATCCTCAGGCTCAGGTGAAGTCCATTATGACTGGAAGCACAGCAGCCCACGATGGGGAAGTATCCTCAGGCTCAGGCTCAGTCCATTATGACTTAGACACTCTATTCGTTAACACACTCCAGCTATGAACGCATTTGCTGAACTCAATATTGAGCTGATGAATACATGACTCTTAGCTACTTCTCCACATTACAATCCAATCTGATGATTTACAGATCATTTGGTAGGCCTGCAGCTATGCTGGAGTACGACAACACTTAAGAGTTTGTGATCTAAATTTAAAATTGATGTTTTGTTATTTTTATTGCACCTTTGCTCGTCACACAATGCATTGCATACACTTCCAATATTTATATACGTAGGAAAAACATGGATATGACTGTCCACAAGACGGAACCATTTTAGTAGTAAAGTTAAAAAAATACTTGTGGTTACCACTTTATAGCTCCATAAGAATAAGATTCAAACTTCATGGTATGGACTTCATACATAGCTCAAATGACTTTCGTTAAAATTCTTTTTCCAACCGCACGCTTGACCACATACTTACGTTTTAGCGCCTAATGAAACAGGTTGTTGCATAGAGTAGGGCTTCATCTAGCTACTGGTGCTAATTTCAACTCTCTAGCACTTAGGAATCTGGAGATATTTATGCGGCAAAACCAGGCATTCAGGTTTTGAGGTACCCCCCACTTTAGCTCTAGTATAACTTGGATATAGTTGTAGCCATGAAAAATGTTTTAGTATCAAAAGAGACACAGAGAGAGGCCTATCTTTTGAGCTATATATCAAGTCCATACCATGAAGTGTGCAGAATCTATGGAGCTATAAAGTGGTAACCACAAGTTTTTAAATACTTTACTACAAAAATGGTTTCGTCCCCCCTTGTTTTTATAATATGTAGATGCAATTCAGTGGCTCCATTCGATTAGTTGTGCTCCTGTTATTTACAAACTCATCTTGAAAATGAAGGCAAGCACATCCTTCAACCAGCTCTAATTGCTACTAGGGACTTTCAGGCCTTGACTGTGTGTTGGTAATAGGCTTCTATTAATCACGACTAACTGCTATGAGGGCTACACTATACTTCCCGTTATCCAGGGCTGCTCCCTACTATGTTCCAGCAGGGTTCCTAATAGACATACATGTTCCGAATTTTGCAGGCTAGGCCCACTTTTGCCAACACTTTGTCATTATTGGACAGTCCAGTCCATTTTTGGCTGTAAAAAATGGACCCCCGCTCCACTTTTGGTGTGACAGGTGCCCACAGATAGAGTGCATGATTTCTCCTACGAGCCCATTTTCATTTCTGGCAGGTGAAGTGAGCACAGAGACTGGACGCCATCTCCTGAGAAAAGGGTTGAATTGAAAAACTGATCCTACATACGTGGAGAAAATCAAGAGCTTTCAGATGATATAAAAATTATCTACTATGGGGGGAAATTGACTGAAGTGGAAACATTTAGTGGCATCAAATGAACTTCTACGGGAAGCCCGTCCATTTTTCAGTATATAATGAAGTGGCAGAACTCAAGAATGCTTGACAATAATGAGCTGAAACTTGAACGACAGTTAGTATATCAGTGAAGGTACAGAATTTAAAAATTTTGTTTGCTTTCTTGAAGAAAACGAAAGAATCCTTTGCAATTAGCTTTAGCTAGCTGGAGTGGTCCATGCACTGGGATTCTCTCAGTAGCTAGCTGGAATGGTCCATGCACTGGGATTCTCTCAGTAGCTAGCTGGAATGGTCCATGCACTGGGTTTCCCTCAGTAGCTAGCTGGAGTGGTCCATGCACTGGGTTTCCCTCAGTAGCTAGCTGGAGTGGTCCATGCACTGGGATTCTCTCAGTAGCTAGCTGGAATGGTCCATGCACTGGGTTTCCCTCAGTAGCTAGCTGGAGTGGTCCATGCACTGGGTTTCCCTCAGTAGCTAGCTGGAGTGGTCCATGCACTGGGTTTCTCTCAGTAGCTAGCTGGAGTGGTCGATGCGCACTGGGTTTCTCTCAGTAGCTAGCTGGAGTGGTCCATGCACTGGGCTTCTCTCAGTCCCTACAGTTAATAATTAGTTAGCTGGGTTTGTCTCAGTGCTCACATTATAAAGTTGGTCTGACTTTAACGAAGGAAGATATTAGCTTATTAACCATTAATGGATATTAGGAGTGTGGAATAGTGGCTTCAGGAATAGTGGCTTTTACGACCGTTTAGTATAGTGTCAGCCGACATTAATTTTTTTTAACCGATTAAACGCCGTAAGCGCCATATGGCGCGAGACCTTACATCCTTCGCCACACAAAAATATATAAAATGAACCGTTACGAGCTAACAGCCCCGGTTGGGTTCTGCACATGCCTAGTAGACTAGAGAACGTCACAAAAATGATTATTTCCGGTTGATGCATCGTGCAACAAAAATCCTGCGGTTGAACGCCATTTTTGTTGGTCGAGCTTTTTTTTTTAACTGCTCAAAGATGCTCTCCTGTGAGGACGTTATTTCTCAACTTTTAGCCGACGATTCTGGCGATTCTGGGTCAGATTCATTTGGGGAAGAAGGTGAAGACATCTATGCATACCGAGGAAACACTCTGGATCCAGTTGCTCTAAGAGAAGAGGCGCGCTTGGATGGACTTCTCGATTGTAAGTTTCTTCTAACCTTAGCGCTTCATAGCCTTTGTTTACCATAGTCAACTGAGAGTGTACTATTGCCAAATACTAGCTTATTCTGTTGGTATTCCAAATTCAGACAGGATAGTTATAGAAAAAAAGTTATAGCTAAGAGTGTAGGTTGGAGTTGTTGAGTTGTTGATGTTGATTTTCATTTGAATTTCAATTTTCAAATGTTGACCACAAACTTGATATATATATATCTCTTGTTTTTCCCACCCTCCCCACTACTTTTCCTACAGCATCAGATGATGAGAGTGGAGATGAGGCATCTATGACTCCTTTTGTTACATTGGAGGATGAGGAAGCCTTGCCTGAAGTCTCTACAGGGCGTGGGAACACGACTGGTGCTGGAGTTGTGCGAGGGAGAGGCAGGCGAGGGAGTACTGGCCGAGGGAGAGGCGGGCGAGGGAGTACTGGCCAAGGGGGAAGCAGCTCAAGTGGTAGTGGAGTCGTAAGTGTTGCTAGTGGTCCTCCAAAAGGTACTGGTAGTAGGCGGGCCAGAGGTTATAGGCGTGTGCGAGCATCTGGCACTGGTTCTGTCCGAGCATCTGGCACTGGTTCTGCCCAAGCATCTGGCACTGGTTCTAGGCTAACTGAGGTCACAGGTAAGTGGGAAATAAAGGAGCCAACTCCTTTGAAATTGGACTATACAGCAACAGCTGGTCCAACTTCTTCATTGCTTGGTGCATCAAGTACATTTTTAGATGCATTTTACCTTTTTTTAACTCTTGAAGTGTGGGAACTCCTAGTAGCAGAGACGAACAGTTACGTTTCTAGGATGGCTAGTCTCTCCAGGCCATGGGTAGATACTAATATAGAGGAAATGAAAGCTTTTGTAGGAATGTTAATAATGGGAGTTTCCACACTTCCATACTTAGAATTGTACTGGTCCACTAATCACTCGGATTTGTCTGGATCTTTGGTTCGTAAAGTAATGCCTAGGACTCGGTTTTTGGAGCTAATGCGTTATGTACATGTAAATTCTATTGATGGTTTGTTGGTTACAAATTTGATAGAAGCTTGTTTATTGAATTCATTTATTTTGTTTTCTTCTGTCCGAGCTCCAATATCAGTAAGGAAGGGTAATTATCTAGAAGCTAGGATTGTTCTAGCTAAATCTTTGATTGGTTCTTTCTCTTCTCGGCAGCGTGCAGGTCAACGTTGTAGTCAGGCAAATAGTCAGCTAGATCGCCTCAATTTAAAACTAGGTCATTTCCCACAGTGCTGTGCAAAGAAGCGCTGTGTAGTTTGCATTAGTAAAGGTTACAGGCATGAGGCAAGGTCCCAGTGTTGTTTTTGTAAGGTTCCTTTGTGTGGTGGATCAACAGACCGTGACTGTTTTCGTAAATACCATACCTTGGTGGACTATCAGTAATGTTTATGCACCCCCTGCTCCTTTCTGTGCTTCTCTCTTGTTCCCTGCTCCTTCGTCTACTTCTCTCTTGTTCCCTGCCCCTTTGTCTACTTCTCTCGTTCCCTGTCCCTTCGTCTACTTCTCTCGTCTCTCCAGTATTCAAGTGTTATTCTTATCTTGGTATCTCATGTTTGTGTAGAATAAAAACATGGTGAAATATCATGCCGGAGACCAAGCAAGCTATACCCAAGACTGAGCAAGTTCTACTCTACCCGTGACAGCAAGACCGGAGCTCTACCCAAGACACTCCCTTACATAATTGTGTTTTATATTATGGTTTTATTCTAGTATGTGTTAGCATTTTCACTCTCTTATAATTTGTTTTTTGTATTATTATGTGTTAGCATTTTGATGGGGAAAACAACCCACTGGCTTTGCAGCTGGTAGAGGGTTTGTAAATAGATGCTCCATCTTGTGTTGGCATTATAATGTGTGTATAATAGTGTGAAAATATGAAAATATTCACCCCCAAGAAGATGACAAGGTTTTATAATGCTGGTTAGTTCTGCCCAGTTGGTAAGGAAGGCTCGATTTTTTTACAGGAAGTAGAGCTATCATGTGGCTGAATATGACCCAAGTTTCATGGGTGGAGTCCCTGCAGAACGGAAGATATAAAAATAATAAGTAAAATTCCTCGTTAATTCATGAATAATTTGCCCGCGGCTACTAGGAATACGGCGTGCAATCGGTTAAGTGGAAGAAAGAGATGGCAGATTCGGCCCCTCCAAGAGCCAAAAGAAATGCACCTGTTGCTGTCTATCAGTAGAACCAGATTAACAAGACATTTCCCTATGGAGCATGGAATTATTGATGCCATAAATAGGCATTGCTGAATGTATGTGATGTCATAATGCAAGCCCCCTCCCCCCCATTACATTTGCTATTGCTGCCTGTCAGGGCAGAGGTTCTGCCTTGATAGAACTGGACCATCCCAAGATGTGAGATCATCCAATTCAGTGTATAGAGTAAGGTATCATTACCGAATTTCAATCACAAAGCTAGAAGCTGGAACAAAGTGAAGGCAAAAAAGTGATTAAACTGTATCATCATGGCCCCCGGAGACACACTGCATGACCCCGTGTTCAGTCTGTGGAGAGTGCCCCCACAAAAAAGTGAAATGATCTTTACTATAGCATGAAGAACACAATCAGCTGCATCATGCCTGCATGACTTGTCTTGTGTTAGTCACAATCAGCTGCATCATGTCTGCATGACTTGTCTTGTGTTAGTCACCAGCTGCATCATGCCTGCATGACTTGTCTTGTGTTAGTCACAATCAGCTGCATCATGTCTGCATGACTTGTCTTGTGTTAGTTGCATCATGTCTGCATGACTTGTCTTGTGTTAGTCACAATCAGCTGCATCATGTCTGCATGACTTGTCTTGTGTTAGTCACAATCAGCTGCATCATGTCTGCATGACTTGTCTTGTGTTAGTCACAATCAGCTGCATCATGTCTGCATGACTTGTCTTGTGTTAGTCACAATCAGCTGCATCATGTCTGCATGACTTGTCTTGTGTTAGTCACAATCAGCTGCATCATGTCTGCATGACTTGTCTTGTGTTAGTCACAATCAGCTGCATCATGTCTGCATGACTTGTCTTGTGTTAGTCACAATCAGCTGCATCATGTCTGCATGACTTGTCTTTGTTAGTCAAGAAGACTCAAGAAGAAACAACATGTATACATTGCTTAGCAACGTTCAGACTTCAGGTGTTGAGTGGAGGCGTGTGGTAGTGTATGGTGGAAACTAAAGTAGATGAAAAAAGTTATATTCATATGCTAAACCTTCTCTTAGCAGTGCAATTAAGCACACGCTGAAGTACAATGTTGAGGCTCACGTATACGGAGGCTTGCTCCATGTGATGAACGTACAATTGCCTGAAGCAAAAAGATATTTCATGATCATCCAGCGGCTCACTTCGTTCGATGATTAAATACTTCATTGCTCTTATTAAAATGTTCAGTCTGGGATCTATAGCAATTAAAATGAGAGATGCCAAGCATGAACTAGCTAGCTCTGCCATCTTTAGCTGGCCTGCTTTGAAGTGGTTCAAACTTGTGTGTGATGTAGTCACAAATTGATTTTAAAGCAGATAGACCGGTGTCATGCTGGCTTTAAAAACGGTTGAGTTATGAACAATGACAATAATTATGTTAAAGCTATTCTGGTGCAAATCAGAAAAACAACACTTCAAGTGCACAGAATCAATTGAGCCTTTGTCTTTCATCCGATGCGAAACCACGCATCATGGCTGTATTTTTAGCTGACAGCAAATGCCATAGCAGCATTTAAGGGGAGAGATCTGTGATCTCAACAATTCCCATCACCATAGGCACCTGTCCCTTAACGACCACAACCCACCTTGTTTCCAGACTCTATCTTGGCACAGTTCTTGAAGACAACATCATCATCCCACCTAGAGAGACATAGTGACAAATCATAGTACAGAATGAGCTCTCTCAGCAATAATGAGTATAATGAAAGGAGATGACAGATACAAATCATTTCAACAAACAAGACAATAGGAAGGGAAGGAGAAAGAAAGGAAGGAATGAAGGAAAGAGAGAGGGAAGAAGAAGAAGAAGAAGGGAAAAGCATGCAGGGTTGATCTGGTTGATGAAAAATTAAAGAACCATTGTAAGGGTGATGAGTGCTAGTTGTTTGCAGGTGTTCAAGAAGTGCACATCATTGGGCATGGCTTAGATGAGATTATGAGAACAACACCAGTTCCATGGCGACTAACAGTTCCATGGTGACTAACAGTTCCATGGCTACTAACAGTTCCATGGTGACTAACAGTTCCATGGCTACTAACAGTTCCATGGCTACTAACAGTTCCATGGCTACTAACAGTTCCATGGCTACTAACAGTTCCATGGCTACTAACAGTTCCATGGCGACTAACAGTTCCATGGCTACTAACAGTTCCATGGCTACTAACAGTTCCATGGCTACTAACAGTTCCATGGCTACTAACAGTTCCATGGTGACTAACAGTTCCATGGCTACTAACAGTTCCATGGCTACTAACAGTTCCATGGCTACTAACAGTTCCATGGCTACTAACAGTTCCATGGCTACTAACAGTTCCATGGCGACTAACAGTTCCATGGTGACTAACAGTTCCATGGCTACTAACAGTTCCATGGCTACTAACAGTTCCATGGCGACTAAAAGTTCCATGGCGACTAACAGTTCCATGGCGACTAACAGTTCCATGGCTACTAACAGTTCCATGGCTACTAACAGTTCCATGGCTAATAACAGTTACATGGCTGACAGAACAGAGTGCTAGAACTGGTCTAGGTAAGTTGCTTGTGGGCCAAGACTTGTGGTGAGAGCAGGAGTTGGACAGATTAACGTCCTCACAGGGGCATACTCACTCAAGACATTAATCACAAAAATAAATTATACAATTTTTGAATGGAATTGCTGGCGCTCAACACTGGTCAGGTTTACTTTGACCTATACATGCGCAGGACACTGCTCTTGAGGTGGCAGTCCCTAGATTGGTGGTCTGGCCTGTTTTAAAATGGCAGCAAAAAAACAAACAAGCTTATATCTGAGCAAAAACTTAATGGTGAATCCTTTGCGAAGGTAGTAAGCGTGGAGCCTCAAACACACGCATTCAAACAGTGAATTTTTGCGTTAACATTTTGTACCTATCTATCTTCTTGCCAGACTTAATTTGCGTACAGTATGTCGGTTCGTCATAAACTCCAAATGTCCCATGCATTGCCATGACTAACCTGTTGCTTAATTTAGCACCATCCTGTGTATATTTCTACTTCCCCCTTACCTAACTTCGTCAGAGTACTCAAAATTGTCCATGGATTTTTTTTTAATAACCAGTTTCTATATAACACCTGGAAATTGCTAAAGGGTCTTCATTGTCATAAACACGCTAGACATGTACAACTGCTGGTCAACAAGCAGATGCACATTTTTGTTCTAGGAAGTGACCTCAGAACTTAGTCTTAAGACAACAGGAGGGGGAGGGGAAACCATTACATTGTAACGTCGATAAAGCTTTTATTGTTGGCAGTTATTGTTGGCAGTTATGGTACCAGAAGATTAGCTTGTTTCAAGAGCTTTCCACAATGGTGTCCTTTAGAAGGCTAGTGAGTCTGTAAGATAGCTTGTTTCAAGAGCTTTCCAATGGTGTACTTTATGAAGGATAGTGAGTCTGTAAGATAGCTTGTTTCAAGAGCTTTCCAATGGTGTACTTTATGAAGGCTAGTGAGTCTGTAAGATAGCTTGTTTCAAGAGCTTTCCAATGGTATACTTTATGAAGGCTAGTGAGTCTGTAAGATAGCTTGTTTCAAGAGCTCTCCAATGGTGTACTTTATGAAGGCTGGTGAGTCTGTATGATAGCTTGTTTCAAGAGCTTTCCAATGGTGTACTTTATGAAGGCTAGTGAGTCTGTAAGATAGCTTGTTTCAAGAGCTCTCCAATGGTGTACTTTATGAAGGCTAGTGAGTCTGTAAGATAGCTTGTTTCAAGATCTTTCCAATGGTGTACTTTATGAAGGCTAGTGAGTCTGTAAGATAGTTTGTTGCAAGAGCTCTCCAATGGTGTACTTTATGAATGCTAGTGAGTCTTTAAGATAGCTTGTTTCAAGAGCTTTCCAATGGTGTACCTAGTGAGTCTGTAAGATAGATTGTTTCAAGAGCTTTCCAATGGTGTACTTTATGAAGGCTAGTGAGTCTGTAAGATAGCTTGTTTCAACAGCTATCCAATGGTGTACTTTATGAAGGCTGTAAGATAGCTTGTTTCAAGAGCTTTCCAATGGTGTACTTTATGAAGGCTAGTGAGTCTGTAAGATAGCTTGTTTCAAGAGCTTTCCAATGGTGTACTTTATGAAGGCTAGTGAGTCTGTAAGATAGCTTGTTTCAAGATCTTTCCAATGGTGTACTTTATGAAGGCTAGTGAGTCGGTATGATAGCTTGTTTCAAGAGCTTTCCAATGGTGTACTTATGAAGGTTAGTGAGTCTGTAAGATAGCTTGTTTCAAGAGCTTTTCAATGGTGTACTTATGAAGGCTAGTGAGTCTGTAAGATAGCTTGTTTCAAGAGCTCTCCAATGGTGTACTTTATGAAGGCTAGTGAGTCTGTAAGATAGCTTGTTTCAAGAGCTTTCCAATGGTGTACTTTATGAAGGCTAGTGAGTCTGTAAGATAGCTTGTTTCAAGAGCTTTCCAATGGTATACTTTATGAAGGCTAGTGAGTCTGTAAGATAGCTTGTTTCAAGAGCTCTCCAATGGTGTACTTTATGAAGGCTGGTGAGTCTGTATGATAGCTTGTTTCAAGAGCTTTCCAATGGTGTACTTTATGAAGGCTAGTGAGTCTGTAAGATAGCTTGTTTCAAGAGCTCTCCAATGGTGTACTTTATGAAGGCTAGTGAGTCTGTAAGATAGCTTGTTTCAAGATCTTTCCAATGGTGTACTTTATGAAGGCTAGTGAGTCTGTAAGATAGTTTGTTGCAAGAGCTCTCCAATGGTGTACTTTATGAATGCTAGTGAGTCTTTAAGATAGCTTGTTTCAAGAGCTTTCCAATGGTGTACCTAGTGAGTCTGTAAGATAGATTGTTTCAAGAGCTTTCCAATGGTGTACTTTATGAAGGCTAGTGAGTCTGTAAGATAGCTTGTTTCAACAGCTATCCAATGGTGTACTTTATGAAGGCTGTAAGATAGCTTGTTTCAAGAGCTTTCCAATGGTGTACTTTATGAAGGCTAGTGAGTCTGTAAGATAGCTTGTTTCAAGAGCTTTCCAATGGTGTACTTTATGAAGGCTAGTGAGTCTGTAAGATAGCTTGTTTCAAGATCTTTCCAATGGTGTACTTTATGAAGGCTAGTGAGTCGGTATGATAGCTTGTTTCAAGAGCTTTCCAATGGTGTACTTATGAAGGTTAGTGAGTCTGTAAGATAGCTTGTTTCAAGAGCTTTCCAATGATGTACTTATGAAGGCTAGTGAGTCTGTAAGATAGCTTGTTGCAAGAGCTCTCCAATGGTGTACTTTATGAAGGCTAGTGAGTCTGTAAGATAGCTTGTTTCAAGCGCTTTCCAATGGTGTACTTTATGAAGGCTAGTGAGTCTGTAAGATAGCTTGTTTCAAGAGCTTTCCAATGGTATACTTTATGAAGGCTAGTGAGTCTGTAAGATAGCTTGTTTCAAGAGCTTTCCAATGGTGTACTTTATGAAGGCTAGTGAGTCTGTAAGATAGCTTGTTTCAAGAGCTTTCCAATGGTGTACTTTATGAAGGCTAGTGAGTCTGTAAGATAGCTTGTTTCAAGAGCTTTCCAATGGTGTACTTTATGAAGGCTAGTGAGTCTGTAAGATAGCTTGTTTCAAGATCTTTCCAATGGTGTACTTTATGAAGGCTAGTGAGTCTGTATGATAGCTTGTTTCAAGAGCTTTCCAATGGTGTACTTATGAAGGTTAGTGAGTCTGTAAGATAGCTTGTTTCAAGAGCTCTCCAATGGTGTACTTTATGAAGGCTAGTGAGTCTGTAAGATAGCTTGTTGCAAGAGCTTTCCAATGGTGTACTTTATGAAGGCTGGTGAGTCTGTATGATAGCTTGTTTCAAGAGCTTTCCAATGGTGTACTTATGAAGGCTAGTGAGTCTGTAAGATAGCTTGTTTCAAGAGCTCTCCAATGGTGTACTTTATGAAGGCTAGTGAGTCTGTAAGATAGCTTGTTTCAAGAGCTTTCCAATGGTGTACTTTATGAAGGCTAGTGAGTCTGTAAGATAGCTTGTTTCAAGAGCTTTCCAATGGTGTACTTTATGAAGGCTAGTGGGTCTGTAAGATAGCTTGTTTCAAGAGCTTTCCAATGGTGTACTTTATGAAGGCTAGTGAGTCTGTAAGATAGCTTGTTTCAAGAGCTTTCCAATGGTGTACTTTATGAAGGCTAGTGAGTCTGTAAGATAGCTTGTTTCAAGAGCTTTCCAATGGTGTACTTTATGAAGGCTAGTGAGTCTGTAAGATAGCTTGTTTCAAGAGCTTTCCAATGGTGTACTTTATGAAGGCTAGTGAGTCTTTAAGATAGCTTGTTTCAAGAGCTCTCCAATGGTGTACTTTATGAAGGCTAGTGAGTCTGTAAGATAGCTTGTTTCAAGAGCTTTCCAATGGTGTACTTTATGAAGGCTAGTGAGTCTGTAAGATAGAGAGCTTTCCAATGGTGTACTTTATGAAGGCTAGTGAGTCTGTAAGATAGCTTGTTTCAAGAGCTTTCCAATGGTGTACTTTATGAAGGCTAGTGAGTCTGTACATTGATGAGTGATTACTAATACACTCCCCTGCCCTGACCTCCTTAAACATTCTCACAACACCACAGACCCACAGACTGCCTGTCATTCTCAGGATGTGCTGAGAATGAGTAACGAACCACTTAAACAAGTTGTTTCAACAGCTATAAACTCTCAGCGTGCCTTTAATACTTCGCTTTGGTGGTCAACTGGCATACTAATATTCCAAATGTTCAATTTCAGAATAAAGTTGTTGGTAATGATCATCTCAGGTTGTTGGTGAGGATCATCTCAGTTTGTTGGTAAGGATCATCTCAGGTCGTTGGTAAGGATCGTCTCAAGTTGTTGGCAAGGATCATCTCAAGTTGTTGGTAAGGATCATCAGCAATCAAGCTAATTCGTATGCTGTGTTACAAATGAATGACCTGCACTCAATTCTGCTGTTTGGTTTGTCAAGTTCTCACTTCCAGGAAACTTTTGCAAAATCCTAAGGCTACATGGTCCAGTCCACAATATCAAGCAGACAGATGATGTCTAGTGTCCTCCAATGACTTAGACTTTGTGTGAACTCTGTAAGCTCCTCCAATGCTCAACAATAATACATATAGAGGACAACAAACGAACAAACAAACAAATAAAACTTACAAATGATAAATAGCTTGAAACAACCACAAAAATGTTATCATATTGAAACAAACTGGTTGACCTAAATTAAAGGAAACAAGCTGTACCTGTGCTGACCACAATTAGATGACCACTTAACACCAAAAAAAATGCACGCCAATATATATATACTGCTTTTTAAAATCAATATGTGGTAAAGGATCACCAAACTGGTCGTGGTATGTATCGGGACAGCCTTGCTTTCCTTCAAGGTCAATGCAACCTACATGGTTTATATGAATACATTATTTATATCAATACATTGTTTATATGAATACATTGTTTATATGAAGCACTCGTAGGCAAGGCTTTTCGCTAAAGAGCAAGCCCTATTGCTGGTGCCATTGACCAGGTGGTCGAGTGACTCCTGGGTCATGTTTCAACAGGTATACACACACACACCAAAGTGGCCCGTTCCAGAGGGTAATGACCTGCCCCTTTCCACTATTAAATTCAATTACTTGATTGCTCACTCTAGCAGGGTTTCATTTAGGAGGGGGGGGGGGGGGGGTTGCCCCCCCTTGGAACCTTCCCCCCCCCCCCCCCTTGGAAATTGTATTATTAAAATTCTTATTGATGTTGAAAGTGCTTGACATCATGCCCCCCCCCCCCCCCCCCCCTTAATATCCAGATTCCTCCAGTTGCCCCCCCTTGGACAATTTTCTAAATGAAACCCTGACTCTCATCTTTTATGCACAACTAGCAGAGAGAGTTCAGGGGTTAAGTGTGCAGCAGTATAGCCAGGATTCAGGGTCGAGCGTGTGTGTGTGTGCATGCGTGTGTAAGGAAAAGGGGAGGAGTTGTGGGCCAACCAGTATAGCCATGGGTGTGGATTGTGTGTGGTGTGTAAGGGGAGAGCTCTGGGAATCAATGCACGAGAACATTCCTCTTTGCTCTCCCATGATTGTGGCTTTGATCTATCGAGGGAGCAGCTGCTTTATAGCCAACCATTTGGCATGGTTATAGCTATGCAACATATAAAGTAGAGCACAAAGAGAGATCTGCCATATATCAAGTCTATACAGTGAAGTGTACAGAATCTATGGAGCTCCAATATCAAGTCTATACAGTGAAGTGCACAGAATCTATGGAGCTCCAATATCAAGTCTATACAGTGAAGTGCACAGAATCTATGGAAAAGCTCCAATATCAAGTCTATACAGTGAAGTGTACAGAATCTATGGAAAAGCTCCAATATCAAGTCTATACAGTGAAGTGTACAGAATCTGTGGAGCTCCAATATCAAGTCTATACAGTGAAGTGTACAGAATCTATGGAGCTCCAATATCAAGTCTATACAGTGAAGTGTAGAGAATCTATGGAGCTCCAATATCAAGTCTATACAGTGAAGTGTACAGAATCTGTGGAGCTCCAATATCAAGTCTATACAGTGAAGTGTACAGAATCTATGGAGCTCCAATATCAAGTCTATACAGTGAAGTGTACAGAATCTATGGAGCTCCAATATCAAGTCTATACAGTGAAGTGTAGAGAATCTATGGAGCTCCAATATCAAGTCTATACAGTGAAGTGTACAGAATCTATGGAGCTCCAATATCAAGTCTATACAGTGAAGTGTACAGAATCTATGGAGCTCCAATATCAAGTCTATACAGTGAAGTGTAGAGAATCTATGGAGCTCCAATATCAAGTCTATACAGTGAAGTGTACAGAATCTATGGAGCTCCAATATCATGTCTATACAGTGAAATATACAGAATCTATGGAGCTCCAATATCAAGTCTATACAGTGAAGTGTATAGAATCTATGGAGCTCCAATATCAAGTCTATACAGTGAAGTGTATAGAATCTATGGAGCTCCAATATCAAGTCTATACAGTGAAGTGTACAGAATCTATGGAGCTCCAATATCATGTCTATACAGTGAAGTGTACAGAATCTATGGAAAAGCTCCAATATCAAGTCTATACAGTGAAGTGTACAGAATCTATGGTGCTCCAATATCAAGTCTATACAGTGAAGTGTACAGAATCTATGGAAAAGCTCCAATATCAAGTCTATACAGTGAAGTGTATAGAATCTATGGAGCTCCAATATCAAGTCTATACAGTGAAGTGTATAGAATCTATGGAGCTCCAATATCAAGTCTATACAGTGAAATATACAGAATCTATGGAGCTCCAATATCAAGTCTATACAGTGAAGTGTACAGAATCTATGGAGCTCCAATATCAAGTCTATACAGTGAAGTGTACAGAATCTATGGAGCTCCAATATCAAGTCTATACAGTGAAGTGTATAGAATCTATGGAGCTCCAATATCAAGTCTATACAGTGAAGTGTACAGAATCTATGGTGCTCCAATATCATGTCTATACAGTGAAGTGTACAGAATCTATGGAGCTCCAATATCAAGTCTATACAGTGAAGTGTACAGAATCTATGGAGCTCCAATATCAAGTCTATACAGTGAAGTGTATAGAATCTATGGAGCTCCAATATCAAGTCTATACAGTGAAGTGTACAGAATCTATGGAGCTCCAATATCAAGTCTATACAGTGAAGTGTACAGAATCTATGGAGCTCCAATATCAAGTCTATACAGTGAAGTGTACAGAATCTATGGAGCTCCAATATCAAGTCTATACAGTGAAGTGTACAGAATCTATGGAGCTCGGGAAATTTATGCCATGGTTTAGTTCCCTTATTAAACATGATTAACAAATGTCCCATCAAAGAAATACAATGTTTTTAAAACCAATTAATAAGCAGATCTCTGCCACATTTTTTTTAAATAACTTCATAATGGCAATTGAATCAGTCTAATGAGCCAAAGCATTTGCGCCAGACACCTGCAGTGCTCAAGCCTGTGCCACATCCTGACAGACTACTTCACCAAATAACCAGAGGGAATACATTCTGAGGACGTCATGGAGGCGGCACGTTTCATCACCAAGATTGTTTGTCGCTACAGTTCCATCCAAGCGCTCATCATCAACCAGAGCCACGAGCTTTGCAACAAGGTCAACGATGATGCCTGCCCCGCCTTGGGGATACATGATGACATAACTACTGCACATCTCTCCCAATTGCAACGGCCAGTGTGAGAGGACAGTGCCATACTTACTTGATGCTGTTGCGGGAGTGTCACATACTTTGAAGTGGAGCAACGGAGAATAATGGGTACCTATCCCTCCCTACCTTGACAAACTCGCCATGTCTTGTATAAATAAGTCAGACAAAAAGCAACTCTTGAAGACGTATAAAAATGAAGCAAATACAGTCCAAAGTTTGCTGATGAATAAGGATTATTAACAAACTTTATTAACAAACTTTAAAAAGTTGGAGGCATTATTTGAAAACTTATATATATATTTACTTTTTTCCTTTCTTTGTAACACCAAAATTACCCTCCCCCCCCCCCCCCCCCCCCCCCCGACAGGGTTTCATTTAGGGGGGGGGCTTTTTGCTCCCCCCCCTCTTGGAAATTGTATTTTATTAAAATTCATTCGAAACTGTCACATCTTTGACCATCAGGCCCCCCCCCCTTAAAATCCAGATTCCTCCAGTTGACCCCCTTGGACAATTTTCTAAAATGAAACCCTGAGGTCCCAATTCTAATTATTGGAACCCCCTGTATCAAACCCTTTTTTTAATCTTTTTTTTTGGTACAGCAGCACTCTCCACTTTTCCTTGGTCAAGTATTCGTCAGAAGACCAAGATGAGGAGATGAATTTCTGGACCCCTGCCTTATGGCCGCAGGATATCCATCAGCACTCCACCAAACAGAGACACTTTATTCCTTGCCTTTGGAAGGAGCCCAGGCTCATAGTGGGGGAGAACTTTCCTGTTGGAGAGCAAAGGACCAGGGTTGAAATACGAGCAGGCAGTCTTGGACACTCGTATGCCGTCAGCAAGGGGGGAGAAATTGGCTCCTCACTGGACAGGGCCCTTCAAGATCATTGTCATCCACAAGGAAGTGATTCTGCTGGAAGGGACGAAGACCAGCACTAAACATGACCACACCCAACTGCTTCCAAAGCTTAAGCATCACACAAACCTTCTGCCAGTTCTGTTCCTGCAACACGTTCTGTTCTTGCAACAAGTTCTGTTCCTGCAACTCCTTCTGTTCCTGCAACAAGTTGTGTTCCTGCAACAAGTTCTGTTCCTGCAACACTTTCTGTTCCTGCAACACCTTCTGTTCCTGCAACAAGTTCTGTTCCTGCAACACGTTCTGTTCCTGCAACTCCTTCTGTTCCTGCAACTCCTTCTGTTCCTGCAACAAGTTCTGTTCCTGCAACACCTTCTGTTCCTGCAACACCTTCTGTTCCTGCAACAAGTTCTGTTCCTGCAACACGTTCTGTTCCTGCAACACGTTCTGCTCCTGCAACAAGTTCTGTTCCTGCAACACGTTCTGCTCCTGCAACAAGTTCTGTTCCTGCAACACGTTCTGTTCCTGCAACAAGTTCTGCTCCTGCAACACCTTCTGTTCCTGCAACACCTTCTGTTCCTGCAACAAGTTCTGCTCCTGCAACAAGTTCTGCTCCTGCAACAAGTTCTGTTCCTGCAACACCTTCTGTTCCTGCAACAAGTTCTGTTCCTGCAACAAGTTCTGCTCCTGCAACAAGTTCTGTTCCTGCAACACCTTCTGTTCCTGCAACACGTTCTGCTCCTGCAACAAGTTCTGTTCCTGCAACAAGTTCCGTTCCTGCAACAAGTTCTGTTCCTGCAACACGTTCTGTTCCTGCAACAAGTTGTGTTCCTGCAACAAGTCCCACCACTTGCAAGCAACTCGTGTATCAAACTTCTCTTTTGCACCCACCAAGAAATGTTCACAGAGTTTGTGCGAGGAGACTGGTTACACCCACCCATCCTTCCCCTTGCATTGAACAATCCTGACAGGCTGCCGGAGCGGCCTTGGCTGATGCAAGTGTGGATCAAAACCCGTCCATACAAGCCCTACAACATAAAGTGCACCTCACAGCCAGGAATAACTGTGGCATGAGGGCAATGGATGTTTTCTCTGAAGCATCTCCTACTTCCATACTGGTGCTCTGTGTGATCACTCCCATTTTTGGAGCCTCCATATATAATAAACAGTTTCCCAACATTGCCAGCAGGGAGGAGGGTTGCGCCACCTCCAGGTGCACTGCTTGTCCCAGTGCCACAGAACTGGAGGTCTATGCACAGCTGCTTCCCTCCTCCTGCAACACCAGTATATACTTACTCAATATGCCAGGCAGAACAGATATGCTAATGGCAGTGTTATCACCCTATATATATATCAGCCATTGCACCTATGGCCAAATAAATGTTTGTCAAAAATGTAAGGGAAGTATTTTTTATCTGTTTTGGGAGTGTGGATCAAGAGAGCTAACTCTGAAGATTATGTACTTAGCCACCTACGATTGCAGGAGAGTGGGTCATGATCAGATCTCTGACAATTGTCACTGAATTTCACGACCAAGGTCTCTCATCAGAACTCTTTGAATGCGGTCTAGTTAATTAATTACCCATCACTCAGGAAGCTATTTTCAAGAAAATCCGAAAAACAAATAATTATTGTAAAATTCTCGTCTATGCTGATTATGCTGATTAGTCTATGCTGATAATGAATCCACCCACGACCACAAGTGAGCGACCGACCTGAGAAGCTGTCCTAGCAAGAATGCTGGTTATAAGGAAGCTTAAAAGGCTAACTATTATACCTAAAGCACTTGTAGAACTCGTTATCTAAGCATATCAGTCATCTAGTAGACTATCTAAAGCGCTTGACATCTTTCACCCTCTGCTACTAGCTCTCGTGCTAATGTCTGTTCTAGATCAGCAACAAAGCTTATAATGCACCAGAACTAGGACCTACCAGTGTGGTGCTCTTTCAACATAGCTATGTGAAGACTACAGATAGCTGTAGCCATGGCAGCCTGCTATTGTACTAATCTTGCTCACCATGGATGAAAACTTACCCCAATTTACCCGGGGACATGCAACTACTTTTGTATTCTCAATGAACTCTCAGTTGACATGATAACATCACAATAACCTCCTCAATAATCAACTTGAAATTTATTCTCTCGACGTTTCAACACCCAAACCAAGTGCTGTCAGGAAGGTTAAATATGGATGTACTGTTCATACTTGTAATAGTTGTATAGCATAATTATATCTTATGGCATAATACATTTTCACAAAAATGCGAATCAACTGTGCTGTTTGAGTCATAGGAATGTGTGCAGTGTGTGTGTGTGTGTGTCTATAAATAGCATCAACATTCCACCTCATCAATGGATATGGGTATTCATAGCACAACATGGGTCAACATACTACTACGTTGACCTGGGTCTACATACCATGCCATGGAAACATTGACCTCCACTCCCACTCTAATCCAGTCTGATTATGAAGTACACATTTTTGAAGTGTTCTTTTACCTGCTTGGTTCTTTTACCTGCTTGGTCTCTACCCCTCAGTTTACCATAAACAACAAGTGGGTCACTTTTCTATGGGAGGGGTCATGAAATATTCTGTAATTATATTTAGCAAATTATGCACAGCTGGCAGCCTGCAGCCCATATAATTAAAAGCCGTTGTTGAGCTGTCACTTATATAGAAGACTTAGTGTCAGTAACAATAAATCCTTCCATTATGCTTTTATTTAAAAACCAGTAACTAAGAATATCGGGTTCACCTGTAAAAGGAAACAAGATTGTGTCCCAGAGTTGGATGAACTGCTACAACTTGCTTGCTTTTTGTTGAAATTATTAAAAAATGCACCCAAAATTTGTAACATTATTATTGCTATTATTCCTTGCAGTAAAATGTCGGTGCTTGAAGAGAGCTGTAGCCTTGTAAGGTACAGCGTACAGTGAGGACTAGTATACTCCTTTATCCTAATCACCTTAATTAAAAATCCTCACAGACTGCCTGTCACCACTTTCCATTCACAGGTTGTGTACCAGAACCACACAACCACATTACAAGTGGGAAGTTTGTTTGTTGGGTCAAAAGTTATCCATCAATGTCTGCCAGTGATTCTTGGTGTTCAATCATTATTGACCTCACACTTCCCTTCCTAAATTCCGAAGGGAAAGACTTACCTCTGTACCTTATGTGTACCTTATGTGGTTGTGTTACATAATCTGCACATGGGAAATGGTTACAGGCACTTGATGATTTTAGAGGACGGCGACCAGGAAGGTGCAGTTGTAGACTGTACAGACTTACTAGCCTTTTATAACGTACATCCTTGGAAAGCTCTTGAAACAAGCCTATCTTCTAGTATCTTCTAGTGCCAAGTAAGTAACTAAAATTTATGAAGATCACAAATTCTGGGTACTTAAAAAAAAATTTTTTTTGTATATATACATACATGTGTATATATGTATGTATATATGTATGTATATATATATACATACATATACACCCCCTTAACCCCCTCACCATCAAAAGCACCATATGACGCTCTGGATTTCGTCAATCGAAAAAGCATGCGCACGACCGTTTATGCCCAATAATTTTTATACCACAAAATAGCTTATTTCCTGCCCTATTTTTGCTCGTAATTTGTGTTACTGGAGTAACTAAGGGGGGAAATCTTGAAACGCAAACAGTTCGTGGTTTTGACGACAATGTCTAGGCAACTGAGTATAGCAGAAGTAATTTTTTTTAGTGACAGGCGGTACTCTTGACTCATCTGAAGAAGGTTCTAGTGAGGGAGAAGATTGTGGCATCCTTTATTACTTGAGAGAGCCTTCTTCCGATGTAGAGCCTTGAATAATGTTGGAGCGCGGGTGGATGGGCTTAGCGCAGCAAAAAGGATGGTTTGATCGTTGACGAGGAAGGCATAGATAAGAAGAGTCCTCGGGTTTGTAAACAGGATCTAGCTATAGCATTAAGGCTGGTTCACAATATGACGCTAGCCCAGCGTTTCGTTTCGTCTCCGTTTCTTCTCCGTCTAGCGTTTGGTATTGTCTGTTCACAAATTAGCGTTTCACCGTTTCGTTCCGTCACTGCAAGCCAAATTTGAGGTTCGACCCTTTACCTTGCCACACCCTCGACTACGGCTGGCTAGCTATGACTCGAAGTTCGGCAGTGAAGCAGGCTATTATTTTGATTATTTTTGATTATTTTGCTCAGGAGGCGGAGGAGGAGGAATAGGAGATAGGAGAAGGCAGAACAGAGTGTGGGTACATCCAATATTTAGAATGCGAAGACAGCAAGGCGAGTATCACAACCTGTTCAGGAGATGCGTCTGTCAGATCCAGAAAGCCATTTCAGGTATCTGCGGATGTCTGATAATGAAGATGGTAGTAGAAACATGATTGATGGTGGGTGGAGAGGAGATGAAGAACCAAAATACGGGAATGACATCAATTGGTCATGCTGGCAGCAACAGGTTTGCCATAATTTATCTATATAGTTGCATATGCGTTGTTTATTTCTTTTTATTAAGACATTCTCAGTCTGCTGTGGAGATCAGGGAAGGTTTCAAAGAATACTTCTGTACTCCTGCTGGAGAAGTTGATTGGCAGTACAGCTATGTTCGCAGAACTCAACTAATTATTTATATCATTCATTCACTGAACAAAATGCGATGTAATATAATGCACTAGTTCAATAGTTGTAATAATCCATAGAATCATGGGAATGAGGGGTAGTGGGGTGAAAGGTTTCTGAAGAGGGATCATTCAACCTCACTACATACTTCTTGTGCTCACTGGACACCACAACAGGCCCAGCATCTCCAGACTTCTTCTTCTTGGTCTTTTTCAGTTCCCTCACAAATTTGTCCCTCAAAATCCTCCACCTTTTGATGCATCCAACCGCTGTGTAGCCTTCTCCCAACCTAAACAATATTATGAATATTATGGGAATATGACGACTACTAAGATAATTTAATTCAGTAGCTACGTAGTTTACCTTGCTAGCAACCTCTTTCCACGCATTCTCTTTAGCTCGTAGATCCTTGTAAGAGCTTGATCCTACCTTCCAAAGACATACAAAGCTTCGCACAGCCTCAACTAACTCCATTTTCGACTGGCAAATTGGCATTAATTAGAACTACGATATGAGACGTGAAAATATGAAGCAATCTGATTGGTCAAGCTAGCGTCAACAGATGCTAGAATAGAACTCAAGTCTAATCTAGCGGTTCTCTCCGTTTCTTCTTTTCTTCAAAACGGAGCATGTTCACAAATTGACGGTATGACGCTAGGTAACGGAACGGAACGAAACGCTGGGCTAGCGTCATATTGTGAACCAGCCTTTAGTCTGTTTGTTGTTTAAAAGGCAGCAGTTAGTTTCCCTCGGGTAAGTGCCTATAGCTGGCCTCCCAGTATATCCTGTGACTTCGTTTAGTTTATACTCATAGATTTAATGATGGAGGTGATGATGCTAGAGGACTAGCTTCGCTTTTGCTTTGTTGTGTTGGATATTTCCTCTAAGCTGCCTAAATGTTGCTACTTCCAAAAAGACTCCAAGCAACGAGAGATTGTGTGTGATGATACAGGTAGTGGACAACAACAATAAATAAAGTTAGAAAGTGTTTACAAGCCCTGGGGACTCTGAAGCTCCATGTTGCACTTTGTAGCTGACTTGCGGTCGTCCTCCACTACTCAGCAATAATACACGCAAACAAAATACAGCTATATAAGAAGAAAACAAGACTGTACTCACACCAGTTAGATGACCCTTTACCATTTAAAAGTATACCAATATTGTACATATTCTGATTGGTGTATATGATTTTAAATGGTAAGGGGTCATCTAACTGGTTGTGGTCTACATGAGCACAACCTTGTTTCCTTTTGTTTTAATAGGTCAAGCCCATATACACTTTCTCTCGATATTCAACTTAATCACACAAGTGAGTCATTAATTTATTATAATCAAAAAAAAATCCTCTTTTGTTTATTAAAGTGTCTTGTTTTAAAAAAGGTTGGAGAGCTACCTCACTCCAGCAACACCAGTGTCCAAGGTTGGAGAGCTACCACACTCCAGCAACACCAGTGTCCAAGGTTGGAGAGCTACTTCACTCCAGCAACACCAGTGTCCAAGGTTGGAGAGCTACCACACTCCAGCAACACCAGTGTCCAAGGTTGGAGAGCTACCTCACTCCAGCAACACCAGTGTCCAAGGTTGGAGAGCTACCTCACTCCAGCAACACCAGTGTCCAAGGTTGGAGAGCTACCACACTCCAGCAACACCAGTGTCCAAGGTTGGAGAGCTACCTCACTCCAGCAACACCAGTGTCCAAGGTTGGAGAGCAGCCTCACTCCAGCAACACCAGTGTCCAAGGTTGGAGAGCTACCTCACTCCAGCAACACCAGTGTCCAAGGTTGGAGAGCTACCACACTCCAGCAACACCAGTGTCCAAGGTTGGAGAGCTACCTCACTCCAGCAACACCAGTGTCCAAGGTTGGAGAGCAGCCTCACTCTAGCAACACCAGTGTCCAAGGTTGGAGAGCTACCTCACTCCAGCAACACCAGTGTCCAAGGTTGGAGAGCTGCCACACTCCAGCAACACCAGTGTCCAAGGTTGGAGAGCTACCTCACTCCAGCAACACCAGTGTCCAAGGTTGGAGAGCCACCTCACTCTAGCAACACCAGTGTCCAAGGTTGGAGAGCTACCTCACTCCAGCAACACCAGTGTCCAAGGTTGGAGAGCTGCCTCACTCTAGCAACACCAGTGTCCAAGGTTGGAGAGCTACCACACTCCAGCAACACTAGTGTCCAAGGTTGGAGAGCTACCTCACTCCAGCAACACCAGTGTCCAAGGTTGGAGAGCTACCACACTCCAACAACACCAGTGTCCAAGGTTGGAGAGCCACCTCACTCTAGCAACACCAGTGTCCAAGGTTGGAGAGCTGCCTCACTCCAGCAACACCAGTGTCCAAGGTTGGAGAGCTACCACACTCCAGCAACACCAGTGTCCAAGGTTGGAGAGCTACCACACTCCAGCAACACTAGTGTCCAAGGTTGGAGAGCTCCCTCACTCCAGCAACACCAGTGTCCAAGGTTGGAGAGCTACCACACTCCAGCAACACCAGTGTCCAAGGTTGGAGAGCTACCTCACTCCAGCAACACCAGTGTCCAAGGTTGGAGAGCTACCACACTCCAGCAACACCAGTGTCCAAGGTTGGAGAGCTACCACACTCCAGCAACACCAGTGTCCAAGGTTGGAGAGCTACCACACTCCAGCAACACCAGTGTCCAAGGTTGGAGAGCTACCACACTCCAGCAACACCAGTGTCCAAGGTTGGAGAGCTACTTCACTCCAGCAACACCAGTGTCCAAGGTTGGAGAGCTACCACACTCCAGCAACTCCAGTGTCCAAGGTTGGAGAGCTACCACACTCCAGCAACACCAGTGTCCAAGGTTGGAGAGCTACCACACTCCAGCAACACCAGTGTCCAAGGTTGGAGAGCTACCACACTCCAGGAACACCAGTGTCCAAGGTTGGAGAGCTACCACACTCCAGCAACACCAGTGTCCAAGGTTGGAGAGCTGCCTCACTCCAGCAACACCAGTGTCCAAGGTTGGAGAGCTACCTCACTCCAGGAACACCAGTGTCCAAGGTTGGAGAGCTACCACACTCCAGCAACACCAGTGTCCAAGGTTGGAGAGCTACCAGACTCCAGCAACACCAGTGTCCAAGGTTGGAGAGCTACTTCACTCCAGCAACACCAGTGTCCAAGGTTGGAGAGCTACCACACTCCAGCAACACCAGTGTCCAAGGTTGGAGAGCTACCACACTCCAGCAACACCAGTGTCCAAGGTTGGAGAGCTACCTCACTCCAGCAACACCAGTGTCCAAGGTTGGAGAGCAGCCTCACTCCAGCAACACCAGTGTCCAAGGTTGGAGAGCTACCACACTCCAGCAACACCAGTGTCCAAGGTTGGAGAGCTACCTCACTCCAGCAACACCAGTGTCCAAGGTTGGAGAGCTACCACACTCCAGCAACACCAGTGTCCAAGGTTGGAGAGCTACCACACTCCAGCAACACCAGTGTCCAAGGTTGGAGAGCTACCTCACTCTAGCAACACCAGTGTCCAAGGTTGGAGAGCTATCTCACTCTAGCAACACCAGTGTCCAAGGTTGGAGAGCTACCACACTCCAGCAACACCAGTGTCCAAGGTTGGAGAGCTACCTCACTCCAGCAACACCAGTGTCCAAGGTTGGAGAGCTCCCTTACTCCAGGAACACCAGTGTCCAAGGTTGGAGAGCTACCACACTCCAGCAACACCAGTGTCCAAGGTTGGAGAGCTACCACACTCCAGCAACACCAGTGTCCAAGGTTGGAGAGCTACCTCACTCTAGCAACACCAGTGTCCAAGGTTGGAGAGCAACCTCACTCTAGCAACACCAGTGTCCAAGGTTGGAGAGCTACCTCACTCCAGCAACACCAGTGTCCAAGGTTGGAGAGCTACCACACTCCAGCAACACCAGTGTCCAAGGTTGGAGAGCTACCACACTCCAGCAACACCAGTGTCCAAGGTTGGAGAGCTACCTCACTCCAGCAACACCAGTGTCCAAGGTTGGAGAGCTCCCTCACTCCAGCAACACCAGTGTCCAAGGTTGGAGAGCTACCACACTCCAGCAACACCAGTGTCCAAGGTTGGAGAGCTACCACACTCCAGCAACACCAGTGTCCAAGGTTGGAGAGCTACCTCACTCCAGCAACACCAGTGTCCAAGGTTGGAGAGCTACCACACTCCAGCAACACCAGTGTCCAAGGTTGGAGAGCTACCACACTCCAGCAACACCAGTGTCCAAGGTTGGAGAGCTACCACACTCCAGCAACACCAGTGTCCAAGGTTGGAGAGCTACCTCACTCCAGCAACACCAGTGTCCAAGGTTGGAGAGCTACCACACTCCAGCAACACCAGTGTCCAAGGTTGGAGAGCTACCACACTCCAGCAACACCAGTGTCCAAGGTTGGAGAGCTATCTCACTCCAGCAACACCAGTGTCCAAGGTTGGAGAGCTACCACACTCCAGCAACACCAGTGTCCAAGGTTGGAGAGCTACCACACTCCAGCAACACCAGTGTCCAAGGTTGGAGAGCTATCTCACTCCAGCAACACCAGTGTCCAAGGTTGGAGAGCTACCTCACTCCAGCAACACCAGTGTCCAAGGTTGGAGAGCTATACCTCACTCCAGCAACACCAGTGTCCAAGGTTGGAGAGCTCCCTCACTCCAGCAACACCAGTGTCCAAGGTTGGAGAGCTACCACACTCCAGCAACACCAGTGTCCAAGGTTGGAGAGCTACCACACTCCAGCAACACCAGTGTCCAAGGTTGGAGAGCTACCACACTCCAGCAACACCAGTGTCCAAGGTTGGAGAGCTACCACACTCCAGCAACACCAGTGTCCAAGGTTGGAGAGCTACCTCACTCCAGCAACACCAGTGTCCAAGGTTGGAGAGCTACCACACTCCAGCAACACCAGTGTCCAAGGTTGGAGAGCTACCACACTCCAGCAACACCAGTGTCCAAGGTTGGAGAGCTACCACACTCCAGCAACACCAGTGTCCAAGGTTGGAGAGCTACCTCACTCTAGCAACACCAGTGTCCAAGGTTGGAGAGCTACCTCACTCCAGCAACACCAGTGTCCAAGGTTGGAGAGCTCCCTCACTCCAGCAACACCAGTGTCCAAGGTTGGAGAGCTGCCTCACTCCAGCAACACCAGTGTCCAAGGTTGGAGAGCTACCACACTCCAGCAACACCAGTGTCCAAGGTTGGAGAGCTACCTCACTCCAGCAACACCAGTGTCCAAGGTTGGAGAGCTACCACACTCCAGCAACACTAGTGTCCAAGGTTGGAGAGCTACCACACTCCAGCAACACCAGTGTCCAAGGTTGGAGAGCTACCTCACTCTAGCAACACCAGTGTCCAAGGTTGGAGAGCTACCTCACTCCAGCAACACCAGTGTCCAAGGTTGGAGAGCTACCACACTCCAGCAACACCAGTGTCCAAGGTTGGAGAGCTACCTCACTCCAGCAACACCAGTGTCCAAGGTTGGAGAGCTACCACACTCCAGCAACACCAGTGTCCAAGGTTGGAGAGCTACCACACTCCAGCAACACCAGTGTCCAAGGTTGGAGAGCTACCTCACTCCAGCAACACCAGTGTCCAAGGTTGGAGAGCTACCACACTCCAGCAACACCAGTGTCCAAGGTTGGAGAGCTACCACACTCCAGCAACACCAGTGTCCAAGGTTGGAGAGCTACTTCACTCCAGCAACACCAGTGTCCAAGGTTGGAGAGCTACCACACTCCAGCAACACCAGTGTCCAAGGTTGGAGAGCTACCTCACTCCAGCAACACCAGTGTCCAAGGTTGGAGAGCTACCACACTCCAGCAACACCAGTGTCCAAGGTTGGAGAGCTACCACACTCCAGCAACACCAGTGTCCAAGGTTGGAGAGCTACTTCACTCCAGCAACACCAGTGTCCAAGGTTGGAGAGCTACCACACTCCAGCAACACCAGTGTCCAAGGTTGGAGAGCTACCTCACTCCAGCAACACCAGTGTCCAAGGTTGGAGAGCTACCACACTCTAGCAACACCAGTGTCCAAGGTTGGAGAGCTACCACACTCCAGCAACACCAGTGTCCAAGGTTGGAGAGCTACCTCACTCCAGCAACACCAGTGTCCAAGGTTGGAGAGCTACCTCACTACAGCAACACCAGTGTCCAAGGTTGGAGAGCTGCCACACTCCAGCAACACCAGTGTCCAAGGTTGGAGAGCTGCCACACTCCAGCAACACCAGTGTCCAAGGTTGGAGAGCTACCTCACTCCAGCAACACCAGTGTCCAAGGTTGGAGAGCTACCACACACCAGCAACACTAGTGTCCAAGGTTGGAGAGCTACCACACTCCAGCAACACCAGTGTCCAAGGTTGGAGAGCTACCTCACTCCAGCAACACCAGTGTCCAAGGTTGGAGAGCTACCACACTCCAGCAACACCAGTGTCCAAGGTTGGAGAGCTACCACACTCCAGCAACACCAGTGTCCAAGGTTGGAGAGCTACCTCACTCCAGCAACACCAGTGTCCAAGGTTGGAGAGCTACCACACTCCAGCAACACCAGTGTCCAAGGTTGGAGAGCTACCTCACTCCAGCAACACCAGTGTCCAAGGTTGGAGAGCTACCACACTCCAGCAACACCAGTGTCCAAGGTTGGAGAGCTACCACACTCCAGCAACACCAGTGTCCAAGGTTGGAGAGCTACCCACTCCAGCAACACCAGTGTCCAAGGTTGGAGAGCTACCACACTCCAGCAACACCAGTGTCCAAGGTTGGAGAGCTACCTCACTCCAGCAACACCAGTGTCCAAGGTTGGAGAGCTACCACACTCTAGCAACACCAGTGTCCAAGGTTGGAGAGCTACCCACTCCAGCAACACCAGTGTCCAAGGTTGGAGAGCTACCATACTCCAGCAACACCAGTGTCCAAGGTTGGAGAGCTACCTCACTCCAGCAACACCAGTGTCCAAGGTTGGAGAGCTATACCTCACTCCAGCAACACCAGTGTCCAAGGTTGGAGAGCTACCACACTCCAGCAACACCAGTGTCCAAGGTTGGAGAGCTACCACACTCCAGCAACACCAGTGTCCAAGGTTGGAGAGCTACCTCACTCTAGCAACACCAGTGTCCAAGGTTGGAGAGCTACCACACTCTAGCAACACCAGTGTCCAAGGTTGGAGAGCTACCACACTCCTGCAACACCAGTGTCCAAGGTTGGAGAGCTACCCACTCCAGCAACACCAGTGTCCAAGGTTGGAGAGCTACCACACTCCAGCAACACCAGTGTCCAAGGTTGGAGAGCTACCCACTCCAGCAACACCAGTGTCCAAGGTTGGAGAGCTACCACACTCCAGCAACACCAGTGTCCAAGGTTGGAGAGCTACCCACTCCAGCAACACCAGTGTCCAAGGTTGGAGAGCTACCACACTCCAGCAACACCAGTGTCCAAGGTTGGAGAGCTACCTCACTCCAGCAACACCAGTGTCCAAGGTTGGAGAGCAACCTCACTCCAGCAACACCAGTGTCCAAGGTTGGAGAGCTACCACACTCCAGCAACACCAGTGTCCAAGGTTGGAGAGCAACCTCACTCTAGCAACACCAGTGTCCAAGGTTGGAGAGCTACCACACTCCAGCAACACCAGTGTCCAAGGTTGGAGAGCTACCTCACTCCAGCAACACCAGTGTCCAAGGTTGGAGAGCTACCACACTCCAGCAACACCAGTGTCCAAGGTTGGAGAGCTGCCTCACTCCAGCAACACCAGTGTCCAAGGTTGGAGAGCTACCTCACTCCAGCAACACCAGTGTCCAAGGTTGGAGAGCAACCTCGCTCCAGCAACACCAGTGTCCAAGGTTGGAGAGCTACCACACTCCAGCAACACCAGTGTCCAAGGTTGGAGAGCTACCACACTCCAGCAACACCAGTGTCCAAGGTTGGAGAGCTACCACACTCCAGCAACACCAGTGTCCAAGGTTGGAGAGCTACCACACTCCAGCAACACCAGTGTCCAAGGTTGGAGAGCTACCTCACTCTAGCAACACCAGTGTCCAAGGTTGGAGAGCTACCACACTCCAGCAACACCAGTGTCCAAGGTTGGAGAGCTACCTCACTCCAGCAACACCAGTGTCCAAGGTTGGAGAGCTACATCACTCCAGCAACACCAGTGTCCAAGGTTGGAGAGCTACCACACTCCAGCAACACCAGTGTCCAAGGTTGGAGAGCTACCACACTCCAGCAACACCAGTGTCCAAGGTTGGAGAGCTACCTCACTCCAGCAACACCAGTGTCCAAGGTTGGAGAGCTACCACACTCCAGCAACACTAGTGTCCAAGGTTGGAGAGCTACCACACTCCAGCAACACCAGTGTCCAAGGTTGGAGAGCTACCACACTCCAGCAACACCAGTGTCCAAGGTTGGAGAGCTACCTCACTCCAGCAACACCAGTGTCCAAGGTTGGAGAGCTACCACACTCCAGCAACACCAGTGTCCAAGGTTGGAGAGCTATGTACCTCACTCCAGCAACACTAGTGTCCAAGGTTGGAGAGCTACCACACTCCAGCAACACTAGTGTCCAAGGTTGGAGAGCTACCTCACTCCAGCAACACCAGTGTCCAAGGTTGGAGAGCTACCACACTCCAGCAACACCAGTGTCCAAGGTTGGAGAGCTACCACACTCCAGCAACACCAGTGTCCAAGGTTGGAGAGCTACCACACTCTAGCAACACCAGTGCCCAAGGTTGGAGAGCTACCTCACTCCAGCAACACCAGTGTCCAAGGTTGGAGAGCTACCACACTCCAGCAACACCAGTGTCCAAGGTTGGAGAGCTACCTCACTCCAGCAACACCAGTGTCCAAGGTTGGAGAGCTACCACACTCCAGCAACACCAGTGTCCAAGGTTGGAGAGCTCCCACACTCCAGCAACACCAGTGTCCAAGGTTGGAGAGCTACCTCACTCTAGCAACACCAGTGTCCAAGGTTGGAGAGCTACATCACTCTAACAACACCAGTGTCCAAGGTTGGAGAGCTACCACACTCCAGCAACACCAGTGTCCAAGGTTGGAGAGCTACCACACTCCAGCAACACCAGTGTCCAAGGTTGGAGAGCTACCACACTCCAGCAACACCAGTGTCCAAGGTTGGAGAGCTACCACACTCCAGCAACACCAGTGTCCAAGGTTGGAGAGCTACCACACTCTAGCAACACCAGTGTCCAAGGTTGGAGAGCTACCACACTCCAGCAACACTAGTGTCCAAGGTTGGAGAGCTACCTCACTCCAGCAACACCAGTGTCCAAGGTTGGAGAGCTACCACACTCCAGCAACACCAGTGTCCAAGGTTGGAGAGCTACCACACTCCAGCAACACCAGTGTCCAAGGTTGGAGAGCTACCTCACTCTAGCAACACCAGTGTCCAAGGTTGGAGAGCTACCACACTCCAGCAACACCAGTGTCCAAGGTTGGAGAGCTACCACACTCCAGCAACACCAGTGTCCAAGGTTGGAGAGCTACCACACTCCAGCAACACCAGTGTCCAAGGTTGGAGAGCTACCACACTCAAGCAACACCAGTGTCCAAGGTTGGAGAGCTACCTCACTCCAGCAACACCAGTGTCCAAGGTTGGAGAGCTACCACACTCCAGCAACACCAGTGTCCAAGGTTGGAGAGCTACCACACTCCAGCAACACCAGTGTCCAAGGTTGGAGAGCTACCACACTCCAGGAACACCAGTGTCCAAGGTTGGAGAGCTACCACACTCCAGGAACACCAGTGTACAAGGTTGGAGAGCTACCACACTCCAGCAACACCAGTGTCCAAGGTTGGAGAGCTACCTCACTCCAGGAACACCAGTGTCCAAGGTTGGAGAGCTACCACACTCCAGCAACACCAGTGTCCAAGGTTGGAGAGCTACCACACTCCAGCAACACCAGTGTCCAAGGTTGGAGAGCTACCTCACTCCAGCAACACCAGTGTCCAAGGTTGGAGAGCTACCACACTCCAGCAACACCAGTGTCCAAGGTTGGAGAGCTACCTCACTCCAGCAACACCAGTGTCCAAGGTTGGAGAGCTGCCTCACTCCAGCAACACTAGTGTCCAAGGTTGGAGAGCTATACCTCACTCCAGCAACACCAGTGTCCAAGGTTGGAGAGCTACCACACTCCAGCAACACCAGTGTCCAAGGTTGGAGAGCTACCACACTCCAGCAACACCAGTGTCCAAGGTTGGAGAGCTCACCACACTCCAGCAACACCAGTGTCCAAGGTTGGAGAGCTACCACACTCCAGCAACACCAGTGTCCAAGGTTGGAGAGCTACCTCACTCTAGCAACACCAGTGTCCAAGGTTGGAGAGCTACCACACTCCAGCAACACCAGTGTCCAAGGTTGGAGAGCTACCACACTCCAGCAACACCAGTGTCCAAGGTTGGAGAGCTGCCACACTCCAGCAACACCAGTGTCCAAGGTTGGAGAGCTGCCACACTCCAGCAACACCAGTGTCCAAGGTTGGAGAGCTGCCACACTCCAGCAACACCAGTGTCCAAGGTTGGAGAGCTACCACACTCCAGCAACACCAGTGTCCAAGGTTGGAGAGCTACCACACTCCAGCAACACCAGTGTCCAAGGTTGGAGAGCTGCCACACTCCAGCAACACCAGTGTCCAAGGTTGGAGATCTACCTCACTCCAGCAACACCAGTGTCCAAGGTTGGAGAGCTACCACACTCCAGCAACACCAGTGTCCAAGGTTGGAGAGCTACATCACTCCAGCAACACCAGTGTCCAAGGTTGGAGAGCTCCCTCACTCCAGCAACACCAGTGTCCAAGGTTGGAGAGCTATCTCACTCCAGCAACACCAGTGTCCAAGGTTGGAGAGCTCACCACACTCCAGCAACACCAGTGTCCAAGGTTGGAGAGCTACCTCACTCCAGCAACACCAGTGTCCAAGGTTGGAGAGCTACCACACTCCAGCAACACCAGTGTCCAAGGTTGGAGAGCTACCTCACTCCAGCAACACCAGTGTCCAAGGTTGGAGAGCTACTTCACTCTAGCAACACCAGTGTCCAAGGTTGGAGAGCTACCACACTCCAGCAACACCAGTGTCCAAGGTTGGAGAGCTACCTCACTCCAGCAACACCAGTGTCCAAGGTTGGAGAGCTCCCTCACTCCAGCAACACCAGTGTCCAAGGTTGGAGAGCTACCACACTCTAGCAACACCAGTGTCCAAGGTTGGAGAGCTACCACACTCCAGCAACACCAGTGTCCAAGGTTGGAGAGCTACCACACTCCAGCAACACCAGTGTCCAAGGTTGGAGAGCTATACCTCACTCCAGCAACACCAGTGTCCAAGGTTGGAGAGCTACCTCACTCCAGCAACACCAGTGTCCAAGGTTGGAGAGCTACATCACTCCAGCAACACCAGTGTCCAAGGTTGGAGATCTACCTCACTCTAGCAACACCAGTGTCCAAGGTTGGAGAGCTACCACACTCCAGCAACACCAGTGTCCAAGGTTGGAGAGCTACCACACTCCAGCAACACCAGTGTCCAAGGTTGGAGAGCTACCTCACTCCAGCAACACCAGTGTCCAAGGTTGGAGAGCTACCACACTCCAGCAACACCAGTGTCCAAGGTTGGAGAGCTATGTACCTCACTCCAGCAACACTAGTGTCCAAGGTTGGAGAGCTACCACACTCCAGCAACACCAGTGTCCAAGGTTGGAGATCTACCACACTCCAGCAACACCAGTGTCCAAGGTTGGAGAGCTACCACACTCTAGCAACACCAGTGTCCAAGGTTGGAGAGCAACCTCACTCCAGCAACACCAGTGTCCAAGGTTGGAGAGCTACCACACTCCAGCAACACCAGTGTCCAAGGTTGGAGAGCTATCTCACTCCAGCAACACCAGTGTCCAAGGTTGGAGAGCTACCTCACTCCAGCAACACCAGTGTCCAAGGTTGGAGAGCTCCCTCGCTCCAGGAACACCAGTGTCCAAGGTTGGAGAGCTACCTCACTCCAGCAACACCAGTGTCCAAGGTTGGAGAGCCACCTCACTCCAGCAACACCAGTGTCCAAGGTTGGAGAGCTCCCTCACTCCAGCAACACCAGTGTCCAAGGTTGGAGAGCTACCACACTCCAGCAACACCAGTGTCCAAGGTTGGAGAGCTACCACACTCCAGCAACACCAGTGTCCAAGGTTGGAGAGCTACCTCACTCCAGCAACACCAGTGTCCAAGGTTGGAGAGCTACCACACTCCAGCAACACCAGTGTCCAAGGTTGGAGTGCTGCCACACTCCAGCAACACCAGTGTCCAAGGTTGGAGAGCTACCACACTCCAGCAACACCAGTGTCCAAGGTTGGAGAGCTACCACACTCCAGCAACACCAGTGTCCAAGGTTGGAGAGCTACCACACTCCAGCAACACCAGTGTCCAAGGTTGGAGAGCTACATCACTCCAGCAACACCAGTGTCCAAGGTTGGAGAGCTACCACACTCCAGCAACACCAGTGTCCAAGGTTGGAGAGCTACCTCACTCCAGCAACACCAGTGTCCAAGGTTGGAGAGCTACTTCACTCCAGCAACACCAGTGCCCAAGGTTGGAGAGCTCCCTCACTCCAGCAACACCAGTGTCCAAGGTTGGAGAGCTGCCTCACTCCAGCAACACCAGTGTCCAAGGTTGGAGAGCTACCACACTCCAGCAACACCAGTGTCCAAGGTTGGAGAGCTACCACACACCAGCAACACTAGTGTCCAAGGTTGGAGAGCTCCCTCACTCTAGCAACACCAGTGTCCAAGGTTGGAGAGCTACCTCACTCCAGCAACACCAGTGTCCAAGGTTGGAGAGCTGCCTCACTCCAGCAACACCAGTGTCCAAGGTTGGAGAGCTACCACACTCCAGCAACACCAGTGTCCAAGGTTGGAGAGCTATGTACCTCACTCCAGCAACACTAGTGTCCAAGGTTGGAGAGCTACCTCACTCCAGCAACACCAGTGTCCAAGGTTGGAGAGCTACCTCACTCCAGCAACACCAGTGTCCAAGGTTGGAGAGCTACCACACTCCAGCAACACCAGTGTCCAAGGTTGGAGAGCTCCCTCACTCCAGCAACACCAGTGTCCAAGGTTGGAGAGCTACATCACTCCAGCAACACCAGTGTCCAAGGTTGGAGAGCTGCCTCACTCCAGCAACACCAGTGTCCAAGGTTGGAGAGCTACATCACTCCAGCAACACCAGTGTCCAAGGTTGGAGAGCTACCTCACTCCAGCAACACCAGTGTCCAAGGTTGGAGAGCTACCACACTCCAGCAACACCAGTGTCCAAGGTTGGAGAGCAACCTCACTCCAGCAACACCAGTGTCCAAGGTTGGAGAGCTATACCTCACTCCAGCAACACCAGTGTCCAAGGTTGGAGAGCTACCACACTCCAGCAACACCAGTGTCCAAGGTTGGAGAGCTACCACACTCTAGCAACACCAGTGTCCAAGGTTGGAGAGCTACCACACTCCAGCAACACCAGTGTCCAAGGTTGGAGAGCTACCTCACTCCAGCAACACCAGTGTCCAAGGTTGGAGAGCTACCACACTCCAGCAACACCAGTGTCCAAGGTTGGAGAGCTATACCTCACTCCAGCAACACCAGTGTCCAAGGTTGGAGAGCTGCCTCACTCCAGCAACACCAGTGTCCAAGGTTGGAGAGCTATACCTCACTCCAGCAACACCAGTGTCCAAGGTTGGAGAGCTACCTCACTCCAGCAACACCAGTGTCCAAGGTTGGAGAGCAACCTCACTCCAGCAACACCAGTGTCCAAGGTTGGAGAGCTACCTCACTCCAGCAACTCCAGTGTCCAAGGTTGGAGAGCAACCTCACTCCAGCAACACCAGTGTCCAAGGTTGGAGAGCTACCACACTCCAGCAACACCAGTGTCCAAGGTTGGAGAGCCACCTCACTCTAGCAACACCAGTGTCCAAGGTTGGAGAGCTACATCACTCCAGCAACACCAGTGTCCAAGGTTGGAGAGCTATGTACCTCACTCCAGCAACACCAGTGTCCAAGGTTGGAGAGCTACCTCACTCTAGCAACACCAGTGTCCAAGGTTGGAGAGCTACCACACTCCAGCAACACCAGTGTCCAAGGTTGGAGAGCTATGTACCTCACTCCAGCAACACTAGTGTCCAAGGTTGGAGAGCTACCTCACTCCAGCAACACCAGTGTCCAAGGTTGGAGAGCTACCACACTCTAGCAACACCAGTGTCCAAGGTTGGAGAGCAACCTCACTCCAGCAACACCAGTGTCCAAGGTTGGAGAGCTACCTCACTCCAGCAACACCAGTGTCCAAGGTTGGAGAGCTACCACACTCCAGCAACACCAGTGTCCAAGGTTGGAGAGCTATCTCACTCCAGCAACACCAGTGTCCAAGGTTGGAGAGCTACCTCACTCCAGCAACACCAGTGTCCAAGGTTGGAGAGCTCCCTCGCTCCAGGAACACCAGTGTCCAAGGTTGGAGAGCTACCACACTCCAGCAACACCAGTGTCCAAGGTTGGAGAGCTACCACACTCCAGCAACACCAGTGTCCAAGGTTGGAGAGCTACCACACTCCAGCAACACCAGTGTCCAAGGTTGGAGAGCTACCCACTCCAGCAACACCAGTGTCCAAGGTTGGAGAGCTACCACACTCCAGCAACACCAGTGTCCAAGGTTGGAGAGCTACCTCACTCCAGCAACACCAGTGTCCAAGGTTGGAGAGCTACCTCACTCCAGCAACACCAGTGTCCAAGGTTGGAGAGCTCCCTCACTCCAGCAACACCAGTGTCCAAGGTTGGAGAGCTACCACACTCCAGCAACACCAGTGTCCAAGGTTGGAGAGCTACCACACTCCAGCAACACCAGTGTCCAAGGTTGGAGAGCTACCTCACTCCAGCAACACCAGTGTCCAAGGTTGGAGAGCTACCACACTCCAGCAACACCAGTGTCCAAGGTTGGAGAGCTACCACACTCCAGCAACACCAGTGTCCAAGGTTGGAGAGCTACCACACTCCAGCAACACCAGTGTCCAAGGTTGGAGAGCTACCACACTCCAGCAACACCAGTGTCCAAGGTTGGAGAGCTACCTCACTCCAGCAACACCAGTGTCCAAGGTTGGAGAGCTACCACACTCCAGCAACACCAGTGTCCAAGGTTGGAGAGCTACCACACTCCAGCAACACCAGTGTCCAAGGTTGGAGAGCTACCTCACTCTAGCAACACCAGTGTCCAAGGTTGGAGAGCTACATCACTCCAGCAACAACAGTGTCCAAGGTTGGAGAGCTACCACACTCCAGCAACACCAGTGTCCAAGGTTGGAGAGCTACCTCACTCCAGCAACACCAGTGTCCAAGGTTGGAGAGCTACCACACTCCAGCAACACCAGTGTCCAAGGTTGGAGAGCTACCACACACCAGCAACACCAGTGTCCAAGGTTGGAGAGCTACCTCACTCCAGCAACACCAGTGTCCAAGGTTGGAGAGCTACCACACTCCAGCAACACCAGTGTCCAAGGTTGGAGAGCTACCACACTCCAGCAACACTAGTGTCCAAGGTTGGAGAGCTACCACACTCCAGCAACACCAGTGTCCAAGGTTGGAGAGCTACTTCACTCCAGCAACACCAGTGTCCAAGGTTGGAGAGCTACCACACTCCAGCAACACCAGTGTCCAAGGTTGGAGAGCTACCTCACTCCAGCAACACCAGTGTCCAAGGTTGGAGAGCTACCACACTCCAGCAACACCAGTGTCCAAGGTTGGAGAGCTACCTCACTCTAGCAACACCAGTGTCCAAGGTTGGAGAGCTACCACACTCCAGCAACACCAGTGTCCAAGGTTGGAGAGCTACCACACTCCAGCAACACCAGTGTCCAAGGTTGGAGAGCAACCTCACTCCAGCAACACCAGTGTCCAAGGTTGGAGAGCTACCTCACTCCAGCAACACCAGTGTCCAAGGTTGGAGAGCTACCTCACTCCAGCAACACCAGTGTCCAAGGTTGGAGAGCTACTTCACTCCAGCAACACCAGTGCCCAAGGTTGGAGAGCTCCCTCACTCCAGCAACACCAGTGTCCAAGGTTGGAGAGCTACCTCACTCCAGCAACACCAGTGTCCAAGGTTGGAGAGCTACCACACTCCAGCAACACCAGTGTCCAAGGTTGGAGAGCTACCACACACCAGCAACACCAGTGTCCAAGGTTGGAGAGCTACCACACTCCAGCAACACCAGTGTCCAAGGTTGGAGACCTACCATACTCCAGCAACACCAGTGTCCAAGGTTGGAGAGCTCCCTCACTCTAGCAACACCAGTGTCCAAGGTTGGAGAGCTACCACACTCCAGCAACACCAGTGTCCAAGGTTGGAGAGCTACCACACTCCAGCAACACCAGTGTCCAAGGTTGGAGAGCTACCTCACTCCAGCAACACCAGTATCCAAGGTTGGAGAGCTACCACACTCCAGCAACACCAGTGTCCAAGGTTGGAGAGCTACCACACACCAGCAACACTAGTGTCCAAGGTTGGAGAGCTCCCTCACTCTAGCAACACCAGTGTCCAAGGTTGGAGAGCTACCTCACTCTAGCAACACCAGTGTCCAAGGTTGGAGAGCTACCACACTCCAGCAACACCAGTGTCCAAGGTTGGAGAGCTGCCTCACTCCAGCAACACCAGTGTCCAAGGTTGGAGAGCTACCACACTCCAGCAACACTAGTGTCCAAGGTTGGAGAGCTACCTCACTCTAGCAACACCAGTGTCCAAGGTTGGAGAGCTACCACACTCCAGCAACACCAGTGTCCAAGGTTGGAGAGCTACCACACTCCAGCAACACCAGTGTCCAAGGTTGGAGAGCTACCTCACTCCAGCAACACCAGTGTCCAAGGTTGGAGAGCTACCACACTCCAGCAACACCAGTGTCCAAGGTTGGAGAGCTACCACACTCCAGCAACACCAGTGTCCAAGGTTGGAGAGCTACCACACTCCAGCAACACCAGTGTCCAAGGTTGGAGAGCCACCTCACTCTAGCAACACCAGTGTCCAAGGTTGGAGAGCTACCACACTCCAGCAACACCAGTGTCCAAGGTTGGAGAGCTACCTCACTCCAGCAACACCAGTGTCCAAGGTTGGAGAGCTACATCACTCCAGCAACACCAGTGTCCAAGGTTGGAGAGCTCCCTCACTCCAGCAACACCAGTGTCCAAGGTTGGAGAGCATCCTCACTCCAGCAACACCAGTGTCCAAGGTTGGAGAGCTACCTCACTCCAGCAACACCAGTGTCCAAGGTTGGAGAGCTACCTCACTCCAGCAACACCAGTGTCCAAGGTTGGAGAGCTACCACACTCCAGCAACACCAGTGTCCAAGGTTGGAGAGCTACCTCACTCCAGCAACACCAGTGTCCAAGGTTGGAGATCTACCTCACTCCAGCAACACCAGTGTCCAAGGTTGGAGAGCTACCACACTCCAGCAACACCAGTGTCAAAGGTTGGAGAGCCACCTCACTCTAGCAACACCAGTGTCCAAGGTTGGAGAGCTCCCTCACTCCAGCAACACCAGTGTCCAAGGTTGGAGAGCTACCTCACTCCAGCAACACCAGTGTCCAAGGTTGGAGAGCTACCACACTCCAGCAACACCAGTGTCCAAGGTTGGAGAGCTGCCTCACTCCAGCAACACCAGTGTCCAAGGTTGGAGAGCTACCACACTCCAGCAACACCAGTGTCCAAGGTTGGAGAGCTACCACACTCCAGCAACACCAGTGTCCAAGGTTGGAGAGCTACCTTACTCCAGCAACACCAGTGTCCAAGGTTGGAGAGCTACCACACTCCAGCAACACCAGTGTCCAAGGTTGGAGAGCTACCACACTCCAGCAACACCAGTGTCCAAGGTTGGAGAGCTACCTCACTCCAGCAACACCAGTGTCCAAGGTTGGAGAGCTACATCACTCCAGCAACACCAGTGTCCAAGGTTGGAGATCTACCTCACTCTAGCAACACCAGTGTCCAAGGTTGGAGAGCTACATCACTCCAGCAACACCAGTGTCCAAGGTTGGAGAGCTACCACACTCCAGCAACACCAGTGTCCAAGGTTGGAGAGCTACCTCACTCCAGCAACACCAGTGTCCAAGGTTGGAGAGCTACTTCACTCCAGCAACACCAGTGCCCAAGGTTGGAGAGCTCCCTCACTCCAGCAACACCAGTGTCCAAGGTTGGAGAGCTACCTCACTCCAGCAACACCAGTGTCCAAGGTTGGAGAGCTACCACACTCCAGCAACACCAGTGTCCAAGGTTGGAGAGCTACCACACACCAGCAACACCAGTGTCCAAGGTTGGAGAGCTACCACACTCCAGCAACACCAGTGTCCAAGGTTGGAGACCTACCATACTCCAGCAACACCAGTGTCCAAGGTTGGAGAGCTCCCTCACTCTAGCAACACCAGTGTCCAAGGTTGGAGAGCTAGCTCACTCCAGCAACTCCAAGGTTGAAGAGCTACCACACTCCAGCAACACCAGTGTCCAAGGTTGGAGATCTACCTCACTCCAGCAACACCAGTGTCCAAGGTTGGAGAGCTACCACACTCCAGCAACACCAGTGTCCAAGGTTGGAGAGCCACCTCACTCTAGCAACACCAGTGTCCAAGGTTGGAGAGCTCCCTCACTCCAGCAACACCAGTGTCCAAGGTTGGAGAGCTACCTCACTCCAGCAACACCAGTGTCCAAGGTTGGAGATCTACCTCACTCCAGCAACACCAGTGTCCAAGGTTGGAGAGCTACCACACTCCAGCAACACCAGTGTCCAAGGTTGGAGAGCTGCCTCACTCCAGCAACACCAGTGTCCAAGGTTGGAGAGCTACATCACTCTAACAACACCAGTGTCCAAGGTTGGAGAGCTACCACACTCCAGCAACACCAGTGTCCAAGGTTGGAGAGCTACCACACTCCAGCAACACCAGTGTCCAAGGTTGGAGAGCTACCACACTCCAGCAACACCAGTGTCCAAGGTTGGAGAGCTACCACACTCCAGCAACACCAGTGTCCAAGGTTGGAGAGCTACCACACTCTAGCAACACCAGTGTCCAAGGTTGGAGAGCTACCACACTCCAGCAACACTAGTGTCCAAGGTTGGAGAGCTACCTCACTCCAGCAACACCAGTGTCCAAGGTTGGAGAGCTACCACACTCCAGCAACACCAGTGTCCAAGGTTGGAGAGCTACCACACTCCAGCAACACCAGTGTCCAAGGTTGGAGAGCTACCTCACTCTAGCAACACCAGTGTCCAAGGTTGGAGAGCTACCACACTCCAGCAACACCAGTGTCCAAGGTTGGAGAGCTACCACACTCCAGCAACACCAGTGTCCAAGGTTGGAGAGCTACCACACTCCAGCAACACCAGTGTCCAAGGTTGGAGAGCTACCACACTCCAGCAACACCAGTGTCCAAGGTTGGAGAGCTACCTCACTCCAGCAACACCAGTGTCCAAGGTTGGAGAGCTACCACACTCCAGCAACACCAGTGTCCAAGGTTGGAGAGCTACCACACTCCAGCAACACCAGTGTCCAAGGTTGGAGAGCTACCACACTCCAGGAACACCAGTGTCCAAGGTTGGAGAGCTACCACACTCCAGGAACACCAGTGTCCAAGGTTGGAGAGCTACCACACTCCAGCAACACCAGTGTCCAAGGTTGGAGAGCTACCTCACTCCAGGAACACCAGTGTCCAAGGTTGGAGAGCTACCACACTCCAGCAACACCAGTGTCCAAGGTTGGAGAGCTACCACACTCCAGCAACACCAGTGTCCAAGGTTGGAGAGCTACCATACTCCAGCAACACCAGTGTCCAAGGTTGGAGAGCTACCTCACTCCAGCAACAACAGTGTCCAAGGTTGGAGAGCTGCCTCACTCCAGCAACACCAGTGTCCAAGGTTGGAGAGCTACCAGACTCCAGCAACACCAGTGTCCAAGGTTGGAGAGCTCCCTCACTCCAGCAACACCAGTGTCCAAGGTTGGAGAGCTACCACACTCCAGCAACACCAGTGTCCAAGGTTGGAGAGCTCCCTCACTCCAGCAACACCAGTGTCCAAGGTTGGAGAGCTACCACACTCCAGCAACACCAGTGTCCAAGGTTGGAGAGCTACCTCACTCCAGCAACACCAGTGTCCAAGGTTGGAGAGCTACATCACTCCAGCAACACTAGTGTCCAAGGTTGGAGAGCTACCACACTCCAGCAACACCAGTGTCCAAGGTTGGAGAGCTACCACACTCCAGCAACACCAGTGTCCAAGGTTGGAGAGCTACCACACTCCAGCAACACCAGTGTCCAAGGTTGGAGAGCTACCTCACTCCAGCAACACCAGTGTCCAAGGTTGGAGAGCTACCACACTCCAGCAACACCAGTGTCCAAGGTTGGAGAGCTACCTCACTCCAGCAACACCAGTGTCCAAGGTTGGAGAGCTCCCTCACTCCAGCAACACCAGTGTCCAAGGTTGGAGAGCTACCACACTCCAGCAACACCAGTGTCCAAGGTTGGAGAGCTACCTCACTCCAGCAACACCAGTGTCCAAGGTTGGAGAGCTACCACACTCCAGCAACACCAGTGTCCAAGGTTGGAGAGCTACCTCACTCTAGCAACACCAGTGTCCAAGGTTGGAGAGCTACCACACTCCAGCAACACCAGTGTCCAAGGTTGGAGAGCTACCACACTCCAGCAACACCAGTGTCCAAGGTTGGAGAGCTATACCTCACTCCAGCAACACCAGTGTCCAAGGTTGGAGAGCTACCACACTCCAGCAACACCAGTGTCCAAGGTTGGAGAGCTACCTCACTCCAGGAACACCAGTGTCCAAGGTTGGAGAGCTACCACACTCCAGCAACACCAGTGTCCAAGGTTGGAGAGCTACCACACTCCAGCAACACCAGTGTCCAAGGTTGGAGAGCTACCTCACTCCAGCAACACCAGTGTCCAAGGTTGGAGAGCTACCACACTCCAGCAACACCAGTGTCCAAGGTTGGAGAGCTGCCACACTCCAGGAACACCAGTGTCCAAGGTTGGAGAGCTACCTCACTCCAGCAACACCAGTGTCCAAGGTTGGAGAGCTCACTCACTCTAGCAACACCAGTGTCCAAGGTTGGAGAGCTACCTCACTCTAGCAACACCAGTGTCCAAGGTTGGAGAGCTCCCTCACTCTAGCAACACCAGTGTCCAAGGTTGGAGAGCTACCACACTCCAGCAACACCAGTGTCCAAGGTTGGAGAGCTACCTCACTCCAGCAACACCAGTGTCCAAGGTTGGAGAGCTACCACACTCCAGCAACACCAGTGTCCAAGGTTGGAGAGCTATACCTCACTCCAGCAACACCAGTGTCCAAGGTTGGAGAGCTGCCTCACTCCAGCAACACCAGTGTCCAAGGTTGGAGAGCTATACCTCACTCCAGCAACACCAGTGTCCAAGGTTGGAGAGCTACCTCACTCCAGCAACACCAGTGTCCAAGGTTGGAGAGCTACCACACTCCAGCAACACCAGTGTCCAAGGTTGGAGAGCTATGTACCTCACTCCAGCAACACTAGTGTCCAAGGTTGGAGAGCTACCTCACTCCAGCAACACCAGTGTCCAAGGTTGGAGAGCTACCACACTCCAGCAACACCAGTGTCCAAGGTTGGAGAGCTACCACACTCCAGCAACACCAGTGTCCAAGGTTGGAGAGCTCCCTCACTCCAGCAACACCAGTGTCCAAGGTTGGAGAGCTACCTCACTCCAGCAACACCAGTGTCCAAGGTTGGAGAGCTACCACACTCCAGCAACACCAGTGTCCAAGGTTGGAGAGCTACCTCACTCCAGCAACACCAGTGTCCAAGGTTGGAGAGCTACCACACTCCAGCAACACCAGTGTCCAAGGTTGGAGAGCTATACCTCACTCCAGCAACACCAGTGTCCAAGGTTGGAGAGCTGCCTCACTCCAGCAACACCAGTGTCCAAGGTTGGAGAGCTACCACACTCTAGCAACACCAGTGTCCAAGGTTGGAGAGCTACCACACTCCAGCAACACTAGTGTCCAAGGTTGGAGAGCTACCTCACTCCAGCAACACCAGTGTCCAAGGTTGGAGAGCTACCACACTCCAGCAACACCAGTGTCCAAGGTTGGAGAGCTACCACACTCCAGCAACACCAGTGTCCAAGGTTGGAGAGCTACCACACTCCAGCAACACCAGTGTCCAAGGTTGGAGAGCTGCCTCACTCCAGCAACACCAGTGTCCAAGGTTGGAGAGCTACCACACTCCAGCAACACCAGTGTCCAAGGTTGGAGAGCTACCACACTCCAGCAACACCAGTGTCCAAGGTTGGAGAGCTACCACACTCCAGCAACACCAGTGTCCAAGGTTGGAGAGCTACTTCACTCCAGCAACACCAGTGTCCAAGGTTGGAGAGCTACTTCACTCCAGCAACACCAGTGTCCAAGGTTGGAGAGCTACCACACTCCAGCAACACCAGTGTCCAAGGTTGGAGAGCTACCTCACTCCAGCAACACCAGTGTCCAAGGTTGGAGAGCTACCACACTCCAGCAACACCAGTGTCCAAGGTTGGAGAACTACTGTACCTCACTCCAGCAACACCAGTTCCATTTCCAACTTCTGGGCCCAAACTAGCATCTTAAAATAACCTTATGTTTAGTGAACTGGTTTCTTTTTGTTGTCCAATTCACAAATCAGCACATACCATATACGTTATTGCTCTAGTTAACCACACCCATGCAAGATTTGGTGTTGCACAGGAGAATTTCACAAAACGAACAGAAAATGTTTTGGTGCAGGATCAGATCCTCCTTGGTAGAATGTTGCCAAGGAGCAATAACTCCAAACAGCAGGCGAGCTAGCTTGATTGCATTTTAGCCCCTGACTGATGACCATTATCTATCGATTATTTCTACAAGAGAGAGAAGCCGATTAGTCACAAACAAACATTGGAACATTTTGAGTTGTCAGGTACTACAATTGTTATGATTGCATGCAAGTTATGTGTGGGGGGGGGGGGGGGGGGGTAAGGAGACACTTGAAGATGAATTCCAAAGTGTTTGTTCCTCCACAGTTTTATTTCAGTCTACTGGTGCCTAGTGAAGAACTCAGAGCTTGCTGGAGTGTTTTCAGTCTACTGGTGCTTAGTGCAGAACTCAAGGCTTGCTGGAAGTGATTTCAGTCTACTGGTGCCTAGTGAAGAACTCGGGGCTTGCTGGAAGTGATTTCAGTCTACTGGTGCCTAGTGCAGAACTCAAGGCTTGCTGGAAGTGATTTCAGTCTACTGGTGCCTAGTGAAGAACTCAAGGCTTGCTGAAGTGTTTTCAGTCTACTGGTGCCTAGTGAAGAACTCAAGGCTTGCTGAAGTGTTTTCAGTCTACTGGTGCCTAGTGAAGAACTCAAGGCTTGCTGAAGTGTTTTCAGTCTACTGGTACCTAGTGAAGAACTCAAGGCTTGCTGGAAGTGATTTCAGTCTACTGGTGCCTAGTGAAGAACTCAGGGCTTGCTGGAAGTGATTTCAGTCTACTGGTGCCTAGTGCAGAACTCAAGGCTTGCTGGAAGTGATTTCAGTCTACTGGTGCCTAGTGAAGAACTCAAGGCTTGCTGAAGTGTTTTCAGTCTACTGGTACCTAGTGAAGAACTCAAGGCTTGCTGGAAGTGTTTTCAGTCTACTGGTGCCTAGTGAAGAACTCAAGGCTTGCTGGAAGTGATTTCAGTCTACTGGTGCCTAGTGAAGAACTCAAGGCTTGCTGGAAGTGATTTCAGTCTACTGGTGCCTAGTGAAGAACTCAAGGCTTGCTGAAGTGTTTTCAGTCTACTGGTGCCTAGCGAGGCTTGCTGGAAGTGATTTCAGTCTACTGGTGCCTAGTGAAGAACTCAAGGCTTGCTGGAAGTGATTTCAGTCTACTGGTGCCTAGTGAAGAACTCAAGGCTTGCTGGAGTGTTTTCAGTCTTAGTGAAGAACTCAAGGCTTGCTGGAGTGTTTTCAGTCTACTGGTGCCTAGTGAAGAACTCGAGGCTTGCTGGAGTGTTTTCAGTCTTAGTGAAGCTTGCTGGAGTGTTTTCAGTCTTAGTGAAGAACTCAAGGCTTGCTGGAGTGTTTTCAGTCTCTTAGTGAAGCTTGCTGGAGTGTTTTCAGTCTACTGGTGCCTAGTGAAGAACTCAAGGCTTGCTGGAGTGTTTTCAGTCTTAGTGAAGAACTCAAGGCTTGCTGGAGTGTTTTCAGTCTACTGGTGCCTAGTGAAGAACTCAAGGCTTGCTGGAGTGTTTTCAGTCTACTGGTGCCTAGTGAAGAACTCAAGGCTTGCTGGAGTGTTTTCAGTCTACTGGTGCCTAGTGAAGAACTCAAGGCTTGCTGAAGTGTTTTCAGTCTACTGGTACCTAGTGAAGAACTCAGGGCTTGCTGGAGTGTTTTCAGTCTACTGGTACCTAGTGAAGAACTCAGGGCTTGCTGGAGTATTTTCAGTCTACTGGTACCTAGTGAAGAACTCAAGGCTTGCTGGAGTATTTTCAGTCTACTGGTGCCTAGTGAAGAACTCAAGGCTTGCTGGAGTATTTTCAGTCTACTGGTACCTAGTGAAGAACTCAGGGCTTGCTGGAGTATTTTCAGTCTACTGGTGCCTAGTGAAGAACTCAAGGCTTGCTGGAGTATTTTCAGTCTACTGGTACCTAGTGAAGAACTCAGGGCTTGCTGGAGTGTTTTCGGAGCTCAAGTCCATTCACGTTCACTAAAATTGCTGTAACTTTCTCATTATCCACTCCTATTAAAAATTTGTAAGACCAACATGTCGCTCATGAGCTGGTGATCCTTTACCTGTCCTCTAGTGGTTACAAAGGATGCTTAAAGTTAGCTGTAACGACAAGCACAGCATACATAAGTACACTTAAGTTAGCTCTACGTAATTACATGTATGTGTGCTAATAAATACGCGCATTATTCTGATAAAAGTATATCTCCAAACAAAGGAGATCATGGAGCTAGTACAGAGGCTTCGTCCTATCTTCTGCATGTGAAAAATGGCAGGAAGAGGTGCAGTGAGTGGAACAATATTATAAGGAGTGTAGTAACTGGGAGGAAAATCTTTTGTTGTGCGGGTCTAATTAGAGGGCACTCTTCATTTATTCCATGCACAATTGTCTAATTAGAGGGCACTCTTCATTTATTCCATGCACAAATGTCTAATTAGAGGGCACTCTTCATTTATTCCATGCACAATTGTCTAATTAGAGGGCACTCTTCATTTATTCCATGCACAAATGTCTAATTAGAGGGCACTCTTCATTTATTCCATGCACAATTGTCTAATTAGAGGGCACTCTTTTCATTTATTCCATGCACAAATGTCTAATTAGAGGGCACTCTTCATTTATTCAATGCACAATTGTCTAATTAGATGGCACTCTTTATTCCATGCACAAATGTCTAATTAGAGGGCACTCTTCATTTATTCCATGCACAGATGTCTAATTAGAGGGCACTCTTCATTTATTCCATGCACAATTGTCTAATTAGAGGGCACTCTTCATTTATTCCATGCACAAATGTCTAATTAGAGGGCACTCTTCATTTATTCCATGCACAATTGTCTAATTAGAGGGCACTCTTTTCATTTATTCCATGCACAAATGTCTAATTAGAGGGCACTCTTCATTTATTCAATGCACAATTGTCTAATTAGATGGCACTCTTTATTCCATGCACAAATGTCTAATTAGAGGGCACTCTTCATTTATTCCATGCACAGATGTCTAATTAGAGTGCACTCTTCATTTATTCCATGCACAATTGTCTAATTAGAGGGCACTCTTCATTTATTCCATGCACAAATGTCTAATTAGAGGGCACTCTTCATTTATTCCATGCACAGATGTCTAATTAGAGGGCACTTCATTTATTCCATGCACAAATGTCTAATTAGAGGGCACTCTTCATATTAGAGGGCACTCTTCATTTATTCCATTCACAAACAAATGAAACTATGAGCAAATATGATATTTGGAGAAATGAGTTAATGCGCTAAATCTTCGACCCAAAGAGATGGCAAGAGCTCCTGTCCAATGAGTCGCGGTCTACAGTATTCTCCATAAAGAGAATGAGTCCAGGTCTATAGTATTCTCCATAAAGAGATGGCAAGAGCTCCTGTCCAATGAGTCCAGGTCTATAGTATTCTCCATAAAGAGATGGCAAGAGCCCCTGTCCAATGAGTCCAGGTATATAGTATTCTCCATAAAGAGATGGCAAGAGCTCCTGTCCAATGAGTCCAGGTCTATAGTATTCTCCATAAAGAGATGGCAAGAGCTCCTGTCCAATGAGTCCAGGTCTATAGTATTCTCCATAAAGAGATGGCAAGAGCCCCTGTCCAATGAGTCCAGGTCTATAGTATTCTCCATAAACAGATGGCAAGAGCTCCTGTCCAATGAGTCCAGGTCTATAGTATTCTCCATAAAGAGATGGCCAGAGCTCCTGTCCAATGAGTCCAGGTCTATAGTATTCTCCATAAAGATATGGCAAGAGCTCCTGTCCAATGAGTCCAGGTCTATAGTATTCTCCATAAAGATATGGCAAGAGCTCCTGTCCAATGAGTCCAGGTCTATAGTATTCTCCACAAAGAGATGGCAAGAGCTCCTGTCCAATGAGTCCAGGTCTATAGTATTCTCCATATATGTGTCCGAAAGTGTTGCCAGGCGGCATCGACCGTGTTTCCTGTCATCCTTGTTATTGCCCTATTGGATAATCGTGTTGCCTTCTCCAGTCTCTCCCTCATTCTCTCTCTCTCATGGTTGCCTTTGCCTACCTCTTCTCCTCTTTGAAGAACTCTTTCACATTTGCGATGACGTATTTGGACTGTGATGTTAGATGTACACCTTGACTAGTGGTCTTCAGACGTTATGCTAGGACCTGGCCACCATCACTGATACCACACTCTACTTCTTGGGCACTCTTCTGTCATGCACAAAGACTGGTATCTGGACTTGCTTACAGGAATGTTTCAACTAATGACATTATCATTATAACGACCTTCTCAATAATCAATTTGAAATTTACCATCTCGACGTTTCGACTAGATGCTCTAGCCTTCATCAGGATGACTATTCCTGATGAAGGTTAGAGCATCTAGTCGAAACATCGAGAGAACTTATTGAAAAGGTTATTGGAACACAATCATGTTTTGTGTTTTTTTTTAAATCCTTAAGTACTATGAATATTCATAAGCCACAAGGCTCGCTCTACTTCCAGTGGACAAGTGAACAGGAAGGGACATTAGCAGCGACCATTTAGGATGCCAAGAAGCTGTCAAAGTCATCTTTAGCCGAGATTTGTGCTTATTTTTTAGCCGCCCACTGTTTAAAAAAAGTGGGTCAAACCAATATCGAGTGTGAGCTCGCGCTAATAGAGTTGCTGGCACTAACAGGCAAGACTCATAGCAACAACACCAAGTCCTCCCACAATTATAGGAACTAATTATGCAGCAGACTCTAATTGGCAAGACTTGAAAGGCACTACATCACAAACACACTTTAAAAAAACTGTTTTCTCTGTCTCAAGCAATTGCGCCCGCAGAATGTCACAGACACGCCCACTAATGGGTGTTGGTCATATTAATTGCAACTGCTAAGCACCTCCCTTGCGTTGGAGCCATGTTTATCACCTGGAATGTGGCCTGTGCTGCAGACATTAGCATACAGTTTGATAAGGAACTGTGCCAGACTGACTGCGCATTTAATTACTTCATCAACATTCTTTATGCTCTTGTTTCAACTTGTCCACGTTCTTGCTGCATATTGGAAAGACAAAGTGCGTTTAGTTCTCTGTACAATGTACTAGAGCAACACAACTTCACCCGGCACTTAGGGACGGATATACCCTGGGGGGGAAATGCCTGGCTGGGAACTCGGCTTGGTCCTGGGCATGTGTGCTTATTTGCGTCAGCATTCACAAGCTTCTGATGTGTGGGAGGAGTGACATTATTAATACAGGTCTGTGAATAATAGGCGTGTCTATTGACATCGAAGTAGAGCTCAGGGAGGGAGTTACAGATCTTCAGAGAACAAATGACCGAACAAGAACATTCTTGCTGCCAGGTGCCGCTAAGTAGAGGTTCTTTGGTGGATGTGATGGAGCTACACCGACATAAGAGTGGTCCATTAGCAGGACATGAGGATGTCAGGGTCTGACCACTCCTGTTGTTAGTTTAATGGGAGCAATGGGAAGGTGGACGGGAAACTGCACCTCCTTGAACTCAACTCAAAGATACTGCCGCCAACAAACAGGAAATTCGTGGTTGTAAAAGGTTTCCTCCCTCTGCCAGTCCCATCAGGACGCTGGCAAATTAAGGAGATGCTGCTTCACATAGCTGACCGACGCTGTTGTGTCACCTGCCTGGAAATGCTGTTCGGTGTTAGCAAATCTAAAGTGCATGAGCATTTGTGTGTTTCTGATGGGTGGGAGCGGTCAAATCATAAGCACAGCTCCGGTGAGTGGTTGACATGCTTATGGACATTGAGCTGTCTGCTGCAGAATATAGCAAGGGAGTTGCAGAACTTCAGGTAGCTTCGTTGCCGGGCACAGATTTTTGCTGGATCAGACGAGAGGTACACCAACATTAGAGTTGTCATGGGACAAAGCACAGTGATGCCAGGCACACTCCAGCCACTAGAGTTGTCCTGAGGCAAAGCACAATGATGCCAGGCACACTCCAGCTACTAGAGTTGTCATGGGACAAAGCACAGTGATGCCAGGCACACTCCAGCTACTAGAGTTGTCCTGAGGCAAAGCACAGTGATGCCAGGCACACTCCAGCCACTAGAGTTGTCATGGGACAAAGCACAGTGATGCCAGGCACACTCCAGCCACTAGAGTTGTCCTGAGGCAAAGCACAGTGATGCCAGGCACACTCCAGCCACTAGAGTTGTCATGGGACAAAGCACAGTGATGCCAGGCACACTCCAGCCACTAGAGTTGTCCTGAGGCAAAGCACAGTGATGCCAGGCACACTCCAACCACTAGAGTTGTCCTGAGGCAAAGCACAGTGATGCCAGGCACACTCCAGCCACTAGAGTTGTCATGGGACAAAGCACAGTGATGCCAGGCACACTCCAGCCACTAGAGTTGTCCTGAGGCAAAGCACAGTGATGCCAGGCACACTCCAGCCACTAGAGTTGTCCTGAGGCAAAGCACAGTGATGCCAGGCACACTCCAGCCACTAGAGTTGTCATGGGAAAAAGCACAGTAATGCCAGACACACTCCAGCCACTAGAGTTGTCATGGGACAAAGCACAGTGATGCCAGGCACACTCCAGCCACTAGAGTTGTCCTGAGGCAAAGCACAGTGATGCCAGGCACACTCCAGCCACTATGGGACAAAGCATAGTGATGCCAGGCACACTCCAGCCACTAGAGTTCATGGGACAAAGCACAGTGATGCCAGGCACACTCCAGCCACTAGAGTTGTCCTGAGGCAAAGCACAGTGATGCCAGGCACACTCCAGCCACTAGAGTTGTCCTGAGGCAAAGCATAGTGATGCCAGGCACACTCCAGCCACTAGAGTTGTCCTGAGGCAAAGCACAGTAATGCCAGACACACCCAACCACTAGATGTTGTCCTGAGGCAAAGCACAGTGATGCCAGGCACACTCCAGCCACTAGAGTTGTCATGGGACAAAGCACAGTGATGCCAGGCACACTCCAGCCACTATAGTTGTCATGGGACAAAGCACAGTGATGCCAGGCACACTCCAGCCACTTGAGTTGTCATGGGACAAAGCACAGTGATGCCAGGCACACTCCAGCCACTAGAGTTGTCATGGGACAAAGCACAGTGATGCCAGGCACACTCCAGCCACTAGAGTTGTCCTGAGGCAAAGCACAGTAATGCCAGACACACCCAACCACTAGGAGGCAAAGCACAGTGATGCCAGGCACACTCCAGCCACTAGAGTTCATGGGACAAAGCACAGTGATGCCAGGCACACTCCAGCCACTAGAGTTGTCCTGAGGCAAAGCACAGTGATGCCAGGCACACTCCAGCCACTAGAGTTGTCCTGAGGCAAAGCATAGTGATGCCAGGCACACTCCAGCCACTAGAGTTGTCCTGAGGCAAAGCACAGTAATGCCAGACACACCCAACCACTAGGAGGCAAAGCACAGTGATGCCAGGCACACCCAACCACTAGAGTTGTCCTGAAGCAAAGCATGGCGACTCATGCGGACTCAGGCTTCTCTGGCAAGCGCAATAGTTCCATGAGCTTACCGATCCCCTTTACAGTAATGTGAATTCGTAAATAGTCTGGCTCTCGAGATTAACATTTGACGTTGTCTCTGTGTAAGAGACAACAATGAAGGAGAGGCAGATCAGCTGCTTGAAGTAAAGGGCCAGTCAAGTCCCGTCAAATGAAGGGCTCAATCACATCGGGGATCAGCTACTTCATTCACAGCAAATCAATGCACAAGTTGGCAACAGAATGGCAGAGGATTGCAACTGTTGCTTTGGAAGTCTCTTCCAGGGCAGATTCTGCTGGTTTCTTAGTGACAAGGTCAAACCCCCCCCCCCCCGGGGCCTAGCTGGTTCTGAAGAACTGTCTCCCATCCGGATTTGACCAGGCATTTGGACATGCATACCACACAAACACTTATACAACTTGCCTTTCTTATCACTACTCTTGATGTACATAGCTGGCACAAAGCCTCCCGCCATGCATTATATTATTACCAGTGTGCATATTTACAATGATTTCTATAATCAACATTTACTCACTCTGATGTTTCAGCTAGATGTTCTAGCCTTCATCAGGATTATCTATTACGTTGAGTATTTATGATAAACCCCCTGCGAGCACACCACTAGCAGTTCCACCACACCCCCAAATCATGGCCCCTCCCCACTTACCTTCTCTTTATCTTGAAGCCACCACTTTGGGACTGGTTGAGGAGGGGGTTCCCCTTCAGCAGGTTCTCTGTCCGTATCCTCTCTTCCTCTTCTTTCCTCTCACGCTCCTAACGACAAAACAGCAACAGCATTGGTGACAAGATTACTCTTCAACAAGCAGATGACACATGAAAGGCAGCAGAAACAGCAACAAAGACAACAGTAAGGCCATGGTTACTGTATTACCATGTGGCTCAGAGGAACAGGGGTTGCAGTAAGGCCATGGTTACTGTATTACCATGCAGCTCAGAGGAACAGGGGTTGCAGTAAGGCCATGGTTACCGTATAACCATGCAGCTCAGAGGAACGGGGGTTGCAGTTAGGCCATGGTTACTGTATTACCATGCGGCTCAGAGGAACGAGGGTTGCAGTGGCCATGGTTACTGCACTACCAGGCGGCTCAGAGGAACAGGGGTTGCAGTTAGGCCATGGTTACTGTATTACCATGCGACTCGGAGGAACGGGGGTTGCAGTAAGGCCATTGTTATCGCATTACCATAGGACTCGGAGGAACGGGGGTTGCAGTAAGGCCATTGTTATCGCATTACCATAGGACTCGGAGGAACAGGGGTTGCAGTAAGGCCATTGTTATTGCATTACCGTACGGCTCGGAGGAACAGGGGTTGCAGTAAGGCCATTGTTATCGCATTACCGTACGGCTCGGAGGAACAGGGGTTGCAGTAAGGCCATTGTTATCGCATTACCATAGGACTCGGAGTAACGGGGGTTGCAGTAAGGCCATTGTTATCGCATTACCGTAGGACTCGGAGGAACAGGGGTTGCAGTAAGGCCATGGTTATTGCATTACCGTATGGCTGGGAGGAACAGAGGTCGCCGGCTGAAATGTTTACTCAAATGCCAAAAATGAGCAAAATCTACCGATATGTGATTATTTGATGTTATAGTGTGACCTCATGGGAAGAGCAAGCAGTTTCAACAACCCGATCAAAGCTTGTAAAACACAAATTAGCTTTCCTAAAGGTAACTAAGACATGCATCAGCTTGCTGGTGTCTAGGCTTGGTCTCACGAAGCAAACCGACTGAAGAAACTTTACAAGATTAGCTAATAATTTCTCTAACAAGCCTCATGTGGTCGCGTCCATGCATTAGATTTTTAACTGGATACCATAGGTCGGCTCCATATCTTGTGCGTGGGATTCTTTAGAAAACGCTGGGTATATGTCACGACCCCGGCAGGTTCACAGCACATCCTCTCTCCCTCCCTCTTCTTTCCTCTCGTACTCCTAACACAACAGCAGCAGCAGCACCATTGGTAAATAAGGTCAGATAACATAATTGGAAGTGGACCATTGGAAGTGGACCATTGGAAGTGGACCATTGGAAGTGGACCATTGGAAGTGGACCAGTGGAAGTGGACCAGTGGAAGTGGACCAGTAGAAGTGGACCAGTGGAAGTGGACCAGTGGAAGTGGACCAGTGGAAGTGGACCAGTGGACCAGTGGAAGTGGACCAGTGGAAGTGGACCAGTGGAAGTGGACCATTGGAAGTGGACCAGTGGAAGTGGACCAGTGGAAGTGGACCAGTGGAAGTGGACCAGTGGAAGTGGACCAGTGGAAGTGGACCAGTGGAAGTGGACCAGTGGAAGTGGACCAGTGGAAGTGGACCAGTGGAAGTGGACCAGTGGAAGTGGACCAGTGGAAGTGGACCAGTGGAAGTGGACCAGTGGAAGTGGACCAGTGGAAGTGGACCAGTGGAAGTGGACCAGTGGAAGTGGACCAGTGGAAGTGGACCAGTGGAAGTGGACCAGTGCAGTGGAAGTGGACCAGTGGAAGTGGACCAGTGGAAGTGGACCAGTTGGGAAATATGCACAAAATTTCTTGGCATTCAATGTCTGTGGTGTTGCTAAGCGACCTACTGTTGACCACGTCAATGCCAATGCGACATCAACCATGGCACTCACTAGGGACATTTTTGCACTCCTGATTACTCCTGATCATAGCGTATTTCCTGATCATACCGTATTTCCTGATCATACCGTATTTCCTCAATTAGAACGGTCCTTGAATAGATTCACATCATTTACTACATTGAGAGAACGTGTCCGAACATGCACCAACAGGAAGTGTGAAACTCGAGAGAAAATGCTGGCTGATGTAGGTGGAGAAGACTTGGCAACCTATCACCACTGAAGTGATAATCAAATCCTTCAAAACTTGCAGCCGGTCACCTTTTTGAGATCCAGTGATCTCGATTGTGTGCACATCTGTTAACGTATGTTGAAATAATAGAACATGCATTCCAATAGAATACACAGCTCATGGAATATGGTAGTGTGTAAAATAGAGTCACAATTCTAAAGAAATGCTGCGTAAATCCAGCAGTAGAAGGATCAATAGAGGCTAGAATAAAGCAGGTGCTTAATATAGATACATGCTATGGCAAATGTCCTCAGATATACCATGCTACTCGTAAGTAATTCATAAGTTAACATAGCAACCTTACTATAATTATAAGCATGCTCATGAATAATTCACAATTATCTCGTGGACAAGCACCTACAAATGTGCAAGAATGATTTGGAAGTTGACTGTCGAGATAAGTGTCATCGGTTGCCTAGCAACCATTACAATTAAAGGAGAAACTGCAGCCATTGCACATGGATACTGAAGGAGAAACTGCAGCCATTATACAGCCTTCTAGTTGGATACTGAACAGCCATTATACATCCTTCTAGTTGGATACTGAAGGAGAAACTGCAGCCATTATACAGCCTTCTAGTTGGATACTGAACAGCCATTATACATCCTTCTAGTTGGATACTGAAGGAGAAACTGCAGCCATTATACAGCCTTCTAGTTGGATATTGAAGGAGAAACTGCAGCCATTAACAGCCTTCTATTTGGATATTGAAGGAGAAACTACAGCCATTATACATCCTTCTATATAGTTGGCTATTGAAGGAGCAGCCATTATACATCCTTCTAGTTGGATACTGAAGGAGAAACTGCAGCCATTATACAGCCTTCTACTTGGATTCTGAAGGAGAAACTGCAGCCAACAGCCTTCTAGTTGGATATTGAAGGAGAAACTGCAGCCATTATACAGCCTTCTAGTTGGATATTGAAGGAGAAACTACAGCCATTATAGAGCCTTCTAGTTAGATAATGAAGGAGAAACTGCAGCCATTATACAGCCTTCTAGTTGGATATTGAAGGAGAAACTGCAGCCATTATACAGCCTTCTAGTTAGATATTGAAGGAGAAACTACAGCCATTATAGAGCCTTCTAGTTAGATAATGAAGGAGAAACTGCAGCCATTATACAGTCTTCTAGTTGGATATTGAAGGAGAAACTGCAGCCATTATACAGCCTTCTAGTTAGATATTGAAGGAGAAACTGCAGCCATTATACAGCCAACTGAAAGAGAAGCGTATTTGAATGGTCAGGGCGCATATAAAAATCCCTTGATTCATGCTAAACCAAAGTGCATTAATGAATGTCTATCTGCATACACTAGCTCAAGGTCAACTGTAAACACTCCCATCAGCAGAAAGCAAAGCAAAGGTCCACCACCTTTCCTAGAACCATACAAGAGATACCGCATTGCTGAGTGCATTAGTAATTAGTACACTGGTCAAAATCTAGTGAGAGCAATTATAATATAGCACGATTCTTCATAACACGATTCCAAATGTGTAGTACACATGTATGACATGCATTGTTGAGGTCACACAAGGGACAGTTCCAGAGTTCTTGCAAAATGTTGCTCACGGCTCTTTTATAGTAAAGCCACGCCAAATGTGTAGTCTTTGATTTGGCTCTGCAGCTAATCCTGCATGGTTGTTGTACACATGGCCAGCAGTTGTAGACATACCACGAAGTGGTTTGTCAGATCATTATCAGCTGGCATCATTATCAGCTGGCATTGAAGGAGTCGGAGGTTTCTCTTCCAATCAGTCTATTACCAAATGAAATACTTCCAGCAAACGAAAACAGAAGCATTTTGGTTTGAAACACTGGCAATAGAAGAGGAACTTCAAAGAAAGTGGTTGTTTAGTGCTCTCAGTGTTTAGCGCACAGCTGCTGGTGGTTAAGTCATCGTCACAAAGCCTGTTTTAACCGCAGAAAATTGCAGCTGCTAGTTTGGATTGTCTCCCCTGGCAGGTTTTCACCACCTGGAACCGCCTGGAACCGCCTGGAACCGCCTGGAACCGCCTGGAACCGCCTGGAACCGCCTGGAACCGCCTGGAACCGCCTGGAACCGCCTGGAACCGCCTGGAACCGCCTGGAACCGCCTGGAACCGCCTGGAACCGCCTGGAACCGCCTGGAACCGCCTGGAACCGCCTGGAACCGCCTGGAACCGCCTGGAACCGCCTGGAACCGCCTGGAACCGCCTGGAACCACCTGGAACTTTCGTTTGCTTACCTTCATGGAGCTTTTTAGGTTGGCAAACTGTAGCCTAGGGCACTTGCATTCTAGTAATGACAAGATAGTTTCTGGAGAATTTTTTTAAAATGTACCACCATGCTCCTACAACAACCACAGATCCAAGTATGATCAGACAGTCAGTGCCACCAGAGAGCACTAGACAGAGCAACAGTCCCAGCTGCTTTGATATCTGATCAACTAACTGCATACAAATAAGTTCCAAGAACTGGTCACAACGTTAACTTGGGTCTATTTTTGCAACACAGCGTATAATCAGGTTATTAACTGGTTAATGTAACCAGCACCTACAAGCACAAGCTCGCACATTGTTTTCCTAACTGATCGTGCTAAACACAGGATTTATTTGTGTTTTTACCTGAGATATGCCCAGTAGACTTCTGGCTTGAGGGGAAGGGGGAGCCAACTGAGAGATTTTTTAAACTTTTTTTTTGGCAGACGACCACAACTGCCACCACAAACAGTCTGTTCCTTGCTGTTCCTGGAAGCCCTTCATCGGAGAAAAACTGCACAGGCACTTGATCCCTCTGAATCACTTTGCCCTTGAGAGAGGATTTGTCCTGGATGAATCATTTGGCTGTATGTTTTGCTATAGAGAAAGCAATGCATAGCTTCAGTTTTCTTACCTCAATGGAGCTGATTCCTGGACCAAACTGCAGCTTATTATATTTGCACGATTTATTCTTGACAAAAAGTTAGCTATAATAAACATGTCATTGTTATAAATAGCTATAATGTCATTGTTATAAATAGCTATAATAAACATATATGTCATCGTTATAAATAGCTATAATAAACATATACGTCATTGTTATAAATAGCTATAATAAACATTTATGTCATTGTTATAAATAGCTATAATAAAAATATACGTCATTGTTATAAATAGCTATAATAAACATATACGTCATTGTTATAAATAGCTATAATAAACATATACGTCATTGTTATAAATAGCTATAATAAACATATACGTCATTGTTATAAATAGCTATAATAAACATATATGTCATTGTTATAAATAGCTATAATAAACATATACGTCATTGTTATAAATAGCTATAATAAACATGTCATTGTTATAAATAGCTATAATAAAATATACGTCATTGTTATAAATAGCTATAATAAACATATACGTCATTGTTATAAATAGCTATAATAAACATATGTCATTGTTATAAATATATGTCATTGTTATAAATAGCTATAATAAACATATATGTCATTGTTATAACTAGCTATAATAAACATATATGTCATTGTTATAAATAGCTATAATAAACATATATGTCATTGTTATAAAAACACAATTCGGCGGCCAATCAGTTAAGCAGGTATATATATTAAGCACCGTCCCTTTGATAAGCACCTACTTCACCGTCCCGTAAGCGCTGATTGTAACTATTCTCCTCCTGCTTGAGCAATAGTGAGTTTTAGTTGGAGGAAACACTGAGCACATGAGTAGTTTGTAAGTCAGGAGGGGAGAGAACCCAGTTAAAACGTACACCTACCAGTATGGATGTGCCCCTGAAAGATTTTCTTCTGTGACCTCAAGTTTAAAGGACCCTACAAGTCATCTCCCATTAACTCAAGACCCAATGCAAAGTTCTCCTATTGCCTCTGAGATAAGCCACCATGCAGCAAGACAGTGAGAGTGGAGTGCAGCTTTTTGCTGGTGCAGAGATGAAGCTTGTGCTGATCAAGCAGCAGCTGCAAGTCACTAATTATTTTGCAAGTCTAGGGAGGAGGCAAGCAGGAAACCCTGCGATCCCCAACATAGATTGATACAATTTATCAAGGTCGGACAAGAGGTTTTTAGCAACTATTTTTCAAGATTTGACAGTGCACGATAACTATTTATCGTGGCAGTGCAAATATGACTCCACACCAACTACCATGAGAGTACAGGTAGACTAGGGCTTAAAACTTCCATCATGAACCTATTCCCAACATTATAGTCCCAACTAGTTGCTTGGAAGGAGGATGGGGGGGGGGGTTCCCATTTCAACCTTGCCTTCTAGAACACCCAGCAACCTGTCTCACAAATTACTACCATGGATGATTTATCCTTGCTGACTTGTGCTATAGAGTTGTTGATCTGTGCCTATACAGGGTTCTTCATCCTGCCAGCCGCTGTTTAAATTAAAAAAACTACACACACACCAGATACTACCTACATCCAATCTTGTGGTGTAAAAAACATAGTGGTAATAAAGAGACCATCCAATCAAACCAAGAGAGTCATTAAAGAACATATGCTATTAACACACTAATCCACTTAGTCTTGGGAAGCCAATCAGTAACTAACCAGGAAGAGAAGGAAAAAGAGAGAGACAGTCCACGGAAAAGTCGTATCTCAGCTTGCCACAGTAACTTGACACCAGACCTAGTAAGGAACTATAGCTGCCACTACAAAGAAGAAGTGCATCTCTTCACTAACCAGACCTAGTAAGGAACTATAGCTGCCACTACAAAGAAGAAGTGCATCTCTTCACTACTCCTCTCAACCCACAGGCAGGCAGCCATACACAACACAAAGAGATGGGTACCTGGCCACTTCCTAGATAATTACAACTATCTTCATCACTCCACCCTAGGCCTAAATGGAAGTGCATTGGAACTGCAGCCAGTCCTTAACAAACAACCTGAATTCGAATCAATGTTATGTTGATTGTGTGCCCAACATGAAAGCTCTTGTTTTTCTCTGCTTGTGGATGAGCTGTGTACAGACCTGAAGGAGGCCAGTGCTTCAGAAGAGAAAGATGATATTATTAAGGGAAGGGCAGCAGCACCGAAGGAGGATGGTCCAGAATCCCACAAGAAAAATAGAAGGGGAAAAAACACGAAGAAAAGCCAGGAGGAATATGTGACCCATAACAGCAGCTATTGTGAAAGAATATCTGTTAGCTATAACAGTAGCTACAGTGTAGGCTGGTCTGGATCAGATCTAGCATAGGCCCCACAAATAGTTCCTCGGCAAGTAATACCCGGTTAGTGCTCGCGTCTCCTCCAAGCTTCAGCATGCAGCCATAACGAGAGCCAAGTTCTATTTAACGCACCGGTCTTTTACCAATGGTATTCCACTGCATTAGAGTGCAGCAACTATTTTCACAAGAACTGTGCGTTTTATGATGAAAGCACCAAATTTGGCACAGTTATAAAACAGTGGTGTATGAATTGGCCTTGGGTGGCCAAATTTGGCACAGTTATAAAACAGTGGTGTATGAATTGGCCTTGGGTGGCCATCCTAGTAACCCTGGGTGGCCCCAATAGCCAGGAGCATGCTACCCTACACCTGCTGCAGAGGCTGCATTTTTGCCTGACTAGACTCTGCTCAGGGGGCTCTGTATATGCCTGACTAGACTCTGCTCAGGGGGCTCTGTATATGCCTGACTAGACTCTGCTCAGGGGGCTCTGTATATGCCTGACTAGACTCTGCTCAGGGGGCTCTGTATATGCCTGACTAGACTCTGCTCAGGGGGCTCTGTATATGCCTGACTAGACTCTGCTCAGGGGGCTCTGTATATGCCTGACTAGACTCTGCTCAGGGGGCTCTGTATATGCCTGACTAGACTCTGCTCAGGGGGCTCTGTATATGCCTGACTAGACTCTGCTCAGGGGGCTCTGTATATGCCTGACTAGACTCTGCTCAGGGGGCTCTGTATATGCCTGACTAGACTCTGCTCAGGGGGCTCTGTATATGCCTGACTAGACTCTGCTCAGGGGGCTCTGTATATGCCTGACTAGACTCTGCTCAGGGGGCTCTGTATATGCCTGACTAGACTCTGCTCAGGGGGCTCTGTATATGCCTGACTAGACTCTGCTCAGGGGGCTCTGTATATAATACTAGTTGCTAATCTGTAAGTTTTCACTGGGCTAGCTTTGTGGGGCTGATCCCAGACCAGTAGCATCTGCTGGGCTACAGCTGCTCTCAGTTCTACTGTGTGAAAAGCAGCCAAAATTCTCAGTTCCCAAGCGAACCCAGAATCTGGTTTACGAGGAGACATCGAGGAGCTTCTGAACAATGTGTGGTCCAGATCCGTGCTAACATTCATGTTAAATGTGAATCCCCATGAACCCAGCATCAGTCAACTGGGAACTCTGTGTGATATGCAAAGAAGACAAATCAGAGCCATTGCAGTGCCTGGCTACTTCAACATGAGGGAGGGGCATGGTACAAGTCACTTGCTGACATCTTATTGGCCCTCGGTGAACTGGGAGAACTTGGAGGTGTCAACATCCAGGGTCTTACGAAGATGAAGGCATCGAAGCTACGCTGGCACATATACCAAGCAAAATGGCAGAAACGTGCCGAGTCAGATACAACAACACAAGACTGCAGAACAGCAAGAGATGCAGAACAGCACGAGGTTGCAATGCGCTCAGAAGAGAAAGAAGTCCACACACCAAGAGGCTGTTCTCCGCACTTCAGCGTCGTCTACAAGATCTACCTCCCCACATCTAGCCAGCATGTTTCTTCTTCTGCCACCAGGATATTGGATCACAGCGTCACCAGGTGCAGACACTTGTAGTGGACAAACAGGTTCGGCAAGCTGCAGGATTGCTGGCCGAACTCAGTGAAGGTGACATGTTAGCGAGGGTAGCCAAGTGTCACATAAATATGCCTGACATCCAAATGTAACAGAGCCAGAGTTGTGGCAGAAACTGCAAAACACGACACAAGCTCTGAGGCAGTCATGTGAGCAGTAGCATTAGCTGAGTTAGTTTCAACATCAAAGACGAGCTATGAGGTGATCATGTCAGCAGTGGTGTTAGCTGAGTTAGTTTCAACATCAAAGATAAGCTCTGAGGCAGTCATGTCAGCAGTAGCATTAGTTTCATCATCAAAGACGAGCTATGAGGTGATCATGTCAGCAGTGGTGTTAGCTGAGTTAGTTTCAACATCAAAGATAAGCTCTGAGGCAGTCATGTCAGCAGTAGCATTAGCTGAGTTAGTTTCATCATCAAAGACGAGCTATGAGGTGATCATGTCAGCAGTGGTAGCTGAGTTAGTTTCAACATCAAAGATAAGCTCTGAGGAAGTCATGTCAGCAGTAGCATTAGCTGAGTTAGTTTCATCATCAAAGACGAGCTATGAGGTGATCATGTCAGCAGTGGTGTTAGCTGAGTTAGTTTCAACATCAAAGATAAGCTCTGAGGCAGTCATGTCAGCAGTAGCATTAGCTGAGTTAGTTTCATCATCAAAGACGAGCTATGAGGTGATCATGTCAGCAGTGGTAGCTGAGTTAGTTTCAACATCAAAGATAAGCTCTGAGGAAGTCATGTCAGCAGTAGCATTAGCTGAGTTAGTTTCATCATCAAAGACGAGCTATGAGGTGATCATGTCAGCAGTGGTGTTAGCTGAGTTAGTTTCAACACCAAAGATAAGCTATGAGGTGGTCATGTCAGCAGTGATGTTAGCTTAGTTAGTTTCAACACCAAAGATAAGCTATGAGGTGGTCATGTCAGCAGTGATGTTAGCTGAGCTAGTTTCAACATCAAAGATAAGCTATGAGGCGGTCCTGTAGTGATGTTAGCCGAGCTAGTTTCAACATCAAAGATAAGCTATGAGGCGGTCCTGTAGTGATGTTAGCTGAGCTAGTTTCAACATCAAAGATAAGCTATGAGGCGGTCCTGTAGTGATGTGGAGCTGAGCTAGTAGTTCATACATCAAAAACGCCATTGCTGACGAGACCATTACATATGTTTTCAAGCGATCCCCACGTGCTTGACCACATACTCACAATTTAGCTCTCATTAATGAAAACACTCATTTTGTAGAGTAGGGCTTCTCAGGTCAATGTCTAGCTAGCACCTACAGAAAATTCAGGCATGCAGGTGAGGTCCCAAACTTTGACTCCCCGCATCTTTGGCACGGTTAGTTTTTAGTATTAAAAGAGAGCACAAACATAGAGCATCTCTTGAGCTAAATATCAAGCGAAGTGCAGAATTTATGGAGCTCCGAATAGGAACCACAAGTTTTAATGTACCATCCCAAATTACCTTTAAAAAAAATTGTGGTTATGGTTTTGGAGCCCAATAGATTCTGCACAAACTGCTCAAAAGACGGTCACTCTGTGTGCTCTCTATTGAAAGTTGCATAGGAATAACCACGACACAGCAATAGTGGGGGATCGAGTTAGTCCAACATGGGCACTGAAAATCAATTTATCTCGGCGACAGAAGAAAATTAATTTTCAGTGTGCATGCTTGACCATCTTCTCACGTTTTTGCGCCTAATGAAAACGCTCTATTGAGAGTAGAGCTTCCTCTTGGCACGGATACCAATTTCAGATCTTTAGCACATTCCATCAGCAGCCACACTTTCAGCAAATACAGAGGCACTCAAGGTTTTGAGGTACCCCCACTTTGGCCGCAGGTAACCTTGGCACGGTTATACCTATGCAACATTTTTTACTATCTAAAGAATTGTGTAGAATTTATGGAGCTCTGGAGTTATAACCACAAGTTCTTTCTTAGTGCTTTAATGTTACGGTATAGTTCTCCCTCCCCCCCCCCCCCCCCCCACACACCCCACCCCTATACACACCCTTTAGTTGATTATGGAGAAAGTCATTGTAAGAACCACATTGTGTTCCTATGTCAGGCTCAGTGCCAAGCTACTCTACCGATATATATAGTTCATGCTCACATCTGAACAAAGAGCTGGTGGACACTATGATTGGCTTGGGGATGAGCATCTCCTATGACTGAACAAAGAGCTGGTGGGCACTATGATTGGCTTGGGGATGAGCATCTCCTATGACTGAACAAAGAGCTGGTGGACACTATGATTGGCTTGGGGATGAGCATCTCCTATGACTGAACAAAGAGCTGGTGGGCACTATGATTGGCTTGGGGATGAGCATCTCCTATGACTGAACAAAGAGCTGGTGGGCACTATGATTGGCTTGGGGATGAGCATCTCCTATGACTGAACAAAGAGCTGGTGTGCACTATGATTGGCTTGGGGATGAGCATCTCCTATGACTGAACAAAGAGCTGGTGGGCACTATGATTGGCTTGGGGATGAGCATCTCCTATGACTGAACAAAGAGCTGGTGTGCACTATGATTGGCTTGGGGATGAGCATCTCCTATGACTGAACAAAGAGCTGGTGGGCACTATGATTGGCTTGGGGATGAGCATCTCCTATGACTGAACAAAGAGCTGGTGGGCACTATGATTGGCTTGGGGATGAGCATCTCCTATGACTGAACAAAGAGCTGGTGGGCACTATGATTGGCTTGGGGATGAGCATCTCCTATGACTGAACAAAGAGCTGGTGGGCACTATGATTGGCTTGGGGATGAGCATCTCCTATGACTGAACAAACAGCTGGTGGGCACTATGATTGGCTTGGGGATGAGCATCTCCTATGACTGAACAAAGAGCTGGTGGGCACTATGATTGGCTTGGGGATGAGCATCTCCTATGACTGAACAAAGAGCTGGTGGACACTATGATTGGCTTGGGGATGAGCATCTCAGAAAGAGCTGTGGGCACTATGATTGGCTTGGGGATAAGCAACTCCTATGACTGAACAAAGAGCTGGTGGGCACTATGATTGGCTTGGGGATGAGCATCTCTATGACTGAACAAAGAGCTGGTGTGCACTATGATTGGCTTGGGGATGAGCATCTCCTATGACTGAACAAAGAGCTGGTGGGCACTATGATTGGCTTGGGGATGAGCATCTCCTATGACTGAACAAAGAGCTGGTGGGCACTATGATTGGCTTGGGGGTGAGCATCTCTATGACTGAACAAAGAGCTGGTGTGCACTATGATTGGCTTGGGGATGAGCATCTCCTATGACTGAACAAAGAGCTGGTGGGCACTATGATTGGCTTGGGGATGAGCATCTCTATGACTGAACAAAGAGCTGGTGGACACTATGATTGGCTTGGGGATGAGCATCTCCTATGACTGAACAAAGAGCTGGTGGGCACTATGATTGGCTTGGGGATGAGCATCTCCTATGACTGAACAAAGAGCTGGTGGACACTATGATTGGCTTGGGGATGAGCATCTCCTATGACTGAACAAAGAGCTGGTGGACACTATGATTGGCTTGGGGATGAGCATCTCCTATGACTGAACAAAGAGCTGGTGGGCACTATGATTGGCTTGGGGATGAGCATCTCTATGACTGAATAAACAGCTGGTGGACACTATGATTGGCTTGGGGATGAGCATCTCCTATGACTGAACAAAGAGCTGGTGGACACTATGAATGGCTTGGGGATGAGCATCTCCTATGACTGAACAAAGAGCTGGTGGACACTATGATTGGCTTGGGGATGAGCATCTCCTATGACTGAACAAAGAGCTGGTGGGCACTATGTTTGGCTTGGGGATGAGCATCTCCTATGACTGAACAAAGAGCTGGTGTGCACTATGATTGGCTTGGGGATGAGCATCTCCTATGACTGAACAAAGAGCTGGTGGACACTATGATTGGCTTGGGGATGAGCAACTCCTATGACTGAACAAAGAGCTGGTGGGCACTATGATTGGCTTGGGGATGAGCATCTCCTATGACTGAACAAACAGCTGGAGGACACTATGATTGGCTTGGGGATGAGCATCTCCTATGACTGAACAAAGAGCTGGTGGGCACTATGATTGGCTTGGGGATAAGCATCTCCTATGACTGAACAAAGAGCTGCTGGACACTATGATTGGCTTGGGGATGAGCATCTCTATGACTGAACAAAGAGCTGGTGTGCACTATTATTGGCCATCTCCTATGACTGAACAAAGAGCTGGTGGACACTATGATTGGCTTGGGGGTGAGCATCTCCTATGACTGAACAAAGAGCTGCTGGACACTATGATTGGCTTGGGGATGAGCATCTCATATGACTGAACAAAAAGCTGGTGGGCACTATGATTGGCTTGGGGATGAGCATCTCTATGACTGAACACCTATGACTGAACAAAGAGCTGGTGGGCACTATGATTGGCTTGGGGATGAGCATCTCCTATGACTGAACAAAGAGCTGGTGGACACTATGATTGGCTTGGGGATGAGCATCTCCTATGACTGAACAAAGAGCTGGTGGGCACTATGATTGGCTTGGGGATGAGCATCTCCTATGACTGAACAAAGAGCTGGTGGGCACTATGATTGGCTTGGGGATGAGCATCTCCTATGACTGAACAAAGAGCTGGTGTGCACTATGATTGGCTTGGGGATGAGCATCTCCTATGACTGAACAAAGAGCTGGTGGGCACTATGATTGGCTTGGGGATGAGCATCTCCTATGACTGAACAAAGAGCTGGTGTGCACTATGATTGGCTTGGGGATGAGCATCTCCTATGACTGAACAAAGAGCTGGTGGGCACTATGATTGGCTTGGGGATGAGCATCTCCTATGACTGAACAAAGAGCTGGTGGGCACTATGATTGGCTTGGGGATGAGCATCTCCTATGACTGAACAAAGAGCTGGTGGGCACTATGATTGGCTTGGGGATGAGCATCTCCTATGACTGAACAAAGAGCTGGTGGGCACTATGATTGGCTTGGGGATGAGCATCTCCTATGACTGAACAAACAGCTGGTGGGCACTATGATTGGCTTGGGGATGAGCATCTCCTATGACTGAACAAAGAGCTGGTGGGCACTATGATTGGCTTGGGGATGAGCATCTCCTATGACTGAACAAAGAGCTGGTGGACACTATGATTGGCTTGGGGATGAGCATCTCAGAAAGAGCTGTGGGCACTATGATTGGCTTGGGGATAAGCAACTCCTATGACTGAACAAAGAGCTGGTGGGCACTATGATTGGCTTGGGGATGAGCATCTCTATGACTGAACAAAGAGCTGGTGTGCACTATGATTGGCTTGGGGATGAGCATCTCCTATGACTGAACAAAGAGCTGGTGGGCACTATGATTGGCTTGGGGATGAGCATCTCCTATGACTGAACAAAGAGCTGGTGGGCACTATGATTGGCTTGGGGGTGAGCATCTCTATGACTGAACAAAGAGCTGGTGTGCACTATGATTGGCTTGGGGATGAGCATCTCCTATGACTGAACAAAGAGCTGGTGGGCACTATGATTGGCTTGGGGATGAGCATCTCTATGACTGAACAAAGAGCTGGTGGACACTATGATTGGCTTGGGGATGAGCATCTCCTATGACTGAACAAAGAGCTGGTGGGCACTATGATTGGCTTGGGGATGAGCATCTCCTATGACTGAACAAAGAGCTGGTGGACACTATGATTGGCTTGGGGATGAGCATCTCCTATGACTGAACAAAGAGCTGGTGGACACTATGATTGGCTTGGGGATGAGCATCTCCTATGACTGAACAAAGAGCTGGTGGGCACTATGATTGGCTTGGGGATGAGCATCTCTATGACTGAATAAACAGCTGGTGGACACTATGATTGGCTTGGGGATGAGCATCTCCTATGACTGAACAAAGAGCTGGTGGACACTATGAATGGCTTGGGGATGAGCATCTCCTATGACTGAACAAAGAGCTGGTGGACACTATGATTGGCTTGGGGATGAGCATCTCCTATGACTGAACAAAGAGCTGGTGGGCACTATGTTTGGCTTGGGGATGAGCATCTCCTATGACTGAACAAAGAGCTGGTGTGCACTATGATTGGCTTGGGGATGAGCATCTCCTATGACTGAACAAAGAGCTGGTGGACACTATGATTGGCTTGGGGATGAGCAACTCCTATGACTGAACAAAGAGCTGGTGGGCACTATGATTGGCTTGGGGATGAGCATCTCCTATGACTGAACAAACAGCTGGAGGACACTATGATTGGCTTGGGGATGAGCATCTCCTATGACTGAACAAAGAGCTGGTGGGCACTATGATTGGCTTGGGGATAAGCATCTCCTATGACTGAACAAAGAGCTGCTGGACACTATGATTGGCTTGGGGATGAGCATCTCTATGACTGAACAAAGAGCTGGTGTGCACTATTATTGGCCATCTCCTATGACTGAACAAAGAGCTGGTGGACACTATGATTGGCTTGGGGGTGAGCATCTCCTATGACTGAACAAAGAGCTGCTGGACACTATGATTGGCTTGGGGATGAGCATCTCATATGACTGAACAAAAAGCTGGTGGGCACTATGATTGGCTTGGGGATGAGCATCTCTATGACTGAACAAAGAGCTGGTGGACACTATGATTGGCTTGGGGATGAGCATCTCCTTTGACTGAACAAAGAGCTGGTGGGCACTATGATTGGCTTGGGGATGAGCATCTCCTATGACTGAACAAAGAGCTGGTGGGCACTATGATTGGCTTGGGGATGAGCATCTCCTATGACTGAACAAAGAGCTGGTGGACACTATGATTGGCTTGGGGGGGAGCATCTCCTATGACTGAACAATCCTATGACTGAACAAAGAGCTGGTGGGCACTATGATTGGCTTGGGGATGAGCATCTCTATGACTGAACAAAGAGCTGGTGTGCACTATGATTGGCTTGGGGATGAGCATCTCCTATGACTGAACAAAGAGCTGGTGGGCACTATGATTGGCTTGGGGATGAGCATCTCCTATGACTGAACAAAGAGCTGGTGGACACTATGATTGGCTTGGGGATGAGCATCTCCTATGACTGAACAAACAGCTGGTGGGCACTATGATTGGCTTGGGGATGAGCATCTCAGAAAGAGCTGTGGGCACTATGATTGGCTTGGGGATGAGCAACTCCTATGACTGAACAAAGAGCTGGTGGGCACTATGATTGGCTTGGGGATGAGCATCTCTATGACTGAACAAAGAGCTGGTGTGCACTATGATTGGCTTGGGGATGAGCATCTCCTATGACTGAACAAACAGCTGGTGGACACTATGATTGGCTTGGGGATGAGCATCTCCTATGACTGAACAAAGAGCTGGTGGACACTATGATTGGCTTGGGGATGAGCATCTCCTATGACTGAACAAAGAGCTGGTGGACACTATGATTGGCTTGGGGATGAGCATCTCCTATGACTGAACAAAGAGCTGGTGGACACTATGAATGGCTTGGGGATGAGCATCTCCTATGACTGAACAAAGAGCTGGTGGACACTATGATTGGCTTGGGGATGAGCATCTCCTATGACTGAACAAAGAGCTGGTGGGCACTATGATTGGCTTGGGGATGAGCATCTCCTATGACTGAACAAAGAGCTGGTGTGCACTATGATTGGCTTGGGGATGAGCATCTCCTATGACTGAACAAAGAGCTGGTGGACACTATGATTGGCTTGGGGATGAGCAACTCCTATGACTGAACAAAGAGCTGGTGGGCACTATGATTGGCTTGGGGGTGAGCATCTCTATGACTGAACAAAGAGCTGGTGTGCACTATAATTGGCTTGGGGATGAGCATCTCCTATGACTGAACAAAGAGCTGGTGTGCACTATAATTGGCTTGGGGATGAGCATCTCCTATGACTGAACAAAGAGCTGGTGGGCACTATGATTGGCTTGGGGATGAGCATCTCCTATGACTGAACAAAGAGCTGGAGGGCACTATGATTGGCTTGGGGATGAGCATCTCCTATGACTGAACAAAGAGCTGGTGGACACTATGATTGGCTTGGGGATGAGCATCTCCTATGACTGAACAAAGAGCTGGTGGACACTATGATTGGCTTGGGGATGAGCATCTCCTATGACTGAACAAAGAGCTGGTGGACACTATGATTGGCTTGGGGGTGAGCATCTCCTATGACTGAACAAAGAGCTGGTGTGCACTATGATTGGCTTGGGGATGAGCATCTCCTATGACTGAACAAAGAGCTGGTGGACACTATGATTGGCTTGGGGATGAGCATCTCCTATGACTGACAAAGAGCTGGTGGGCACTATGATTGGCTTGGGGATGAGCATCTCCTATGACTGAACAAAGAGCTGGTGGGCACTATGATTGGCTTGGGGAGGAGCATCTCTATGACTGAACAAAGAGCTGGTGGGCACTATGATTGGCTTGGGGATGAGCATCTCCTATGACTGAACAAAGAGCTGGTGGGCATTATGATTGTCTTGGGGATGAGCATCTCTATGACTGAACAAAGAGCTGGTGGACACTATGATTGGCTTGGGGATGAGCATCTCTATGACTGAAAAAAAAGCTGGTGTGCACTATGATTGGCTTGGGGATGAGCATCTCTATGACTGAACAAAGAGCTGGTGGGCACTATGATTGGCTTGGGGATGAGCATCTCCTATGACTGAACAAAGAGCTGGTGGGCACTATGATTGGCTTGGGGATGAGCATCTCTATGACTGAACAAAGAGCTGGTGGACACTATGATTGGCTTGGGGATGAGCATCTCCTATGACCGAACAAAGAGCTGGTGGGCACTATGATTGGCTTGGATGACTGAACAAAGAGCTGCTGGACACTATGATTGGCTTGGGGATGAGCATCTCCTATGACTGAACAAAGAGCTGGTGGGCACTATGATTGGCTTGGGGATGAGCATCTCTATGACTGAACAAAGAGCTGCTGGACACTATGATTGGCTTGGGGGTGAGCATCTCCTATGACTGAACAAAGAGCTGGTGGACACTATGATTGGCTTGGGGATGAGCATCTCCTATGACTGAACAAAGAGCTGGTGGGCACTATGATTGGCTTGGGGATGAGCATCTCCTATGACTGAACAAAGAGCTGGTGTGCACTATGATTGGCTTGGGGATGAGCATCTCCTATGACTGAACAAAGAGCTGGTGGACACTATGATTGGCTTGGGGATGAGCATCTCCTATGACTGAACAAAGAGCTGGTGGGCACTATGATTGGCTTGGGGATGAGCATCTCAGAAAGAGCTGTGGGCACTATGATTGGCTTGGGGATGAGCAACTCCTATGACTGAACAAAGAGCTGGTGGGCACTATGATTGGCTTGGGGATGAGCATCTCTATGACTGATCAAACAGCTGGTGGGGTGGGCACTATGATTGGCTTGGGGGTGAGCATCTCCTATGACTGAACAAAGAGCTGCTGGACACTATGATTGGCTTGGGGATGAGCATCTCTATGACTGAACAAAGAGCTGGTGTGCACTATGATTGGCTTGGGGATGAGCATCTCCTATGACTGAACAAACAGCTGGTGGACACTGTGATTGGCTTGGGGATGAGCATCTCAGAAAGAGCTGTGGGCACTATGATTGGCTTGGGGATGAGCATCTCTATGACTGAACAAAGAGCTGGTGTGCACTATGATTGGCTTGGGGATGAGCATCTCCTATGACTGAACAAAGAGCTGGTGGGCACTATGATTGGCTTGGGGATGAGCATCTCCTATGACTGAACAAAGATCTGGTGGGCACTATGATTGGCTTGGGGATGAGCATCTCCTATGACTGAACAAAGAGCTGGTGGACACTATGATTGGCTTGGGGATGAGCATCTCCTATGACTGAACAAAGAGCTGGTGGACACTATGATTGGCTTGGGGATGAGCATCTCCTATGACTGAACAAAGAGCTGGTGGGCACTATGATTGGCTTGGGGATGAGCATCTCTATGACTGAACAAACAGCTGGTGGACACTATGATTGGCTTGGGGATGAGCATCTCCTATGACTGAACAAAGAGCTGGTGGACACTATGATTGGCTTGGGGATGAGCATCTCCTATGACTGACAAAGAGCTGGTGGGCACTATGATTGGCTTGGGGATGAGCATCTCCTATGACTGAACAAAGAGCAGGTGTGCACTATGATTGGCTTGGGGATGAGCATCTCCTATGACTGAACAAAGAGCTGGTGGACACTATGATTGGCTTGGGGATGAGCATCTCCTATGACTGAACAAAGAGCTGGTGGGCACTATGATTGGCTTGGGGATGAGCATCTCTATGACTGAACAAAAAGCTGGTGTGCACTATGATTGGCTTAGGGATGAGCATCTCTATGACTGAACAAAGAGCTGTGATTGGCTTGGGGATGAGCATCTCTATGACTGACAAAGAGCTGGTGGGCACTATGATTGGCTTGGGGATGAGCATCTCCTATGACTGAACAAAGAGCTGGTGGGCACTATGATTGGCTTGGGGATGAGCATCTCCTATGACTGAACAAAGAGCTGGTGGGCACTATGATTGGCTTGGGGATGAGCATCTCTATGACTGAACAAAGAGCTGGTGTGCACTATGATTGGCTTGGGGATGAGCATCTCCTATGACTGAACAAAGAGCTGGTGGGCACTATGATTGGCTTGGGGATGAGCATCTCCTATGACTGAACAAAGAGCTGGTGGGCACTATGATTGGCTTGGGGATGAGCATCTCCTATGACTGAACAAAGAGCTGTGGACACTATGATTGGCTTGGGGATGAGCATCTCCTATGACTGAACAAAGAGCTGGTGGGCACTATGATTGGCTTGGGGATGAGCAACTCCTATGACTGAACAAAGAGCTGGTGGACACTATGATTGGCTTGGGGATGAGCATCTCAGAAAGAGCTGTGGGCACTATGATTGGCTTGGGGATGAGCAACTCCTATGACTGAACAAAGAGCTGGTGGGCACTATGATTGGCTTGGGGATGAGCATCTCTATGACTGAACAAAGAGCTGGTGTGCACTATGATTGGCTTGGGGATGAGCAACTCCTATGACTGAACAAAGAGCTGGTGGGCACTATGATTGGCTTGGGGATGAGCATCTCTATGACTGAACAAAGAGCTGGTGTGCACTATGATTGGCTTGGGGATGAGCATCTCCTATGACTGAACAAACAGCTGGTGGACACTATGATTGGCTTGGGGATGAGCATCTCCTATGACTGAACAAAGAGCTGGTGGACACTATGATTGGCTTGGGGATGAGCATCTCCTATGACTGAACAAAGAGCTGGTGGACACTATGATTGGCTTGGGGATGAGCATCTCCTATGACTGAACAAAGAGCTGGTGGACACTATGATTGGCTTGGGGATGAGCATCTCCTATGACTGAACAAAGAGCTGGTGGACACTATGAATGGCTTGGGGATGAGCATCTCCTATGACTGAACAAAGAGCTGGTGGACACTATGATTGGCTTGGGGATGAGCATCTCCTATGACTGAACAAAGAGCTGGTGGGCACTATGATTGGCTTGGGGATGAGCATCTCCTATGACTGAACAAAGAGCTGGTGTGCACTATGATTGGCTTGGGGATGAGCATCTCCTATGACTGAACAAAGAGCTGGTGGACACTATGATTGGCTTGGGGATGAGCAACTCCTATGACTGAACAAAGAGCTGGTGTGCACTATGATTGGCTTGGGGATGAGCATCTCCTATGACTGAACAAAGGGCTGGTGGGCACTATGATTGGCTTGGGGATGAGCATCTCCTATGACTGAACAAAGAGCTGGTGGGCACTATGATTGGCTTGGGGATGAGCATCTCCTATGACTGAACAAAGAGCTGGAGGGCACTATGATTGGCTTGGGGATGACATCTCCTATGACTGAACAAAGAGCTGGTGGACACTATGATTGGCTTGGGGATGAGCATCTCCTATGACTGAACAAAGAGCTGGTGGACACTATGATTGGCTTGGGGATGAGCATCTCTATGACTGAACAAACAGCTGGTGGCTACTATGATTGGCTTGGGGGTGAGCATCTCCTATGACTCAACAAAGAGCTGCTGGACACTATGATTGGCTTGGGGATGAGCATCTCCTATGACTGAACAAAGAGCTGGTGGGCACTATGATTGGCTTGGGGATGAGCATCTCCTACGACTGAACAAAGAGCTGGTGGGCACTATGATTGGCTTGGGGATGAGCATCTCCTATGACTGAACAAAGAGCTGGTGGACACTATGATTGGCTTGGGGATGAGCATCTCTATGACTGAACAAACAGCTGGTGGCTACTATGATTGGCTTGGGGGTGAGCATCTCCTATGACTCAACAAAGAGCTGCTGGACACTATGATTGGCTTGGGGATGAGCATCTCCTATGACTGAACAAAGAGCTGTGATTGGCTTGGGGATGAGCATCTCTATGACTGACAAAGAGCTGGTGGGCACTATGATTGGCTTGGGGATGAGCATCTCCTATGACTGAACAAAGAGCTGGTGGGCACTATGATTGGCTTGGGGATGAGCATCTCCTATGACTGAACAAAGAGCTGGTGGGCACTATGATTGGCTTGGGGATGAGCATCTCTATGACTGAACAAAGAGCTGGTGTGCACTATGATTGGCTTGGGGATGAGCATCTCCTATGACTGAACAAAGAGCTGGTGGGCACTATGATTGGCTTGGGGATGAGCATCTCCTATGACTGAACAAAGAGCTGGTGGACACTATGATTGGCTTGGGGATGAGCATCTCCTATGACTGAACAAAGAGCTGGTGGACACTATGAATGGCTTGGGGATGAGCATCTCCTATGACTGAACAAAGAGCTGGTGGACACTATGATTGGCTTGGGGATGAGCATCTCCTATGACTGAACAAAGAGCTGGTGTGCACTATTATTGGCCATCTCCTATGACTGAACAAAGAGCTGGTGGACACTATGATTGGCTTGGGGATGAGCAACTCCTATGACTGAACAAAGAGCTGGTGGGCACTATGATTGGCTTGGGGATGAGCATCTCTATGACTGAACAAAGAGCTGGTGTGCACTATGATTGGCTTGGGGATGAGCATCTCCTATGACTGAACAAAGAGCTGGTGGGCACTATGATTGGCTTGGGGATGAGCATCTCCTATGACTGAACAAAGAGCTGGTGGGCACTATGATTGGCTTGGGGGTGAGCATCTCTATGACTGAACAAAGAGCTGGTGTGCACTATGATTGGCTTGGGGATGAGCATCTCCTATGACTGAACAAAGAGCTGGTGGGCACTATGATTGGCTTGGGGATGAGCATCTCTATGACTGAACAAAGAGCTGGTGGACACTATGATTGGCTTGGGGATGAGCATCTCCTATGACTGAACAAAGAGCTGGTGTGCACTATTATTGGCCATCTCCTATGACTGAACAAAGAGCTGGTGGACACTATGATTGGCTTGGGGATGAGCATCTCCTATGACTGAACAAAGAGCTGGTGGGCACTATGATTGGCTTGGGGATGAGCATCTCCTATGACTGAACAAAGAGCTGGTGGACACTATGATTGGCTTGGGGATGAGCATCTCCTATGACTGAACAAAGAGCTGGTGGACACTATGATTGGCTTGGGGATGAGCATCTCCTATGACTGAACAAAGAGCTGGTGGGCACTATGATTGGCTTGGGGATGAGCATCTCTATGACTGAATAAACAGCTGGTGGACACTATGATTGGCTTGGGGATGAGCATCTCCTATGACTGAACAAAGAGCTGGTGGACACTATGAATGGCTTGGGGATGAGCATCTCCTATGACTGAACAAAGAGCTGGTGGACACTATGATTGGCTTGGGGATGAGCATCTCCTATGACTGAACAAAGAGCTGGTGTGCACTATGATTGGCTTGGGGATGAGCATCTCCTATGACTGAACAAAGAGCTGGTGGACACTATGATTGGCTTGGGGATGAGAAACTCCTATGACTGAACAAAGAGCTGGTGGGCACTATGATTGGCTTGGGGATGAGCATCTCCTATGACTGAACAAAGAGCTGGTGGGCACTATGATTGGCTTGGGGATGAGCATCTCTATGACTGAACAAAGAGCTGGGGGCACTATGATTGGCTTGGGGATGAGCATCTCCTATGACTGAACAAAGAGCTGGTGGGCACTATGATTGGCTTGGGGATGAGCATCTCCTATGACTGAACAAAGAGCTGGTGGGCACTATGATTGGCTTGGGGATGAGCATCTCCTATGACTGAACAAACAGCTGGAGGACACTATGATTGGCTTGGGGATGAGCATCTCCTATGACTGAACAAAGAGCTGGTGGGCACTATGATTGGCTTGGGGATGAGCATCTCCTATGACTGAACAAAGAGCTGCTGGACACTATGATTGGCTTGGGGATGAGCATCTCTATGACTGAACAAAGAGCTGGTGTGCACTATTATTGGCCATCTCCTATGACTGAACAAACAGCTGGTGGACACTATGATTGGCTTGGGGATGAGCATCTCCTATGACTGAACAAAGAGCTGGTGGACACTATGATTGGCTTGGGGATGAGCATCTCCTATGACTGAACAAAGAGCTGGTGGACACTATGATTGGCTTGGGGGTGAGCATATCCTATGACTGAACAAAGAGCTGCTGGACACTATGATTGGCTTGGGGATGAGCATCTCCTATGACTGAACAAAGAGCTGGTGGGCACTATGATTGGCTTGGGGATGAGCATCTCCTATGACTGAACAAACAGCTGGAGGACACTATGATTGGCTTGGGGATGAGCATCTCTATGACTGAACAAAGAGCTGGTGTGCACTATTATTGGCCATCTCCTATGACTGAACAAACAGCTGGTGGACACTATGATTGGCTTGGGGATGAGCATCTCCTATGACTGAACAAAGAGCTGGTGGACACTATGATTGGCTTGGGGATGAGCATCTCCTATGACTGAACAAAGAGCTGGTGGACACTATGATTGGCTTGGGGATGAGCATCTCCTATGACTGAACAAAGAGCTGCTGGACACTATGATTGGCTTGGGGATGAGCATCTCCTATGACTGAACAAAGAGCTGGTGGGCACTATGATTGGCTTGGGGATGAGCATCTCCTATGACTGAACAAAGAGCTGGTGGACACTATGATTGGCTTGGGGATGAGCATCTCCTATGACTGAACAAACAGCTGGTGGGCACTATGATTGGCTTGGGGATGAGCATCTCAGAAAGAGCTGTGGGCACTATGATTGGCTTGGGGATGAGCAACTCCTATGACTGAACAAAGAGCTGGTGGGCACTATGATTGGCTTGGGGATGAGCATCTCTATGACTGAACAAAGAGCTGGTGTGCACTATGATTGGCTTGGGGATGAGCATCTCCTATGACTGAACAAACAGCTGGTGGACACTATGATTGGCTTGGGGATGAGCATCTCCTATGACTGAACAAAGAGCTGGTGGACACTATGATTGGCTTGGGGATGAGCATCTCCTATGACTGAACAAAGAGCTGGTGGACACTATGATTGGCTTGGGGATGAGCATCTCCTATGACTGAACAAAGAGCTGGTGGACACTATGATTGGCTTGGGGATGAGCATCTCCTATGACTGAACAAAGAGCTGGTGGACACTATGAATGGCTTGGGGATGAGCATCTCCTATGACTGAACAAAGAGCTGGTGGACACTATGATTGGCTTGGGGATGAGCATCTCCTATGACTGAACAAAGAGCTGGTGGGCACTATGATTGGCTTGGGGATGAGCATCTCCTATGACTGAACAAAGAGCTGGTGTGCACTATGATTGGCTTGGGGATGAGCATCTCCTATGACTGAACAAAGAGCTGGTGGACACTATGATTGGCTTGGGGATGAGCAACTCCTATGACTGAACAAAGAGCTGGTGTGCACTATGATTGGCTTGGGGATGAGCATCTCCTATGACTGAACAAAGGGCTGGTGGGCACTATGATTGGCTTGGGGATGAGCATCTCCTATGACTGAACAAAGAGCTGGTGGGCACTATGATTGGCTTGGGGATGAGCATCTCCTATGACTGAACAAAGAGCTGGAGGGCACTATGATTGGCTTGGGGATGAGCATCTCCTATGACTGAACAAAGAGCTGGTGGACACTATGATTGGCTTGGGGATGAGCATCTCCTATGACTGAACAAAGAGCTGGTGGACACTATGATTGGCTTGGGGATGAGCATCTCTATGACTGAACAAACAGCTGGTGGCTACTATGATTGGCTTGGGGGTGAGCATCTCCTATGACTCAACAAAGAGCTGCTGGACACTATGATTGGCTTGGGGATGAGCATCTCCTATGACTGAACAAAGAGCTGGTGGGCACTATGATTGGCTTGGGGATGAGCATCTCCTACGACTGAACAAAGAGCTGGTGGGCACTATGATTGGCTTGGGGATGAGCATCTCCTATGACTGAACAAAGAGCTGGTGGACACTATGATTGGCTTGGGGATGAGCATCTCTATGACTGAACAAACAGCTGGTGGCTACTATGATTGGCTTGGGGGTGAGCATCTCCTATGACTCAACAAAGAGCTGCTGGACACTATGATTGGCTTGGGGATGAGCATCTCCTATGACTGAACAAAGAGCTGGTGTGCACTATGATTGGCTTGGGGATGAGCATCTCCTACGACTGAACAAAGAGCTGGTGGGCACTATGATTGGCTTGGGGATGAGCATCTCCTATGACTGAACAAAGAGCTGGTGGGCACTATGATTGGCTTGGGGATGAGCATCTCCTATGACTGAACAAAGAGCTGGTGGGCACTATGATTGGCTTGGGGATGAGCATCTCCTATGACTGAACAAAGAGCTGGTGGACACTATGATTGGCTTGGGGATGAGCATCTCTATGACTGAACAAAGAGCTGGTGGGCACTATGATTGGCTTGGGGATGAGCACCTCCTATGACTGAACAAAGAGCTGGTGGGCACTATGATTGGCTTGGGGATGAGCATCTCCTATGACTGAACAAAGAGCTGGTGGGCACTATGATTGGCTTGGGGATGAGCATCTCCTATGACTGAACAAAGAGCTGGTGGACACTATGATTGGCTTGGGGATGAGCATCTCTATGACTGAACAAACAGCTGGTGGCTACTATGATTGGCTTGGGGGTGAGCATCTCCTATGACTCAACAAAGAGCTGCTGGACACTATGATTGGCTTGGGGATGAGCATCTCCTATGACTGAACAAAGAGCTGGTGTGCACTATGATTGGCTTGGGGATGAGCATCTCCTACGACTGAACAAAGAGCTGGTGGGCACTATGATTGGCTTGGGGATGAGCATCTCCTATGACTGAACAAAGAGCTGGTGGGCACTATGATTGGCTTGGGGATGAGCATCTCCTATGACTGAACAAAGAGCTGGTGGACACTATGATTGGCTTGGGGATGAGCATCTCCTATGACTGAACAAAGAGCTGGTGGGCACTATGATTGGCTTGGGGATGAGCATCTCCTATGACTGAACAAAGAGCTGGTGGGCACTATGATTGGCTTGGGGATGAGCATCTCTATGACTGAACAAAGAGCTGGGGGCACTATGATTGGCTTGGGGATGAGCATCTCCTATGACTGAACAAAGAGCTGGTGGGTACTATGATTGGCTTGGGGATGAGCATCTCCTATGACTGAACAAAGAGCTGGTGGGCACTATGATTGGCTTGGGGATGAGCATCTCCTATGACTGAACAAACAGCTGGAGGACACTATGATTGGCTTGGGGATGAGCATCTCCTATTACTGAACAAAGAGCTGGTGGGCACTATGATTGGCTTGGGGATGAGCATCTCCTATGACTGAACAAAGAGCTGGTGGGCACTATGATTGGCTTGGGGATGAGCATCTCCTATGACTGAACAAAGAGCTGCTGGACACTATGATTGGCTTGGGGATGAGCATCTCTATGACTGAACAAAGAGCTGGTGTGCACTATTATTGGCCATCTCCTATGACTGAACAAACAGCTGGTGGACACTATGATTGGCTTGGGGATGAGCATCTCCTATGACTGAACAAAGAGCTGGTGGACACTATGATTGGCTTGGGGATGAGCATCTCCTATGACTGAACAAAGAGCTGGTGGACACTATGATTGGCTTGGGGGTGAGCATCTCCTATGACTGAACAAAGAGCTGCTGGACACTATGATTGGCTTGGGGATGAGCATCTCCTATGACTGAACAAAGAGCTGGTGGACACTATGATTGGCTTGGGGATGAGCATCTCCTATGACTGAACAAAGAGCTGGTGGACACTATGATTGGCTTGGGGGTGAGCATCTCCTATGACTGAACAAAGAGCTGCTGGACACTATGATTGGCTTGGGGATGAGCATCTCATATGACTGAACAAAAAGCTGGTGGGCACTATGATTGGCTTGGGGATGAGCATCTCTATGACTGAACAAAGAGCTGGTGGACACTATGATTGGCTTGGGGATGAGCATCTCCTATGACTGAACAAAGAGCTGGTGGGCACTATGATTGGCTTGGGGATGAGCATCTCCTATGACTGAACAAAGAGCTGGTGGGCACTATGATTGGCTTGGGGATGAGCATCTCCTATGACTGAACAAAGAGCTGGTGGACACTATGATTGGCTTGGGGGTGAGCATCTCCTATGACTGAACAATCCTATGACTGAACAAAGAGCTGGTGGGCACTATGATTGGCTTGGGGATGAGCATCTCTATGACTGAACAAAGAGCTGGTGTGCACTATGATTGGCTTGGGGATGAGCATCTCCTATGACTGAACAAAGAGCTGGTGGGCACTATGATTGGCTTGGGGATGAGCATCTCCTATGACTGAACAAAGAACTGGTGGACACTATGATTGGCTTGGGGATGAGCATCTCCTATGACTGAACAAACAGCTGGTGGGCACTATGATTGGCTTGGGGATGAGCATCTCAGAAAGAGCTGTGGGCACTATGATTGGCTTGGGGATGAGCAACTCCTATGACTGAACAAAGAGCTGGTGGGCACTATGATTGGCTTGGGGATGAGCATCTCTATGACTGAACAAAGAGCTGGTGTGCACTATGATTGGCTTGGGGATGAGCATCTCCTATGACTGAACAAACAGCTGGTGGACACTATGATTGGCTTGGGGATGAGCATCTCCTATGACTGAACAAAGAGCTGGTGGACACTATGATTGGCTTGGGGATGAGCATCTCCTATGACTGAACAAAGAGCTGGTGGACACTATGATTGGCTTTGGGATGAGCATCTCTATGACTGAGCTCTCAGAACATCTGCAGAAATGGGCAATGGGATGTGTGTCTGTGAGTGATTTCGACAGCAGAAGGTTGTCTGACCACCAAACCTCCAGGAAAGACTTTTCACTATAGCAGTTGTAGATACTAGTAATGACAATCACAGGTCCAACACAGCTTTCTGTGGGACAAAGATCTCCAACACCCGACAGTGCATGGCGAGGGACAGGGGAATTGGGATCATTGGGGGAACATCCAATATCAGAACCATTGGCCAATTTCCATTCACTCTACTGAGGTGCAACCAGTTGCCAAGAAACCTTCTGTTCCACAAGAACTAAATGTTCGCTGCAAAACACCTCTCCTCATAAAGAGAGTGAGAGAGTGCCTCAAGTCAGTGAGAGAGGCACATGTCAAGATGACGATAGAAGTTCAAAATCCATCTCATGGGCTGCATACCACGCATGCCACAAGCTTGCTAGCCCATTCCATGACCAGGCGATTCACTCAGTGGCCTGAGTCCTTCACTGGATGTTGTCATAGCAGCAGGCAACCACCTGTATCCAGATCAACCCTCAGTCATCCACTTGGCCCATCCACTGTTTGCAACAGCCAAACATCCAGTGGAACTGGCACAGGAGACATTAGTTCGTCATGATCCTGGGCTGTCTCCACACTGAAATGGCAGCTCTGAGGAAGGCAAGCAGTTGGCTGCAGGGCAGTGGGATGGTAGAGGTTCGGTGCAGGCCAAGATTGCCACCCCAGGGAATGCAGACTCCTTCTTGAAGGCTGCTCAGGTCACATGCACCGGACCCATCAAGTAACTGCAGCAACTCTAAACATCCCTGCAACATAAGGCTTATGACAAGTACACTGAAGATGCCACAAGTGATGCCATGAAGCACTAGAGATTCGTGTCTGGGGAAGGGGGTTATCACCAAAGAGCTGACAACTGCCCCTAGTTACACCACCCCCCCTCAACCTAGGGCTCTGCGTCTGCATGTTTGCGAGGTACTGTGTGAGTCAAACATTGCACTCTACAAGGATGCTCTGGCTGAAGAACTGTGTCAATGGTTTTTTGCCTCGGACCTCACTACTCTTGGTGGCTTCCAGTCCCCCGGAAGAACAAGTAGAGCTCCCAGACCTGATGTGGCTGGGACGGACCTCACTACTCTTGGTGGCTTCCAGTCCCCCGGAAGAACAAGTAGAGCTCCCAGACCTGGGAAGTTTCAAGCTGGACATTTCACAGCAAAGAAGATATCTTACCCTTTCTCTGCACTGGCTCTTGACCAGGCCCCTGAGGAGAGCAATGGCTGCATCAAAGGTGATGGTGCTGCAGTTGACAACTGAAAACCACAGTGCACTGACGGCGGATGGCTGTGGCTCCAGAATCACATAGGCCATTGCTGAATTTGAATCGTCACAGCAAGCATCGGCACCCACGCTAACTTGCACCAACACCAGGAGACCAACACAACACAGTGCAAGTTCCTTCAAGATGTGACTCGTAATTGCCGTGAAAGAGATGGGGAAACTCATTTGAAGAAGAAGTGCTGACCTGTTGATGCACTCACACACATGAAATATTGAGTCCAGAAGCTGTGAGGAGTGTGAAGAGTGAGCACTGTCAGGCTTGCACGGGAACATTTCTGTTCATATGCAAGAGAACATATAGAAGACAAGCCCCCCCCCCTCTGTTGTTGGTAACTACAGTACCAAGCACAACACACTGACACTACTCTGCTCAGGCCTCCAAGCATGAGTATGCAGCAGCTAGCATTTGCAAAGGATGACTGTGGACTCTTCTCCAGGCTGTACAGCGCTTGTCAAACAGGGGGTAGCGATCTGGAAGAGTTCTTCAAACATGAGAGCTGGCCCTATCCACCATCACTCTCCAGGGATGGGGACTGCACTTCAGCAAGAAGGTTGAATTAGTCACCCCCTCCTTGAAGACCTTGCTGAGAAGACCACTGACACTCCACGTGTAGCACTCCACGATCCAGCCATTGTGCCAGGAAGTAGCAAGACATTTCAAGCATGCAACACAGCTGTGTTCATTCCATCACAGCATGAGTATCACTCCCGGTATGGGATCCCTACTTGAAGTCTGGGAGCCTCAAAGCAAGTGCAAGAGCTAGCTGTGACAAGGGAATTGAAAGACACGTCCCAACCTCGGCTCCTCTACCTAGCAACTGGAGGAACTTGCTCTGCGATAGCGACAATAACGAGGAACATTTCAGCTTCCTGTCAGAACAGGTTACACAAGTGAGGCAAGCAGCTGGATGTCACACACAGGAGCAGGCACTCAGTCCCCTTACACAAGTGAGGCAAGCAGCTGGATGTCACACACAGGAGCAGGCACTCAGTCCCCTTACACAAGTGAGGCAAGCAGCTGGATGTCACACACAGGAGCAGGCACTCAGTCCCCTTACACAAGTGAGGCAAGCAGCTGGATGTCACACACAGGAGCAGGCACTCAGTCCCCTTACACAAGTGAGGCAAGCAGCTGGATGTCACACACAGGAGCAGGCACTCAGTCCCCTTACACAAGTGAGGCAAGCAGCTGGATGTCACACACAGGAGCAGGCACTCAGTCCCCTTACACAAGTGAGGCAAGCAGCTGGATGTCACACACAGGAGCAGGCACTCAGTCCCCTTACACAAGTGAGGCAAGCAGCTGGATGTCACACACAGGAGCAGGCACTCAGTCCCCTTACACAAGTGAGGCAAGAAGCTGGATGTCACACACAGGAGCAGGCACTCAGTCCCCTTACACAAGTGAGGCAAGCAGCTGGATGTCACACACAGGAGCAGGCACTCAGTCCCCTTACACAAGTGAGGCAAGTAGCTGGATGTCACACACAGGAGCAGGCACTCACTGTTCACCTTACACAAGTGAGGCAAGCAGCTGGATGTCACACACAGGAGCAGGCACTCAGTCCCCTTACACAAGTGAGGCAAGCAGCTGGATGTCACACACAGGAGCAGGCACTCAGTGTTCACCTTACACAAGTGAGGCAAGTAGCTGGATGTCACACACAGGAGCAGGCACTCAGTCCCCTTACACAAGTGAGGCAAGCAGCTGGATGTCACACACAGGAGCAGGCACTCAGTCCCCTTACACAAGCAGCTGGATGTCACACACAGGAGCAGGCACTCAGTGTTCCACCCCGCAAAGACACCGACAACATGGTCCATGCAACCACAAAGAGACTGACCCACATGAAGGTCCATGCAGTTGATACCGATACCGTGGAGTGTGGTTTCCGGTGAATACTTATTCAGACTGTTGAAACAGATATTATCACTCCAGTTACTCGAGCGCATGAATGCTGTGAGGCCCTCGAGGGAACTAAGACTGGCATTTGGCACAGACATGACTTTTCTTTACATACTTGCAGCACATCTGATTGCAAAGATGCCGGGCCTGAGAGAGCAAGAGCTCTTCCCATCTTCCATGCAATAACTTGCTCTCTGCCTTTTGCAGGTCGTACCAAGATGGCAGCTCGGGCCATGTGGACTGCATTCCAAGAAGTGGCAACTGCCTTCGTCAGACTTGCTTCCTTTCCTAGAGAGCTGCCTGGTGATGTTCAGTCGACACTGAAGAGATTGCTTGTGCTGTTCTAAGTCAGTGTTAGCACATGCTGTGATGTTAACTCGCCGAGTAAAAATCTCTTCTCAAGAAAAACCAGATCACTGGAGGCTACGCCATCAACACGGGCAGCTCTGGAGCAGCACAATCAAGAGAGCTTCTTAGTAGGCTGGACATATCTGGTGGCGGAAAGGTCACAGAAGCATTCATCAGCCTGCCATTGCCATGTGACTGGGGTTGAGCGAAGTTGGGGGGTGAGCTGGAACGTCACGTTACGAGCTCATCTCTGAAGCTGTGGGAAGCACTACGGTGGCAAGTACGAGTGCAAAAAGGCTGCACTTACATGCACTGGACTTTGTGCATGTGAACGGGCCTCTTGTGGCTGCAGCTCAGAATTACACACCTCAACATCTAACAAAGTGAAGGGCGAGATTCACATGTTCTGTGTATCAATATAATTCTTTCTAATTTCTAATAAACTTGTAACCACTGGAATGACGTGTAGAGCCCTAAAAGAAAATACTAGATCTCGAAGTGGCGGCCATCTTGAAATCCAATGCAGTGCCCAGCACACAGGTTGAGTTTCTAGTGGTGACAACCTGAAAATATTGTGTCTGTGCATCTGTGCCAAAGTTGATACAAAATGCACAATGTTATGTATGCTGCATTTATAAAATGATCATTATATAACCACACCTACAGTATATGTAGACTACCAAATAATAATGCCTTTGATGTTGTCACATTACAGCTACATAGCCAAATCCATTCTTCCTCCCAGGAGTAAATTCTGGAAAAATCTATTTCTATTTTCATTTGGCTCTGAGGTACAAAGCAATAATTGGGTAGCCGCCTCTCCAAAAGGTCTGGTGATCCATGCTTGCTCGTTTTCCTTTTAACAGCAGAGAAGCCCATCCAGGCCAGGGGCACCTCCCTTTTCAATGTCAAAGGAGAAGGGCTTCCCAGGAGGCACAGGTACCTCTGCCGCCTTCAGTAAAAAGAGACCTTAAAAGAACCACAGTATAATGAACACCTCTTCGAAGGCTATTAATGCTCTTTTGGTGCAGCTGCAATCATTTGCCATATTAATTAGTCTTGTTTTAGGCCCATCCCAACGGGCCAGCCATAAGTCCAGTTCTATTTCATCACGATTCTGTCCAATTTGCAGCCGAGAGGCAGAATCTGGACGTATAATTATTGTGCACACCAATCAGCAGATGGGAAAGCTTTTATGGAATATATACAGGATGAGAGTTTACACTTGTACATGTTATGGTTATTAATTGGGTAGAATGAGAGTTTCCCTCTGACACTGTGATGATTTTCAGAACAAGCTGCTATCAAGCTTCAAAGACAACGAGCTACACTAAGTGCTTACTTAATTAATTGAAGAAGTGGCAGCAACGTCCTTGGAACAGACATTCCAACTCTATTCACACTGTGTGAAATAACATGGCACATTATGTCCTCCATAAAGATAACAGCAAAGAAGTCGTCCATGAGCACCTCCTTTCTCGAAGCCAAAGGACGAGAGGAATCAGCATGTCAACCCATCAAGATATAGCCCCTACATTGATGGCTGATGCGGCCCTCTGTCTAGTGGTACACCAGAAGCCATCACCATCCAAGAGTAGCTTGGATACTGCCATGGCATGATCAGAACCGTCACAGGCACTGGTACCTTATGCATTAGTGTATAGGCACCAGTAGTGAGTCAGTTATTGGCAGGACAAGTCACAGGCACTGGTACCTTATGCATTAGTGTATAGGCACCAGTAGTGAGTCAGTTATTGGCAGGACAAGTCACAGGCACTGGTACCTTATACATTAGTGTATAGGCACCAGTAGTGAGTCAGTTATTGGCAGGACAAGTCACAGGCACTGGTACCTTATGCATTAGTGTATAGGCACCAGTAGTGAGTCAGTTATTGGCAGGACAAGTCACAGGCACTGGTACCTTATACATTAGTGTATAGGCACCAGTAGTGAGTCAGTTATTGGCAGGACAAGTCACAGGCACTGGTACCTTATACATTAGTGTATGGGCACCAGTAGTGAGTCAGTTATTGGCAGGACAAGTCACAGGCACTGGTACCTTATGCATTAGTGTATAGGCACCAGAGTCAGTTATTGGCAGGACAAGTCACAGGCACTGGTACCTTATGCATTAGTGTACAGGCAACAGAGTCAGTTATTGGCAAGCGAAGTGGCTTCTCCTTGCCTTGTGGAAAACACACTAGCTATGGATGGCACGTGTCACACACACACTTACCTGACCAGGAATAAATAGGCGTGCCCACGGCCTTAGTAATAATACATTTAGGCTCACATGTGCACATACAAACCAAGCTTGCCGATAGTGGCACAGGGCATATTTGGCTTGCCGATAGTGGCACAGGGCATATTTGGCATGACGATAGTGGCACAGGGCATTTTGGCTTGATGATAGTGGCACAGGGCATATTTGGCTTGATGATAGTGGCACAGTCATATTTGGCTTAATGATAATGGCACAGTGCATATTTGACTTGATAATTGATTTGACAATAGTGGCTTCACAATAGTGCCAGAGCCAAATAAAATCCGACGATAATGGCACAGGCAAAATCTGGCTTGATGATAGTGACATAGGGGGGAGGAGCTTGGATTTATAGAGAGCTCCTTCAATGACTAGTAGCCTACAAACAATCTCCTTGTGGTAGTGTGTAGATGCCATGGCTGCCAGAGATGCCAGCCACCAGTGTTGCAATTACAACCTCCAGTGACTATCTAATTGAGCAAGCAGTCAACTGACTTGCATACATGACATTTTTTTTTTTTTATGCACTTTTCATAGCATAGTGTTTTGACAGATATCCCACACCTAGCTTGGGTACTAACATGACCACACACACCCATCATTGCTTGGGTACTAACATGACCACACACTCCCATCATTGCTTGGGTACTAACATGACCACACACTCCCATCATTGCTTGGGTACTAACATGACCACACACTCCCATCATTGCTTGGGTACTAACATGACCACACAATCCCATCATTGCTTGGGTACTAACATGACCACACACTCCCATCATTGCTTGGGTACTAACATGACCACACACTCCCATCATTGCTTGGGTACTAACATGACCACACAATCCCATCATTGCTTGGGTACTAACATGACCACACAATCCCATCATTGCTTGGGTACTAACATGACCACACAATCCCATCATTGCTTGGGTACTAACATGACCACACAATCCCATCATTGCTTGGGTACTAACATGACCACACACTCCCATCATTGCTTGGGTACTAACATGACCACACAATCCCATCATTGCTTGGGTACTAACATGACCACACACTCCCATCATTGCTTGGGTACTAACATGACCACACACACCCATCATTGCTTGGGTACTAACATGACCACACAATCCCATCATTGCTTGGGTACTAACATGACCACACAATCCCATCATTGCTTGGGTACTAACATGACCACACAATCCCATCATTGCTTGGGTACTAACATGACCACACACTCCCATCATTGCTTGGGTACTAACATGACCACACAATCCCATCATTGCTTGGGTACTAACATGACCACACACTCCCATCATTGCTTGGGTACTAACATGACCACACACACCCATCATTGCTTGGGTACTAACATGACCACACACTCCCATCATTGCTTGGGTACTAACATGACCACACAATCCCATCATTGCTTGGGTACTAACATGACCACACACTCCATCATTGCTTGGGTACTAACTTGGGTACTAACATGACCTCACACTCACATCATTGCTTGGGTACTAACATGACTACACACTCACATCATTGCTTGGGTACTAACATGACCACACACTCCCATCATTGCTTGGGTACTAACATGACCACACACTCCCATCATTGCTTGGGTACTAACATGACCTCACACTCACATCATTGCTTGGGTACTAACATGACCACACACTCCCATCATTGCTTGGGTACTAACATGACCTCACACTCACATCATTGCTTGGGTACTAACATGAATACACACTCTTGGGCACTAACATGACCACACAAACACATCACACTAAGATCTCCCCTCCAGTCACTAGCCAACCAGACCCACTCACCCAGTAATGACACTGGCCACTCAGAGAGGTAACTATTCAAGTGCATGCAGTGTTACCCACGCTCCTCTCCTAAGTCAACTACAGATCAAACAGAACAGTCCCCGAGCCACTTTCACCCACGCTTCCTCCGAGGTCACCTACAGATCAAACAGAACAGTCCCCGAGCCACTTTCACCCACGCTCCTCTCCTAAGTCAACTACACGATCTTCTCCGAGTGCAGTCCACAGCTAGGCCTTTGCTAAACCACAAACACCATATCCTTAATTACATCTCCCAAGTTCTATTAATTAATTCTGAGCTCCCTAGCTGCACATACTATTCAAGAGTGCACACTAATGAAGGTCATACCTTAATTATTTTAGCTTGCATGCATAGCACACCTGATTCACCACAGACTCGGGTGACTCGATGGTTCTACAAATTGTTCGTGAAACTCTTTGCTCTTCACCAATCTTCAACCGACAACCAAAAAGCATATGAAACGCGAGAATGCCATGCACGCTGTCACTACGCAGGATCAATCCCGAGGGTTCAGGCTCCACTTCACTTTGCTACATCACTACGCAGGATCAACCTCGAGGGTTCAGGCTCCACTTCACTTTGCTACATCACCACGCAGGATCAACCTCGAGGGTTCAGGCTCCACTTCACTTTGCTACATGTGCCTGCAGTACCAGCACGGGGAAATGATCAGGTGACAAGAGCTCACGCTTGCAGGACTATTTCTCTCCAGGTCAGCTTTGCACATTGTGAAGGAAACCATCATCAGCTTCTCTACATCTTCATAGAGCAGTCTAGCTGCACTGGCTGCCAACTGCCCAGACCTGCACTTTGTGCTGTCACCTTTGAGCCATCGTCTCCTTAGGGTGATGTCCTCCTGCCATTCTGCTCCCAGACACACACTTCAGGACACTATACATTTATGAGTATATAACACCGGACTGGGCTTCAGCAATGAACACGCACTTCGCAACGCAATTATGTACGGTTGGGAGGATGCTGTCTAATCAAGGGCAGGCACGTCACTACAAGGTAGTAAATGGCAAGGAGTTATCGAGGGTGGGGTTTATTTGAAGACACATGGCATCTGCTAGCTAGAGAGGATGATGCCGGATCAGTTGGTGTGGTCACTCATGGTCTAGGTATAACACTGAACTTGACATCCATGGTCTTATCCCTCCCCCGACACACAGACACTGTGACTCACCCTAGACCCATGGCCTAACATATCTACCACCTCAAAAATACCCAGCAGCAATCCTTACCTTTTTATCCTTCTCTTCCATTCGCTCTTTCCTGATCTTCTGCAATTCCATCAGCAACTCTGCCGTGTCATCCTCATCACTGGAGAGAGTGGGGTAGGCACACAGAACACTAAAGGCTAAGGCTTCACAATATTTTAGGTAGAGGTGTTTAAGAAGGGGAGGGGTGAAGGGTTGACAATGAATAGAGGGCTTGTCGGCACACCACAAGGAGGCTACCCCAGTAGCGGTCATGGGAAACACTTAGATGTCCCACCACATGGGGGCTACCCCAGTTACCTCTTGCATGAATGTCCCACCACAAGGGGGCTACCCAGTGTGTTGACAATGAATAGAGGGCTTGTCGGCACACCACAAGGAGGCTACCCTAGTAGCGGTCATGGAAAACACTTAGATGTCCCACCACATGGGGGCTACCCCAGTTACCTCTTGCATGAATGTCCCACCACAAGGGGGCTACCCAGTAACACTTGCAGTCATGAAAACTCTTGAATGTCCCTCCACAAGGGGGCTACCCTGGTAGCAGTCATGGAAAACATTTGTATGTCCTATGTCCCACCACAAGGGCGGTACCCCAATAGCAGTCATGAAAACACTTGGACGTCCCACCACAAGGGGGCTACCCCAGCACCTCTTGCAGGCATGAAAACACTTGGACGTCCCACCACAAGGGGGCTACCCCAGCACCTCTTGCAGTCATGGATAATGCTTGGGAAAGGAAGATTCTGGGGTAGAGAGAGGAGAAAGTGAGAGCATGTGTTGCCATGCACAGACAATTCGTGTCATCCATGGATGTCTTAGTTCAAGGTTGTTGCACACCTAAGAGTAAGTGTGGCATCTAAAAAGATCTAGTGTATGGTCTGTTAAGTTATTTCCCTTTTTTGTCCTGGCCAAAGCAGGTATATAGAAGCCTCATGAGCCTATCCAGACTTTGTGTGGTATGGACCACCCAAGGAAGGCCCAAAAATAACCTACTTCCTTAAAAAACCTACTTCCTTAAAAAAATTTTATATTTATTTTAATGATAGTACTTGCATCGCTTCTTTTTTTTAATGTCTGGACGCCGGATACCTCCGCTAGTATATATATATACCCCTGCTAGTATATATGTTCCATCCAATCTATGAATCTGCCCAATCTATGAATTCATAGATTGTGCTGCACAATCTATGAATGCCAATCTATTGCCTGCCAATCAATACACTTCAAAACATGGTAGCATAATATTAACACCCTTTGCAACAGAGAAACAGAAAAAGTGATGATTGCAACTGAGAGTGTAATGATGTAGAAAAAAAGTGATACATGTACTGAGAAAAAGTTCCACATGGACTTGGCAGATAAAGAACTATAAAGTGACATGGCAAGTGTAGAGCAAAAAAATATATTTGAAGAATTCTGCAAGGAATGCTATGGAGGTTATGGCAGTGACAGTTCTCACGGATGTGCCAAGAGCAAGACCATCACAATAGCAAAAGGAGCAAGGCAATAAGTCTCACTGAGTTATGGTGGTGTGTAAGAGATGCAGGACTTTCTAAGTCTCACTGAGTGATGTTGGTGTGTAAGAGATGCAGGACTTTCTAAGTCTCACTGAGTGATGGTGGTGTGTAAGAGATGCATTCTAAATCTCACTGAGTGATGGTGGTGTGTAAGAGATGCATTTTAAATCTCACTGAGTGATGGTGGTGTGTTATAAGAGATGCAGGACTTTCTAAGTCTCACTGAGTGATGGTGGTGTGTAAGAGATGCATTCTAAGTCTCACTGAGTGATGGTGATGTGTAAGAGATGCATTCTAAGTAAGTCTCACTGAGTGATTATGGTGTGTAGGAGATGCATTCTAAATCTCACTGAGTGATGGTGGTGTGTAGGAGAGGGCTATAAGTCTTAAGGCCAGTTCACAATATGCCACTGGCACTAGCAACATGACTCGTTAATTTTTGGGGGGGAGATACGAATGAGGAAATGTTGATAGAGGCAGTGAGGAACTCTCCTTTTTCTCAGTATCACTTTTTTCTACATCATTACACTCTCAGTTGCAATCATCACTTTCTCTGTTTCTCTGTTGCAAAGGGTGTAAATATTATGCTACCATGTTTTGAAAAGTGTATTGATTGGCAGGCAATAGATTGGCATTCATAGATTGGATGGAACATAAATCTACCCCTGCTAGTATATATATATACCCCTGCTAGTATATATATATATATATATATATCTACCCCTGCTGGTATATATAACTACCCCTGCTAGTATATATAACTACCCCTGCTAGTATATATAACTACCCCTGCTAGTATATATAACTACCCCTGCTAGTATATATATATATACCCCCGCTAGTAGATAATATATACCCCTTATATATAATAACTTTTTATAAAATAAAAAATTATATATATGGGAACGCTATCATTGTTCTTGGATCAGTTGGGGGTGATTAGTGTCATTTGTTGTGCAACAGTAATTAAAGCTTATTATTCTATATTTAGACTGACATAAAGGAAACAGACTGTGCCCAAGTAGACCACAACCAGCTACGTGACACTTTACTAACGAGCTACGCGACACTTTACTAACCAGCTACGCGACACTTTACTAACCAGCTAGGCGACACTTTACTAAAAACAGCATATCATTATAAGAGCGATGCAATATTGGTGCACACAATGCTATGGTCATCTACTGGCTGTGGGCAACATGGTCCAGTTGGCATGCTTCTTTTCATTGCCAAAAGATCAGTCCAATCTAATTGTTAGTTTTTAATATAGAACATATTTGTTCTTGCACTTCATTATTCTTGTTGTTGATATCTGTTGTTGTCTCTGTATATTATACTTGAACACTGGAGGACTACAGAGTCCCACTTCTGCAAGTTGAACACTGGAGGACTACAGAGTCCCACTTCTACAAGTTGAACACTGGAGGACTACAGAGTCCCACTTCTGCAAGTTGAACACTGGAGGACTACAGACTCCCACTTCTACAAGTTGAACACTGGAGGACTACAGAGTCCCACTTCTACAAGTTGAACACTGGAGGACTACAGAGTCCCACTTCTGCAAGTTGAACACTGGAGGACTACAGAGTCCCACTTCTACAAGTTGAACACTGGAGGACTACAGAGTCCCACTTCTGCAAGTTGAACACTGGAGGACTACAGAGTCCCACTTCTGCAAGTTGAACACTGGAGGACTACAGAGTCCCACTTCTACAAGTTGAACACTGGAGGACTACAGAGTCCCACTTCTGCAAGTTGAACACTGGAGGACTACAGAGTCCCACTTCTACAAGTTGAACACTGGAGGACTACAGAGTCCCACTTCTACAAGTTGAACACTGGAGGACTACAGAGTCCCACTTCTACAAGTTGAACTGTGGAGGACTACAGAGTCCCACTTCTACAAGTTGAACACTGGAGGACTACAGAGTCCCACTTCTACAAGTTGAACACTGGAGGACTACAGAGTCCCACTTCTACAAGTTGAACACTGGAGGACTACAGAGTCCCACTTCTACAAGTTGAACACTGGAGGACTACAGAGTCCCACTTCTGCAAGTTGAACAGTGGAGGACTACAGAGTCCCACTTCTGCAAGTTGAACACTGGAGAACTACAGAGTCCCACTTCTACAAGTTGAACACTGGAGGACTACAGAGTCCCACTTCTGCAAGTTGAACACTGGAGGACTACAGAGTCCCACTTCTGCAAGTTGAACACTGGAGGACTACAGAGTCCCACTTCTGCAAGTTGAACACTGGAGGACTACAGAGTCCCACTTCTGCAAGTTGAACACTGGAGGACTACAGAGTCCCACTTCTGCAAGTTGAACACTGGAGGACTACAGAGTCCCACTTCTACAAGTTGAACACTGGAGGACTACAGAGTCCCACTTCTACAAGTTGAACACTGGAGGACTACAGAGTCCCACTTCTTCTGCAAGTTGAACACTGGAGGACTACAGAGTCCCACTTCTGCAAGTTGAACACTGGAGGACTACAGACTCCCACTTCTACAAGTTGAACACTGGAGGACTACAGAGTCCCACTTCTGCAAGTTGAACACTGGAGGATTACAGAGTCCCACTTCTACAAGTTGAACACTGGAGGACTACAGAGTCCCACTTCTACAAGTTGAACACTGGAGGACTACAGAGTCCCACTTCTGCAAGTTGAACTGTGGAGGACTACAGAGTCCCACTTCTACAAGTTGAACACTGGAGGACTACAGAGTCCCACTTCTACAAGTTGAACACTGGAGGACTACAGAGTCCCACTTCTACAAGTTGAACACTGGAGGACTACAGAGTCCCACTTCTGCAAGTTGAACACTGGAGGACTACAGAGTCCCACTTCTGCAAGTTGAACACTGGAGGACTACAGAGTCCCACTTCTACAAGTTGAACACTGGAGGACTACAGAGTCCCACTTCTACAAGTTGAACACTGGAGGACTACAGAGTCCCACTTCTGCAAGTTGAACACTGGAGGACTACAGAGTCCCACTTCTGCAAGTTGAACACTGGAGGACTACAGAGTCCCACTTCTACAAGTTGAACACTGGAGGACTACAGAGTCCCACTTCTACAAGTTGAACACTGGAGGACTACAGAGTCCCACTTCTACAAGTTGAACACTGGAGGACTACAGAGTCCCACTTCTGCAAGTTGAACAGTGGAGGACTACAGAGTCCCACTTCTACAAGTTGAACACTGGAGGACTACAGAGTCCCACTTCTACAAGTTGAACACTGGAGGACTACAAAGTCAAGTTGAACACTGGACTACAGAGTCCCACTTCTGCAAGTTGAACACTGGAGGACTACAGAGTCCCACTTCTGCAAGTTGAACACTGGAGGACTACAGAGTCCCACTTCTACAAGTTGAACAGTGGAGGACCACAGAGTCCCACTTCTACAAGTTGAACAGTGGAGGACTACAGAGTCCCACTTCTGCAAGTTGAACACTGGAGGACTACAGAGTCCCTCTTCTGCAAGTTGAACACTGGAGGACTACAGAGTCCCACTTCTACAATTTGAACAGTGGAGGACTACAGAGTCCCACTTCTACAAGTTGAACAGTGGAGGACTACAGAGTCCCTCTTCTGCAAGTTGAACACTGGAGGACTACAGAGTCCCACTTCTGCAAGTTGAACACTGGAGGACTACAGATTCCCACTTCTACAAGTTGAACACTGGAGGACTACAGAGTCCCACTTCTGCAAGTTGAACACTGGAGGACTACAGAGTCCCACTTCTGCAAGTTGAACACTGGAGGACTACAGAGTCTCACTTCTACAAGTCCAACTCGGAGCTTCAGGCTCCCCAGAGCACTAGTCCTAACTTGTTGATTGTTGTATACTACACATATTGGCACTGGCCTCGTCTTGTTGCTGACGTTGACTGTCCCCATGTAGGGTCAGCTACAGCCTCCTGAAATCAACAAACTGCTCGGTTCTTTCATCCCAACAAATTTGTATGCATATCCCATCGATGACCACCATCTAATGATCCTTACCAACTTCTCTATTCCGCAGTTAAGAAATGGTTGGTCGTGAATGCATTGGATCCTGTACTACTAACAGTTCTAAGAAGGGACTTATTTTACATGCGCAGATTCTGGGAGTGGGAAACAGAGGTAGATAACCAGAAGGTCCTTAAGATGAATTTCGTTGTATCTCCACGATCTATGGTCCTTCGGTTTACTACTTAGCAAAGAATTCAGGCACAGTGGGAGTCTTCTTGGAGCTAATGGCAGGTGAAACCTCCATTTAGATGGCTGAAACCTCAATTTAGACAGCTGAAACCACTTTAAATGGCTGAAACCTCCATTTAGACAGCTGAAACCTCCATTTAGACGGCCCGAAACCACCATTTAGACGGGTGAAACCTCCATTTAGACGGCTGAAACCTCCTGAAACCTCCATTTAGACGGCTGAAACCTCCATTTAGGCGGCTGAAACCTCCATTTACACAGCTGAAAACACATTTAGACGGCTGAAACTCCGCTGAAACCACCATTTAGGCAGCTGAAACCTCCATTTAGGCGGCTGAAACCTCCATTGAGGCAGCTGAAACCACATTTAGACAGCTGAAACTCCATTTAGGCAGCTGAAACCACCATTTAGGCAGCTGAAACCACCATTTAGGCAGCTGAAACTTCCATTTAGGCAGCTGAAACCTCGCTGAAACCTCCATTTAGACAGCTGAAACCTCATTTAGGCAGCTGAAACCTCCATTTAGGCGGCTGAAACCTCCATTTAGACAGCTGAAACCTCATTTAGGCAGCTGAAACCTCCATTTAGGCGGCTGAAACCTCCATTTAGACAGCTGAAACCTCATTTAGGCAGCTGAAACCTCCATTTAGGCGGCTGAAACCTCCATTTAGGCGGCTGAAACCTCCATTTAGGCGGCTGAAACCTCCATATAAGGCAGCTGAAACCACATTTAGACAGCTGAAACTCCATTTAGGCAGCTGAAACCTCCATTTAGGCGGCTGAAACCTCCATTTAGGCAGCTGAAACCTCCATTTAGGCAGCTGAAACCACATTTAGACGGCTGAAACTCCATTTAGGCAGCTGAAACCACCATTTAGGCAGCTGAAACCTCCATTTACAGCTGAGGCTGCCAATGTGAGATATGAGCTTTGGAAATGGATTGCCGTCTGTAATCAAAACCAATAAATATAGGGAATGCTGACGTATCCTCTCTAATAGGAACTGTGGTTACCATTTACTTCCGTCCAATCTACGCGTGGTTACTATTGCAAGGGCTGCTACCATTGATTGCAGCTGTGAAAGAGTTTAAAAAAAACCTGTTTGGAGGATTGCTAATCCTTTGGGTGCCTGTGGCGCAACAGTGGAGTACCATGCCTGGAAAGCAGAGATTAAGGGGTCAAGCTCTGCTGGTGCCCACAATTTTTGTCCCGAATTTTTCCACTGGTGTCTTCAGTTCTCAGTTTGAAGCCTGTGAGCAACTATTTTGGCGTGTCCACAGTTACAATTGGAAGGTCTTATAACCAATTGTGACTGATCATGTGGTTGCAATTGGAGTGGTACTTCCTAATGAGTGGGGATCCAAATAGAGGAAATGGGTAGTAATTCACAAACAGGAAAACCACAATACCACATAAATACTACTCCATTGACCACCTCCAACTATGCAAGGTGCAAGTTACAAGGTAGTCTTGGGGTGTGTGCCTGCATGATGATGCGACGACACGACAGGATAACGTGTGGTGTGTGTGCATGTGCAATGTATGTATGTGTGTGCATGTGTGTGTGTGCGTGTGTGGATAATAATTCAGACTCCGCACCTTAACTTAGCTGTGATGAAACAACACCCGAGCACTGTGTATCTTCAAAGCGAGCTAACACAATATGCAGGTGCACAGCTATCAACTCTCATATTTCCAAGACTTTACACTGTGTTGCCAACATGGTAATGCACACTAGTTCCAGTACACTGAATATTCAATAACCCATTTCAAACTCCTTGGGATGTGTGCGTGTGACAATGGAAGGGAGCCCACCACAACCAAGCCACCAAGAGCTATGTACAGTATATATATATGGGGCAACCAAGCCACCAAGAGCTATGTATATATATATATGGGGCAACCAAGCCACCAAGAGCTATGTATATATATATATGGGGCAACCAAGCCACCAAGAGCTATGTATATATATATATGGGGCAACCAAGCCACCAAGAGCTATGTATATATATATATGGGGCAACCAAGCCACCAAGAGCTATGTATATATATATATGGGGCAACCAAGCCACCAAGAGCTATGTATATATATATATGGGGCAACCAAGCCACCAAGAGCTATGTATATATATATATGGGGCAACCAAGCCACCAAGAGCTATGTATATATATATATGGGGCAACCAAGCCACCAAGAGCTATGTATATATATATATGGGGCAACCAAGCCACCAAGAGCTATGTATATATATATATGGGGCAACCAAGCCACCAAGAGCTATGTATATATATATATGGGGCAACCAAGCCACCAAGAGCTATGTATATATATATATGGGGCAACCAAGCCACCAAGAGCTATGTATATATATATATGGGGCAACCAAGCCACCAAGAGCTATGTATATATATATATGGGGCAACCAAGCCACCAAGAGCTATGTATATATATATATGGGGCAACCAAGCCACCAAGAGCTATGTATATATATATATGGGGCAACCAAGCCACCAAGAGCTATGTATATATATATATGGGGCAACCAAGCCACCAAGAGCTATGTATATATATATATGGGGCAACCAAGCCACCAAGAGCTATGTATATATATATATGGGGCAACCAAGCCACCAAGAGCTATGTATATATATATATGGGGCAACCAAGCCACCAAGAGCTATGTATATATATATATGGGGCAACCAAGCCACCAAGAGCTATGTATATATATATATGGGGCAACCAAGCCACCAAGAGCTATGTATATATATATATGGGGCAACCAAGCCACCAAGAGCTATGTATATATATATATGGGGCAACCAAGCCACCAAGAGCTATGTATATATATATATGGGGCAACCAAGCCACCAAGAGCTATGTATATATATATATGGGGCAACCAAGCCACCAAGAGCTATGTATATATATATATGGGGCAACCAAGCCACCAAGAGCTATGTATATATATATATGGGGCAACCAAGCCACCAAGAGCTATGTATATATATATATGGGGCAACCAAGCCACCAAGAGCTATGTATATATATATATGGGGCAACCAAGCCACCAAGAGCTATGTATATATATATATGGGGCAACCAAGCCACCAAGAGCTATGTATATATATATATGGGGCAACCAGGCCACCAAGAGCTATGTATATATATATATGGGGCAACCAAGCCACCAAGAGCTATGTATATATATATATGGGGCAACCAGGCCACCAAGAGCTATGTATATATATATATGGGGCAACCAAGCCACCAAGAGCTATGTATATATATATATGGGGCAACCAAGCCACCAAGAGCTATGTATATATATATATGGGGCAACCAAGCCACCAAGAGCTATGTATATATATATATGGGGCAACCAAGCCACCAAGAGCTATGTATATATATATATATGGGGCAACCAAGCCACCAAGAGCTATGTATATATATATATGGGGCAACCAAGCCACCAAGAGCTATGTATATATATATATGGGGCAACCAAGCCACCAAGAGCTATGTATATATATATATGGGGCAACCAAGCCACCAAGAGCTATGTATATATATATATGGGGCAACCAAGCCACCAAGAGCTATGTATATATATATATGGGGCAACCAAGCCACCAAGAGCTATGTATATATATATGGTGCAATTTTGCCCACGAGGATGCGGCAACAGCCCAATCCTGGAGGGGGGCACACAGAGCCACAAACCTGCTCCCCTCCCTACAGCCCGCCATCCTGGCTACAAATGGTCATAACTACCACAACATCCTTCTATTTCACCGTTACGAATAGCGAATCCCACAATGAGCAAATCCGCAGAAGCAGCCAATGTTGTCCTCATTAACACATGCAGGGAGAGGTTCCGTGGGATCGTGGGAACGTAGCTAGTTAGACATCATCCATGTCAGCCATTTGAGAGGCAAAGCAAAGAGGCTCGTCCCACGAGAAAAATGTACTGCCCAATCCAGTTACTAATCTTGAAAGTACTAGGTCATGATGGGAAAAAGTGAACCTTCCTAGCCAAAAAAGGAATGCTCCATTTTGGAGAGTCAACTACCTCTCTCTGATCAAGCGATCTGCACTTGCCTTCTAGGGCAGCCCTAGGATTATTAGGATACTCTCCAATAGTTAACGCATGAGAATACCACTACTAGGAGCAATGGCACACAACAAGTTGGAGCATGAGAGGACCAGCAACTGCTACTAGGAGCAATGGCACACAACAAGTTGGAGCATGAGAGGACCAGCCACTGCTACTAGGAGCAATGGCACACACAACAAGTTGGAGCATGAGAGGACCAGCCACTGCTACTAGGAGCAATGGCACACAACAAGTTGGAGCATGAGAGGACCAGCCACTGCTACTAGGAGCAATGGCACACAACAAGTTGGAGCATGAGAGGATCAGGACCAGCCACTGCTACTAGGAGCAATGGCACACAACAAGTTGGAGCATGAGAGGACCAGCTACTGCTACTAGGAGCAATGGCACACAACAAGTTGTAGCATGAGAGGATCAGCCACTGCTACTAGGAGCAATGGCACACAACAAGTTGTAGCATGAGAGGACCAGCCACTGCTACTAGGAGCAATGGCACACAACAAGTTGTAGCATGAGAGGACCAGCCACTGCTACTAAGAGCAATGGCACACAACAAGTTGTAGCATGAGAGGACCAGCCACTGCTACTAGGAGCAATGGCACACAACAAGTTGTAGCATGAGAGGACCAGCCACTGCTACTAGGAGCAATGGCACACAACAAGTTGGAGCATGAGAGGACCAGCCACTGCTACTAGGAGCAATGGCACACAACAAGTTGGAGCATGAGAGGACCAGCAACTGCTACTAGGAGCAATGGCACACAACAAGTTGGAGCATGAGAGGACCAGCCACTGCTACTAGGAGCAATGGCACATAGCAAGTTGGAGCACGAGAGGACCTTCCATAGCTACTAGGAGCAATGACTGTTACGTATAAATATATATATATACATAATTAATATTCGTGCTTTTGGGGTTGGAACACAACAGGAACTTCTACGCGGAGCATCATAATCTTAGATGATAAGAGATAAACCATCTTACAATCTATATACACTCACACAAAATCATGTTTGCTTAGACTAGTTCCGCACAGGGGCAGCACGGGCCGTGCGTGTGGTGATATTCCACTTCCTCACAACAGCTTCTACAAGCACAACATGTCCCAATCACTCCACTTTCATTGGCTGCATGTTTGCTGTTGAAACCAATCATTTCTCTTATATACATAAGGCACAGAGATAAAGAAGCTTTCAACTACTTCACAAAATCCCCATACCCCAACTAAACTAAACATGCCGAGTTGAGCTTGCGATTCTCTTGACGGTTTCTACTAACTTGCAGCACTCTACTTGAGCTGTCTTCAGTGCATGGCCCCAGTGTTGCAATCATGAATACACACATGGCAGCATTCCACTCCAGGCGACCTCGGCAACTCTGCCTGGCCCTGCAACCCAGAGCAAGTTCATTGGGAACTGCGAATGAATCACACTTCAAGTCCACTGCAGTGCAGTCACTTTCAGAAATGTGTCCAGCTTTGGATTTGCGAAATAAACCTACTGGCATGCAGTTTATCTTTCACCATTGGTGGAATGATGTTATCATGATTAGAGTCCCCTCCCTAAATCAGCCCCTAATAGTCACCTCCCACCTCTAATAGTCACCTCCCTAATAGTCACCTCCCTAATAGTCCACCTCTAATAGTCACCTCCCTAATAGTCTACCTCTAATAGTCACCTCCCTAATAGTCACCTCCCTAATAGTCCACCTCTAATAGTCACCTCCCTAATAGTCTACCTCTAATAGTCACCTCCCTAATAGTCCACCCCCTAATAGTCCACCTCTAATAGTCCACCTCTAATAGTCACCTCCCTAATAGTCCACCTCTAATAGTCACCTCCCTAATAGTCCACCTCTCTAATAGTCCACCCCCTAATATAGTCCACCTCTCTTATAGTCCATCCCTAATAGTCAGCACCATTGTTGGCAGTCATTGTGGTCAAATTCAATTGACCGAAAGATGATCAGTGTGTGAGACCCTGAATTACCTAACTTTGGTATCCCTATACTTACACCTATAATCTTAGATATTCACAGAGCTATTAAATGAGCCCTATATCAAGACTAACCATGAACTACGTGGCTGCTATGGAGCTATAAACCAAAGTAATTGTTTTCCTAATCATATTCATATTTGTTGGTTAACAAAATTTGAATATCCTGCAATTTAGCACTCAAAGAACATTGTTTCTATTGTCGATCACCACATCTTTGTTTGGTTATATGACACAATGTAAGAGTGACTGTATGTTTTGTTGTTGTTGTTGTGAATGTTACTATGCTGTTGTTTACCTCTATATGTTACTCGTTGTTGTTGACCACGGTATGTTATTGTGATCAACTGACAGCCAATTGCGCACCCAATGCACTACACAAACAACAGATTTAAAAAAAAATGCAAACTGAAGTTCCGCTAGCTAACCACGCTAGCTAACCATTGTGTGCACATAGCCTTACATATTTGGTGAGGACCATTATGCCATTTTACAATGGAACACACACAGTGTGCAGCACAACACAACACAAGACAATGACAATAAATATACAACATACACAAACACAACAAGTCAAACTTCATAGAAAGGAATTAGAAGGGGGAAAACAATCCTGTAAATGCCAGGGGTCTGAATATGTAGGTCTTGGGGGGACCAGTGCATTTCCACATGTGGAAGAACTAGTGTCCCCATATATATATCAGCATTGCAATGAATGCACTCATTTCTTCAATGGTGACATCTGACCAGGGACGTGGTCGTGGAGAATTCCCTTGAGGAGTATCTTCGCTTTATGATGCCCTGCGTACCTATTGGTTTCAGTAACAAGCAGCTGTCACAACTGATCACTGAAAAATCTGGAAAAAATCTCACAGGCTGAAGAACTGGCGTCACCCCAGAAGAGGTTGGAGCAGTTGTCCTGGCATACTGCTACAAACACTGACTTGCTCCTCTTTCTTCCAGCTCCCAACCAGAGTTGAAAGATTGGTAAGCTACTCAATCTCACTGAAGTGCTCACTGAAGCACTTGATGTGCTGGAGGAGAATGCAGCAATAGAACTTGAACCAGCAACATTTGAAATATCCTGTAGTCTGCGTCGAATAGGATGAGCCAACTCTGGGGTTGCAGCTGGCTGAGAGGACGGCATCCGCTGGCAGGAGCGATGTGCCTCACATGAAACCTCCCTCACTCACACTACCAGTAACACTCACATGGCAGGAGGGAGAAACAACTGGAGAGGAATTAGAGAGGGGAACTGGAGTGGGAGTTGTGAGAGTAACAGCCGCAGCACTAAGTCCACCATCACCACTACCATCCATCATCAAGTCTGTCAACATAATTATTCAACATAATATTATCACACCGTGGGAACTAATTTTTGTCCTGCCATTTCTCAGCTATAACTTCTTGGACACCTAACAGGCTAATACTACAGCTATATACGTTCATAAACCTGAGAAACCTTGTTCATCTACGTCCTCCCCATCAGTTAGGTGGTCATCACCATCAGCTGGAGTGCTAGAGTGTGGTGGTGGTCAAACGGTCGCAGCTCCAAGAATTCCACTGCTCCCAAGTCAAATGAACCAGGGCCCAGGTAAGCAAGGCTTTATCCTCAGTAGATTCATCGTCGGAGCGATCCCAAACTTCTCCAGTTACCTCAGAAATTACCTCTGCTAGACTAAGTCTCCTCGCCAATTCAAAAGTGTGGGCCGTCGGTGTTTCAACATTTTCCCCGCCAAGTTCCCTCCCACGCTCTGCCATAATATTTGACGTGTAAATAGAGTAAGGCTTCAGCTATTTAACGGTATATCAATTATGGGCTATAGACGATCACGTCTACATTTTTTTTACAAAGCCTACGACGATGAGAGGGTCAAAATTCCACCTCCCTAGTAGTCACCTCTAATAGTCCACCTCCCTTATTAGTCACCTCCCTAATAGTCCACCTCTAATAGTCCACCTCCCTAATAGTCCACCTCTAATAGTCAACCTCCCTAATATAATAGTCCACCTCTAATAGTCCACCTCCCTTATGTCACCTCCCTAATAGTCCATCTCTAATAGTCCATCTCTAATAGTCCACCTCTAATAGTCCACCTCCCTAATAGTCCACCTCCCTAATAGTCCACCTCTAATAGTCCACCTCCCTAATAGTCCACCTCTAATAGTCCACCTCCCTAATAGTCCATCTCTAATAGTCCATCTCTAATAGTCCACCTCCCTTATGTCACCTCCCTAATAGTCCACCTCCCTAATAGTCCACCCACTAATAGTCCATCTCTAATAGTCCACCTCCCTAATAGTCCACCCCCCTAATAGTCCACCCCCCTAATAGTCCACCCCCTAATAGTCCACCCCCTAATAGTCCACTTCCCTAATAGTCCATCTCTAATAGTCCACCTCCCTAATAGTCCACCTCCCTAATAGTCCATCCCCCTAATAGTCCACCTCTCTAATAGTCCACCTCCCTTAACATAATAGTCCACCTCCCTTAACATAATAGTCCACCTCCCTAATATAATAGTCACCTCCCTAATATAATAGTCACCTCCCTAATATAATAGTCCACCCCCTAATAGCCTAATAGTCCACCCCCTAATAGTCCACTTCCCTAATAGTCCATCTCTAATAGTCCACCTCCCTAATAGTCCACCTCTCTAATAGTCCACCTCTCTTAACATAATAGCCCACCTCCCTAATATAATAGTCCACCTCCCTAACATAATAGTCACCTCCCTAATATAATAGCCCACCTCCCTAATATAATAGTCCACCTCCCTAACATAATAGTCACCTCCCTAATATAATAGTCCACCTCCCTAACATAATAGCCCACCTCCCTAATATAATAGTCCACCTCCCTAACATAATAGTCCACCTCCCTAACATAATAGTCACCTCCCTAATATAATAGTCCACCTCCCTAACATAATAGCCCACCTCCCTAATATAATAGTCCACCTCCCTAATATAATAGTCCACCTCCCTAATATAATAGTCCACCTCCCTAACATAATAGTCACCTCCCTAATATAATAGTCCACCTCCCTAACATAATAGTTACCTCCCTAACATAATAGTCCACCTCCCTAATATAATAGTCCACCTCCCTGATAGCCTAATAGTCACCTCCCTAATAGTCCACCTCCACTAAGTCCTAACTCCCCAGATATCCATAAACAATCTGAATATGTATTATAAACCATCTATTAGAATCTGCACTGCTTAGATTTCCATCTGCGAATAATGCTGAGATGGGAGCAGATGATGGTCCTGGCTAAGAAGCTTCCCCAGCAAGAGCTAACTGCTTGCCTGACTTGGATGGTAACAGGTATAGGAGTAACTGGGGTACAGCTGGAAGGGGTGTGTGTATGTGTGCGTGGGGGGGGGGGGGGGGGGGGGGGGGGTGAAGTTAGAGCTGTAACTGGAGCTGCAACTTGAGTAGTAGCGGATGGCTGGGGTCGGTAGAAGACCTTGGAGCGCTTCTAAGTGTAAGTCGACCCGGCCTTCTTTCTCCCAGACATCTTTTCAAATAAAGCAGTAGTTCAATTTTTCTCAATAATATGTGCAATTAGAATGCCACTAATATGCATACAGTGGGCTTTATTTTGAAACCAAAACCAAGTCTCTAGGCCAAGCAGCTCCAGAGATATCAGACAAGACACTTACTTGGAACTGAGCAGGGCTTCTTCTTCAACATTGCGTTTGAATAGACAAGAGTCCTCCATAACTCGAGAATGGAATACCAGAATGCCTTCAAGCTTGCGGACAAGTTGCAGCCAAGTTATGGAAGGGTATAAGCAATTAAAAGAAAGCGAAGTCTTTTTTGAGGACAAATATAGTGCATTTGATGCTCTTCCTAGATAAGATAAAGAGATTAAAGATTGAAGCTCTTTTCTTGCTCGTCGCCTCCATTGAGGGATGTTTGATAAGGGTAACCATGGTTAGGTATGTGGTTGGCCTTCATAGTCCAGAACAGCACATGCTGTGCAACGTCATCCACACAACGCTGTAGTTGTGCTCACCACAGCCCAAGTGCGAAGGTCAGGTTTCGAGGTTAGCTCAAACTTCTATTCACAGGGGAAATGAGGTCATCAGGTTACCACATTTTGACTAGGAAGTAGCTACGCACAAACACTTTAGAAAGAGGATCAAATGTCCTCAAAATAACTTGAGAACAAAAAAAATTATCGACATAAAATCATCCATGTCACTGGCCATAATAATGCAGTGCATATTTCTGCCTCGACATAAAATCATCCATGTCATTGGCCATAATAATGCAGTGCATATTTCTGCTTCGACATAAAACCATCATCCATGTCATGACTTAATTAAGGTCTATGTCCACGATTTTTAATTGTCACCTAATTTGTCAGGCAGAAATATGCACTGCATTATTATGACCAATGACATGGATGATTTTAAGTTGAGAAATATGCACTGCATTATTATGGCCAATGACATGGATGATTTTAAGTTGAGGCAGAAATATGCACTGCATTATTATGGCCAATGACATGGATGATTTTATGTCGAGGCAGAAATATGCACTGCATTATTATGGCCAATGACAATGGCCAATGACATGGATGATTTTATATCGAGGCAGAAATATGCACTGCATTATTATGGCCAATGACATGGATGATTTTATGTCGAGACAGAAATATGCACTGCATTAATATGGCCAATGACATGGATGGTTTTATATCGAGGCAGAAATAGCTAGTTAAATAAGATTTGACTTGTGGCAGCAAGTCTTTAAGGAGTGCTAATGGTTTCTTGGATAGTTTCTATTTCAACTCAAAATGGAAGCTCCTGTTTGCAAGAAATATTAAATATTGACAAATCATGACAAATCATGTTCATTCGTGCCTGTTGGAAATTTTCAGTCATATCTTCAATGGAAGAAGTAGACTATTCATCATGGCATAAAACATGGAGGCATTATCAAGGCATTCTCGATGATAGCAAAGGAAGGAGTCGGCTACTTACAAGGCATTGTTAATCTTGACCTAGTTGGATGAAGGCTTATTTACAAGCAATTCTTTGTCTCTTCTCTCTGCTGCATCACCTTTTGCCAACCTATACCTCCTCAAGCTGCTCTTACTCTCGCTCCATTGCCTCTTAAGTCTAGATTGGGAAGGTGAAGCGAAAATAGTTCACAAACAGCACATCTAACTTTGGACTAATTAAGAGCCACATTATTTTGAGCCATGAGGCTACTGTTGCTACAAGACTGGTTGCTTAGGTGGGCTCTATATGATGATAGTCATCATTGGAAATATTATTCATTGCTTGGCAAACTGACTCTATGGACTTGGTTGGTTCGAGGAGAGTACCAACAACACTGACTCAAGAGAGAACCAGAGAGAAGTGTTCAGGATTATAATCATGATGTCATCAAAAGCAGATGACAATTCTGGAGTTGGTGGTTCTGAAGCATAAACTGCTGGCACCGATGTGGCACATCACTCTGGTTCATTTAAAACATTAGAGTCACATACCTTGCCACAACATTGACCCATGACCATGTGGTTGTGGTGAGCGACTTTGGAGTCACAGCATGTAAATGACAACCACAACAAATATTAGCAAATGTACCACGCTGCTTATAGCTATATATTATGAATATCATTAAGAACAGGCCGCTATAGTAATTATAGTCACCCATTGCCCTGGCCACCACATGCTGTAACTATGCCACCCATTGCCCTGGCCCTGCCCTAGCCACCACATGCTGTAACTATGCCAACCATTGCCCTACCCTAGCCACCACATGCTGTAACTATGCCACCCATTGCCCTGGCCCTAGCCACCACATGCTGTAACTATGCCACCCATTGCCCTAGCCCTTCCCTAGCCACCACATGCTGTAACTATGCCACCCATTGCCCTGGCCCTAACCCTAGCCACCACATGCTGTAACTATGTCACCCATTGCCCTGGCCCTAACCCTAGCCACCACATGCTGTAACTATGCCACCCATTGCCCTGGCCCTACTCTAGCCACTACATGCTTGATCGCCCATTGCCCTGGCCCTGCCCTAGCCACTACATGCTTGTCGCCCATTGCACTGGCCCTACCCTAGCCACTACATGCTTGATCGCCCATTGCCCTGGCCTAGCCACTACATGCTTGTCGCCGATTGCCCTGGCCCTTCCCTAGCCACTACATGCTTGATCGCCCATTGCCCTGGCCTAGCCACTACATGCTTGATCGCCCATTGCCCTGGCCTAGCCACTACATGCTTGTCGCCCATTGCCCTGGCCCTACCCTAGCCACTACATGCTTGATCGCCCATTGCCCTGGCCCTGCCCTAGCCACTACATGCTTGATCGCCCATTGCCCTGGCCCTGCCCTAGCCACTACATGCTTGTCGCCCATTGCCCTGGCCCAACACTAACTGAAGTTAACGGTCTCAGACTTGAACAAAAGTGAGACACACTCATGAGTGTGTTATGGAGAAAATAAAACTGTTCACTCCCTGCCTGTCTTCCCTGGATACACACCGAACAGTCATGAGGGTTCTCAGCTTTTTAAGATCCCTCAATCTGCACACCTTGTGAGCACAACTAGACTAAGAAAAAGTAACTGCACTTGTTCCTCTTCTTCATCGCAGGAACAAGCCACGCCTGTTTCTCCGAGTCCTGTGAACGAGTATGCTGAGCCATTTGGCCAGATCCCTCGGTGAGCACAACCCTACAGCATCAAATGGCTGGCGGGGGGAAATGATGAAAAGAAACGACGTAGGAAAAATTGAAGCAGGTGATGCAAGCCCAGAAGTCATCAAGGAAAGGATTCAGGGGGGGAGGATCATTTTTAAGCTAGAAGAGTGACATTAGCCACGCCCCCTTTGCTGATCCTTTCCCCCCCCCCCCCTTTGAGATCTTAAGATACATGTATGTATAGTGTCATTAAATAAGTGCCCCCCCCCCTCAACTCAATCCTAAATGCAGCCCTGAGAGCTATATGCAACTGGGACCAAACCGGTTTACACTTGAAAATGATTCCTAATGCAACATGCACTGCATGGAATGAACAGGAGAGACCTAACAGGTGAACTCAAGCATCGTGTCCTCCTATCGCATGCATTATTGGAACAGGCACACATGAGATTCCTCTTGTTAGTTAAGGCAGCCAACTCATTGCTTTTGAACACGCCCATCTCCTTGGCCATACGTACAGCTCTCAGGAATTCCTGGGATGATCATGTGCCCGACCAAGTGATGGTTCCATGACGTCTTCTTGTCAGCTATTAGAAAAAGGACAGCTCTGACTATTAATCGTGATACTGATGTTGCACTTCAGGAATAACAGGTTAGAGGGCACACCCACCCACCACACCTCTTAGATGCTGCAGCACTACCACATGAGGTGCTGAGTTGTTGGTTCAAAGCAGACATTTCCCCTACATGTCATGTAGAGGAGTCTTGGGGGACGACCTTCGACCATTAATTCTGCCAACTGTTGAAGAGGCATGCTGTTTGCGGCAGCATGCAACTCCTGACAGTCAGCCCTCGAGTCTGGACGAACAACCAACCTCCTCCTGCAATAGGGTGCAATAGGGGCACATCATTTGATTTTCAAGCAAGCAAAAAATGATCCTGGTGGTCTTGTAGGCGCACTGAAGGACTGGTTTGTTTTGTTAGACAAGATGAAGTTTAAATTCTACTTGAACAAGAAAGGGAGAAACTCACTGCAGGAAATAACGGTGCAGCTAAAGATCCAATGGAGGTCGATCCTAGCAACAGTTCCACATAGCTGTGTACATGTCCTCCAGAGGATATCCAGGTGATGACTGAGATTCCGAAGTATTCAATAGTGTGAACTTTACTGAAGGTAGTTAAGAAAGTTCTTCAAGTGATGACAGTGAGTATTACATAGATGGCACTGCGCATATGCTTACCAAGGTCTATCACAGACAACCAGTGAGTATTAGATGGCACTGCACATATGCTCACCAAGGTCTATCACAGATAACCAGTGAGTATTAGATGGCACTGTGCATATGCTCACCAAGGTCTATCACAGACAACCTGTGAGTATTAGATGGCACTGTGCATATGCTCACCAAGGTCTATCACAGACAACCTGTGAGTATTAGATGGCACTGCGCATATGCTCACCAAGGTCTATCACAGACCAGTGAGTATTAGATGGCACTGCGCATATGCTCACCAAGGTCTATCACAGACAACCAGTGAGTATTAGATGGCACTGCGCATATGCTCACCAAGGTCTATCACAGACAACCAGTGAGTATTAGATGGCACTGTGCATATGCTCACCAAGGTCTATCACAGACAACCAGTGAGTATTAGATGGCACTGCGCATATGCTCACCAAGGTCTATCACAGACAACCAGTGAGTATTAGATGACACTGCGCATATGCTCACCAAGGTCTATCACAGATAACCAGTGAGTATTAGATGGCACTGCACATATGCTCACCAAGGTCTATCACAGACAACCAGTGAGTATTAGATGGCACTGCGCATATGCTCACCAAGGTCTATCACAGATAACCAGTGAGTATTAGATGACACTGCGCATATGCTCACCAAGGTCTATCACAGATAACCAGTGAGTATTAGATGGCACTGCACATATGCTCACCAAGGTCTATCACAGACAACCAGTGAGTATTAGATGACACTGCGCATATGCTCACCAAGGTCTATCACAGACAACCAGTGAGTATTAGATGGCACTGCACATATGCTCACCAAGGTCTATCACAGACAACCAGTGAGTATTAGATGGCACTGCACATGTGCTCACCAAGGTCTATCACAGACAACCAGTGAGTATTAGATGGCACTGTGCATATGCTCACCAAGGTCTATCACAGACAACCAGTGAGTATTAGATGGCACTGCGCATATGCTCACCAAGGTCTATCACAGCTGGCCTAGACTGGAAAGCTGAGAGGAGGGAATGTACTGTATTTGAAGCAAATGTACTTAGGGAGTTATTTCTACTTCTTATTAGGAGACTCCGTGTCATGTATTATATTATATTACAGGTTGGAATTGCACTTTTTAATAGCCCAATACCAGTAATAGTCCACCTGGACTACCATCGGTGAACTATTAGAGAGGACATCCTGTACTGACCTCCCTACCCAAGCAACTCTAGCAGGTGGCTCCAGGTGAACCTCAAGGTAGCCACCACCTATAACCTTGCTTAACCCTTTCACTGGCAGATTTACGGAGGACATTTTACAAAAATTGACACAATTTCACATAATTTTTTTTATAGAGGACCTGATGAAGACAAGTACCCAACAACTATATATCAGGTGATAGCTGATGCATGAAGGGACGTTATGTTAAATTTTTGTTGCTTAGCAACAAACCACAGAAATGTGAATATTGTTATAAGAGACAGGAAGTAAAATAAAAGGGTTTATATCGGGTTTATATCATCTCAATTTCATATTACACATGAAACCAGCAATGTTAGCTGGTCAACTTTTGGTCAACAACAACAACTGTTTGTAAAATAACCTCTCCTCCAACGCTGTCTTCTCCTCTGCTGCTTCCTCATCCTCCTCCTCCAGCTCCATGAGTGAAACTACCTTCCCAGGAGAAATAGTTCTTATTATTATGCTAGTTACTAGGCTTTACTATACAACTCTTATCTATTCTTACCTTGGGGGAAGTCTTCATGACCATCGCTATCGTCTGAAGCTTCGCTTGGCAGAGTAGGGCGATCTATACTTTGAAAACTTGCTTCGTGGTCGGTGCCAACAGCTTCTGTTATAGCTACCATAGCATCGCTGTCAACTACGCCACTTCCCAGGTAAGCACAGGCACTTTCTTCCTCTCCTTCACTAACGTCAATCTCGGACAGGCCGAAGTCATCCTCAAATAGGAAGTCTAACGCTTCGTCTCTACTCTAAAGCAAGTGCCATTTCTTCTTCGAGACCGGGAATTAACCGGAAGTGATGTTTGCTGGCATGTTTACTTCCCTTTCCTCATTCCGTATTTTCCTGATATTCAGGGGTATATTAGAGGCATGCTTTGGGCATATTCGTACAATTTTTGAAGTTAATACCGCGAACGGTTAATTTTTTATGAATTGTTTCGTCACGGTTAATCCGTTTTCGCGACTTAAGTCGCTTATGCCAGTGAGAGGGTTAATTCTAAACATAAAACTATGCTAACCTACAACCAACCGGACAGAGACTTTTTGTTTTAATTTAAAGTCTTAGTTGTGAGCATGCACTAAGTGGCGGGAATCCGGGGAAAGCATCCACTACTGGGCATGTGTGTGCATGCATGCACCAATATTACTGAGAAGCTTGAAGGTGGAGGAGCCAGTGCTGACTTTTTCAGGTGACCCTGTACCAAACAGTCCAACTACCACACAGAAAATAATAAATAGACTAATCCCACACAATATGCAGCAAAGGCTAAGAAGAGCTCCCACACAACATGCAGCAAAGGCTAAGAAGAGCTCCCACACAACATGCAGCAAAGGCTAAGAAGAGCTCCCACACAACATGCAGCAAAGGCTAAGAAGAGCTCCCACACAACATGCAGCAAAGGCTAAGAAGAGCTCTCACACAACATGCAGCAAAGGCTAAGAAGAGCTCCCACACAACATGCAGCAAAGGCTAAGAAGAGCTCCCACACAACATGCAGCAAAGGCTAAGAAGAGCTCTCACACAACATGCAGCAAAGGCTAAGAAGAGCTCCCACACAACATGCAGCAAAGGCTAAGAAGAGCTCCCACACAACATGCAGCAAAGGCTAAGAAGAGCTCCCACACAACATGCAGCAAAGGCTAAGAAGAGCTCCCACACAACATGCAGCAAAGGCTAAGAAGAGCTCCCACACAACATGCAGCAAAGGCTAAGAAGAGGTCTCACACAACATGCAGCAAAGGCTAAGAAGAGCTCCCACACAACATGCAGCAAAGACTAAGAAGAGCTCCCACACAACATGCAGCAAAGGCTAAGAAGAGCTCCCACACAACATGCAGCAAAGGCTAAGAAGAGCTCCCACACAACATGCAGCAAAGGCTAAGAAGAGCTCCCACACAACATGCAGCAAAGGCTAAGAAGAGGTCTCACACAACATGCAGCAAAGGCTAAGAAGAGCTCCCACACAACATGCAGCAAAGACTAAGAAGAGCTCCCACACAACATGCAGCAAAGGCTAAGAAGAGCTCTCACACAACATGCAGCAAAGGCTAAGAAGAGCTCTCACACAACATGCAGCAAAGACTAAGAAGAGCTCCCACACAACATGCAGCAAAGGCTAAGAAGAGCTCCCACACAACATGCAGCAAAGGCTAAGAAGAGCTCTCACACAACATGCAGCAAAGGCTAAGAAGAGCTCCCACACAACATGCAGCAAAGGCTAAGAAGAGCTCCCACACAACATGCAGCAAAGGCTAAGAAGAGCTCTCACACAACATGCAGCAAAGGCTAAGAAGAGCTCCCACACAACATGCAGCAAAGACTAAGAAGAGCTCCCACACAACATGCAGCATGCAGCAAAGGCTGAGGAAATGGTATCTGTAACACTTTCCAGGAAGAAGAAAAAACTGAGTGGGCAGGAAGTTCCTGAGCAGCATCAACATGGTGGAAGATGAAAGCTCTGAGAAGCAAGCAACAAATGTCTAGGCTGTACAGTGTTGGCACAGCCGGTGAAGCTGCTAGGGATGAGTGTGTCCAGCCTTGCTGTGTGAGAGGCTGTACAGTGCTGGCACAGCCGGTGAAGCTGCTAGGGATGGGTGTGTCCAGCCTTGCTGTGTGAGAGGCTGCCATGCGCATACAAAGGTATATGGGCAGCAGCAGTTGGAGAAGAGTTGGTATGTGATGGTGAGCCCAACAAGGACTGAAACAACACCGAAGCCTGCTATATCGGTGATAAGTGTTCAGCTACTTCTTGATGGACCTCACTTCTTGTCTTTATTGAACTCCATTGCTCTCCCTACTTCCGTAATGATTTGCTAGGTTAATTCTGCCTGCTTCCTAAGGTTTGGACTAGTGGCAGTGAGTAGTGTGAGCCAGTGTGGAGACACCAAAGTGTTGATCATTGTAGCAACCTGGAGGTACTGATATATTGGTTGCCAGTGAAGTGCTGACCAGGCCCAGGAGTGTGAGGCCCTGAAGGGTTGGTTGCCAGTGAAGTGTGCCCATTATAGCTGGCCCAAGAGTCTGAGGCCCTCAAGGGTTGGTTGCCAGTGAAGTGTGCCCATTATAGCTGGCCCAAGAGTCTGAGGCCCTGAAGAGTTGGTTGCCAGTGAAGTGTGCCCATTATAGCTGGCCCAAGAGTCTGAGGCCCAGAAGGGTTGGTTGCCAGTGAAGTGTGACCATTATAGCTGGCCCAGGCCCTGAAGGGTTGGTTGCCAGTGAAGTGTGCCCATTATAGCTGGCCCAAGAGTCTGAGGCCCAGAAAGGTTGGTTGCCAGTGAAGTGTGACCATTATAGCTGGCCCAAGAGTCTGAGGCCCTGAAGGGTTGGTTGCCAGTGAAGTGTGCCCATTATAGCTGGCCCAAGAGTCTGAGGCCCTGAAGGGTTGGTTGCCAGTGAAGTGTGCCCATTATAGCTGGCCCAAGAGTCTGAGGCCCTGAAGAGTTGGTTGCCAGTGAAGTGTGCCCATTATAGCTGGCCCAAGAGTCTGAGGCCCTGAAGGGTTGGTTGCCAGTGAAGTGTGCCCATTATAGCTGGCCCAAGAGTCTGAGGCCCTGAAGGGTTGGTTGCCTGTGAAGTGTGCCCATTATAGCTGGCCCAAGAGTGTGAGGCCCTGAAGGGTTGGTTGCCTGTGAAGTGTGCCCATTATAGCTGGCCCAAGAGTGCGAGGCCCTGAAGGGTTGGTTGCCTGTGAAGTGTGCCCATTATAGCTGGCCCAAGAGTGTGAGGCCCAGAAGGGTTGGTTGCCAGTGAAGTGTTACCATTATAGCTGGCCCAAGAGTCTGAGGCCCTGAAGGGTTGGTTGCCAGTGAAGTGTGCCCATTATAGCTGGCCCAAGAGTCTGAGGCCCTGAAGAGTTGGTTGCCAGTGAAGTGTGCCCATTATAGCTGGCCCAAGAGTCTGAGGCCCTGAAGGGTTGGTTGCCAGTGAAGTGTGCCCATTATAGCTGGCCCAAGAGTCTGAGGCCCTGAAGGGTTGGTTGCCTGTGAAGTGTGCCCATTATAGCTGGCCCAAGAGTGTGAGGCCCTGAAGGGTTGGTTGCCTGTGAAGTGTGCCCATTATAGCTGGCCCAAGAGTGCGAGGCCCTGAAGGGTTGGTTGCCTGTGAAGTGTGCCCATTATAGCTGGCCCAAGAGTGTGAGGCCCTGAAGGGTTGGTTGCCTGTGAAGTGTGCCCATTATAGCTGCCCAAGAGTGTGAGGACCTGAAGAGTTGGTTGCCACAAGACAGACCTTGGTCATGGGTATTATTGGATGGTATACATCTTCCCTTGAGCTTCCTTGTGACTTTTCTAGCTGCCATCCTAGTGAGGAACTATTTGAATTTGATTGGCTCTATTGAAATACCATATAGATTTGTACGTAGAAGTCTCACACCTTTTTCGGATTTTGGGTACTCAATCAGGCATGTGCTGATAAGATGTCTCCATGGAGAAAGTGTCACTGCAAGTGCTGGAAGAATATTAGGAGAGCCAGAACTGAGAGAAAAACAGCTAGTACTCCAGCGTAAATGTTGTGCTCTGTTTTTTAGTGGAGAGGTGTAGCATGATTGGAAGGTTGTCATAGCAGCAACCAAACACCTGTTTGCTTGAGTGAGTTCCCTGACATCATGTAAACTTTGAGAAAGCTCCTTTTCTTGGAAGTCAGTGGATTCCACTATCAGAGTGAAAGTAACAAATATGTTCCTATGCGTGTGTGTAGGTGTGTAGTAGGTGTGTGTGTGTGTGTGTTTGTAGTCGCTGTGTTTGTGTGTGTAGTAGGTGTGTGTGTGTGTGTAATGTTAGTGTGGCTCTGCTGAATGGCTGCTTGCAAGATGAATAGTGTCTCTATACATGAATAGCATATACCAGCAGTGTATTGGTTTCTGTAGCAGGTCAAGACCTCATAATGAATACTTCTAATAGCTCCACTGGCACTTGTAGCAGGTAATTGGATCACTGGCATAGCTCTCTCACTGGTTATTATAATCCTAAGCATCTTCTTTTGAGAGGGTGCAAGCTTCTTTGAGGCTGCTAATAAGCTGTATGGAGCTGTCAATTTTGTTGTTATTCAGTTCAATTAGTGTTGCTTAGATACGTCCTCATTAGAGCCTTCTTACACTACTTGGTTCCCACCAAAGGTGTCATTTCTGGAAGTCGCTGGTATTAAGATATTAGATCCAGTTTGGAGGATGACAAACGACCTATATTAAGAAGTGGCAGGAAGCACGCTCGCACGCACACTCACACACACACGTATAATATACACATGTATATGAGAGGAAGAGAGAAAGATCTAGATACACATGTGATACAAGTTAGCCAATTTGGTTGGCATGGCAAGGTTAGTACTAGCAATAACTCGAGTTACCTTTGAAAATACTTGTTCTGTAAAATACATCTCAAGTTGGAAACTCCCTTTGCATCATCAGTCTACTTAGGAACTGCAGCTCGGCTTTCTTGCTCTCCCCCGACATGTCCACCTCATCTCCTCCTGTCTCAGCCTAATTTTGTTCAAGGGGGGTTCAATATATTAGTTTCTCTTGGCATATCCATTTTGTCTCAGCCTACATCCATGTTGATGCTGCTCAGAAACTTCCTGCCCTCTCATATTTTTTTCTTCCTGGAACGCGTTACAGATACCATTTCCTCAGCCTTTGCTGCATGTTGTGTGGGAGCTCTTCTTAGCCTTTGCTGCATGTGCTCTTCTTAGCCTTTGCTGCATGTTGTGTGGGAGCTCTTCTTAGTCTTTGCTACATGTTGTGTGGGAGCTCTTCTTAGCCTTTGCTGCATGTTGTGTGGGAGCTCTTCTTAGCCTTTGCTGCATGTTGTGTGGGAGCTCTTCTTAGTCTGTTTATTATTTTCTGTGTGGTAGTTGGACTGTTTGGTACAGGGTCACCTGAAACAGTGAGCACTGGCTCCTCCACCTTCAAGCTTCTCAGTAATACTGGTGCACGCATGCACACACATGCCCAGTAGTGGATGCTTTCCCCGGATACCCGCCACTTAGTGCATGCTCACAACTAAGACTTTAAATTAAAACTAAAAGTCTCTGTCAGGTTGGTTGTAGGTTGGCAGGATGGGAGAATACATGGCTTGTCTGCTGAGCCCCACATCCATATCTGAGCTCCATTGATGTAGAAAATAGACTCATCATGCTGTGCCAACACTGTACAGCCTCTCACACAGCAAGGCTGGACACACCCATCCCTTATAGCATCTTCTCCAGCTATGAATGCCATTGATTGTGCTCACAAACTTTCATTGTGATATACATTTGGATACATGCAAACCAAATTAACTAAATGTGTGGCCATACTAATTTCCCACATCAACAAAACAACACATTTGCTAATCCCAAGATAATTAGGTGTGAGATAATTAAGTGTGGGACAATTAGGTGTGAGATAATTAGGTTTGATATAATTATGGAGATAGTTAGGTCCTGAGGTAGTTAAAATGAGCTCCTGCCAGTCTTCTTGGCGGATGCCATCCATGTGTGGGTATGCTGTAGGCCACATAAGTGCAGCAACCTCAGCAGTCGGAGAGAGGGAAAGACTCGGAGATACAATAATTAATAAAACAGGGAGAAGAAGTCTAGCGTGGCTGTGGTACTTACATATGCACACCCAGGCATAGTCTTAGCATGGCTGTGGTACTTACATATGCACACCCAGGCATAGTCTTAGCATGGCTGTGGTACTTACATATGCACACCCAGGCATAGTCTTAGCATGGCTGTGGTACTTACATATGCACACCCAGGCATAGTCTTAGCATGGCTGTGGTACCTACATATGCACACCCAGGCATAGTCTTAGCATGGCTGTGGTACTTACATATGCACACCCAGGCATAGTCTTAGCATGGCTGTGGTACTTACATATGCACACCCAGGCATAGTCTTAGCATGGCTGTGGTACTTACATATGCACACCCAGGCATAATCTTTAGTAGTTTTTGACCATATTTACCTATGCACTGCCAACGCTTGCTAAAATCATGCATAAACCGATTTCAAAAATATTCTCCGAAATCATGAATTGGTTATTCTAAGCGATAGCTTTGAGCATTTTTCTGAAAGAATGGCATTAATATTAAGAAGCTACGCGGTAACTTGTTGAAACAAATTTTTGATATTCCAACTGAGAATATGCTTTTCTGACGATATGGATGGTCTTCGCAGCAATATGTAAACCATATTTTTTATACAAGCTCTGCAAAGAGATTTTATCCGATTCTTGAAATGGTTGGTAAAGTCGGTTTGATTTTTTCGTGGTTTTAGTTCCTTTTTTGTGTGCTTGCAACTATTGCTCAATAGTTTCTGGTTGTTCAGGTTTGGGGGCTAATAGTCTGTCTCCCACAGGTTTGAGTTTTTTCTTCTGTGCTTGCAATTGGGGGGCAGCTCAAGAAGGCTGTGCACCTAATGGAACAGCAAGAAGGTTGTGCACCTAATGAACAGCAAGAAGGCTGTGCACCTAATGGTACAGCAAGAAGGCTGTGCACCTAATGGAACAGCAAGTAGGCTGTGCACCTAATGGAACAGCAAGAAGGCTGTGCACCTAATGGAACAGCAAGAAGGCTGTGCACCTAATGGAACAGCAAGAAGGCTGTGCACCTAATGGAACAGCAAGAAGGCTGTGCACCTAATGAACAGCAAGTAGGCTGTGCACCTAATGGAACAGCAAGAAGGCTGTGCACCTAATGGAACAGCAAGAAGGCTGTGCACCTAATGGAACAGCAAGAAGGCTGTGCACCTAATGGAACAGCAAGAAGGCTGTGCACCTAATGGAACAGCAAGAAGGCTGTGCACCTAATGGAACAGCAAGAAGGCTGTGCACCTAATGAACAGCAAGTAGGCTGTGCACCTAATGGAACAGCAAGAAGGCTGTGCACCTAATGGAACAGCAAGAAGGCTGTGCACCTAATGGAACAGCAAGAAGGCTGTGCACCTAATGGAACAGCAAGAAGGCTGTGCACCTAATGGAACAGCAAGTAGGCTGTGCACCTAATGGAACAGCAAGAAGGCTGTGCACCTAATGAACAGCAAGAAGGTTTTCAGCAAGAAGGCTGTGCACCTAATGGAACAGCAAGTAGGCTGTGCACCTAATGGAACAGCAAGAAGGCTGTGCACCTAATGAACAGCAAGAAGGTTTTCAGCAAGAAGGCTGTGCACCTAATGGAACAGGTTGCTGCAGTGTGTTTCAGAACACAACCAGTAAATATTACTTTCTCAAGGGCCGTTACCACAGCAACAGAAGCTGTTGAGAAAGATTCACACATCACCACTGCACTGCTAGCGAAAGAGGTATTATAATTTCAGCAGAAAGCAATGGAAGGCATTCTCCCAAATATTTGTCGAGCACGAGGAGACACGGGCTGGCATGGTAGTACAGTGTATACGTACGCAGCAGCAACACACAGGCAGCTATTTCTAAGTCCCATGCACACTCTCAGCTGCATCAATGAGTCCCACTGCACAGTTGTGCCCTGAAGAGCTACTGGCTTCAAGTTCTTAAGAACTTTGAACTCTTAGCTGTTCTTCTTTGATTAACCTCCAGTTCCATGGCAGGGAAGAAATGCACCAAGCCAAGGTCTCCTTCATCATCACTCATTAACAGTGTGACATTAAATCACCTTCTCAATAATCAACTTCAAATTGTATTCACGCGACGTTTCGACTAGCGTACAACCAGATAGCAGGCAATGTCATGTGGACTATCTCGAGGAATATTGGGCTCGACCAAGGAAAAACCATTCCACTGGTATGCAAGCCGCTATGCGAGGCTTGTGGTATTCTCCCTCTTTCCCCCTGTGAGAAACACGGAAGTACATACCCACATACTCGTCTTGCCTCCCACGAGAAAAGGTCAAAGTACCCACATGCTTGGCTTGCTCCCCGCCACAGTTTACTTAAAAAAGCAAAGCAGTCGACTCCTCATCACTGCAGTAGAGAACAACATCTTCACTGATCCCACCTCCCTTTCCTACATGACACAGTAGGTGCCAGAGATGTTAATAGCACACCCTTGTCCCAAGCAGCCTGGTTAAGGGAGGAGCCTTAAAGTGTGTGTGTGTGTGTGTGTGTGTGTGTGTGTCTGTGTGTTGTGTGGGTGTGTGTGTGTGTGTGTTAAGTGTGTGTGTGTTAAAACAATCGACCTTTATCCCACAGTGAGATACTACACAAATATACGATGTACACTGTAAATCTATTTATAATTCAACAAATCTTTTATGCACATGTGCAGATTTAAGATGGCCAGAAAGTGTTGCTTCTCTACCACAATGGTTTCAACCGACTGGCCAGGGAAGACGTGCAGTAGCTCTCTATCGGATCTGGGCAACCTGAGCTTTGGAAAAGATGGCTGTATTGCTTGCTCAACGAGAATGACGTCACTGTGACAAGGAAATGAGGAATGTGATCGGAAAGGACGTATCAAGCATGGCAAATAACAGATGGTCTTGGACCATCAGATAAAAGAAAAAATAACATTTCCTCTGTCGCCGGAACGGAAATGTTAGCAGAGGAAATGTTCTTTTCTTGGCAGAGGTAATGTAAAGTGGCATCAATATGACGAGGAAACGAGGAAAGTGAAAGCATGCATCAAGCATGGCAACCAACAAAAGGGTCCTGGACCATGAAAAAGACTACATTTCCTCTGCCGTAGCTCTCTCATAAGAGGATGAAACATTGTCTCCTCTGCCATGGCTCTCTCATAAGAGGATGAAACATTGTCTCCTCTGCATGGCTCTCTCATAAGAGGGTGAAGCATTGTCTCCTCTGCATGGCTCTCTCATAAGAGGATGAAACACTGTCTCCTCTGCCATGGCTCTCTCATAAGAGGATGAAGCACTGTCTCCTCTGCCATGGCTCTCTCATAAGAGGGTGAAGCATTGTCTCCTCTGCCATGGCTCTCTCATAAGAGGGTGAAGCATTGTCTCCTCTGCCATGGCTCTCTCATAAGAGGGTGAAGCATCGTCTCCTCTGCCATGGCTCTCTCATAAGAGGGTGAAGCATTGTCTCCTCTGCCATGGCTCTCTCATAAGAGGGTGAAACACTGTCTCCTCTGCTATGGCTCTCTCATAAGAGGATGAAGCACTGTCTCCTCTGCTATGGCTCTCTCATAAGACACTGTCTCCCCTGCCATGGCTCTCTCATAAGAGGATGAAGCATTGTCTCCTCTGCATGGCTCTCTCATAAGACAGTGAAGCACTGTCTCCTCTGCATGGCTCTCTCATAAGAGGATGAAGCATTGTCTCCTCTGCATGGCTCTCTCATAAGAGGATGAAACACTGTCTCCTCTGCCATGGCTCTCTCATAAGAGGATGAAACATTGTCTCCTCTGCCATGGCTCTCTCATAAGAGGGTGAAGCATTGTCTCCTCTGCCATGGCTCTCTCATAAGAGGGTGAAGCATTGTCTCCTCTGCCATCTGCCATGGCTCTCTCATAAGAGGGTGAAGCATTGTCTCCTCTGCCATGGCTCTCTCATAAGAGGATGAAACACTGTCTCCTCTGCATGGCTCTCTCATAAGAGGATGAAACACTGTCTCCTCTGCCATGGCTCTCTCATAAGAGGGTGAAGCATTGTCTCCACTGCATGGCTCTCTCATAAGAGGATGAAACACTGTCTCCACTGCATGGCTCTCTCATAAGAGGGTGAAGCACTGTCTCCTCTGCCATGGCTCTCTCATAAGAGGATGAAACACTGTCTCCTCTGCCATGGCTCTCTCATAAGAGGGTGAAGCATTGTCTCCTCTGCCATGGCTCTCTCATAAGAGGGTGAAGCATTGTCTCCTCTGCCATGGCTCTCTCATAAGAGGGTGAAGCATTGTCTCCTCTGCCATGGCTCTCTCATAAGAGGATGAAACACTGTCTCCTCTGCATGGCTCTCTCATAAGAGGATGAAGCACTGTCTCCTCTGCCATGGCTCTCTCATAAGAGGGTGAAGCATTGTCTCCACTGCATGGCTCTCTCATAAGAGGATGAAACACTGTTTCCTCTGCTATGGCTCTCTCATAAGAGGATGAAGCACTGTCTCCTCTGCTATGGCTCTCTCATAAGACACTGTCTCCCCTGCCATGGCTCTCTCATAAGAGGATGAAGCACTGTCTCCTCTGCATGGCTCTCTCATAAGAGGGTGAAGCACTGTCTCCTCTGCATGGCTCTCTCATAAGAGGGTGAAGCACTGTCTCCTCTGCCATGGCTCTCTCATAAGAGGATGAAACATTGTCTCCTCTGCCATGGCTCTCTCATAAGAGGGTGAAACACTGTCTCCTCTGCCATGGCTCTCTCATAAGAGAAAGATGAAGCACTGTTTCCTCTGCCATGGCTCTCTCATAAGAGGGTGAAACACTGTCTCCTCTGCCATGGCTCTCTCATAAGAGAAAGATGAAGCACTGTCTCCTCTGCTATGGCTCTCTCATAAGAGGATGAAACACTGTCTCCTCTGCCATGGCTCTCTCATAAGAGGATGAAACACTGTCTCCTCTGCCATGGCTCTCTCATAAGAGGATGAAGCACTGTCTCCTCTGCCATGGCTCTCTCATAAGAGGATGAAGCACTGTCTCCTCTGCTATGGCTCTCTCATAAGAGGATGAAGCACTGTCTCCTCTGCTATGGCTCTCTCATAAGAGGGTGAAGCATTGTTTCCTCTGCCATGGCTCTCTCATAGCTCGTAAGAACTGTTTCCTCTGCCATGGCTCTCTCATAAGACAGTGAAGCACTGTTTCCTCTGCCATGGCTCTCTCATAAGAGGATGAAATACTGTTTCCTCTGCCATGGCTCTCTCATAAGAGAAAGATGAAGCACTGTTTCCTCTGTCATGGCTCTCTCATAAGAGAAAGATGAAGCACTGTTTCCTCTGCCATGGCTCTCTCATAAGAGGGTGAAACACTGTCTCCTCTGCCATGGCTCTCTCATAAGAGAAAGATGAAGCACTGTTTCCTCTGTCATGGCTCTCTCATAAGAGAAAGATGAAGCACTGTTTCCTCTGCCATGGCTCTACTCATAAGAGGAAGATGAAGCACTGTTTCCTCTGCCATGGCTCTACTCATAAGAGAAAGATGAAGCACTGTTTCCTCTGCCATGGCTCTACTCATAAGAGAAAGATGAAGCACTGTTTCCTCTGTCATGGCTCTCTCATAAGAGAAAGATGAAGCACTGTTTCCTCTGCCATGGCTCTACTCATAAGAGAAAGATGAAGCACTGTTTCCTCTGCCATGGCTCTACTCATAAGAGAAAGATGAAGCACTGTTTCCTCTGTCATGGCTCTCTCATAAGAGAAAGATGAAGCACTGTTTCCTCTGCCATGGCTCTACTCATAAGAGAAAGATGAAGCACTGTTTCCTCTGCCATGGCTCTACTCATAAGAGAAAGATGAAGCACTGTTTCCTCTGTCATGGCTCTCTCATAAGAGAAAGATGAAGCACTGTTTCCTCTGCCATGGCTCTACTCATAAGAGAAAGATGAAGCACTGTTTCCTCTGCCATGGCTCTACTCATAAGAGAAAGATGAAGCACTGTTTCAAGGTTAGAAGTAGACCAAGATTTTGAAATATGAGGTATGTAACAATTACCTTTAAAGATTTTTTTTTAATTGTACCCACCAATATCCAGCTCGCTACTACAGTAAGTACAAGTAGCCTTGCTTGGTCTCAGTAGCTTTCATGTAGAAGCCATCGTACTGTATGAATCATTCTGGGGTGACCATTGGTCAAAAAAATTCAATGCCTTGTTTGTGCTAGCAATTTGGTGTTGCTATTTCTGTATGCTTTCAAGTGATATGTTATAAATGACTAATTATCTTAAGTTTATAAGCAGGCAACTTCCAGGTGTCTACTCACCTCTCCCTATTGAAGCATTGCCAAGGGCCATGATTTGGCCTGTGGTTGGTGAAACCGATTAGCCGTGAAAATGAGCAAAGGAAATTGGCCTGCATACCAAGCGTTCTAGGCCACACCCCAAGCTAAACCGATTAAAACACAATGGCCACCTCCTGATTGAAGTACGGCATGCAAAAATCTGAAATATTCATATGACATAGCAGCTCTAAATATGGCATTTGAAAGTGAACCGTAGCAATTGAGAGACAGAGAACGCGAGTTGCAGGAATAAGTTGTCCAAGTTGGATAGTTCGCAGCAGTTACCCTTCACACTTTTAACTTGAGATAGGTGAAAGTGCATAGACAAAAACCACCACAGTAATGGAGCACCCAGTGGCTCTAAAACTTGGGGGGGGGGGTGGCTAATAGATAGGCCGGGGGTTGAGGGGAATCAATTTTCCACATTTTTTTTATACCTCTAGACCCCCCCCTTCCTCTAGACCCCCCCTTTAAATTTACTTTGCAACACTTAACTAATATAACTATAGCAAGTGCAAAGTTAACAACAAGAAAGCTTGTCACAAGAATATTAATGCAAAAGTTGAAGACAGTTAAATTTGAGGATTCTCAGACACAAATGACTATATACTCTGAGAATAAATTTGCCTTCTAGAATGTGTAGGGGAAATGGATCGACCAGACAGATTCGATAGGGCTACAAGTGCAAATCTCTTGTTGTCTCTAGGATGTAGGGGATGATACAAAGCAACTAGTACTTCCCCCCGGCAAATTTCATGTCACTACCACCTCGCAATGCTCCACAGAAGTTCTAGCAATCTTGTGGGTAAGTGGCAGAGATGAGAAAACTGCCATGGTGGAGGTGAGGTTTCTAGTGTCGTACGGCAGTCTCTCCGTGATGACCACATGCATTCGTGAAACATTGCAATGACTAGACAATCAAGGTGAGCCACGGGTCACCATGCGATGGTTAGTCACGGGTCACCATGCGATGGTTAGCCACGGTCACCATTAGCCACGGTCACCATGCGATGCTTAGCCATGGGTCACCATGCGATGTTTAGCCACGGGTCACCATGCGATGCTTAGTCACGGGTCACCATGCGATGCTTAGCCACGGGTCACCATGCGATGGTTAGCCACGGGTCACCATGCGATGGTGAGCCACGGGTCACCATGTGAGAGATATTGACCTCAATACTCACCTCGAGTATTGTATTCTCATGTCATATCAGCAACCAGCAATGATACAATACAAATGACAGGTTACAACTACACGATACAATATGAGGGACTACGCTACTGGTGAGCCACGGGTCACCATGTGAGAGATATTGACCTCAATACTCACCTCGAGTATTGTATTCTCATGTCATATCAGCAACCAGCAATGATACAATACAAATGACAGGTTACAACTACACGATACAATATGAGGGACTACGCTACTAGTAATGAATGCTACACATTTGAGTGGCAAGCCAGCAGAGATGAAAAAAGCTAGAGCTGGTTGATACTACAGTGCTTGCCACTATAACTACCCAATTATTCAAAATTTCATAAATATCTTATTACACATACAATTTTTATATTAAAATACATGGAAAAATGCATGCTGTACATAGGGTAAGCTGCTGAAATAGAAACATTCTAGACACTTTGAAGAACGTGCAGATTTTTGTATTCTATCTCTATGGTTGACGTGCGAGTCCCGTTTATTAACATTTTGTGCATTGGCTTCTACGCTTCGTTTCTTCGCTCGTTCCTCTAGCTGTGCTACGATGAGCGATCATCCTGAAATTAGCAGCAGGTGGGAACAACAGCAAGTGCTAGAAGGCAGAGAGGTTCTCCAGATAGAGCAACCCGAGTCACCAGTACCAGGACAATCTGCACCAGTAGTGCTAGAAGGCAGAGAGGCTCTTCAGATAGAGCAACCCGAGTCACCAGTACCAGGACAATCTGCACCAGTAGTGCTAGAAGGCAGAGAGGCTCTTCAGATAGAGCAACCCGAGTCACCAGTACCAGGACAATCTACACCAGTAGTGCTAGAAGGCAGAGAGGCTCTTCAGATAGAGCAACCTGAGTCACCAATACCAGGACAATCTACACCAGTAGTGCTAGAAGGCAGTTCAGATAGGGCAACCCGAGTCACCAGTACCAGGACAATCTACACCAGTAGTGCTAGAAGTGCCACCACCCACCAATATTGATGAAGACCACCACCATGAAGATAGAGACTTAGAGATCCTGATGCAGAAGATGAGCATACTGAACCCCATGAAGCATTTGACGATTGGATACTGACTCTGTCTCTATAACAACATGATATCTGTACTTCTCTAGGAGAGCTTCCAGAACAGACAGAAGCTAACAAGATGGATTCAGCCCGGGAGTCTGCAAGCATTACAGATATGCTTTTCATTCTCTAGCACAGCATACAGCTATGTTTAATGTGGAATATATATTAAATGGTTTCATGAGAGAACTATCCAGGGGGTTTGAAAAGAGTGTTTGTTTTTAAAACAAGTTTAGAATAAAGTAGAGTCAGCAAGGGAGACAGGAACATCTCTTTAGTCTCGGGCAATGAAAACTTGAGAGGAAGTGCTATAAAGTGGGTTCATGAGAACACTTTTAAGAAGTGAAAGCTAACACGACTGTGTTAGTTTTCTGCAAGTGTTGGAAGAGTATCAAAGTAACCACCAGTTCCGACCAGTGTGTAGCGATGAACTTCACCCTTTCCCACCTCTGTTGACCTCACCACCATCTGAACAAGATGCTAGTCATGATTTATGATGATGAGTCTATTTTCAACATCAACAAAGCTCAGAATAGGATGTGGGGCTCAGCCGACAAGCCAGCTATTCTCCCCAAAACCAAAGGGCAGTTGGATTATGGTCAGCGACTTCATTGATGAACACGATTGGTATTTGCGACTCTCACCAGAAGAGTTAGAAGTTGCCAGGGCTGTGATCCAGACTTCCCATGGAGGCAACAGAGCTGTTTGAGTATATATGGTGACGCCGAGCAGGATATTGGACTGGAGAGAAACTTGTGAATGAGATTGAGAGAGCTGCAAAGATCGCAGAGTTCAAGTATCCTCCTGCAATGCACACACTTGTGTGGCTCTTTTCACCAGAGCAGCTGCCACAAATCACAAATCCTATGCCCCAGGTGCTCTCAATGTCAACAGAAGGAACATTAGACCTGATGGTGCTCAAGCTGTGACGAGACACGTGATTTGGGAGGGCAAGATATTGAAATTGGTCAACACTAATGGAGTTCCCAAGGGAATGAAGCAGATGTTGGAGGAGCGTGCATCAACACTTCCACCTTGAAGGCTCCTAACATGAGGATAATTCTGCTAATTATGAAACTTCTGAGTGGAGATGACGATAGTTGAGACGTATTTTCTGCTCATTCACATTCTATGCACTTCATCCACAAATTCCACTGTAGGTGAACCCAATAGAGACAGTTTGGGACTGAGGAAGATCATCAAACCAGCTCTGGACTCCGTGACTGTGGACAATATCAGGAAGTATTTTCAGAAAGCACACGACTATGAGAAAGCTTACAGAGAGGGACACACTGGCAGTGAAGAAATACAATCTCAGCGTGGGATATTTTTTTGAAGATGATGTCTGAAGGTGGCAACATTTCACCCTGTAGCTTGCTCATATTTTTCCCTCTCAAGATTTTGTCCTACCATGTTGCTTAGCTTCACTTGTTAGTATGTTTGTGGTTTAGTGGATTGAAGTTGTAATCTAGTTTAAAAGGTTTCTACATTGAAATCTTGAAAATCTGTCATACAGAAGTCTTCTACGCCTTCAGGTGACTGTTTTGCTAAAAAGCAGTTTTAATTGTTGATAATTTTACACCTTGGGTCACATGGATGCCATTTTTCTAATCATTATGTTGCTATGGAAACCAAACTTTGTTATAGAGGACACATAATAAGAAGAAAGGTACCAAATATGAAGCAATCGCGTAATGCAGATATGTTGTAGTCATGTTCACAGCAAAGTGGGTACTTATGGTGTCAAGCTCTATATATCCATCATCCTTTCCTGTCAGCCATGCAGCCAGCCCACTCTCACCTGCCTGTGTGTACAGCAATTCTTATTCATTGGGAGAACCCTCAGGGGAAAGTTGGATGGGAAACTCGATATTGCAGTGCATAGCATGTCTATGTTTATTTCTATCTATCTATCTATGTACCTGCCATAAATAATGTGGGCTTATAGAAATTGGGAAATGGTCGTCATGGTGAAGATCTATAGAGTGAACGCCCGGACATTCAAAGCTAGACTAGCCTGGCTGTGTTGCGCAAGTAAGATGGGCTGCGTGATTTAATAGCTGATGTACCCCCTTACCGGAGAGCAGAAAAGCCTGCTGAAATAGGACAAACCAAGAACTAACAACTCCCACAAGCCCCCCAAAACCACCTCCCCCATAGGCACTCATACTAAATAATAATAATCATAAATTAATTAGCTGCACTGGCAGGTGAGGCTGGACTATGTGGCTGACGGGAAGGATGATAGACAGCTATTCTGTTCATCAACATGCTCCGGCTTTTTCTTCGCTATGCCTGACACGCACTTCTATTATTTGGTAGGGCCTACGGGGGAGGTCATTTTGGAGGGCTTGTGGAGGTAATGAGGATCTTGGTTCATTGTTTGGTCCCATTTCAGGCTATTCTATCTCGTACAGGGTCGCATCAGCTATTAAACCGTGCAGCCTGTTCTCACTCATGCAGTGCAGCCAGGCAGGCCTGTCTAGCTAAGAATCTCCATACATTCACTCTATCAATCTCTTCCTATGACGACCATCCCCGAATACGTAAGCTCGAATTGTTTAAGTCGGGTGACACGTTCACATTTTTACGGATGATAAGTGTAGAGTGCATAGATAGACAGATACAAACCAACACAGATATGCCATGCGTACCAAGTGTTCCATCCAACTCCTCATTGAGGGCTTAGCCTGCCAATAATTATTTCCAATATATCGAGTGACAATTGGAAATCAAAAATCCAGCACGTGTTGAACTGAACCTCCAGCTGCTCAAGACATTTATGGACGAGAGTTAGCTCACTGGAATCCTGAAGAACTCCTGCCTGGCAGGTTTCTGCACAATTGTCAACCTACTTCAACCAAGTGTGATGTTGGTCCAGTGTGTGTCCCAATAGAGCTATCTACTGTCAACCTACTTCAACCAAGTGTGATGTTGGTCCAGTGTTTATCCCAATAGAGCTATCTACTGTCAACCTACTTCAACTTGAAATAAAAGTGCTCTCGAGAGACAGTTGAGATTTATATCTGTGACACAAGAGGAAGCCCTACTCTGTGGGTTGGAGTTTCTCATTTGGCTAAACTGTGAGTAAGTGGCCACTGAAAATAAATCATCTTGGCACCAGTTGAAAACAGCGCCTAATGAATGAAAACACCCATCCCAGCAGAGTAAGGCTTCCTCAAGCCACAGATACCAATTTCAACTGTCTGGCACTTTCCTATCAGGAGCCACACTTGCAGCGAACTCAGGCCTTCATGATACTGAGGTACCCCACATATATATAAGCTGCAGGCATAGTTATAGCTGTGCAGCATTATCTGAACTCAGGCCTTCATGATACTGAGGTACCCCACATATATATAAGCTGCAGGCATAGTTATAGCTGTGCAGCATTATCTGAACTCAGGCCTTCATGATACTGAGGTACCCCACATATATATAAGCTGCAGGCATAGTTATAGCTGTGCAGCATTATCTGAACTCAGGCCTTCATGATACTGAGGTACCCCACATATATATAAGCTGCAGGCATAGTTATAGCTGTGCAGCATTATCTAGTATCAAAATAGAGAGACCTATCTTTTGAACTACATATCAAGTTCATACACTGAAGTGTACAGAATCTATGGAGCTCCAAAGTCGCGACCACAAGATTTTGCTAGAATCTGCTATTAAATACGGTTTAGTCCCGCCTCTAAAAATCCAGTGACAATATAGATAATTAAATGCCTACAAATCAGGAAGGCAGTCTAGATTGGTGCGAGTTAGATGTACGAGTGCAAATTGAAGTAAACAAAACAAGGCCACGGTTGAGATGGCATTCCGTACGTGTGCGCGTGTACTTACTAAGTATGCTGCTGAATGCACTGCCTCTTCCAGGCCACACACACATGTGATGTGGACCATCCTCCCACCACACCTTTCCTTTCAAGTAACAGTGTGTCTACTAAATATATGAAAACTCCCATTTAAAACCAAATATCTGCTAAAACCAAGTATAATGAATCAACACTGGCGGTGCTGTATCTAGCAACAACCAATTTGGTGGTCAATTTGTCTGTCCAGATCTGAAGCAATGAGTGTCCACTAACACGCACCCTAGCAGGTCAGGGTACTCCACTAACAACACTCCAGGATGGACTGCACTGACTGGCAACCATTAATTACAACAACAACAAATATGAAAAGAAGGTAGGCATGAATTTACCACACGTAGACTACACGATCCCTTTACCTTTTAAAATAGTACACCGAATATAATACGGATAGCAAATAATCCTCGGAATGGTTTTGATACACGCAGAAGATTCTTGCCTCTCACAAGTCAATCTAACAAAACATTTTGTCTATCTGTTTTGTTCTGCTGTTTTGTTGCTGCTCACTCTGAATAAGTATTAGAGTCAAGCAGCCTCCTTCACTTTGTAACAGATGCTCAGGATAACTCCTGTACTGACCAGTTGTCAACCTTTACCACATCTATCACTAAAGCACACACACCTAAACACACACATGGACCACAAGTAAGGTGACCTTGGTGAAAGTCTGTGCCACATACTACTGCCACCATATAAGCTCTCTCATCCAGACTCGCCACAAATGGGAACCCTCTCTATTACACAGCTTGCTCAGAACACAACATGCTGGTATTATAACTATGCTGGAGTCTCAAAAATCCCTTCTACAGCTGCCTGTAGCCTGGTACTACATGTACATGTACTACATGTACATGTACTACATGTACTACATGTGCATGTAGAACATGTAGAAGAGCACTCTGGTGTGTCTGGAGGGTAGCTCATTCACAGGCAGAGAGAGAGAGATAACTCTATCAAAGTGGACTGTCATGGTTGGCTATCTGCCTTCAGTGACAAGAATATTCTGCCAGACCAAACACGTCCCCAGGTTTTAATGCCCCATAAGGCTCCAGGTGTAGTAATTGCAAACAACTGGAGAGTTACCAGCTTGCCTTGAGGCTTGTTAGTGTATTATACATGATTTCCCTTTTCATTTTTGAAAAACAGCTTCAGGTGAGGGGAGGGAGGATTATGTAGTGTAAAGTCCCCCATCACCCCAAAAGAACCCAAGCAGGGAAGGTTCTAGCTTAATCTCACCATCCATGGCGGTCACATCTTGACTGATGTGACAGTACATGCTCAAGGCTGGCAGATAAACAACTTTTATTTGTCTGGCACTCTCTGCACAGCTCGAGTAAGCTTCCTAAGGTCTGCTCATGCTGCACACTTAACTGCGCAGTGGTCATGTCCTCTCTGAATTTGAACTGGAAATTGCATCCCAACGTGCATCAACCTCAATGCGCTTCGACGGGTGGTCTGAGCCGATTCCAAGTCATTCAGAGCGATAAATATAGATGCTCTAAGTCATTATTCACGATGAAGGCTAGAGCATCTAGTCAAAATGTCGAGGGAGTAAAATCCAACTTGATTATTGAGGTCATTGTCAGAATAAATACGGGCTTTACAGTAATTACATTATGTGCATTAAACAGAACTTTGCCCAGCAGGCTGGAGTTTGGAGGAGGCAGAGTACTAACCTTGCTGGAAACTATTTGTGAGGCTTCTGCTAGATCTGATCCACACGAACTTACACTGCAGCTACTGCTATAGCTAGCATATAGCTCCTGACTTGCTTCTCTGTGGCTATTATAGTGGATTAGCTGGGGGCATGACCCTTCAAGGACATTGCCTCTCCTTCAGCTCTCTTATCTTTCTGTTCTGCAGTGCACAACTCCTTCACAATAATTATGTAATATTTTTTTTGTTTTTTTTTGCATGTGTTGTGGATGGAAATTGCTAGTGTGGGCGCGGCCTGTGCGCACTGATCAAATTCCAGTTTTAAGGACTGGATGTGCTTCCGACGTGCTTTACTGGGAAAACGTAAAGCTGCTGAACAAGATCACCAGCTACACCATATTGCATGCACACACGCACATACACACAAGCTTGAATCACGTTCCGTTGGTAATCTTAAACCATTTTCATGTTTTACTGAATCTAGAGATTATGGCAATGCGCTGGAGTCCTCCAGAAGTGCATTGTACACAGTTATCTATGAGGAGGGAAAGTACGCAAAGAAGAGCCTGGAAGACTTCTTTAGACCAATGTAAGGAATAGCTTTGATCTGTCACATCTAGCAGGCCAGGACTCACAAGGAACACTACTCCAGGATGTGCAGCTTCTACAGAAGGGCAGCTGCCAACTGTAGGGCAGCTGCCAACACTGCGAACCAGTAATACCATGTAGCTAGCTGCAGTATCTTGGTTACCAGTGCTTATGGGGATCACTCATACATCAACAAGAACATGAAACCATCACCAACAACCACCCTAAAAGCCACGTCAGCTACCTACTTTTGTAAAGCACCTAATTTACTGTCTGTCCTAGCCTCTATTTGCTAGCGTTGATCATATTTCCTTGTGCTCAAAAAGTGTTTCTTTTATTGCTGGTGAAGACAAATTTGTAGATGGGATGTGAACGCAGGACTCCCCAGATCCTGCTCACAAGAATTCCACCACCATCATTCACCATCCCTTCTGGCTCATTCCTGTGCATGCACTTGGAGACTCATCATTCACCATCCCTTCTGGCTCATCCCTGTGCATGCACTTGGAGACTCACCATTCACCATCCCTTCTGGCTCATCCCTGTGCATTCACTTGGAGACTCACCATTCACCATCCCTTCTGGCTCATCCCTGTGCATGCACTTGGAGACTCACCATTCACCATCCCTTCCGGCTCATCCCTGTGCATGCACTTGGAGACTCACCATTCACCATCCCTTCTGGCTCATCCCTGTGCATGCACTTGGAGACTCACCATTCACCATCCCTTCTGGCTCATCCCTGTGCATGCACTTGGAGACTCATCATTCACCATCCCTTCTGGCTCATCCCTGTGCATTCACTTGGACACTCACCATTCACCATCCCTTCTGGCTCATCCCTGTGCATGCACTTGGAGACTCACCATTCACCATCCCTTCTGGCTCATCCCTGTGCATGCACTTGGAGACTCACCATTCATCATCCCTTCTGGCTCATCCCTGTGCATGCACTTGGAGACTCACCATTCACCATCCCTTCTGGCTCATCCCTGTGCATGCACTTGGAGACTCACCATTCACCATCCCTTCTGGCTCATCCCTGTGCATGCACTTGGAGACTCACCATTCATCATCCCTTCTGGCTCATCCCTGTGCATGCACTTGGAGACTCACCATTCACCATCCCTTCTGGCTCATCCCTGTGCATGCACTTGGAGACTCACCATTCACCATCCCTTCTGGCTCATCCCTGTGCATGCACTTGGAGACTCACCATTCACCATCCCTTCTGGCTCATCCCTGTGCATGCACCACTGTGCATTATCTCACTAATGAACCTAGTAGATCTAAGCCACTGCTTACTCCAACCCATTGTCCTGGCTAACCTCGGCATCTAATTACTTGACACCTCACAGACACTGGGTAGGATGTGGTTTGTTCATTACATGCTGTGTGTATGTGTATGTGTGTGTGCATGCGTGAGTGTGTGAAGTGTGTGTGTGTCTGTTGTGTGTGTGTGCACGTGTTGTGTTTTATGTATGTGAGTGTGTGTGTGTGTGTTGATGTGTGTTGTATGTTCATGTGTTGTGTGTGAGTGCACATGTATGTTGATGTGTGTGTGTTGTGTGTGTGTGTGCATGTGTTGTGCGTTGTATGTGAATGAGTGAGTGTATGGGTGTATGTGTGTGTGTGTGTGTGTTGATGTGTGTGTGTGTGTTGGTGAGTGTGTGTTGGTATGTGTGTTGTGTGTGTGTGCATGTGTTGTATGTGAGTGTGTGTGCATGCGTGTGTGTGTGTGTTGATGTGTGTGTGTGTGTTGGTATGTGTGTTGGTGTATGTGTTGGTATGTGTGTTGGTATGTGTGTTGATGTGTGTGTCAGTGTGTGTGCATGTGTGCACGTGTGTGTGTGTGTGGTGTGTGCATGTGTGCATGTGTGTGTTGTAGTGACAGATACCAATTTGGTCAACACAGCCACCGCCCTATGCAATTAACTAGGCATGAATGAGATGATTACGGATAGATTAATTCAAGGCACGTGTTGCACCTATTCACACTGTTCCCCTATTCACACTGTTTCCTAATACAAGTCACTGGTGGCTAATTCAATCAACACTAGCTGGTAGCTTACTCCAACCTACACACCAATGCCTCAGTAGGCCACACTGTAAATAAGGTGCCTGAAGAAGTAACCTCTGGAGATGGCAGCAATGTCTGAGGTCACACTGTGTGCTAACCTGAGGTGCCTGAAGAAGTAACCTCTGGAGATGGCAGCAATGTCTGAGGTCACACTGTATGCTAACCTGAGGTGCCTGAAGAAGTAACCTCTGGAGATGGCAGCAATGTCTGAGGTCACACTGTATGCTAACCTGAGGTGCCTGAAGAAGTAACCTCTGGAGATGGCAGCAATGTCTGAGGTCACACTGTATGCTAACCTGAGGTGCCTGAAGAAGTAACCTCTAGAGATGGCAGCAATGTCTGAGGTCACTGTATGCTAACCTGAGGTGCCTGAAGAAGTAACCTCTAGAGATGGCAGCAATGTCTGAGGTCACTGTATGCTAACCTGAGGTGCCTGAAGAAGTAACCTCTGGAGATGGCAGCAATGTCTGAGGTCACACTGTGTGCTAACCTGAGGTGCCTGAAGAAGTAACCTCTGGAGATGGCAGCAATGTCTGAGGTCACACTGTATGCTAACCCGAGGTGCCTGAAGAAGTAACCTCTAGAGATGGCAGCAATGTCTGAGGTCACACTGTATGCTAACCTGAGGTGCCTGAAGAAGTAACCTCTAGAGATGGCAGCAATGTCTGAGGTCACACTGTATGCTAACCTGAGGTGCCTGAAGAAGTAACCTCTGGAGATGGCAGCAATGTCTGAGGTCACACTGTGTGCTAACCTGAGGTGCCTGAAGAAGTAACCTCTGGAGATGGCAGTAATGTCTGAGGTCACACTGTGTGCTAACCTGAGGTGCCTGAAGAAGTAACCTCTAGAGATGGAGGTGAACCACAGCAGCATTGGGATTGCATTGCAATAGGAATCTTTTGGTAACCCTGGCTTGCTTGCCAGTAACCCTGGCTTGCTTGCCAGTAACCCTGGCTTGCTTGCCATTGGAGTGGAACAGTACTGGAAGAAGTACCAGATACTACCAATAGAACAGCACTGGAAGAAGTACCAGATACTATCAGTGTAACAGCACTGGAAGACGTCCCCTTGGACAATTCACTCCTCTCATCTTAGAAGCCAGAGTCAAGCCACACACCTGGAAAGGACACCACACACACATAAGGACAGGAAGCCTTCCCTGGCATGCTGCCTGCGTGCACAAAGTGGATGGAGCGCGACAGACCCCTCAACAGATGACTGCCATCACCGGTCTTTGCATCATGTGTTTACAAGAGATAAATTTCCCCCCTAGTCATCTCCCCTTTATATATGGTAGCAGTAACATACAAGTGCATACTAGTATGCACAGAGAAAGCAAGGGACAACAGTTCCTTTGACAGATGATGAACTAGCAGACATGGATTGGGGGATTCATCAAACTCCTTCTCACACCAGCACCAGGCACCATGGAGAATTAGGCATACACCTGGCTACCAGAGCTTCAGGTAGTTACCATTAGCTGCTCAGGAATTTGCAAATGCTGTCCACGGAGAAGTAGCTACGAACCTTCAAGACTAGCCATTGCTAGTGCTTATTGTGTTGATTATCTTCTCCTGACATTAGCCATACTTCTTCAACCAACCTTAACCTCTTCCAGATCTTCCCATTGCACGAAAAGCCTCGCAAAGTACCCAATAGCACAATTTCTAAGTAGTACACACCTGAATACCTTCACATACCGAGTGCAACGTGACTGTGGAATGCAGACAAACCACTAGCACGCACCCACAGACTAATTAGAGGGCAGGGAATTCAAAAGTGCAAATGAGCCTACCCACTTACGCAGATGCCACGTGGAAGCTGTGCGGGCCCCTTTCATTAAGAGAGATCTACCTCATGTCTTGAAATATAACTTGCGCATACTCTATCATTTCATGAGCTGCCTGGCTACATGTATTGTTCGAGGGCATGCTAGCTCGCACGCTTCCAGTACAGGCATGCATGTAAATGATCACCAGATCTCCATCAGCCTCTGTTTGTGTTGACTATTCCTTGTCCACTATTCCTTCCAGGTCAGCTTTGCTGGATGTGTAGGCAGACTCTCCATGTCTTCATTGTGCAGCTTGGCTGCCTCGCCAGTGATAGCGGGTGTTGCACTGGCTGCTACCAGCCAAGAACTCAGTGGATGTGACCTTCTGAGGCATTCTACTCACAGATTCCTACGATTATGATTGTACGATTATACTCTGCGTTCACTCCTAAACATGTGTGCAGTGCTAATAGGTGAGAAGTCTAGCCTTCATCCACGCTACACACTATCTCACCAAATAGTAATGGTGGGTGCAAACAAGGGCATGGTATAAATCAAGATATAATTAGCTAGAGAACGAGCAAATTTGAGGTCCGACACCTTGCTAAGCCAGAACAATCGATGCCTAAGATGAGATATTCATGCAAGTGAGTTTTTCAGCACCTTCACTATGATGGAGCATATTTTGTATACCAGTGGTTGGTTATATAGGTAGGCGGTGAGTGTGCTGGTGTTGGGTGTGCTGGTAGTAATGAGAAAGCTGGTGATGGATGGCACTGGGTGCTGGATGGCAGGGTTGTGGTTTTCGGTGAGCTGGCGGTTGCTGGTGGTGATGGGTGAGATGATGGTGATGGTTGTGTGGGGTGTGCTGGTGGCACTGTGTGTGCTGGTGTTGATGGGGAGCTGATGGTGATGGTTGTGTGGGGTGTGCTGGTGGCACTGTGTATGCTGGTGTTGGTGGGGAGCTGATGGTGATGGTTGTGTGGGGTGTGCTGGTGGCGATCGGGGGGGGGGGTGCTGGTGGCGATCGGAGTGTGCTGGTGGTGATGGATGTGCTGGTGGTGATGGATGTGCTGGTGGTGATGGATGTGCTGGTGGTGATGACATCTGGTGGTACTGGGTGAGCTGGTGGTACTGGGTGAGCTGGTGGTACTGGGTGAGCTGGTGGTACTGGGTGAGCTGGTGGTGCTGGGTGAGCTGGTGGTACTGGGTGAGCTGGTGGTGCTGGGTGAGCTGGTGGTACTGGGTGAGCTGGTGGTGCTGGGTGAGCTGGTGGTACTGGGTGAGCTGGTGGTGCTGGGTGAGCTGGTGGTACTGGGTGAGCTGGTGGTACTGGGTGAGCTGGTGGTGCTGGGTGAGCTGGTGGTACTGGATGAGCTGGTGGTGCTGGGTGAGCTGGTGGTACTGGGTGAGCTGGTGGTACTGGGTGAGCTGGTGGTACTGGGCGAGCTGGTGGTACTGGGTGAGCTGGTGGTGCTGGGTGAGCTGGTGGTACTGGATGAGCTGGTGGTACTGGGTGAGCTGGTGGTACTGGGTGAGCTGGTGGTGCTGGGTGAGCTGGTGGTACTGGGTGAGCTGGTGGTGCTGGGTGAGCTGGTGGTACTGGGTGAGCTGGTGGTGCTGGGTGAGCTGGTGGTACTGGGTGAGCTGGTGGTACTGGGTGAGCTGGTGGTGCTGGGTGAGCTGGTGGTACTGGATGAGCTGGTGGTGCTGGGTGAGCTGGTGGTACTGGGTGAGCTGGTGGTACTGGGTGAGCTGGTGGTACTGGGCGAGCTGGTGGTACTGGGTGAGCTGGTGGTGCTGGGTGAGCTGGTGGTACTGGATGAGCTGGTGGTACTGGGTGAGCTGGTGGTACTGGGTGAGCTGGTGGTGCTGGGTGAGCTGGTGGTACTGGGTGAGCTGGTGGTACTGGGAGAGCTGGTGGTACTGGATGAGCTAGTTGTGCTGGGTGAGCTGGTGGTGCTGGGTGAGCTGGTGGTACTGGATGAGCTGGTGGTGCTGGGTGAGCTGGTGGTACTGGGTGAGCTGGTGGTACTGGGTGAGCTGGTGGTACTGGGCGAGCTGGTGGTACTGGGTGAGCTGGTGGTACTGGGCGAGCTGGTGGTACTGGGTGAGCTGGTGGTGCTGGGTGAGCTGGTGGTACTGGATGAGCTGGTGGTGCTGGGTGAGCTGGTGGTACTGGGTGAGCTGGTGGTGCTGGGTGAGCTGGTGGTACTGGGTGAGCTGGTGGTACTGGGAGAGCTGGTGGTACTGGATGAGCTAGTTGTGATGGGTGAGATGGTGGTGCTGGTGGGCTGGGTGTGGGATGGTGATGGTTGTGCTATGGATAAGCTGGTGGAGCTGTTGAGCTGGAGGTGCTGGGTGAGTTGCTGGGTGAGTTGCTGGGTGAGTTGCTGGGTGAGTTGCTGGGTGAGTTGCTGGGTGAGTTGGTGGTTCTGAGTGAGCTGGTGATGCTGGGCAGAGTAGATATGCTCGGTGAGCACCAGGGTAGTGCAGTGGACAATCCAGGGCCCACTCAAAGTTGTTGCTCACCTGATCCTAGCCCTGTTCCTGGCCCTGTTCCTAGCCCTGTTCCTAGCCCTGTTCCTAGCCCTGTTCCTAGCCCTGTTCCTAGCCCTGTTCCTAGCCCTGTTCCTAGCCCTGTTCCTAGCCCTGTTCCTAGCCCTGTTCCTAGCCCTGTTCCTAGCCCTGTTCCTAGCCCTGTTCCTAGCCCTGTTCCTAGCCCTGTTCCTAGCCCTGTTCCTAGTCCTGTTCCTAGTCCTGTTCCTAGCCCTGTTCCCATCCCTGTTCCCATCCCTGTTCCTAGCCCTGTTCCTAGCCCTGTTCCTAGCCCTGTTCCCAGCCCTGTTCCCATCCCTGTTCCTAGCCCTGTTCCCAGCCCTGTTCCTAGCCCTGTTCCTAGCCCTGTTCCTAGCCCTGTTCCTAGTTCCTGTTCCTAGCCCTGTTCCTAGCCCTGTTCCTAGCCCTGTTCCTAGCCCTGTTCCTAGCACTGTTCCTAGCCCTGTTGCAGCTAGTATTAATTGGACAACAACTTTGAACTTGAGACATCCTACACAAGAACAAAAATGTACAAACAAACAAACTCTCGTATAGGGTTGACAGGGACAATATTTGGTGAAAGTACTAATTCAAATAACGGGGGGGGGGGGGGGGAATTAACGGCTGCTATACACAAAAGCACACCTGCTAATGTCCAATTTAGTTTAGTAGCTGCAGTGATTCTAAATAGTGAGCACGCCTGCTTGTTCATAGCGCAATTCTTCAACAATGCGATCAGCTGCTTTTATAGCAGAGGCTCTGAACATCTTCAGGTCAAGGAAGAACACCGCTTCGCTTTCTAAAGTCCCGAAGGACAGACAGCAACTTTCTACTCGAGCTGCAAATAATTATGGTCGAGTCATACATAGCAATTGTTGATGATGTAATCAATAAACTTTACATGGGTGTGGAAAATGTTCACGTTTGGATGGCGACTCGTGAAATTTCGCAGCTATTTTTCCCTGTGGAACTATTTCCCTACAGAGTACATAGGAATGGAAATAAGACCATGTCGATGCCAACAGTCGCCACTGAGTTCAGCGATATTAGTGCACATGGTTATAAGTCGTCAAGGGCCACCTAGACGTGGGCACACTCGGGTTTCCTTCTTCCTTCAATAAGCCAATCCAACACTGCTGTTTGCTTATAAATAGTTTGTATTAAAATAGTTTGTTTGTTAGTTTGTTTTGTGTTGTGTATATTTCAGTTGAGCAGTGAAACACAATAGCAGCAAGTCAGAGTTCCACTAAGTCCAACTCGGAGCTCCGGGGTCCCCAGGGCTTTAAAATACTTTTTTTCTACCTTGTTTACTGTTGTTGTACACATACGGCCATGTCTCGCTGCCATTGTTTTCCTATGTAGGGGCAGCTGAAGCCAAACAATTTGGTAAGAGTTGCACATAAGAAATCCGCCAACCAAACACAGATGTTTTGATAGAAGATCAGCTACAGCATCCTTTGGACTTGACAGCAATTTCCTAGAAGTTAGAACTTCACAAACTGAGTGCAGATCATTCGTTGTGCTTATAATAAGACACGTGCATTAGCTTGACACATACCATCCATGAAAATACTCACCAGATGCTCCTTCAACTGCTTTATTCCACAGCCGAGAAGTAGAGCAGTCGTGGGTATGCAATGGAACATTTGGACTCTTTCGGTGCTAAAGTAATTATGATCGTATGTATGTCAGTTACGTGAGGGAGGCGTGAATTTCAAGCATTGTTCACAATTCAAGGGGGGTTGTTTGGCCTGCTGTTCGACTACCTTAGCGAAGGATTCAAAGCATGCTGGGGGAATCTTTCTGGAGCAAATATTGGCCTAAACTATCATTTAGCATGGAAATGACAACGACAACAATGGATCATATCTGCTACCCTCAATATCTGCCACCCTCAATATCTGCTACCCTGAATATCTGCTGCCCTCAATATCTGCCACCCTCAATATCTGCTACCCTCAATATCTGCCACCCTCAATATCTGCTGCCCTGAATATCTGCTGCCCTCAATATCTGCCACCCTCAATATCTGCTACCCTCAATATCTGCCACCCTCAATATCTGCTGCCCTGAATATCTGCTGCCCTCAATATCTGCCACCCTCAATATCTGCCACCCTCAATATCTGCTACCCTCAATATCTGCCACCCTCAATATCTGCTGCCTGCCACCCTCAATATCTGCTACCCTCAATATCTGCCACCCTCAATATCTGCTACCCTCAATATCTGCTACCCTCAATATCTGCTGCCTGCCACCCTCAATATCTTCTACCCTCAATATCTGCCACCCTCAATATCTGCCACCCTCAATATCTGCCACCCTCTATATCTGCTACCCTCAATATCTGCTGCCCTCATTATCTGCCACACTCAATATCTGCCACCCTCAATATCTACCACCCTCAATATTCTACTACGCTCCATACCTGCTACCCTGAATATCTGCTACGCCACACTACCAGAGTGAGGGGCAATGTCTAGAGGCAAGTCAGGTTAAAAGAGTTCTTTAGACACGAGTCATCCTCTACTGGTATAGCTAGTTCTTTCAACGCCAGGTGCCGGATGCATCTCTTTCCATTTGCTAGGCGTTCTAGCCAGTTGCCGCCAGATCACCTCATTAACTCTGCTACCGGTTGTCTTAGCAATGGAGATTAATTAGAGAACCTTTGATCAACATTGCTACATGGAGTTTAGTTATAATGTAGGCCAAACAGGCTTGGCAGTAGTCATCTTTCTCAACCATATTAGGATGTGCGTATGTATGTATGTGTTTGCGTGTGTGGGTTGTACATTTGTGCTTCCTAGTTTGATAGAAAGATGATTCTACAAAGCGAACAGGTCTGAACACATGCACCATGTGGGTGTGGCTGTAGAAGAGGTGGGTGTGGCAGTAGAAGAGTCGATAACTTGCCTGGACAGTGAGCACACCATGCTACTGAGACACTCACCAGCAGGGGTTCCTGTGACTCCATCAGGGTATTCAGTGGCTCCATCAGGGTGTTCAGTAGCTCCATCAGGGTGTTCAGAGGCTCCATCACGGTGTTCAGTGGCTCCATCAGGGCATTCAGTGGCTCCATCTGGGTGTTAAGTGGTTCCATCAGGGTGTTAAGTGGCTCCATCAGGGTGTTCAGTAGCTCCATCAGGGTGTTCAGTGGCTCCATCAGGGTATTCAGTGGCTCCATCAGGGTATTCAGTGGCTCCATCAGGGAGTCTGCTACATAACAGCTATGACAACCTGAATCAAATGTCATTGCCATGAGCTGTTATATTTGGTGCAGGCTCTCGATTACCATAAACTACCTATTTTTCCATACAAATCAGAGCAAACTAGTTATTACATATCTGGCCTAGTGGATAGAAGGAAATGACTTCTCAGGTGTGATGACTGCTGTGAAATGTCATTAGGTGCTCTTAGCAGCGACGCAAACTGTAATAGAAACAAGAGCGATCCAATACTGCAAGCCTCCGGCACTCCCAACCATTTATCTTATAATCAAGGAGAGAGTAGAGCCTCGCCTCGCCAGTAAACTGCTCGTTATGCGAGCTCCAGTGTAGCTCGTGCAGCTCGTTGGTAATTGCCAGTTTGCATCACTTGTGAACAATCATGAAAGGTACACATGTGCAGGCACACATCTCTAAACAAAATGCCCGACCATGTCAAGTGCTGTGCTGTTTCTGGTGACGGTGTCTAGTAACATTTAGACCATGGTCGCCACCAACATTTAAGGATCGGACCTTGACCCATGCCTAACATGTCCATAAAATTTGGTGAAAATCCATCCATTAGTTTTTGTATAGTCTGCTAACAGAGTGACAAACCAACCAACCAGGGTGAAAACACCACTTCCTAGGTGGAGGTAATAGTTCATGCATGCACACACACACACACAGACAGACAGACATGCACACAAACACACACACACACACTTGTTTTAGCTGCATGAAGTGCCTAGTTAGAAACATGAGCAAGCATGCAGACCACACACACACACAAACAGACTCCTCACGAACAAAAACGCATTGAAAAAAAAACACCCAAAACCCATTGCATACAAGACAGAGCTTAGACAGACACAGACCTCCACACCAATGTGGCCGTGCCTGGCTACATCCTCTCCCTACACATTGCCAGGATACCAACCCAGCACAGTCACATATGCCAGGATGTCTACCAGATGACCAGGTCTCATACATCTGAAGATCAACCAGATAATCCATCAGAAAAGAGTGCGCAGAGGAAGTTAGCAATGACCACACTCCTCACTCCTCACCTTCAACTTCTCCCACCTTACTTTACACAGGAATTCAATTATCTTAGCCGACATGATTGGGAAATGATTTGGCCTTGTAGGTATGTGCTTTCCTTGGCTGTGGCCGAACCTCATTAAGTGTACACACATTACCTTGGTAATAGGGAGCGTGTGTCAGGGGCAGTTGATCTTAGAGTCAGACTAAGTTTCCTGTGATACTGGCACTCCCATGGTGATATATTTGCTTTATGTGTACACATCCCTTCTGTATAGGAACACACATTGCTGTGACACACCTGCTCCATGGCAACGCATCCAATTACGATAGTGTGGCTCTATGGGTGCACATGGGGTCCAGAATAACTCCTGTCGAGAGCACTAGGATACTAGACTGGACATTGTGAGATGTAAGTTATATGCTGCATGCTCTTATACCCCAATACTGGCTCCTCATCCTGCCTTAACTCAGTGTGATGCTGACCAGTGTGTAACTGCCTCCACCCAGTGTACATCCCCCCACACCTAGCTACCTCCACCCAGTGTATAGCTAAGGAGACAGATTCTCTGGCTACCATTGATCACACGCACGCACACACCACAGAACCATGAGAGAGAGAAAAGGAGAGGGAGAAGAGAGAGCTATCACATTAGACACACGAACATGCAATACAAGAAATGCAAGAGATTTCTTGGTGCTATGTCTCACAACCTCTGTGGCTCTCTCTACCATTTCAGAGTGGGGAGCACCGAGCCAATGCCAGAGTGGGGAGCACTGATCTACTGCCAGAGTGGGGAGCACTGAGCTCATGCCAGGGTGGGGAGCACTGAGCTCATGCAAGAGTGGGGAGCACTGAACTCATGCCAGAGTGGGGAGCACTGAGCTCATGTAAGAGTGGGGAGCACTGAACTCATGCCAGAGTGGGGAGCACTGAGCTCATGTAAGAGTGGGGAGCACTGAGCTCATGCCAGAGTGGGGAGCACTGAGCTCATGTAAGAGTGGGGAGCACTGAGCTCATGTAAGAGTGGGGAGCACTGAGCTCATGTAAGAGTGGGGAGCACTGAACTCATGCCAGAGTGGGGAGCACTGAGCTCATGTAATAGTGGAGAGCACTGAGCTCATGTAAGAGTGGATAGCACTGAGCTCATGTAATAGTGGAGAGCACTGAGCTCATGTAAGAGTGGAGAGCACTGAGCTCATGTAAGAGTGGGGAGCACTGAGCTCATGTAAGAGTGGGGAGCACTGAGCTCATGTCAGAGTGGGGAGCACTGAGCTCATATAAGAGTGGGGAGCACTGAGCTCATGTAAGAGTGGAGAGCACTGAGCTCATGCAAGAGTGGGGGAGCACTGAGCTAATGGGGAGCACAGAGCTCATGTAAGAGTGGGGAGCACTGAGCTCATGTAAGAGTGGGGAGCACTGAGCTCATGTAAGAGTGGGGCACTGAGCTCATGCCAGAGTGGGGAGAACTGAGCTCATGCAAGAGTGGGGAGCACTGAGCTCATGTAAGAGTGGGGAGCACTGAGCTCATGTAAGAGTGGGGAGCACTGAGCTCATGTAAGAGTGGGGAGCACTGAGCTAATGCCAGAGTGGGGAGCACTGAGCTCATATAAGAGTGGGGAGCACAGAGCCAATGCCAGAGTAAGGAGCACTGCATGCCCCATTCGAACAATTTGCTCAGCTAAGATCACTACATGACAAACCCACCTGTCATCATCATCATCGTCCTGCAAACAAGAAACAAAAAAAGAATAATTAGAAGTGCCTTAGAAGTGCCTCACAACCAATAAATAAACAACATGTAATGTTAGGGGGGAAAACAACGTATTACAGAATATATATATATATATATATATACATACACACGCATGTAAAAGTAAAAACAACATTAAAAAAAAATCAAAACAATAACAGCTAAAACATAAAACAACCACTGAAGCCCAGCACAAAACAACTCGGTACAAGCTTGCATAGCAGTCAGCACCAGATTACAGTTGCAAGTCTGATAATAACCACCCACCCTTCAAATATGGTAAAATCTGTTTGGGAGAGAGGGGTGCTGCAACTTAAGTTATTTTGTCTTGCTAGTAGTTCTTAAAAGTTCTTATTAAGTAAAAGAGTGTTGCAACTACCAGTGGGTGTAAGTTCAACTCACCTCATTGTCATCTTCAAGTGGGTCATCTGCATCCAAGCTGACTGGACAACATGGAGGGAGGGAGGGCAACACATTAGTAATGTCTTTCACCCTACTCCCCCCTTACTCCCCCCTTACTCTCTCTCCCCTTACTCTCCCCTGCCCCTTCCTATGCTACTCTACTGTGTGACTGTACTACGAGAAGTCCATCAGATCTACATGCATCATGATTGCTGGATACACAGTTCGGATCTGCCGCTGGGCAAGAATAGTATCAAGCTGCATGGTTATTGCTGGGGGTTGTTTGCTTCTGTTAGTCCCAGGTTTAACAGGGTGGATTTTCTTCCTTCTAGGAAGACGGTTTGTTCTTCTAAAAGACCATTATCCATTTCTTTGTGCAATTCTTAAATAAATGTTAGTTTGTCTGATAAGGTGATGAGAGTGGCCTGGAGCTGATGTTTTTCCCTCACTTCAAAGCCAGCCACCTATGAATGGCTCAGCGGATTTCCCTGCTTTTGACATGCAACTTACAGACATACCCAAGCCAACTTGGAGATAAAAGGTTTGTTTAAGAACATAATTAGTACCAAATTCTTTATTTGGCAAAGTGGATCCAGATAAGGATGAGATCTTGTCCTGACTGCCATTCCCAGACAGGCCTAGTCAATCTTTGTAAACTCAGCACACTCCTTCTTTTGGTTCTCCTTCATTCCATCACATGTCATGTGTGAGGTAGCAACATGGACCCTAGATAACCCCACAGCAGTGGCAGAAACTAGTGCCTCATCTAATGCCAAGTGGACCTCTCCCTTTCTTCTTCCATGGGTGGAAGTCGACATTGCAGGGGAGTTCCCAGAGCTTCATTAAGAACAAGCTTCCACTTGATGTTGTGGAAGTTTCCCTGTCAGGATTTCCTATCAAGATATAAAAACACTGGGAGCTGTTTATGAAAGAGCTGTGCGGGCTAACACTTGCAAATGCAGATCACCCTGCATTCATTTCCCTAGATATCTTCCGGAAGTTTCCTCCAATTCCCCGATGTATATGGGAGGTTCTTGACCATCATCAGAAAACATAGCCTAAAGCAAACCCTGACAAAGGGCAAACACACATGAAGCTACCGACACTGAGTGAAGGGATGCACTGGCATCCACAGCTCCTACCATTCACACATGGAGCTACAGATACTGAGTGAAGGGATGCACTGGCATCCACAGCTCCTACCATTCACACATGGAGCTACAGATACTGAGTGAAGGGATGCACTGGCATCCACAGCTCCTACCATTCACACATGGAGCTACAGATACTGAGTGAAGGGATGCACTGGCATCCACAGCTCCTACCATTCACACATGGAGCTACAGATACTGAGTGAAGGGATGCACTGGCATCCACACCTCCTACCATTCACACATGGAGCTACAGATACTGAGTGAAGGGATGCACTGGCATCCACACCTCCTACCATTCACACATGGAGCTACAGATACTGAGTGAAGGGATGCACTGGCATCCACAGCTCCTACCATTCACACATGGAGCTACAGATACTGAGTGAAGGGATGCACTGGCATCCACAGCTCCTACCATTCACACATGGAGCTACAGATACTGAGTGAAGGGATGCACTGGCATCCACACCTCCTACCATTCACACATGGAGCTACAGGCACTGAGTGAAGGGATGCACTGGCATCCACACCTCCTACCATTCGCACATGGAGCTACAGATACTGAGTGAAGGGATGCACTGGCATCCACACCTCCTACCATTCACACATGGAGCTACAGATACTGAGTGAAGGGATGCACTGGCATCCACAGCTCCTACCATTCACACATGGAGCTACAGATACTGAGTGAAGGGATGCACTGGCATCCACACCTCCTACCATTCACACATGGAGCTACAGATACTGAGTGAAGGGATGCACTGATATCCACAGCTCCTACCATTCACACATGGAGCTACAGATACTGAGTGAAGGGATGCACTGGCATCCACAGCTCCTACCATTCACACATGGAGCTACAGATACTGAGTGAAGGGATGCACTGGCATCCACAGCTCCTACCATTCACACATGGAGCTACAGATACTGAGTGAAGGGATGCACTGGCATCCACACCTCCTACCATTCGCACATGGAGCTACAGATACTGAGTGAAGGGATGCACTGGCATCCACACCTCCTACCATTCACACATGGAGCTACAGATACTGAGTGAAGGGATGCACTGGCATCCACAGCTCCTACCATTCACACATGGAGCTACAGATACTGAGTGAAGGGATGCACTGGCATCCACACCTCCTACCATTCACACATGGAGCTACAGATACTGAGTGAAGGGATGCACTGATATCCACAGCTCCTACCATTCACACATGGAGCTACAGATACTGAGTGAAGGGATGCACTGGCATCCACAGCTCCTACCATTCACACATGGAGCTACAGATACTGAGTGAAGGGATGCACTGGCATCCACAGCTCCTACCATTCACACATGGAGCTACAGATACTGAGTGAAGGGATGCACTGGCATCCACACCTCCTACCATTCACACATGGAGCTACAGATACTGAGTGAAGGGATGCACTGGCATCCACACCTCCTACCATTCACACATGGAGCTACAGATACTGAGTGAAGGGATGCACTGGCATCCACAGCTCCTACCATTCACACATGGAGCTACAGATACTGAGTGAAGGGATGCACTGGCATCCACAGCTCCTACCATTCACACATGGAAGAAAACTTGAATTCAAGTCCGCACAGGCTATCGCACCTCCCTCCCCCCCACCAATGGGATTATATTTCTTGCCAATTAAATCTGCTCACACTGAACAACACCTGTCTTCTCACCACCAGACAACTGAGGACCAGTTGCCCCTCCCAGGTTAAAGTGATGGTCAATGGACTGAAGCTGTGGTGAGGGTGCATATCGTTTGAGGTGGCCATGGAACACTCACAGCTCATATCTGATCTGGCTTGGAATGCATTGATGTGGGTGCCGAGGGAGAGTGGCCCCAAAAATGGCCTAACCTGCAGAGCTCATTTGATGGAAGCCATCTTGAACTGGGTGGAACAAAGCACCCCGCCAGAGGCTGCGCAAGTGCTTGCATCCTGACCAGAACTTGACTTCGACAGAGAAGAAACTCAAGTAGCTTACCCTCCCCTCCCAAAAATCTTCTCCCGATAACTCTGGCCAGCTATCAAATCCAAGCGTGGCCACCTGCACTATCTGCTCCCTTTGATCTGCCCCAAGAAATCTCACCCAAACAACATCCCCGTTGACCTTGGTTACTCGCAAGTGAGGCCTAGCTTGAGATTGCCCTCTAAATGACCACAAGCAATCATCACCACTGTGTCAACACCTCCCCTGGTCACATCCTAATCCTCAGATGTCCATCAGCAAGGATGCAGAGTTCCTAGACCAATCCTAGTGCACTGGAACAAGATACAACAAACTAATGAAGTTGTGTGCAACATACAGACACTACTAGACTTATCAGGCAGTGTGCACAAGGTGCAGCCACTCTAGAGGTGTGTCGCATGCCTGCATACTATATAGTACCAACAGACTGGAGCCATTTGTGGGTGTCTCTATTTACCATCATGGGGAAACCTAACAGGTAGCATAGGCAGATTGAGATGAATGTTGAAGAGCAAGATTTGCTGTCCACTTGATCTTGCAGTCGAGCTTCCATTGCTGTTGCCATTCCTCTAACTGTATGGCACGAGTGGCCAAGAAGGCACTGCTGGTAAGGGTAGAAACTTGTCGAGTCTCCACAGGTAGCCTCTCTCCTCTAACCACATGGCAAGAGTGTTCCCTCCCCCCATGGACTGCTCAGAAGCATTTAGAAGTTGGTTCATGTCCTGCTAGACCCCTTGGAAAGTCTATTTCCCCAACTCTCCCACTCATTTTCATGCCACAACCCTACACCTTCCTAACCTCAAGCCCATACAGCACTCCAAGAGGTCTCTTGTCGCCTGCACGGCAATCACAGAAGCTACTTATCAGCTGTTGGAAGAAGGACGCTGATAAAGAAGGACCCATTTGCTCCCCTGGTGAAGGAGAGATCCAATGCAACAAATAGGTCACTATAAATTAACTGAGAATTGCTGACCGATGCCATGAAACGACCCAACAAACTGCTCGAGCAAATTGTCGAGCAAATTGACTAATAGGCTACGAAATGGCAATCAAAAGCTGCTCATCTTTTATTGCAACGACAACTGATTTAATAGAAACTGCCCTTGAATTGCAACAGGCAAATGATGGTGAAATAATAGGAGCCATGTTCTTCATTGATAACTTTACACAAAAAAGGAGCTGAGTAACTTTGAAGCTTCTTGGTGACCAGTTTATTAACCACCTGCCCACACAAACTGTTCACCAACTTTGAACCCTAATACAAAGTGAGCCAGGTTAATTAACCACCTGCCCACACAAACTGTTCACCAACTTTGAACCCTAATACAAAGTGAGTGTTCTGCTTGTCAGAGATTTATCATAATTATTGATACAAGAAGGGGGGGGAGGGTTAAGTACAAAGCATGTGTCCTTTTCAACATGATCCATTTTGCCTCCAACGCAGACCCTCTTCCACCATTCTGACTGGTGTAAACAGGTTTGCCTTTCTATTAACATCTATTCAACCAGAAAATTTGGTGGGGGATTTATAGAGACAGTGCCAAATTAAATTCCGCCATAATTGTTATGTGTTGTCTGCTAAACTTTCTCATGTTACAGGAATAATGTGGTAACCATTCAAGTATTTCTCTAGACTGAGGGGCGTCCGACAATGGGTTCATCATCACTGAGACCAAGCAGCCACCTTCCGGGGTACAGGGTTGACGGTGGTGTTCATTCGCAACACAGCCAGCACATAAGCATCCCCTTCAGTGCCACGCCCCCTTCAGTGCCACTCCCCCTTCTCTTACATCTTACAGGGCACTTCTTCACCCTAGGCTCGGATTCCAAACGTCGTTATAAACGAGGTGCTCTCAACAATGCTCTAATCCATGACTTAAATCATTGACATCTGTGTGTTATTTCTCGGATCTCTAGTCGCAGAAGCCTTCTGTGGACACCTACTAGGGACACCTTTCTATGGACTCCTCTGGCTCACTGTCGACAAGAGTCTAGTTGGCCAAGCAGTTGTGTAGTCTCTTCCATTCACTCAGGTATGCATCAGGCCAGCATATTAGGATTGTTTTACAGACCTATTGTAAGGTTGGCCATCAGCCGATTGCATGCAAAGCTCAAGGGCAGCACAGAACAACTAGCACTTTGCAAATCTGGTCTGGAGATTGTCTAAACTCTGCCAATAGATGTGTTGATCAAAAGGAAGTCGTAGTTTTCCCATGGATTTTAAAAGCACTTACATAGAACTTATTAGCATATCATAGTAATAAGTTTGGAAACGATGTAGAGCTTATACTAATGGCTTGCCAGGCATAGACTTCTCCTGGCAACAGTAACAAAAGCCAGCAAATTGGCTGAGTACTGCATGTTGAGCGATCAAGAGAAAGAGCCTGGTTGGTGATGATAAAAGAAGTTTACTTATAGACATTTGAGTGGTTTGCAGTTGGCTCCCCAAAGTCACTTTTTCTCTCAACCATAAAAGCTTCTGTCTCTCCTGAGGTACCGCGATAAAGGTTCTCTGTGATGGAAACTATTGAAAGGTTACTAGGATGAGTTTGTCTCAATACTTATACAGGCAGGCAACAATCACTGACCTATCATTGCATGGTTACTTTCTTTCAGGATGGAGAGGATGGGAGGGGGACTTTGCCACCCCCACCCCATGATTGATAAAGTTCTGCGTGCCTGCCCCCCTATGATTTCATAAACCATGATCCCCCCTCCCCTACATAAACCCTAATCCTACTGCAGTGCGGCTAGTGGAAACTGAAAAATCTGAACAGGGCATCGCTATAGACCTCACCGGGAGACAGCTTGTTCACAAGAGCTGGACGAAGAAACAGTACAGCTCTTTTGTCTTCCCTCATTTGAGAGCCATTTTCACAGTTTTTTGTAGGACTGCAACATGGCTGATGTTCACCAGCTAGCTGCCAATACGAGGGTGGAGACACATGATCGGTTCAGGAAGAACACTGCGTTGACAACCAAGAGCCTCTGCTGCACACAAGGATCAGTGTGACTGGTTCAAGAAGAACACTGCATTGACAACCAAGAGTAGCTGCTGCACACAAGGATCAGTGTGACTGGTTCAGGAAGAACACTGCGCTGACAACCAAGAGTAGCTGCTGCACACAAGGATCAGTGTGACTGGTTCAGGAAGAACACTGCACTGACAACTAAGAGTAGCTGCTGCACCCAAGGATCAGTGTGACTGGTTCAGGAAGAACATTGCACTGACAACCAAGAGTAGCTGCTGCACCCAAGGATCAGTGTGACTAGTTCAGGAAGAACACTCCATTGACAACTAAGAGTAGCTGCTGCACACAAGGATTAGTGTGACTGGTTCAGGAAGAACACTGCATTGACAACCAAGAGTAGCTGCTGCACCCAAGGATCAGTGTGACTGGTTCAGGAAGAACACTGCGTAGACAACTAAAGAGTAGCTGCTGCACCCAAGGATCAGTGTGACTGGTTCAGGAAGAACACTGCATAGACAACCAAGAGTAGCTGCTGCACACAAGGATCAGTGTGACTGGTTCAGGAAGAACACTGCGTAGACAACTAAAGAGTAGCTGCTGCACCCAAGGATCAGTATGACTGGTTCAGGAAGAACACTGCATAGACAACTAAAGAGTAGCTGCTGCACACAAGGATCAGTGTGACTGGTTCAGGAAGAACACTGCACTGACAACCAAGAGTAGCTGCTGCCACCCAAGGAGTGTGCTAAGGCATTGGTGGCATTCACAAATGTTACATCAACAGCAGGAGGATCACTTCGTAATACACTTTTGCAACTTTTCCCCCTCTTAAAACATGCTACCATGATAACATAATGACAGCTAGTATACTGGAATTTTGGAACCAGAAATTAGCTTTTGTTAGTGTACCTAACACAGCATGTGTTCCGGCTCATTCAAGCCACACGAACTCTGCATATTCAAGTAGTAATCCTGGTATGACAGAGACATGCACTTGCATGCTCATGATGCTAAGATGATAAAATATGATGTCCTCCCTTTCAGCTTCTAGGTTTGTTCGTTGCCCTCCAGACGCATGAATGATGAATATTTAAGCATCCAGTGTAAGAATTTATCCTCCCACAAGGTGCATTGACCCAGGTGCCTGCATAGGTCACGCACTTGATGCAAACAGTGACCACCACTGCTTCTGACCTGCCACAAAGAAGACAACAAGTGTCATCTTATAAGCAGAGGGTTCAAAGAGGACTTCTAAATATGGTGACGATGACGTCTCATTTTGCAAATATTGTCACAAGAGCATCCGAGTATTTACTGCCCAAGATCTTTGAAGTCCATAAAAAAGCACATACGTAGCTCACAAACAACTAAAAACCAGAAAACAAGAAGAAAGGGGAAATATGATATTGTGTGCGTGCATAATCTTGCTTATGTCTCGTGATAGTATTTTACAGCTGTAAGCTTTTATAGGACATCCCTGGATTCCCAGAATATCCAGGGATATCCTAGTGTTGTTGACATGCATGTATTATGAATCCTGGAATCAGGGCTATAGCTAGGGACCTTCCAGTGTTATGGCTAGGGCAAAAAGCTAAAGATAGCTAGGGCTAGGGCTAAGGCTAGGGTCTGGGCATTCTAAGGGTATTCCAAGGATAATCCCGAGTACTATGGGAATCTGGGTATACCCTAGGAAAAGTAGCACTAGACATCTCTCCTCTTCGCCACCTCACTTCTTTATGTTCTCCTCAAAAACTCACCTGGTCTTCATCATCTTGGTTACCCACATGCTTATCTATTATTCTCCTCTCCCTGCTACCACCTTCTCCCTCACACACTCACACACACCAAAACACACAACTCCTCACCAGGTGGTCGGTGTTGCACTCTTGCCACCTTTCCTGCCCCCACCCCCTCCCGCTTGTATTCCTACCCCTCACTTCTCCCCCTCACAATTCCTCACCAGGTGGTTGGTGTTCCACTCTCGTCTTCTTGACAGTACTTGAACCACCGATAGCAGTGCTACTGGTCAGAGCTGGTGCCTCTGTAAAACAACACAAGCCGACAGTAATCATTAATTAAGAGTGTTGGTTGTGTGAGGGTGTCACACAACCTCAACCCATTTTAACCAGTCAGCAAAACCTGCTCCAGTGGCTGACAAGTGCCACTTGCCTAAAGACAGATTCACACTACGATGGAATTGCACTTCCACTCACTGCAAGTCCATTGCATGGTTCACAATATAACTCACCGTAAACAACATTGGGATTTGACCGCCCATTGCATGCTTCACAATATAACTCACCGTAAACAACATTGGGATTGACCACCCATTGCATGGTTCACAATATAACCCACCGTAAACAACATTGGGATGTGACCGCCCATTGCATGGTTCACAATATAACCCACCGTAAACAACATTGGGATTTGACTGCCCATTGCATGGTTCACAATATAATCCACCGTAAACAACATTGGGATTTGACCACAACCATTCCACCATCAGTGGAGAGCAGCTCCAGCAAGACAGCTCATCTACACAATGTGCTTGTGGACGAGAAATTGACGGAGATTTGGCTAGCTACGTCGTGTACATCAGCTTCTAGAAAACTATTGCTACTAGTTGACTTCTACACAATATTTATTAACTGACTGGCTGCATTGCTATCTCTACTACCTGACCAGGCACATGGCCCTGGCACAGCTTTAACTACCACAGCTACCTAACCACTATAAGTACTCCGACACATGAATATCACTGGCTATCTATAGAATACTGACTTGCCTCCACTTCACCATGATATCATTAGGTGATCTACCAAACACCTGCTAACAAGCAGGGGAGCTCCTCAAAGCTCCAACGAGTTCCTCCTCCTCTACAAAAGTCATGATGTGCTAAACAGCTGACGATGCAGTTCACCACGAGCTAGATTCCAGTGTTTCCATTGACAAAAGAATTGATGAACACAAAATCAAATTCTACTCTGGCATTTCGTATCCATTCCGTGGCCTAAGCCATCCTGTCTGTTGCATTTCAAGTCCACAATATCAAACACAGAAGTTTGAAATAACGCAAAGCATGGTGCAGATTACCCTGCATTCATATTGTGGACTGGCAGTTTACATACGACTAGATACATACACAAAGAGGTCCAAGTAAGAGGGGTTATCTGATAGAGAACATTGCCTTGCATCATATTGTGGACTGGCAGTTTATATACGACTAGATACATACACAAAGAGGTCCAAGTAAGAAGGGTTATCTGATAGAGAGAACAGTTCAGATTACCCTACATCATAGCCTTTATATGCGACTAGATACATACACAAAGAGGTCTTATCGTGATAGAGAACAGTTCATGCTGGTGCTGTCCAAGAGGTGTTTTACCTGTTTCAGGGAAAGGGTTGCCATTCACAATAAAGGTAGTGGTGTAGTGTATTAGCAGGGGACCAATGAAATATGTTGTGGTCTTAATTTTCACACAACACATACAAACACCACACACACACACAAGCGTACACACAAAACCTCTTCCTTCTTTATCGTCAAATCGTCAAATGAATATAAATAACATGTATAATGATGCTGGTCAGAGAACTGATGCATGCACATCAGCTAGACGAGAGCATCCAATGCTGTGTCACAGATCAACTTTTCATAAGTTTTCCACGTTGCTTACCTGTGAAACTCCTCCCCTTATCTCTCTCTCTCTTTTGCCTAGACTGGTGCTCCTTCTCTTCTAACTCACGACGAAACTCACGAGACTGCAGCTCCTCTGATGTACTCTGACCAGACTGTCTGGAAGTGTGCATTAATTAAAATAAACATGGTCCCCTTCTACTGAGTTTCACAAGTGACCCACTCTTCTGTAGAGAGCACACAACTTTTTACTAACCTATATTTCAGCTTGGTGTGAGAAGGCATATCCCTACTAGAGTACTGCTTGGACATTGCAGAAAGATCCCCCTCTCCCTTTCCCCTCCCGCCCCTGGCGGGGTCGAAGGTAGGCCTGGCAGCAGTAGTCATAGTAGAGCAGTATGGTCTTACTGCAACCCTAGAGACACAAACCGAGAAGTAACTCTCCTCTTAGCTCTAGCTTGGGTAGTGGGACGGGACGCACAGATCACGAGACTAGACCAATAACAAAATTATTTGCGGGCTCAAACAACTACATAATGCAACTATTTTTACTACACTATTCATAAAAACAGCTAGCTGTAGAAAAAACGAATTCGAGAAATTTTTATAGCTCGATTCTATTACCTTGGTTGTTCACTGAGATCTGAAAGAATAGATAAACTATCATGCTTCGAGGATTCGTTTTCTGTGCGTGCGTTTTGCTGCAGAGTGTGTTGTTGCTCAAAGCCCTGGAGGAATCGCCGTTGAGAACCTGTGCCAACACCAAGCTTGGTATGGAAAGTAAAGGATTCGCTTCCTCAGCAAATTTAGTACATACTTCGCTAAAACCAACTTGTAAGTTTTGTTATTTTTGCTATTCCTAGTCCCCAAGTGTCAAAAGTGATTTTACTTCCAACTGAACCTTTGTGTGGCCGGTTCAAAACGTCCATTCATTAAGGGAGATATCAAGTTCTATATCACCAAGAGTGATTAGCATTTGGTAGCCTATTTCTTCTTCTTGGCTCTCTCTCTCTCCCTTTCTGAGAAACCAAACATGGTGAACTACTTCTGTAATTGGTCTCCCTGTGTTGCATTGCAAACATTCAATTTCTTGTTCAATGTTGGAGCCAAGACTCTGGTAGAATTAGCAACTGTCAAAGCCAGAAAAAGTTCTGAAACAAATCTGCCAGGAAATTGAAGATGTTGTTTTTCTGATATTTCCCCCTTTTTTCTGCTTCTTGTCTGGAGAGTTAACATTATCTGCTAGAGTGGGACACTAGGGACACTACATTGAAATTTGATCACAACAATCACAGAACGATAACCCAACGGCTTTTGTGCCTCATATCTGACTAGGTCTAGCTATTTGATCACGAAACCACCTGAAATATATCTGAGTAGTCCTAGTTGGAGGCAGTCATGGTGCAATCACTTTGTTCTAACCATGCACCAGCTGGACATTTAGCCGTTTGAAATATAGACCTGTGGTGCTTGTTACAAGACAAGGTCACCTTTAATATTCAACCATGCCTCAGTTAGACATGAGGCTGGCTGAAACATACTCAAGTAAGCCTGTGATGCTTGGTTCCAGGTCACCTTTATTATTCTACCATACCCCAGTTAGACATGAGGCTGGCTGAAACATACTCGAGTAAGCCTGTGATGCTTGGTTCCAGGTCACCTTTATTATTCAACCATGCCCCAGTTAGACATGAGGCTGGCTGAAACATACTCGAGTAAGCCTGTGATGCTTGGTTCCAGGTCACCTTTATTATTCAACCATGCCCCAGTTAGACATGAGGCTGGCTGAAACATACTCAAATAAGCCTGTGATGCTTGGTTCCAGGTCACCTTTATTATTCAACCATGCCCCAGTTAGACATGAGGCTGGCTGAAACATACTCGAGTAAGCCTGTGATGCTTGGTTCCAGAGCACCCCTGTTTCAGCCTTGTTACATGCATTTAATTTGGTTCCAGATCACCCCTGTTTCAGTCTTGTTCCATGCATTTCATTTGGTTCCAGATCACCCCTGATTCAGCCTTGTTCCATGCTTTAATTTGGTTCCAGATCATCCCTGTTTCAGCTTGTTCCATGCATTTAATTTGGTGCCAGATCAGGGCAGTGCCCTCATTTTATTGCATTTTGGCCATAAACCAGACACTACCCCAGAGTATTCAAATGACTAGTTAGTTCGAGTATGGCATGAATTATTGTTTAAATGGTCTGATTGTATTGTCTAATACTACCTGGGGGCTGGGATCATATTAATTAAGTGAAAATTGAGGGGCACTATGCAAATATGGCAGACATACGTGCTCAGTCTGTGTGTACTATGGAATTATTGATTATTGCTACCATGGTGACCTCGATACGTGCTTTCATTAATATGACATTGTTAAAGAATGGCGTGGCAAGCTATGAACATAGAATGGATGATATTACTTTATGAAGGGGGGAGGGGGGGGAGAGAGTTGGTGATGTTCCACTCCTGAGAGCCAACTTGGTGTACCCAGTGGTGATGTGTCTGTCATCAGTCATTTTAGAGCACATCTTAATCACCTCACACACACACACTCTTGCTCATCTGTCATTGCAGCGGGTAGTATGTGCCAACTGGACAAGACATGCTGCTCTTCTGAAGGGGAGGGTGTTCTCCAAGGAAGCACAGTGATTGCGTTTGAGAAGAGGATCGAGTCAGCGCTGCGTCAGGAGCTTACAAAGTGCCAAAATGATGTCATGTTTGGTGAGTAGGACCACAATCAAGTGGTTGTTGCTGTGTAGAGTTTGAGAGGTTGTTGCTTTGTAGAATATGACTGGTAACCTCTCGACATCACTTGATCCCAGAGCTATCCCACGATCAAGGGGTTGTCGTGTGTATAGAGTTTGACTGGTAACCTCTTGACATCACTTGATCCCAGAGCTATCCCACGATCAAGGGGTTGTCGTGTGTATAGAGTTTGACTGGTAACCTCTTGACATCACTTGATCCCAGAGCTATCCCACGATCAAGGGGTTGTTGCTGTGTAGATGGCAACCCCTTGACATCCCTTGAGCCCAGAGCTGGCTTAGATCAGCAAGAAACAGTCAGAGTTGGTTGTGTGTGTGCATGTAGATGTGTGAGAGTGTGTGCATGTGTATTGTATCAGTGCCTGTACATGCATGTTGGTGTGTGAGCAACCACTTGTTGCACTTTGGTTGTTATATCACCCTTATCACCCATGTTAATATATTTTTCCCTGACCAACTCCGTGGTTTCTAGTCAATTCAATAACACAATATCATACATGCTTGCTTGTATACTAACATTACCCCTACACACCTCTCTGTAGATTGCAGCAAGCACTGCTTCCTCCATATCTAACACCATTATACTGACCTGTTACTTGATGTGGTCATTTCATAGACTTTCCTTTCTCATCCTCTTTCAAGGGACATGAATCTTTTGGGAGAGTTTGGTTTCCCAGCTTTTGCCTGGGCTGGGGTTGCATGTTTAATGAGCTTGTTGGTTTGATGGCTGTCTGAGCGTGCTGTCACACTCTGTGTGAGCTACAGACTGGGTTTTCTTACCAATGGAGTGACCTCAACTCTGTAATTAGCACTTGGTAGTCATGAACCCACAATATCAGATCCCACCACTTCCAGTCCAACTTCTTGCCCCCTCCTGACTGTTGCCTAGCAATGGAGTAGCTGGCTTGTTTATAATCGGGTTCCTGGAGGGATTGGGAAGCACACTTGCTTTCTTCTGTAGATAGGCTATTAAAAGTTCATCTCTGTACCCTTAGAATTCTACAGGATGTGTTGGTTTTACTCCACTTGTCCATTTGATTCCAGGACTGCTTCTGACTAACTCGATCAAATGTTGTGTTCCATTCTCTGCATGGCCTGTGCTTTTAAATGATCAATTTAAATGATCAAAACATCATTTCTTTTTTGTGAGTCATGCAGTAAAAAAAAGGTCGGCCATCTTTAATAGACCAGACAATAGTGATATGGGTTTGTAACTTTATAGGCATTTGTGACAGGTCTAGTGGCTGGCTACCTTCATTCTTAGCATGGAATTGGAGATATTTCATGGCAGGAACAATAGTCCCGGGGGGGGGGGCTAATGTTGAGGTCCTCCAATGTGAGTGGAATTTGATGACAGGGGTATACCCTTGGAAAGGTTACAAGTTAGCCCAGTGGTGTGCCTATTCTTGGCCTGTGGTGTAGCTTCCTTTTTTGGGGTGACCTGGTTCCTGCTGCGGTTTGCCCTCCCTAGCCACGGGGAATGTGGCCACGTGGGGACCCGAATATATACACACATTTATTTATTTATTTTCCTTCCCTTTTTCTTTCCTCCCTAGGCCTATAAAGATTTATTTAGTGGGTTTGGTAGTCTTTGCTTGCTTCGTTAGCCGGATTCTGTCTTGAGAATTTTGAGCGCATAGACTTCATAGACTTGTCCTTCCAAAGAAGTCTTCTAATGTTGAACCGGCCTCAGAGAAGCCTGTATACATTTGTTCCTGTGAGCTTGGGGGGAGAGGGGTTGCTTAGCAGGATTTGGCGGTATTAAATCCTGACCTAACAGTGGATGGTGATGCTTTTTCATGGGCTATGTTTTTTTTTGATGGGTCAGTATGCAGCCATCTTGAGAGTTTCAATCCTGCAGTGTTTTTGTCTCTTACAAAGCAGTGATGATTTACTTTCCTCCAAGGTGAGCAACCGATTCTTGTGAGGAGTTGTTGATACACGTTCGGGAGACTTGGACGCTATGCTAGGGCAGAGCTGATTAAAGCTTAGACCAATTTGACATGGGGGTTGGAAAAAGATCAGCCTGTTTACAAAACTAGAGTTTGCTCCGATTGCATTCACACCATGCTGCTCTGATCGCATTCACACAAGGCTGATCTGATCGCATTCACACCAAGCTGCTCTGATCGCATTCACACCAGGCTGATCTGATCGCATTCACATCAGGCTGCTCTGATCGCATTCACACAAGGCTGATCTGATCGCATTCACACAAGGCTGCTCTGATCGCATTCACACAAGGCTGATCTGATCGCATTCACACCAGGCTGCTCTGATCGCATTCACATCTTGAAGTGCTACAGTGGTGGTTAATCTCTTATCAGTAGCTCATCATAATGTTATTTATGGCAAACTTTTCTTTTGCACGCACACACTGCTGTTGCTGCTGTGCTTGTTGGGAGGTAGTAGGAGTGCCATCGTCTTCTCTGGTGCACACACTGCTGTTGCTGCTGTGCTTGTTGGGAGGCTGTGCTTGTTGGGAGGTAGTGGGAGTGCCATCGTCTTCTCTGGTGCACACACTGCTGTTGCTGCTGTGCTTGTTGGGAGGTAGCGGGAGTGCCATCAGCTTCTCTGGTGCACACACTGCTGTTGCTGCTGTGCTTGTTGGGAGTGCCATCGTCTTCTCTGGTGCACACACTGCTGTTGCGCTGTTTGGGAGACAGGAGTGAGTGAGCTGAGAGGAAGCCAACGTCTCTCCTGGTGCACAAACATCTGGAAGGTGGTTGAGAAGTTTTGTGTAAACATACATTCTACATGGTTTAGTGTGTACGGAGGTCAGAGCTGAAGCACTAGGTTTGCTGTCAGCACTTGGCAAAGATAAGCTAGGGAGCAACAAGATGGACTCCAGTGATGGTCTTCAGTGAGTGTGTGTTAGTGGTGTGTTAGTTGTGTGTGTGGGTGTGTTAGTGCTGTGCGGGTGTGTGTTGGGAGCACATGTGTGACAAATATGTATTGCTCTGTTGCATTGCGGTCAATTCTCTCCCAAGGACGGGGACATGAGATTGGAGAGAGCAGGGACATGGGATTGGAGAGAGCAGGGACATGGGACATGGGATTGGAGAGAGCAGGGACATGGGATTGGAGAGAGCTGCATGGCCATTGTTTGGCAAAAATGGTTGAGCTAGTGGTGTTTGGAAAGTGTAGCCAGAATTCAGCTAGCTGTCTAGAAAATGGCAAGCCATTAGATTCGCTATGACAAAGCTAATGTTATATTGTGTTCAGCAGAAGATGAACTTTACTTGATAGTTGTGATCATCATCTCTGCTCCTCTCTCTCCTGCCAAGTTTCAACAACTGCTACTACGTTCCTTGTTTTCCACTGGAAGCGTGTGCGCGCATGCATGGAAACCTCTGGGGCCAGAGGACTTTAACTCTGTGTAATTAGTTAAGGTATTATGCAATGCCATTGATACTGGTCGCTATGGTTTCAGGATTGCTCCGTTATCTCCCTCTCCTCCCCACCCACGGGGGAAGTTGGTGGGCATGGTAATAACTTACGTGGATGGGTCAACCTTGTAGCTTTGGTGCTGTGAGGGTGTTAATGCTTATAGTTGCTGCCAATTAGCTCAATAACAAATGTTAGGGTTCCATGGAGAAACTGTGTAGCTCTTGTTGACGTTCTGTTGTGCGGAGATTAGTGATAAAAAGGTAAGCTGGAACACTAACACGTGTGCTGGACTCTTTCATCTACGCCGAGTTAGTTATACTTGTCTGAGTCTGTCATAGAATTGCCTTGCACCTGCCCTGAAGCAAGAACCCCTATGTCATATAAAAGAGGTCAATTGGGCACAGCATCAGCACAAATCTGAGGCTGCTGGGAAATGATGGCACACGAGTCTTTTTGGCATTTGTGTAATTGCTTCTCTCTCCCATTTGTATGCATCACCAGTAACTACAGCTAAACACATGACTTGTACAACGGGGGGGCATTTTTTTATTTTATTTTTTATAATTTTTTTGCCTGGAGGGAGGGCTTGTTTATGATGATGATTCACCATGTGAGTCAGCTGTACTGGGAAGGAATGCTGTGTGAGCTAATTTTGTGCATACCTGCTGGCTGTCAGTTCCTATTAGCTTTACTGATGACATGGCAACATATTATGCTCTATTAGGGGAAGGGTTGGAGGGATTATTGTCCGAACTCATGACAATGCCTTTTGATGGACTGCATCTAGCGTGACATCACCTATCTCTCTCTGACTCATCAGGGCAACAGCATAACTCTTGAGCTCCTTGCCTTTGCATTGGTTGTGTTGTGGTTTGGCTTGCCAGAGCTATTTGCTGGAGATGGCTTTGGTGTAATTGAGGACACTCGTTCTTCCACGCTGAAGTTGTCCTACCTCCTTGGTTACTAATAGATTATTCAAAGAATTTGTGTCTGCCAGACAACCTCATTGAGTAGAAGACCTTAGAGGGGATGAATCTGAAGCCACTCACTACAGCCTCTTGGACAAAGAATGCAGCTCATGCTGTTAGTGCCACATGTATTAGTGTGCAGGCTATAATGATATGCATACTGGTAGTGCCACATGTATTAGTGTGCAGGCTATAATGAGATGCATACTGGTAGTGCCACATGTATTAGTGTGCAGGCTATAGTGAGATGCATACTGGTAGTTCCACATGTATTAGTGTGCAGGCTATAATGAGATGCATACTGGTAGTGCCACATGTATTAGTGTGCAGGCTATAATGAGATGCATACTGGTAGTGCCACATGTATTAGTGTGCAGGCTATAATGAGATGCATACTGGTAGTGCCACATGTATTAGTGTGTAGGCTATAATGGCATGGATATGGCATGGATACTGGTAGTGCCACAAGTATTAGTGTGTAGGCTATAATGGCATGGATACTGGTAGTGCCACAAGTATTAGTGTGTAGGCTATAATGGCATGGATACTGGTAGTGCCACAAGTATTAGTGTGTAGGCTATAATGGCATGGATACTGGTAGTGCCACACGTATTAGTGTGTAGGCTATAATGACATGCATACTGGTAGTATAAAATTGACAGAAAAATCTGCTTCCTTCTGAGAAAGGAAGCGCTCCTATGGATTTCTTTGCTGGAAGACATACTTATGAAGTTTTGTCTGCTTGCCTCGATAGAGCCATTCTCATACCAAACTACAGCATATTGCATTTGCCATTTGCTAATAACAGTTCGAAAATACTATTCTTGAGGTGGGAGGGGTTATTAAGTCCAGTTAACACTGGCTACAAGGTGATGTGTTCATCTTTCTGCGATGTGTTGCTGCAGAGACAATTTGTGGGAAGCAATTTTGTCAATCACTACACCTGCCAAGAATGTTGAAGGAGTGCTTGTAGCCTGTGTGGCTTTGTTTGCATAGGATGTGGGAGCGATGGATGGCAAGAAGTCCCCAAACCCAACCCTGGACAACTGGTCTTTTAGGAAAACACTATGTAGGGGGCTAACATGCACACACACACACTAGCAGATGCTTGCTGGCACTTATTTTAGCTCGGGGGAGGGGTTATTTTTATAGCACTCTGTGTGGTAACGAGTTTTGAGTTCGCCCATCCCCTACACAATTGGTCGGAATAGCACTGTCACGTGTGGTGCAGAATACGTGTGTAGGTGTGGTCAGCGAGTTATGCTGTCCTGATGGAGGAAGCGTGGGAACACAGCATACTGTCTGTGATGAGAGCGTTTGATTGGTGTTGTCCAAGTCCATCTTCTAGCACACCACATATCCACCACACATTCACACACACACACATGATCATCACACGTGGTGAGTTAAGGTTAGTAGCAGTCATTCACTTCTGAACTTTACATGTGGTGAGTTAGGTTAGTAGCAGTCATTCACTTCTGAACTTTACACGTGGTGAGTTAAGGTTAGCAGCAGTCATTCACTTCTGAACCTTACACGTGGTGAGTTAAGGTTAGCAGCATCATTCACTTCTGAACTTTACACGTGGTGAGTTAAGGTTAGCAGCAGTCATTCACTTCTGAACTTTACACATGGTGAGTTAGGTTAGCAGCAGTCATTCACTTCTGAACTTTACACGTGGTGAGTTAAGGTTAGCAGCAGTCATTCACTTCTGAACTTTACACGTGGTGAGTTAGGTTAGCAGCAGTCATTCACTTCTGAACTCTGTCTGCCTCTGGTTCAGACGTTGACTCCAGTAAGCTTGCTGTCAACTCTGTCATGCAGCTTGGGTCCATGTTTGATTGCTATGAGTGCTGGGTGTAGACAAGCATTCAACAGCGGGTCCATGTTGGAGAACTCGGCTGCTGTCATACTGAAGCTGATGTTGGTTTACAGTGACAGCTAGTTGGCAGCCTCTGTTGCTGTGAGGTTAGAGCAATGGCTGTTCTGCCTCGTGTATGGTGTATATGTAGACACGTGTGGAGCAACAGGATATGAACACATGCTTCAAGTTGTGTTAATAAATTCTAGACCTTCTGGGATAGCCTAATATGTAGTGTGTAGGACATATTACAACCTTTATGGAAATGATTCCAAGTGGTCACAGTGTTTGGGACCTACAGCCCGCTCGGATCTAATTAACAGAAGTGGGGGGATACTCTTTAATTTTAGTGGGTGGGGGGTCGTGAAGGTGTGTGTTAGTGAACTAGAACAGGCCAGATCTGCGAGTCGTTGCATTTGGTGTGTGCTGCTGTGTCTGTGTGTGTGTGTGTGTGCGCCGCTGTGTGTGTGTGCGTGCCTGTTGTTCCTCTGCCAGGTTAAGAGTGTGTGGTTTTAGGAGTGTTGACATAACGGTTCATTTGACTTCGGTCTTGCTTGGTGCATGCCAAGATCCCCCTTTAGAAGGTATGTGCGGTGCCCATAAATATTCCTATTAGAAGATTGGAATGCTGATCATTATGTGATGACCTGTTCAATTGCTCTTGATCTCTGCTTAAAGCGATTATTTTACCGATGTTTGGGCCAACACGTGGCGGCTTTCTTGGGTGAAAGTGCAATGACACATGCGTGGAGGCACTTAAATATATAAATAACACATGTTGGAAATGGAAGTGACCTAAGGTGCATATGGTTCAAGATGTGTCTGGTTGCTGCAATGTAGAAACACGTCACTAGATGAGGAAGCTATGATGGGTGTGGTTTCACTTGCATATCTTTGAGGGTTGAGGCCCAACAATCAGGTATCTCTGAAGATAGATTGGTGTTGTTGAAGTCTGTGTCCATTGTTTGATATCGCTGTCTCTGCAGGTGAGATTGCTACATTCTTGGATCAAGCCAAAGCGACGTTGATCAGCGATTTAACACTGGTATATGGATTGTACTTTGAAGGCCACGAGGATATGTTTGACGAGCTGTACAGTTACTTGAAGGATGCTATCCACACTGGAGATACTACAAATCTGCCTCAAATATTCCACCAGGTGAGTGAACGTCAAGAGCTTATAGATAGCTGCCGGCAGTAGGGAGAGGTTTGGCTAGGAGGCATGATTATATGTGGTGGGTGTCAGACTCTCTTTTTTATCATCTGGATTTATCCACTTACAGATGTTCTTCGAGGTCTACTTCGCCACCTATGTTGCCACTCCTGGCACCGTCAGCCTTCTCAATTCGGCGGAAGTCAGAGACTGCTTTTACGACTACTTCATAGAGCAGAACTCTTACACCTTGGAGGGTTGGTTTAATGGATTCCAGAGGGCCTTCACGAAGATCATGCATTACTTGCGAGCTCTGAAGTCGGCACACTTGATAATCGAGAGCACTCTGAATCATGTGATGGACGGACAATGCAAGCTCTCTCTGATGAAGATGGACGACTGTGCATTGTGTGCCGGTTACCAGGCCAGCCCCTCGATGTCCTGCAATGGCCTGTGTTTGAACATTTTGCGAGGCTGTCTCTTAGATTTGTCTGACCTTGTGGAGCCGATGACCTCCTTCTCTCAAGTCCTCGTAGCCATGAAGGAACATATTTCTAGGTTCAGCTTTTTCAAACAAATGTCAGTTTTGGAGACAAATGTGTTTAGAATGATCGACATCACAGGAACTTCAATTTCAACTATCTCCAATGATGTAAGACATTTTGTTATGGATTTTTTATTAGAGGGTCGCAGTAACTAAATTGCTGGTGTGATCACTATTGGTGTCCAATCTGTTAGCTTGGGTAGAAAGATACATTAATGCTGTTTGGTATACTGCCACATGCAGTATGCCTGCTTGAGAAGCAGCCTTCTGGGGCTACTGCTTCCCATCTCCTCCATTATCACAAGTGTGGTGGAACCTTTTGATTATCCAACTAGAAGTGTGCTTCCAAAGTCACACAAAAAAATTAAGCCAGTGGGAATCATGCATTTGTGCTGCAGTAGCATGTGCTTACTTGTGCTATGTATGAGCTAGGCAACATGACATGCAGCTGTCCAATGCTGTTTTGTTCTTTGTTCACGAACAGGTGGCAAGTCGGTGCATCGGCGGTAGTCAGAGAAGAAAGAGAAGTGCCAGCAGCAGAACTCAGAGAGCAGCTACTGGGCAGCTAAATCGCATTGCCCGGCAGTCGCAAGTGGAATTTTCCTTTGACTCCCTCAATAATTCAGCCTACTGCCTTCACGACAGTTGGAGAGTCTTCAGTAACCTCCCTGACACTCTGTGCCAAGCAGAAGCTAGTGCAACCAACAAACAGTGTTGGAACGGACACTCATATGGAAGGTCAGTCCGTGCGATGTCAGACACACACATACACCACTTTGGTTGAGTTGGGAGACCATTTGAACTGTCCACTCGAGTTCACTCATTCAGCTCCAGTTCTCCCAACATTGTATCAATTCAATGCACATGACATTGTGTGTGTGTAATATGTGTGTGTTATGCGCGTTGAACAGATCTGTTCCTCGTCAGTTTTCAATGACCTGAGGTTTTTTCTCAACGAACTCGAGTTGACGACGAAATTACAATGAGCTTCTCTATGATTTTTTACTCTCAATGTTTCAACTAGCTGCTCTAGCCTTTGTCGACTAGATGCTCTAGCCTTTGTCGACTAGATGCTCTAGCCTTTGTCGACTAGATGCTCTAACCTTCGTCGACTAGATGCTCTAGCATTTGTCGACTAGATGCTCAATAGCCTTTGTCGACTAGATGCTCTAGCCTTCGTCGACTAGATGCTCTAGCCTTTGTCGACTAGATGCTCAGCCTTCGTAGACTATGCTCTAGCCTTTGTTGACTAGGTGCCTAGCCTCTGTCGACTAGATGCTCTAGCCTTCGTCGGGGATAATGAGTTTGTTACACTTCTGATGGTGGTCACTGGTGGTGGTTTGCTTGGCTATATAGTCATTTTGAATATAGACTCAGTCCTGTCTAGGACAGAGTCACAGTGGACAATCGATGGTTGAAAACTGATCAACATGTTGACGTGTATGTATGTTAGTTGTCTCAACTGAACTGAAACAGGTCGACATCACACAATGTTGCACAACGGAGACTAACTTCTCTTTGCTCTCTCTCTCTTGGTGTAGTTACTCTCGCAAAGTGATGGAATTCAGAAGAACTTCGCAAGCCAACAACCCAGAGATGATGATCTGTCCCAAGGATGCATCTCAGTTCATATTTGAGGTGAACCTACTGCGTCAGATGACCACCGAGATGGCTAGCATATCGGGAACGTGCAGTACTGACGATGAGGACTGTGGAGAGGTGAAGCCCATCACCAAATATTACGACTTCACCTCAGTGTCCTCCACAATACTGACAATAGTGGAGGAGGAGGGGGAAGGGAGCGGATCTGGGTCCGGAACCATCATGGGTGACCTCTGTGACTTCCAAACTACTTCGACGGAGACCCGAACATTGTCTCGGAGTGCTCCACTGCTTCCCTCGACCACAATGACTGTGTTGCTTTTGGCAATGGGCTACTCTTTATTATAGTTGTCACTCTATCCAAAGCACTCATTAAAACATTCATTTAAAAATCAGCACTTACAAATAATGATAATTTTCACACAATTTTCATATAGTTTAATTTTCACAATAGCATGATCAATATATATACTTATGTTTGTGCAACCAAATATGTTAGCTGCGTTTTAATTATTTTTCATCAAGTTAGAACTGCATAATTAATTTATACATGCCAGTGGTCATTTTGTGCTATATATATATACCATACAAATGTGTTGCATTCCCAAAGTCTTGTGGCATTAAGTTTCTAGATCAGTAGTTAGATCATGTTTTGCAGTGTAGTAGTTTTTGCAGTGTTTACAGGTGTAGCAGTAAGACTCTAGTAGTAAGGGATGGTAGGAACCATTTTTGTTACTGCATGTATGTATTGCCATGCAGAGCAGACAAAACAATATGTTTGATTGGAGTGCATAAAGCCACCAACTTTCTCATAAGTTAATTTTTCTGGTCAAGGTGCAAGCACACTATTGGAGTGCTCAGCAAAATGTGCGGAGGCTATATAGCTGGTTGTTGAAAACCCTTTACCATCCTTATCCTTGTGGCAAGGAGAAGCGATAGGAACTTAATGCTTCACCCTCTTCAATGGCAGTCTTTTGCATGTGCTATAAACTTTTGCAAGTTGTGAAGACACTCGACTAACTAGCTTGCTGGTGGTCACTTATATGTCAGCACCTAGGCTAGTTTGCCTAGCTAGTGATTAGCCTTCCATGTGCCTGAAATGTAATCAATATGACTGCTGCAATATTATTGGGCCTAAGTCGGAGTCCATCTTTTGAGAAACTTTCCTACAAACTTCACCTCCACTCGCACAAGACAACCTCAGCACTCAAGACCAGTTGGGTCTGAAACGACCTTTTACCTTCCTAATTTTTGGGTGGCGACATTTCACGCAAGGAAAGGGATTCACTAAATCACTCGATCTGAGGTACGGAGGTGTGGCTTACACGAAAAGGTGTGGTTCCAGTCATGTGATAAATTTCCGGCGGGGAAAAGTTCTGGCGTGGTCGGTGGTGCTAGAAACTGCTATTGGAATGGATAATTGTTAAAAAGCTGTGATGGACTGTAGCTATGCTGCTCTATCGTGTCAGTGATAGTATAAACATTGCTGCTTTGACACAATAGCTAGCAGAGGGTTTTTATGGATCTCATGGGACTGGAACTTGAAGATAGGGTTAGGGCTGGGGCTAGGGTGGGAACAAAACTTTCAAGGGCTTTTGGATGTGATACAGTCTTCAGCATTAGCAAGCTATTGTGTCCAAGCAGCAATGTTTATACTAACACTACACACGATAGAGCAGCCTAGCTAAGTCCATCACAGCTGTTTAGCAAGCAGTATTCATTCCAAGCAGCAGTTTCTAACCACCGATAACAACCCTACGCCTGACGAGAACTTAGTTTCCCCCCCCCCCCCCCCCCCCCCGTGAAAACCACACCCCTGTACCTCGCGCATGACTGGAACCACACCTTTTCGTGTAAACCGTACCTCAGATCGAGTGTATTTAGTGAATCCCCTCAAGGGAATGGTTATTTTTGACGAGTGCTGACCCTTGTAGTTATGTATGATGTCATTGGACACTCCCACTGTCATAGTCTGTGCCCAGCTTGGGTTATGAATGAATTGTTGTTGTTAGTTTATAACTCTAGTCACCAATAACGTTACATGGTGGCAGCGGTGGGATCAAGAAGAATACCTACAGCATCGAGGGAACAATAGAAGGGCATCTCGGCACCCGAGCTGGAGGACCAAAAGTGGCTTTGTGACCTCGCCTTCCTCGTTGACATCACCGAGAAGCTGAACACCCTCAACGTGGCTATGCAAGGCCGCAACAAGCTGGTCCACGAGCTGTTTGCCCACATCAAGGCCTTCCAGACCAAGCTGCAGCTGTGGCAAGTTCAGCTCGAAAGAGGAAACCTGGCCCACTTCCCCTCCCTCAAGAGCCAGAAGGAGCACGATGGCGGCGAGTTCAGTAGCTTGCGCTACGCGGCCGAGATTTGCAAACTGCAGAAGGAGTTTGACACGAGGTTCAAGGAGTTCCGCGCGAGGAACACCGACTTCGAGCTCTTCAGTGTGCCGTTCAACTTCGACGTGTCTCAGGCGCCGATTGAGTTGCTGTGCGACCTGCAGGCCAGCCTCGACCTCAAGGGACAGTTTCTTGGCAAGGAACTGGTCGACTTCTAAAAGAGCCTGCCCCACGCCACCTTCCCCAACCTGACCCAGAATGCTCAGAAGTTCGTCTCTCTCTTTGGCTCCACTTATTGTGCAGAGCAGTTCTTCTCAAAGATGAAGAATACCAAGTCAAACAAGCGCAATGCTCTCACGGACGCCCACTTGCTGGCTTCTCTCAGGATCGCGTCGACGCATCTGCAGCCGGACTTCAAGGCCATCATGAATGAGCAGAAGGAGTTTCAGTCATCGCACTGATTGCCGGTGCGGCACACACTCATTCCAAAATTGTCTTATGTGGCACAGGAGAAAAAAAGGTTGAGAAGCACTGATCTAGATGGTCGGGTATGAAGGTGGGCGATAAAATGTGTGGCAAAAAGGAAGGATGAATTTTGAAGTTTAATCGAGATAATTAGAAGTTCAAGCATAGAGATGGATGGGAGAGAGATGATTGAGGCGAGAAGGCTTGACTTTACATAGACTAATACCTCCACCATGTCTATTTCGATCTAATCTGAATGTGCGGTAGTTAAAAGCAATTTCAGAGTCAGAGACATCTGGGGAGAGCCATGTCTCGACTATAGAAATTATCTGGGGTTTATAGAGATAAGATAATGTAAGTTCGTCAAATTTGGGAAGAAGACTGCGGGCATTGGAATACGTTTATGTCATTTGTGGTTGTTTTGGGTACTGCTGGTAACAGGGAGAGGACAGGAGGTGTGGCACTAGGAGAGATGATAGTAGACACACAGAAGTGGTAAGGTTAGGTGAGGATAAGCAGCGAGGTGCAGAGGGCTAATGGGAGAGAGGTGGTTGGGATGGTGGAGAAGGGAGTGAGAGGTGTTTTGTGGAGGGCTCAGTGGCCAGAGACTTTGAGGGGGAGTAGCCTTGGTTGAGGTCTAATGGTGGCTGATGTTGGCCTTATGCCAGGGACCTGAAGGGGAAGCCCTGAAATTGGTTGGGGATAAATTGGAGTAGGTAGCAGGGGTGGATAGAAAGGAGGCAGGCCTGTACGTTGAGGTGATAGAGGATAAGTGGGAGTAGGTAGCAGGGTGGGCTTGCGTAAACGGAGGCCATTTCGGCGAGGAAGGTTTGGCGGCTTTGGGGTGGGGCGGCGGCTGGATAAAAAAGTGTCTGATGCAGTGCCGGTTCCGTGAGTTGAACAGGTTGGTGGGGTTGACTTAGGGGACTCTTGACCATGCATATTATTATTAGGTGGGTGTGGTTGACTTAGGGGACTCTTGACCATGCATATTATTATTAGGTGGGTGGGGTTGACTTAGGGGACTCTTGACCATGCATATTATTAATATAAGAAACTTGAGGGACAGGGAAACATTAGGGGAAGAGGATTGTTCAACACTTACTGTGATAACTGGGCAAGACGTGGAAGGTGGGAAGGGCGAAGAAAGGGAGGAAACAGTTCCACAGATATTGTCCAGCTCAGCTTGAATTGTGAATGTGGTGGGCAAGGAGCACCAATGGATGGTGACAAAAGGAAAACGTATCCGAGAATGCTGGAACTGTGGCCACAAACATGAATACTACCAAAAGGAACTCTGCCTTGCATATGGCAAGACGTGCACAAAGTGCCACAAGCTAAACCATTTTGCAGCAAAATGTCGGGGTGGAAGCGGAACCCGGCACATAAAGGCTGTCGATGACACAAAAGACAACACTGAGATATTTCAGGTATCTAATGCTAAAATAGGTGAGTCTCAGTTTGTCACATTGGGGTTAGAGTCTGGTAACTTTATGCATTTCCAAGCGGACACAGGAGCCCAGTATAATGTGGTACCCTTAGACTCTATAAGAAAGCAACCAAAGATCACCAGCTAGCCATGGTGACTCCGACAAAAAATGGGGATCACTGCATATGGAGGCACTATGCTCACTATAGTTGGGACTGTCCTCCTGCGAGTGCAACGTGGTGACCTCCAGTGTCGGTTAGCCTGCAAATTGGTTGATTGTAGTGACATTTGGTTGTTAGGAAGGAAAGCATGCCTGGGGTTAAAGATTGTGACATATCTAGACAATGACCAATTGAACATAGGGGACTCTACTGTGTACACTCTAATGTCCTATATCAACTGAGCAGTTCACTAAGCCACCCAAGGTGTTCAGTGAAGGAGTTGGCTTGCTAGAGGGAAGCTACCACATCCAACTTGATCCAAGCATTGACCCTGTGCAGCATTCTCCACGGCGTATCCCGGTTCCGCTAAGGGATAACCTCAAGACAACATTGGAGGACCTTGTCAAGCAGGACATCATCGCACAAGTGACAGAACAACACAATGGATTAGTTCAATGGTGGTGGTGCCCAAGAAGAATGGGACATTGCGTATTTGCCTTCATCCAAAGGACCTCAACAAGGACATCCTAAGAGAGTACTATCCATTGCTAAAACATCGAAGATATCGCATCACACAATCATGGAGCGAAGGTGTTCATCATCCTAGATGTGAGTAAAGGATTTTGGCATGTCCCACTGGACGAGCCATCATCGTTTCTAACCACCTTCCACACTCCGTTTGGGAGGTACCGCTGGAAGCGTATTTGCTATTTGGAATTAGTTCGGCACCAGAAGTATTTCAGCGCTGCATGCATGAATTGATTGAGGGACTACACGGAGTTGAAGTGATAGCCGATGATTTTGTGGTGGTTGGTTTTGGAGACACACAATGGAAGGCTATTCATGACCATGACCAGAACTTGGAAGCCTTCCTAAAGCGGTGTGTAGAACGGCATATCAGAGTGAATGCCGAGAAGGTCCGGCTCAGGATGACAAAGGTACCATTTATTGGGCATATAGTAACAGCAGATGGGTTGTGTTATGGACCCCAACAAAGTGCGTGCTATCAGGGAGATGCCCCCTCCTACCGATGTGGCCGCAGTGCACGTCTGTTGGAGTTTACGCAGTACCTGAGCAGGTTCCTATCACATCTCTCTGACCTGACAAAGCCATTGAGAGAACTCGCACAGAAGGATGTAGCATGGGTCTGGGATCATGCACAGCAGCAAGCACTGGACACTTTAATTAAAGAAGGCTGTCACCACCACACCGGTGCTCCGCTATTATAACCTGAAGGAAGAGATTACACTCCAGTGCGATGCATCCCAGTTTGGCCTGATGCAGAATGGCAACCATGCTTCACGGGCTTTAACTCCTGTGCAGATACCCAGATAGAAAAAGAGCTATTGGTTATTGTGTTTGCATGTGATAACTTTGAGATGTACATCTACGGGAGGAGTGATGTCCATGTGGAAACCGACCATCAGCCACTGGAGCTAATCATGCAGAAGCCACTGAAGAGTTCACACAAAAGGCTACAGCATATGCTCCTCCAATTGCAAAAATATAGCCTCATCGTGAAGTACAAAAAAGGCAAACACATGTTCCTGGCTGACACCCTCAGCCATGCTTATCTTCCTGAAGTTCATGTGTGCAGTTCGTCAGAAGACATTGATCACACAAAGTCACTGGAACTCTCTAACGAACGCTTGCAACAATTCAAGCATGTCTCAGCAGATGATCCTGTGCTGCAAGTACTTCACAGGATTAGTCATCAGGGTTGGCCAGAGAGTAAATCACACATCCCCAGCGTTCTCCATGCCTACTATGATTTTCATGATGAGCTAACCACCCAAGAGGAACTGGTGTTTAAGGGGCCACTTGTGGTTGTTCAGCCTCCATGCATAAGGAGATGATGGGCATTGCACATAAAACACATATCGGAGTTGAGGGTTGTATTCGCAGGGCCCGGGAGACCATGTTTTGACCCCGAATTGAAGGAGTACATCAGCAAATGTGACATCTGTATCGCACATCATGCCATACCTGGTAAAGATCCACTCCAGCAACATGACTTCATAGCTCGTCCATGGTCCAAAGTAGGAGCTGACTTGTGTGATTTCAGGGATGCACCTTATGGGTTGTTTGGACTACTTCAGTAATTCCATTGAAGTGGAGAACATCCAGAAAGTCACCACTCCAGGCGTGAGCAAAGCACTGAAAACCTGTTTTCAAGATATGGTGTACCAAATGAGCTGGTCACAGACAATGGCCCTCAGTTTGCCTCTGCGGAATTTGCCATTTTCTCCAAATCATGGGGAGTTGACCATATCACCTCATCACCACACTACCCACAGTCAAACGATAAAGCAGAAAATGCAGTGAAGGCAGTAAAAAAGCTGTTCACAAAATGCCGGGAATCAGGGCAATCAGAGTATCTGTCCCTCCTAGACTGGCGTAACACACCATCAGAAGGTATGGGAACCAGTCCAGCACAATGTTTCCTAGGCCGTCGCTGTAAAACACTACTACCAGTCTCCGGACAACTCCTGCAGCCTCATTATTCGACAAGAGAGGATATGCAAGCACTGGGCGCCCGAAAGGAGCTACAAAAGCATTACTATGACCAACATGCAAAAAATCTCCCACCTATTGCATCTGGGGATACAGTCTGCATGCGTCTTCCTGGCCATACCACATGGAGTATACTGGAATCTGTACAGGTACGGCTGCCCAAGAAGTTATGCAGTCAAAATGGCAGGAAGAGTATTCAGATGCAACCACCGCCAACTCATCCATTCCGATAACCTACCACTCCAAGATCATCCTTGGGTGGACTTAGCACCACAGAGAGAGGACTCATCACCACAGAGAGAGGAATCTGTGCGGCCAGACGGAGTGCCAAGAGTACTAGACCAGACTAGTCCCACAGACAGTGTCACCCTCCTGCTTCATCACCAAGCAAACCACCTGTGGCATCACAGAGTCCTGATCCTGCACCTCCTCGAAGATCTGACCGAGTTCGCAGGCCTCCACACTGGTCAGCCAATTACGTTCCGTATTGACAGCATCATAAGATACTTACTATAGCTTGTTACTATAGCTTGTTACTATTGTTCATTCACAATCATGCACCCATGATGTTTGCTAATTTTGTATAAAAGCAGTGATGTCACAAGTAGTTGTGTATGATGTCATTGGACACTCCCACTGTTCCTTGTCTGTGCCCACCATGACTGGCTTGGGTTCCATGAATGAATTGTTGTTGTTAGTTGTTTAGCTCCAGTCACTAATAATGTTACAACACTGACTACCTGTGCAGCTGTAAAAGAAAACAGACATTTAACATAACAACAAAAAGTCAGCATTTCTTCTTAGGCTATATATATACCTCCTTATGGATCTCTCTGCTGTATAGATCTTAACACGTCATTGTTACAATTAAATATCCCTTAAAATCTTATTTTCATTGATCATTCCAATAACTCGTGCACATTCCACTTCAAGAAAAGTTGAATGGGAAAGACAAGGTGAGTTGAAAGAGAAACTGAGGATCTATCCTGAGAAAACCAATGACACTTCACAGAGCAGAAATTTTAGCGAGTGCAAGGGATGAGGAGCGAGTATCCAATACCCGTAGAAGGAAAGAACTGAGGGCTGGATGGCCAAAGAGAGAGCTGAGGCCAGAAAACACTGTAGGAGGAGAGAACTGAAGGCTGCACTGTCAGAGACTGTAAAGCATGAAGAGAGAGCAGCACACACTGTAGGAGGAGAGAACTGAGGGTTCCGTTCAACATCAAGAGCAGGCAAGAAATAACTCTCAGCAAAAACATTCTCATTAAATGCAATACTAGTATTCTTTCTGGGTTTACTATATAGTATAAAGTATAATTATAGATTCACAAACAACAAGGAAGACTATAGCACAATAGTGGAATATTTATAGAAGGGTATTTTTGTGATCTGAGAAACATTTTATAAATGACAAATAACACCAACCACAACACACAAACATTTAATTAAGTATCTCGCAAAGTTTCTGCAGGCACTTGCTAATTACCATTATTATGTTCACCTGTAAAAAATATATATGTACACGGTCACCCACCTTAAATATGTTGGTAATGGTTGTCGTGGTGAAGATAAATATTGAGAAAATGACAGCAGATTCAGGAAAGAAAAAAATTGCTGCACAGGAAAGTGAGGACAGGGTGCATGTTAATAGCTGAATGATGGAGTTTAATTCTGACATAGCCACTCAATAGCTTTAGCCAGGGATGTGGGATATGCCATTTTGTCACGGTGATGCAGAAACTATTAGCTATCATACTGTTGCTCTCTGTGGACAGAGAAAACTTGCTACATCATATATAGGAAGAATAATCAGAGGAGTGATGTTCTAATTATGAAAGCATATTGAACAACTAAACTGTCTCAAAGAGAGCAAACTATAACTTTAACAAGTTCTTGTCAGCTTCTGCATACTTCAGTAGTTTGAGAATTCCTGCAGAAGTACTGCCTGATGAGTGAACTCTTACTGTTGCATACTTCACAATTTCAATTAAGGGAGGACTAAATTTAAATAATAAATTGTGAATACTGTGGAGCTCCATAGATTCTGTACACTCATCTCTGTGTGCTCTCTTTTGATACTAAAAATGCTGCATCTAAAAATGTTGCTTGAGTTGAAGTATATACCTGGAAATCAGAGTGCATGAACAGGTTCATGTGTGGCTCCAGATTAGAGAATGCTAGGTAGTTGTTAATACATAGGAAGCTCTATATACTCTTAGCTAGGAAGGAGTGTTTTCATTGGGTAGCCAGAACTGGTCTCATGAATATCAATTTTCTACCAACCCATCCTGACATTTTCAGTGGCAACGATGACCACCTAGTCACTTGCCAGGAGTTCCCACACCAGCCGCCTATCACTTTCTAATGAGGAGCCACAACTTGCATTTGAGATGTCCCAACTTAGCCTTTGGCATGGTTATACCTTTTTTCAAGGGACACACAGAGAGGTTCATCTTTTGAGTTATATATCGTCAAGTGTGCAAAACATTTGGAGTTCTATACAAGTCTTAACAACAAGTTGTTGGGGGGGGGGGGGTTTAAGTTTTAGTTTGTTCCACCCACTCTTAACAAAACTCCTTTACAGAATACTTTCACATGAACATTTCCTTTTCAAAATTTGGCATCCTATTATGTTGCAGGAGATTGTGGTTACACCTGTTTGGAGATCTGTAGGAAATACATAAATCATCAACAAACTCTCAGTTGACTTAACAAAATTACAGTGACCTTCTCAAATATTTCAGCAGCTACAACAAAGTGCCAAGATCTAAACACTGCATGTATAACCAGCATGCAAGAGACATTAAGTTTCTTCGACCACCAGCATCTTGGATGACAGTATCTCCAGGTCCAGACTCTTGGAGTGGACAAGCATGTTTGCCAAGCTGCAGGTCTACAAGAGGACACAGCACTGCTGGCCCAACTGAGTGAAGGTGACATGGTAGCCAGGGAAGTTTACAAGAGGACACAGCACTGCTGGCCCAACTGAGTGAAGGTGACATGGTAGCCAGGGAAGTTTACAAGAGGACACAGCACTGCTGGCCCAACTGAAGAAGCACTTATCCCAGTTACCTGCAGTGCAGAACCATCAGAAGGGATGCGACATCTTTGAAGGTAGCACAGAGATGTTCTGACCAAGGCATGTGAATATGACCATGATTATGATGCTGTGCATCTGTTACAGGATGCAAAAATTCTGAGAGGGACATATTCACAGAAGAGCAACAATTTACAGCTCCTTTTCTGATAAATCCCAAGAAGGCAGTGCCTCAACACTCTTAAAAGACCCAGCATGACTTGGCACAACAATGTTCCACAGCATCCCGTGCTAGAGCTAAAATGCAACAGCATCAAGCATGTCGGAAAAGAACCCTATTGGGTTGTCAATATCAGTCACAGTGTTGAGCAAGTAACCCCCTTTCCAGTATATGTTGGTTTGACGGTTCATGCTCAAATCAGAAAAAGAGTTCTGTTGGATGCTATGGTGGCTTAGAGATGAGCATCTCCTATGACCTAGTTCTCAGAATCTGTGTTGAAAAGGGCAATGGTGTCTGCAAGCAATTTCAACAGGAGAAGGTTGACTTCACCAAGCCTCCAGGAAGGCGTTTTCACTTCAACAGCTTTAGACTCCACCACTTTGCAAAATTATTTTGATGGGACACCGGTCACCCTTATACAATACTCAATCCATACAGGTCAGAGGAGAGATAGAGGAATTGGGATCATTGGGGGAACATCCTCCAATATCAGGACCATTGGACAATTTCCATTCACTACACTGAGGTGCACTAGTTACATCTTATGCCAAGAAACCTTCTGTTCCACAAGAACTAAATGTTCGCTGCAGAAAAGCTTTCCCCATAATGAGGTTGATAATGAAAGAATGTGGCTCGAGTCAGTAAGACAGGTGCAAGTAAAGAGATGATGATGGAAGTTCAAAATCCATCTCATGGGCTGCACAAAATCAAGCAACTTGTAAGACTTGGTAATTACCCCTCTACAAGCTCGCCACCCCTATTCCATGACCAGGCCCCAATTCACTGTATGTTGTCATAGCAGCAGGCAACCACCTGTATCCAGATCAACCCTCAGTCATCCCCTTGGCCCATCCACTGTTTGCAACAGCCAGTGAACTGGCTTGAGAGGTAGGAGGTGAAATGATCCTTGCATTACATCATTGTGATGACATCATGAGCAGTGTTAGATTGCATTGCTCTTGCCCGCCTTAGCCCTGGGGAATCAACCAATATCTTAGCATTACATCATGATGACATTATGTGTATTGTATTGTTCTAGCCATTACCCTAACCTTATCTCTAGCTCCTTGGCCCTACCCTAGAGATTTCCCTAACCCTAGATGAAGACCTAATGGCATGAGGAAGTAGCCAAATCACACACACACTAATTTACCACCTGATGACAAAGGAGAATACAGGATAATAATACTTACTCGGTATACTTGCAGGAACTTCTTGTTCTTGTAAAATTGAGAAGCACATAATCGTTGGTTTGTCTGAAGGGGAAAAAACAGTAGATATTATTATACAACAAGTGTGAGAATCACTTCAATGTTCTTAAGAATTGCAGGACAAAGAACAAATAATTGGAGAAAAAATGAGGGACAGGAGGAACTGAATGTGGTGTGGTGGCTATTCTTACCACTGAAAATAGCATTTGCTAGCTAGTAAAACTGGCAGATCTAGGTGGGGGGGAGTTGGGACTCAGTACCCCCCTCAGCTTTTATTTGTTCTTTCTCTTGCTATCAACCACCTGAGAATACAATACTCTATAAGCTATAGGTGTACCACCCTACAATATACTCTGGTTGATAATCTATAGGTGTACCACCCTACAATACTCTGGTTGATAAGCTATAGGTGTGCCACCCTACAATACTCTGGTTGATAAGCTATAGGTGTACCATCCTACAATACTCTGGTTGATAAGCTATAGGTGCCCTACAATACTCTGGTTGATAAGCTATAGGTGTACCACCCTACAATACTCTGGTTGATAAGCTATAGGTACCACCCTACAATACTCTGGTTGATAAGCTATAGGTGTACCACCCTACAATACTCTGGTTGATAAGCTATAGGTGTACCACCCTACAATACTCTGGTTGATAAGCTATAGGTGTACCACCCTACAATACTCTGGTTAATAATCTATAGGTGTACCACCCTACAATATACTCTGGTTGATAAGCTATAGGTGTACCACCCTACAATACTCTGGTTGATAAGCTATAGGTGTACCACCCTACAATACTCTGGTTGATAAGCTATAGGTGTACCATCCTACAATACTCTGGTTGATAAGCTATAGGTGGACCACCCTACAATACTCTGGTTGATAAGCTATAGGTGTACTCCCTATAATACTCTGGTTGATAAGCCATAGGTGTGCCACCCTACAATACTCTGGTTGATAAGCTATAGGTACCACCCTACAATACTCTGGTTGATAAGCTATAGGTACCACCCTACAATACTCTGGTTGATAAGCTATAGGTACCACCCTGTAATGTAGAACAATAAAGCTACACCACGCCATGCATAGCTATGATAGGTGCAGTAGCAGCTGTTGGGCTGATGTACAGTTGCTTTTGACTAGTACATCAACATAGGCATATAGCTAGCCCTAGACCCAGTCCTAGCCCTAGCCATAGCCCCAGCCCCAGCCCTAGCCCTAGCCTTGTAAGTTTCCCTGAGTGTAGGCCATAATGACATACAAACTGGAAGTGCCAAAGAAACTGAGACCACCTTTCATTTTAGCAATGGAGCTGCAAGACATCTCTGTAGTTCTGCTACAGGTCAACTGCAGTGCCTCTGACAGTTGAGGAAGTAAAAGGGCTTGAAAAATAAAAGTTGAAGATAGTTTTTCTAATCTTGTTCCTCTAAAACACTGTTGTTAAAGGGATGGATATGGGGGTGCAGGGTGGGGGGAGGTCTTCTATTTCCTGCCCCCCTTTTTGTGTTTATCCATTCCAAATGCTATAGCTATGGCTTGAATGGAGAGATGGAAATGAGCAGGTAACCTTTGTCATCTGTCTGTGCTGACAAACAATAGGCAAAAGTGCTTGAGTGAAGCTGGTAATGGAAATAGTACCTCCAAAACAAACAGCACATCGCCCATACATGCACTGTGTGGCTACGTCATGGCAGCAAGTGTGTGCATGTGTGTGATTAACTATTTCCTGTTTTGATTGTGGACCACGGTCCAATCCCCTCTTCCCTAAGCCTGTATATAATAAACCTTGACCTTAGAGTGTTGAAATCGGTAAACAATCTGTTGATGTGTGTTCATTGGAATCACTTTTTATGGGAAAATCCTACCATGAATATTCACCCGTTTAAACTGCATCCAGAGTAAGCTATCTTCTATGTCACAGCAGTTAGTTGAGCATCAACTGATGGGATTTACTTTGTGGCTGAGAAAAACAGATGGACAATTTTTTTTATTGTGTGCCTATATTTAACGGGAAAATTGTCAAATATAGAAAGATATGCTACTATAAGAATATGACAAACAAAGTTAGGGGGAGCACAATTATTGTTGTGTGTTTCAAAAATTATATAATTATATTGACTTTTTCTGCGTGAGCAACTTCATTGCTCAAAACTGTTCCTCAATAGCCTTTTTTATTACTAATGTAGTATATAGCATGCTGCTCAGAAAATATCTGTAAAATATGGACTAGAGAACACCTGACAACATTTCCATTAAGGCACTGCTCAGACATTTAATTGTGACATTGATGTTTTAATGCAGGAGCAAATGCAAAAATGAAAGAGCAAAAACATGTTGGTGACTTATTTATGCAGCAACTGAGGGTGTTGGTGGTAGGTAATGACAGTGATTGGTGATGGGGTGATGATGGTGAGGGTGTTGGTGATGGGGTGATGACAGTGAGAACAAAAATACTTTAATTGCTGGAAACTGTCTGAGAAATCTGATGCCAACTTCTCAAGGAACGAGGCTGTGTTTTGGAAAGGAGAATGTCATGAGATAAAATTATTGAAATAAGAATTTCTGATTGAGGTAGGGCTAAGGTTAGAACCACATATCTAACTTGGTAGCTACATGAGGAGAGACTGTCCAATTGTAGATATTGTGTGCCTATAGTCCATAGATCCATCCCATAGTTTCAGCAAGCTTTCCATGGCTGCATTTGTCAAGGCAAGGTGTGTGCAATCACGGGAAGCACTTCCACTCACTAGATCAGCAAAGTCTTTGTAAATAGGTCAGCTTTAAGAAAGTAGCTAATTTACTTACTATCCCATATCTGTAAAGAGACCCAGAGAGTCCGGGAGCTGGCAATTCCAGGAACTGTAGTGGGTGCTTGTGACAGGCCCCAACAGGCTTGGGGGGATGTGAAGGAGATGGAAGATCTTCATTTCTAATTATTCTGTTGAAGAAGTTCAAGGTGTCTTTTTTGGTTGCCTCATCGATGGCTTTCAGAGAGGTAAGATGACCAGCAGTGTCCCACACACATAGCAGAATCAGATAGGTTTAGAGGTTGCCAGCTATTGAACATAGGCATATGTGGAGATGGGGACTACTATACTATGAACTTCAAGTCATTAATAACTAAATTGCAAACTCTTCAATGGTATACAGATGTGTCTAACCAGAAAACACTCGCTGGAAGCGACAGTATGGATGGTATCTGCCTGTACAAATGCTCCAGCATACATATTTGAAGCAGTGGGCCTGAAAGAGTTGGATTCTAGTGTTTTTTTAGTGAAGAACTCCAAATAAGCAGGAAGAGAGTAGTTGATAGAACTGCAAAGAACTCCTTGCTCAATACAAAGTGATTGGGACAGCTGGCCATTGACCTTGGCCATGCATACCAGACTCATACGCACTTTAGCAATAAAAGATATTGCATAGTATCAAAATACTTCTGTTGGGCAAACATGTGCTTTATCTGCACCTCTCTGGAGTTCCGGAAAAATTTCAGAAAATGGCATCACCACAGGAAACTTTAAAATGTGTTTGGTTGATGTATGGGAAATGATAATGCTCTAGTATCACATCAGGTCACATCGGGTCACATCAGGTCACATCAGGTCACATCAAGTCAGGATCGGGAACTCCTCCAACAGCTTTGAGATAACTAGGGAAGGGTTAGTTAATCCCTCGAGTGGCATCGAGAGGATCTCTTCCATGTCCTTCATATATTTGGGTCACAACTACCAGACTGTGGTAGTGTTTCCTAGATTAACTGTCCTAATCCAGGTCTATGTTTCCCAAGTGTTTTGGTTTTGGTCAGCTTGACTGTTTTGTTGACTCTCTCTGAAATGTGTTTGAACTTTTCTTGCAGAAAAAAAAAATCAGTGTAGTTCCATTGCATTGCCTATGGCTAGAAGTCTTAAGAAATCTTGGTTTTACAGACTGAAATGTCCAGATAAACTTACTTAATACTTTGCTGTCATCTCAAGTAGTGGATTCTCTGCATTCAATTAGACTCAAGCTGTTTATCAAAAAAACACATAGAGACTTTGTTCACCAAAATGATCAGTGCCCCCATATTGAAGTGGAAACTGGCTTCTTGTGTATCAGAGCTGGTCTATATGTTGCAAAACTGAGTGTAAGTTCCTCATGTCCTGCTGGAGAATGGGGAAGAGAGCACCACTTCCATCTCCAACTCCCATTCCTAATTTTACTAAGTATTCACCGGCTTACTGAAGTGCTCCAAGATAGATGCCACACATATCCCATCCACCATTCTCCAACTTCTGTCAGCTGGGAGCTAACTAGCTACTATAGTGACTGAGCTAGGTGCCTCACTTGTCTTACCTACCAAGTTTTCACCTGTGTGTGAAGAAGCCTCTGCTTCTGCTTCTGTCAGCTGAGAGTTAATTGTGTGGGAAGATTATTGCCTCTGCTTCTGCACCTCCCTCCTACATACCAGCTCAGGCCCTCACTTCCTTTTTGTCACTGTCAAATGGTATCACCCCTGCAAAGTTAGTAGTTTAAAGATTGAAATCAGCTTTGCAGAATAGTGATCGTAGGGCTCCCCACTACTACTAAGGTATGTCATCTATACATGCATCTCATGCGTCAGGTGGGAGATAGCTGTGTGGGAAGATTGCTGCTAGAGGAAGTTCTGTCATATGCTATATATACTCTAAGATTTACTCTTTTCAAAGTTAAAATTACAAAGCATGATTTTGACAGGGGTCTCTTCCCAGACTATTCAAAATCTTGCCTACTCTCTGGGAAACTAAACACATGGGCTACTCTCCTACACTTGGATGACCAGGATATCTGACATATAATCTTCAGAGCACCACAGGAAATCCTGTAAAGGTTTGACAAAGGTGAACCCTACATTTGTGAACTAACAGACAATGGTTCTAATGTTAACATGTTTACCGAACACTGGCTGTGGCAGTTTGAATCTCATATGTGAGCCCAATACATCATGAGTTTAATTCTGAGTGCATCTGTGACTCTAGACTAACCCCAACCTCAACTTTCACTGCAAGATGTGGTGGTGTTAGAATTGTGCATTAAAAAAGCCTAGCTACCCCTCCCACATTTTTGGTGACAGGGTGTGGTTAAGATTGCAGCTGAAATATCCTCACCCACAATACCCTGGGGACACACCATCATTCCTACATTGATAGAACTATCAAGATCACACCTTGCTGGACTTGAGAATCTGATTTGTGAAGGCAAGGGTCTTGATCAGGTAATTATTACATGACTTAAACCAGTGCTTACCTGTACTCTTTACTTGGCACAAAAGGGAACTACAAACAGCCAAAGAGGATGACAGCTGAGGAGGAAGTTACAAGAACAAATAGAGAGAAGGGGGACCTTATGGTGGAGTAGGTCATAGAGCGACATTTGCCATCAGCAAAGGCTAAATCCAGTCGAAAAGCAGCAAGTGGAACCCCCAGCAGGGGTAAGTTAATATAATAGACAGCTAGACACAGAGTTTCTCCCTCAGAGGGATCAGTAGCAAGGAGCACCACAACTTACAGCCATAAGGTCAACCTCACCAGGAGGCTACAATGTGTTGTTAACAGCAGAGTGAGCAGACCATGTGCTGTTTGTTAGGGCTAGAAGAGAGTTGCCTTTCTGGGTAAGGATCTTGAAATTGACCATGGCACAGGCGGGAGGCACAAATGGTGCCGCATCAGTGGCACAGGCGGGAGGCACAAATGGTGCCGCATCAGTGGCACAGGCGGGAGGCACAAATGGTGCCGCATCAGTGGCACAGGCAGGAGGCACAAATGGTGCCGCATTAGTGGCACAGGCGGGAGGCACAAATGGTTCCGCATCAGTGGCACAGGCAGGAGGCACAAATGGTGCCGCATCAGTGGCACAGGCAGGAGGCACAAATGGTGCCGCATCAGTGGCACAGGCGGGAGGCACAAATGGTGCTGCATCAGTGGAAAGCAATACAACACTCTACAGCTGGAGAGCATGTATATTGGAGGCAGCCTACTTCCATTGCCATGTTGGGTAGCAGAACATATCAAATGGGAGTTTGTCGAGATGCCTGATCCTTCCAGAGCTATTAGCCCATCAGAAGTTGATGAGACGAGTTGGGGAAAGGGCAGGAAGTAGTCACAAGGCAAATACATCTGGCTCCAGAGCTTTGCTGTGTATGCCAATTGACGTGGAACTACCCAGAGACAGTCGCAAAGCTCATAACTTATATGGTGGGCATTACCCAAGCAAGCCAAGAGTTAGAAGGCACAGTGTGGGTCACATATGATGCTGCCTTTGGGAGGCAAGCAACAGCCACAGGATATGCCTTGCTATACATCATTTGCTTCACGTGGAAGGCAAGGATGTCCAGTCATTGCGAGGCTGACCCTAAGTTTCATGCACAAGACAACCGACTATTTTTGGGGGGTGGAGGAAGACCTGGATGTGGTGAGAACAGTCAAGGCAGTTGAGTCAGAAGTAGTTGTCTTCACAACCTCCTCGTATTGGGGTGGATCCGTGCCCTATGATTGCAAGATCATTGGAGACACGCTGTCTCTTCGATGAGAAGCACTGTCTGTTCTGGAACTGCAAGTCCCAGCATAGCATGCAGTCATAGACTGTGATTTCAGACAGTTTTTCCTTAAAATGCTCAATAACATCCCAAAATGGAGCTTCTTTCGGTTAAAAAGTGGAGAATTCCCAACAAAAGCCATTTTCTGTCATTTAAAAGGTAGAATCAGTTCCATAATGATGAAAAGGAGGCTAATGTGCACATTTTGACAAGAATGAGCGATTTAGCCAGAGCCATACATTGAGAGGTAGAGGTTCTCCCTTGGAGAATAGCAGGAGGAAGACCTTGCTTAACCAACCAATGCAATGGAACAAAACCAATGTTGAATGACTAGATTGAGAATGCTTCGTTGTTCATTTTTGGTCAAGATCACCAGAGGTGGGGAGAAAGAAAGATTAGATAGGGGAAGCAAGCAGCCTACAAAAGTTTGTAACTGGGGAAAGCAGTTGCTATATAGAGGACTTGGAAATATGGCAGAAGCCCAGGGAGTTGCAGGCCAGGAGCAAGGTACGCTTAGGTTATACAAATTGAAGGGTGTTTGGGTAAAGGGTCAGTTAAGCACTGTAGTAGTCCCTCCCTAGGGGGACAAACTAAAGAAGGGGGTAAGTAGAAGGTAGCTAGGTAGCACTAAAAGGGGGGAGCTTTGAATAATGATAAGATTAATAAAGGATGGGTCATCCCTACTGCAGTTCCCCTTTTACATCAAGGGCTCGACGGCTGTAGAAGGTGGACTCCCCCACAACTCTGGAGGCACTCAAATCAGTATCATTGTCACTGCAATGGAGAAACTGAGGTTTGGCACTAAGATTTGTGGACTACATTGTTGGAGAGTGAGGTTTGACTATAGCAACAACCGCTGTAAGAAAACCAGCAGGAACACAGCCTCTGCTCTGGAGCACTCTAAGCAGATCTGCCTTCCTTCCCCCACATTTGCCCCCTCCTCATGTCAGCAGGTTTGGTGGCATCCCAAAGGGAATACTGGGAATTAGAGACTAATTGTCGACCTGTCGTTCCCAGAAGGATCGAGTGTCAGTGTAAACATGGTGTTACATGGTGTTACATAACATGACATCATCATCATCTCACCCCTGAGTCCAACCAATGTGACCAACAGAAACTATTCCATGCATTTGACCAGCTTCAAGTCCCAGTGGTGGCAGGTGAAAAACTGGAATTTCCAACGACGATCCTCACTTTTCTCGGCATAGAACTAAATACAGGCTGGGCCATCTACTGACTGAGAAATCAAAAGCATAATCGCAAGTTGGGTGCGAAGTAGTGATTGGCAAGCTCCACATGTGTGCAAAGTAGTGAGACCTGGCATAACCTTTCTAAGGCATATGATCGAGCTCTCCTCAAGGCCACCAATAGGAAGTGGTGCTTTAGTCAGCTGTCAGATCTGACAATGGTGGCCAGGTTCTTAAAAAGTTGGTGGAATGGCAATGCTCAAGGACGCAGGGCAAGAGAATTGTTTGGGCGTATTCTGCTGCCTCTGGTAGATTTGGCTGGTGAGACAAGATTTGGCTCCAGTTCCCTTGGCAACCAGAGGTGAGGCAACAGTCAATAGTGCAAAAGAGCTTCCGCCAATCGGAATGGCATGTGTGTTGTGGAGAAGATGGTGGAGCAGATGTATGGTGATAGCTCACTGTGATAACATGGCAGTAGTCGTGGGGTTGGCAAGCAAGGTATTCTACAAGATCCAGAGCTCATGCAGTTGTTAAGGTCATTTTTTTTTGTAAAGGACCAGTTTTGCACTTCCCTCGCAGTCCACATACAAGGGGTAGAGAACAAGACACATGCAAGCTCGAGGAGCAATTCTTCTCCACACAGGAAGCAGAGGTAAGGAGCACAACTGCAGTCCCAGTGACACTGGTGGACCTCCTGGTGTCATGCAAACCAGACTTGGACCTCACTAAGCTGGACTCTCATGTTTGCAGCTGGTATAACTCCGTCCACATGCAAGTGTACAGGACATGGGTAGAGGACTACCTCAGGTTCTGTGATGGGGCAGAGCTATTTTCTGGCATCAGAAAATGCACTAATGTTATTTGTAACATTCGTACACTCGGAGGGGCTGACATCAGGCACCATAAAAAGCAATTAGCACCAGTTCAGTTTGAACAGATTAGTAGGAGACTGGAAAATCTGGATATCCATGCCATGTCAAGGCTGGAGTATGTATTAAAGAGGTTTAAGAGAATTACCCCAGCAGGGTCAGACTGCCAATAACCACAGAGATCCTGAGCAAGCTGAGAGAGCACTAGGCCTAAGTTTGCAAAGATGCTGTTTCTGGGTTGTTGCAGTCGGGGGAGGTGATAGCCCCCTCGGTCACAGAGTGTGGGGAGGTGAGCCACCCATTCTTCAAAAGAATGTTAGAGTGGACAGCCACCTCCCGCTTTTTCTTTCATGTCTCCATTAAAGTATCCGTCAAGAAATGATGTCGTGGCAATGGGAGGGGTTTCTGTCCAGTACCAGCAACACTAGCATGTGTGGTGGTGAGAGGTAGTGCTCCGGGACCCTGTTCACGTGGGATGGGGTACATTACAAGGAAAGGCTGAGAGGCCTTGGCTCCAGCTGAGTACAATGCAAAGGTCACGTTTTCGAATTGGGGCAATATCAATGGTGGCTCGTTCAAGATTCCCTGATAAAGATGCCAGGCAGATATGTATTACATCTGAAACCCTGCCATGCCCCCTGCCCCACCCCCACCCCCTGAGACCTTGTGCAAGGTGGCAAAAAAACATGCTTGAGAAAATGAAAGTACAGAGAAGCTTCCCCTGTCCTGTTAGGGGATCCTGTGGTAATGGCTCTGTTGCGGTTTGGGGAAGGCTCCACCCACATGAGGCCAGTCCCTTTGTGTGGAGCAGTAAGTCACACTTCAGCTGTCTACACTCCACTAACGGTAGTTAATGCGATCTTGATAACCATGACTATGCCCATTTTATTGCCAGATAACTCTAAACCCTACCTAGAAAAACACAAGGAAAGGAACTCCAGATTCTAAGACAACCATTCTTGCTGCAATAAAATTAACTCCCAGAATGGATCAAGGCTTCTTGTGGACCAGGAAATAACTTCAGATGCCTCAGGCATTTCTAGTGACCGCAAGGAATTTTCTATTCTCGTGGAATTGTGTGCAAGAACATCTCCCTCGTCTGGTGAGTATTATGAAGGGGTTAAAGTACAACAAATAACAACCTCCAATTTGAGTACTGAATTACGTGGCAGTTCCCTACACCTGTAGCTGCTACAAGTAGACAAGGCTATCATAGAGTAGGAAGGGAAGGGGAACTACAGTTCCCTACACCTGTGGCTGCTACAAGTAGACAAGGCTATCATAGAGTAGGAAGGGAAGGGGAACTACAGTTCCCTACACCTGTGGCTGCTACAAGTAGACAAGGCTATCATAGAGTAGAAAGGGAAGGGGAACTACAGTTCCCTACACCTGTGGCTGCTACAAGTAGACAAGGCTATCATAGAGTAGGAAGGGAAGGGGAACTGCACCTGTGGCTGCTACAAGTAGACAATGCTATCATACAGTAGGAAGGGAAGGGGAACTACAGTTCCCTACACCTGTGGCTGCTACAAGTAGACAATGCTATCATAGAGTAGGAAGGGAAGGGCAGAGTATGGTTGTCATTATGTTTGTCCGATGAAAAGAATCATGAAGTTTCCACTTTGCACTTTAGGGCTATAGCTTGCCACCAAGGATACCACCTGGACACTGCTAATTGATGCCACAATAGCTGTAGACAGCTAGGTCTGTAAAAAAGAGATTACTCTAATTAAAGGCAATCATAGCTCTCTACCTGAGCTATTTACAGTCACAAAGTACAGGATACAAGCTCTATGAATATGCTCCTGTTCCTGATATGAATGAGTCTAGAACTTGTTGCTGTTTCCGCTGTTATATTTGTAGCCCATCAGACTTCAATTTTGATATCTCCTACCAGCCTGAGCATGAGTGCTGTGGTGTTTTTTTGATGCAGCATAATAATAGTTGAGCATTCATTTTGTGGTGCTGGGAATGGGGAAAAAGGCTCTTGATCTTGCTTCGTGTTCCGCATGGTCAAGGTAAGAGGATCTGTTTGGCTCTCCAAGAGCTGTGTTTTCCCAGCTCTCAGTTCATCAGTAACTGGATCCTTGAAAACAAAGAGAAGATGCACTTTCTTACCACACTGCTAATAAGGCTCTCAGCTGCAGATTAAACTAAGAAAAACAGAAGCTATTGCTACAGCTGGAATCCTTAGAGACTTCAAATCCTTGAAGAGAACGTCTATCATTTTCTTGTTACTTGGAGCCTTTCAAGGATTTATAGATCTCCTTTCCTTCTGACATAGAAGGCATGTGCTTTACAAGTGGGAACAGCCAGCCAGCATAATATATTGTAATGTATTATATACACAAGCAATAGCACATTCCTGTGTGTGGATTAAATTGGCCTCATAGCTCGCTAATGATGGTGAGACCAGCCGAGGGTTCTGGCTTTGGAGACCAGAACCTCACCTCATACACACAGCAATTCAGTGAAGGTTCTGAGAAGGAGGCTACTACACGGATGCTCTCTTTTTGTGATTCTGAAACCTTTACCAGATATGATCATGAATTATGGATGACATGGCGATTTTACCCCCTGCTAAATTATTTTACGTATTCACTGCCTCCAAGTAAGTGATCTCTATTTAACTCCTAGTATAATCGTTCCTTATACATATTATATATGAATGTATACTGAAGGTTTCAGATAAATACTATTGGCATTTTTAATTTCCCCATCTCCAACAAGGCAACCATATCTCCCACGTAATGGCTCACTAAAATAAAATAATACTTTAACATACCTTTAAAAAAATTCCTCCAGCTTCTATTGCTGTTCACTAGTGACTCGGGGCAAAGCTGCAACTAGAGTGTCACTGGGATGCAATTGATGGTTGATGAGGAAGCAGCAATGGAAGCAAGTTGTAGCAGTGGTGCAAGCAGCAGCTACCACCAGTGGCAGTGGTGCAAGCAGCAGCTACCGCCAGTGGCAGTGGTGCAAGAAGCAGCTACCGCCAGTGGCAGTGGTGCAAGCAGCAGCTACCGCCAGTGGCAGTGGTGCAAGAAGCAGCTACCGCCAGTGGCAGTGGTGCAAGCAGCAGCTACCGCCAGTGGCAGTGGTGCAAGCAGCAGCACTGCCAGTGGTGGAAGAGGCAGTGCCACCAGTGGCAGAGGTCATGCAGCAACAAGTCTACCAAAGGTTAAACCACTTATTAAGGTACAAATGTTATTTTGACTTACTTCTTAGGCATTGTGAGATGATTCTTTGTGTTTGGTCAAAGTGGTACCTTTTTATAGAATCACTCGCTGTACACACCTGCAGCAAAAGTGCTTGATATGATCACAAACCAATAGGTGCCATATCTATGAGGTGCAAATGCATAAATTCTGTTAGCTCTAACTATATACACACAAAGGACAAGTCTATTCTAGAGGATCTGTTTGTGGAGCAGCTGTACCATGTATCGACTTCGTTAAGCTGACAGTGCTGAATTCTCTAGTATCTGAATCGTACATCTGCAAGTGGATTGTGAATTTTCATATGGTATTTGTGGGTAACAGAATATAATATTGTTTAGATGAAGGCAGCAGTGAGGCAGGAGCATGTAAGGGATACACTCACTGCATGCGATGCATGTAGCCTGTTATGGAATTTTCTCTTACAAGACAAAGAAATTTGTTTTGCTGTCTGCAAGCACCCTCCCATCCCCCTCCCCCCTCCCCACCCCTCCCCGCCCCTTCCCCTCCCCTCCCCACCCCTTTCCCTCCCCTAATATAGCCTTGTGAGCCATCGTAGAAACCAATGGGAACTGGCAGTTTCCCCTCCTTCCCTCCCTCATCTCCCACTTCCGAAACCTAAATGATGCAAAGCTATTGCAAGAATAGAGGAAGAAGAAGGTGGAGTTGACCATATCTCCAAGATCAGTCGGACCTCATTAAATGTGTTACTTTAGCTCTTGCTTGCTGGTAGATCAAGGGCAGATGGGAAGGGTCCAGGGATCCTGCCCTTTTGCGATCCGGATGTGAAATAGGTTACTTGTAGTCTATATTCGTCAAGGATAACTCACGAGCTATAGCAACACTCCAAATCCCCCGTATGCCAGCTCTAAATGGCATGATACACGTCTTGCACGGGAGCTATCATCTAGTTAGCCTGGGGGAGGGAGTTCAGCCGTTTGAACTCCATTTTGATTCTAATTGTGTATTGGAGAATGGTGCGCATGCTAAAGTTGGTGGAGTTATCCTGTGCAACTGTTATCTAGTCCTTAAGTAGGCTGTAGATGATCCTCTATGAAAACAAAGAAAGTTGGTGGAAGTTATCCTGTGCAACTGTTACCAAATCCTTATAGGCTGTAGGAAAGCAAAAAAAAATAAGGCAGGATTGATTGAGCTGCTTAAAATAAGACACAAGACTGTACTATAGACCATATCCAGTTCATTAAAAATTATGTGCCCACGTCTTTTTAAATGGTAAAGGGTCATTAAATGTTTGTGGTCTACATGGGTGTAGTCTTGTTTCCTTCCCTGTCAATCAATGTTCTGATTACACACGGCATTTAAGATGCTCAGTGCTTCGGCAGGTAAGAAAGGCTGTCAGGCAATGCAATGCAGTTGTGTCGGTGTATCAGTGTGGCAATTTTGAACAGGCACAGCAAGGATTTATGCAAATATAAATTCCTTGGATGTGTTGAAACCAGTAAAAAAAAAGAAATTTGACTTGGTCAGAAGGAGAGAGTTGCCCTAAGGCAGTAGACGAGGCTAGAGACGGTCTATACAAAAAACGAGTACAATAACTCGCCCAATTTGTTTGTAGACAAGCAGCTATTGCTGTGTCAGCCACCAGCAGCTATTGATGTGTCAGCCACCAGCAGCTATTGCTGTGTCAGCCTCCAGAAGCAGAGTGATGACTTCTCTTTTTGGTTAACTGAGTTCCAACTTACACTCCTGCTACAATGTCGTGGAATATCTTGGTCACGTATTCCTGATTGCAGCATGTGCTCTTTGTGAATGTGCCCATTTGCTCAAATCATGCTAGCACTGACTGTCAGTGCCGCTGGTAAGTGTGATTGTCTGATATCGTGTTACGTTAGTAGGTATCCCCAAACATGTCGGGTCCCTGTGAGCACCCACTTCACACACCTGTAGATTGCAACACTACTTTCCCAAATACTGGTTTCAGAATAGCAGGCTAGACAATACTTGTTGGATATCAATCATGGCTACCCACCAGCTGTTTGGTTATTTTTATTCATTCCCCCACACCACTCATAGAGGCCAATATTGAAGACCATTTTTAGATGCCTACCTGCATGACAACATCATGCCTGGGATGTTTGGGAATGTCTGATAGCCATAGCTTCAGCCAGAAGGCCAGGGCATGCTCATTCAGCGGCCTACAGGAACCTAGTTTAATTCCTCCCTCTAACACACAAAATGTTAACCACACAGCACTTCCCAACAAACATTTGGCCTGCTGTCTTTTGTATGAGGGCCACAGATGCCTCATTTGCTTCTAGTTGTAATATGTGCAATAACTCACGTTACAAGACTTTGCCAAGCATAGCTCATGTAATGTTAATCACTTCTACTGCCAAGCATAGCTCATGTAATGTTAACCACTTCTTATAGATATTATTAAAAGCTAATGTCACTACTACAATTGAAGGCCAACCACAAAATTGTCCCAACTAAAACTTATTTCCATGTTTAGCCTTGAGAGTTTAGAAGATGGAGTTCTGTACACGGCAGATTTGGCAAGGCAATAAACTTTCGGTGAACATAAAACAGAACTGCTATAAAGTAATTAAGTGCAACATGTAGAACAATTTAGCACAAGATTTGGTGTACAGAAAACAAGATTTTCTGCACAACTCATTTGCATGCAGCTAGTAGCTTCACTCACCCCGACCACTATACCAAGTGTGCAGCTAGTAGCTCTTGCCCCGACCTCTACCAAGTGTGCAGCTAGTAGCTTCACTTGCCCCGACCTCTACCAAGTGTGCAGCTAGTAGCTTCACTCGCCCCGACTGCTACCAAGTGTGCAGCTTGTAGCTTCACTTGCCCCGACCTCTACCAAGTGTGCAGCTAGTAGCTTCACTCGCCCCGACCACTACCAAGTGTGCAGCTAGTAGCTTCACTCACCCCGACCTCTACCAAGTGTGTAGCTAGTAGCTTCACTCACCCTGACCACTACCAAGTGTGCAGCTTGTACTTCACTTGCCCCGACCTCTACCAAGTCAGCTAGTAGCTTCACTCACCCCGACCTCTACCAAGCGTGCAGTTAGAAGCTTCACTTGCTGACCACTATAATGCTTGACAACACATTTCCCCATAATTTGGAAAAATTATACTTAATAGGTTTTACTTGCATATATAGTATGAATGGATTTTTTAACACTATATACTCTTTGGTCCAGATCTGCAGCCTTGACCTGGTAATTTATCTCCCATTACTATAGTAACACCAATACTGTAAGCATTAAATGAGAACGTGCACTGATAAAAATTGGGCGACTCACAAATTTTAGTCTGCCCATCTTTTATACATCAGGTGTGTTTATTCTGAAGACTAGTTATGGAATGGCAGAACAGAGAAGAGCTAAGAGCAAGGGGTAGGTATGCCGAGAGTGAGCGCAAAGGTTGCATGAAAAGATGCGGCAATCCGGCAAGTTGGAATAAAGTGCAGAACGGAAGAACTACTCGCTACAGATCCTGGCCCTTTAATGGTGAGCAAGAGAAGCATAACGGTTTCCGAAGCTCGACAAGAAGACAGTATTTCTACAGCCTCTGGAAATCAGTTGGAGCGACCAGGCTTTGACAGCGATAGTGAGAATGAATGCCAAGATGGCGCCGAGGTCGAGGAGGATGAGGTGGAAGAATAATCTGATGATGATAGTCTCAGTTGTTCTTTGATGGTTTTACGGTCTGTTTGCCCGCATGGATTAGGAAGACACTCTCTGTGCTTTTGATGAGCCACTTCCAAAAGTGCCAGGTATGAATGTGAGAGATAGTGCTATGGAAGCTGCTTGTATCTCTGGCTTCAATGAGAAGACTGCCAGGATGTACAGGAAGGACTTCTTCTCTAATCACGGAACACGGAAAATTTTCTAACCCAACAAAGGGCCAGTATGAGAGATTGTGCCTTTTCAATGATGAAGATATCTGTCTTGAAGCATCGATGGGGGGGGGGGGAGAAAATGCGAACAAGAAAGGTGCCCCAAACATGACGCTACGTCTTATTGCCAGTTTACTAATGATCAGCTCCTTCCCTCTGCAACTTTGCCGCCTAATTATCCCAGGAGTGTTTCTCTTCGAACAGCCACGTGATGGCTTCATCGTCTTGGCTTCTGCCCAATGAATCATAAGAAAGGTGCGATTTGCTATCATTTTGTTTTGTATTTATCATATATAATTCAGGAACATATTATGTGGGTGGACACGAGTGTAAAGATGTGGGGTCTTACAGAAAGGAGTACCTGAAGAAGCTCAAAAACCTCCATTCTGCCCATCTTCCTCCACCATCATGTAATGATGAGAGAGCCACTCCTCCTCCTGTTGATGCCGAGACAACAAAGAAGCTAATCATGATTTATCATGATGCCTTGAATGTAAGGAAAATGAATGTCCGTTCAGGAGGAGCACAGTGCATGAGGGATATGGTTTGGTCAGGACAGACACAGAAGATGGTGGACAGGATGGGTTGTCTAAAAGGACTGAAAATGATCCAGGAAGAGCGTGACATCAACACTGCCTGGATGAGTGGAGAAGAATGAGAGTGGTCCTCTCCAATCACAGTGATTGTGTGGAAGAGAAGACACCTGGAAACCTACTTGATTGGTCTTATTATTATGTGATGTTTATCCCCAAATTTCACTGTGAATTGAACCCCATCCAGCAGGTGTGGAAAGTGTACACACGAAAGTACCAATTTCTCTCTATATAGCTCATCCGCGACTAGAATCAATCCTGCCCTTGATTCAGTATCAACAAGAAAATACTTCGAAAGTGCAGAGAGTACAAGAGGGCCTACAGAGAAGGGAAAGAGACTGGTAAAGGAGTGACACATGCAGTGGAACTAGACAAGTCACACAGGAGGGTTTTTATAACACAATCACCTTTTTTTAACCTTTTTATTATTATTATTATTATTATTATTATTATTATTATTATTATTATTATTATTATTATTATTATTATTATTATTATTATTATTATTATTATTATTATTATTATTATTATTATTATTATTAATTATTATTATTATTATTATTATTATTATTATTATTATTATTATTATTATTGCTACAGCTTACATATGAAGTGTGAAAAGACAAAACAAAAGAAACAGTTTCAGCTGAAGTTGACGGACTACTGCCAAGGGCTGGCAGAGCTGGGCATAGAGTAATTATAATTATATTATGATACTATAATATCACATCTCTTTTCTTGGACTAATTTCCCTTTATGATTTCCCTTTACACTCTTAGAATTTGAGTTCTTGCTATTGCCTCATTAAGCTGTAACAAGCTACTCGATGCTTATAATTGGAATCATGACAAACCACTAAATGATGTTAACCACTTAGAGCCCGTGAGGAAAGTTTTGGGATCCCATTGTGGTTTAGGAATATTTTTCCTGGGTTATTTCAAGTCTGTCTACCTGCTGCAAGATATAAAGACGTACTTATGAAGATCTGTGACAACAAATGCACACCTACTTATTGATGTCAAGCACTCCAAGTGTGCAGCTAGTAGCTTCACTCACCCCGACCACTACCAAGTATGCAACTAGTAGCTTCACTCACCCCGACCACTACCAAGTGTGCAGCTAGTAGCTTCACTCATCCCGACCACTACCAAGTGTGCAGCTAGTAGCTTCACTCATCCCGACCACTACCAAGTGTGTAGCTAGTAGCTTCACTCACCCCGACCACTACCAAGTGTGCAGCTAGTAGCTTCACTCACCCTGACCTCTACCAAGTGTGCAGCTAGTAGCTTCACTTGCCCGAAACACTATCAAGTATATTTGCACCTGCTGATCCTAACATAACAGCTTTTGCATGGCTCCTGCACAGACCAGGAACCACAGACCAGGAACCACAGAGGTAAAGAGATCTCCTTCAGGAATCGTACAGAAAACAAACCAGCCAAGGAGCTTGTCAGCATCCTACGAACCTTGCACTTACAAACTCTCACAAATGGCTACAAATTATACATGCACATTTTAAAGCAATCACAAAATCACACGAGTTCAAAAGTGGACAAAATCAAGAGAGACATACTGAACATGCAAGTCCTGCAGGTCCAGCAGAAATGAGTGTATTGTAGTTACAGGTGGCCAGGCCAAGATGCCATGGGCCTTTACACAAGGGGGGTGCTGTTCACTTGTTACTGCTGATTGAATGGAACAAGATGGCGGACATTCGATGAGGGTCTAACTTCGAGGTACACCGCTTCGTAAACAACCCTTGACTGCGAAGCGGAGGAGACTTGGTACGCATCTATAGAAACAAAATGAAATACTGAGCATGAATACATACATACGTGATGAGATGGCAGTGACCTTGTCGGTGTCCTTGTCAGTATCAGTAGTAGCCAGGTAAGGTGCAAGGGCAGTCTCCATCTGCAGGAACTTGACCTTCAGGTCATCGTGGTAGAGCAATTGGTCACAGCAGATGAGACGACCATTGAGTTCCAGAGCTTCTTGGCACACCTGCAAGAACATCCTACACACAGAGGGCACAGAGAACGAGGAATTGTAAAAACTAGCACACTGTTTGTTACAGACTGTTCAAGCTGGAAGAGCTGCCTGGTGCGTGCAATAGTAGCTAGTACAGACTCACTGATACATTTGCTTCAACTCGTCCACATGCTCGGGAGGCAGCTGAGAGGCATCCTTAAAGAAAATAATGTACTCCTGGGCTCCCTGGTTAACTTGTGTGCTGATACTGCCCCCCAACAAAAGCTGGAGACGTTTCAGATCAGGGGGGTCCATTTTCACCACCAAAGCCAAGTCCTTTGTCTTACTGTCCATAGCTTCAATTGCCACCTGCAGAACAAAAACAACAACAAAAACAGCAACAGCAACAACAACAACAGCAACAACAACAGCAACAACAACAACAACAAGTGTCAGGTTGGATAATGTTTGAAGAAACTCTGGCACTGTGAGTGGAAAATTAAAATGGCTTACTTGAATAGGTGATATTTCACCCTGCTCCTGATGGACGACTAGGATCCGTTTCTTGACGTAAGGAAACCAGCGAGAGGCTGAAGTAGGCAAGGAGAGGGGAACACCATTTGTGATATCTTCATGGCATCAAAAATACATTTAAAGCATTGGTTCCCAATCAGGGGTAACTACTAATACTTATTAACCACTAATACTTACTAACCACTAATACTTACTAACTAACAACTAATACTTACTAACTAATTACTAATACTTACTAACTAAATACTAATACTTACTAACTAACTACTAATGCTTACTAACTACTAATACTTACTAACTACTAATACTTATTAACTAACTGCTAATACTTACTAAGTAACTACTAATACTTACTAACTACTAATACATACTAACTAACTACTAATACTTACTAACACACTTACACAAATAAAAATACATAAAGGTTTTATTACACAAGTATGGGGAATGGAACATGGAGGATAGGAAAATATGGGTAGTGGTTCCAAAAAGGTTGGAACCACTGATTTAATTAAAGGGAAATTAAGGAAAGAGAAAGAAGAACAGTGTCTAACAAATATCACATCATCTCTGCATAATTATTCTGAGGTGCTTATGCAATACCATCTTACTGGTGAGAATAGTCTTCCTCATGCATTGCTTAGTCACATCGCCGTGGGTCTTGCCGTCCTGGGTGAAAGGTGTCTCAAACATAAACCGCGAGATGTTGTTTTCCCGCTCAAACTTGCTCTTCCTCTCCTCCAGCTCCTTGGGAGTGAAGTACGGCACAACGTGAGTGATCTGGATGTAGGCGTGGTCCAAGTTTAAGGTGGTCGTGTTCACCTGGAGAAGGAGTACGTGTATCAATATTACGTTAGTGCTTCTGTGTGCATCCTCTGCGCTGGCTAGAGTGTGCATCCTCTGCACTGGCTAGAGTGTGCGTCCTCTGCACTGGCTAGAGTGTGCGTCCTCTGCGCTGGCTAGAGTGTGCGTCCTCTGCACTGGCTAGAGTGTGCGTCCTCTGCACTGGCTAGAGTGTGCGTCCTCTGCACTGGCTAGAGTGTGCGTCCTCTGCACTGGCTAGAGTGTGCATCCTCTGCACTGGCTAGAGTGTGCGTCCTCTGCACTGGCTAGAGTGTGCATCCTCTGCACTGGCTAGAGTGTGCGTCCTCTGCACTGGCTAGAGTGTGCGTCCTCTGCACTGGCTAGAGTGTGCGTCCTCTGCACTGGCTAGAGTGTGCGTCCTCTGCACTGGCTAGAGTGTGCATCCTCTGCACTGGCTAGAGTGTGCGTCCTCTGCACTGGCTAGAGTGTGCGTCCTCTGCACTGGCTAGAGTGTGCATCCTCTGCACTGGCTAGAGTGTGCGTCCTCTGCACTGGCTAGAGTGTGCATCCTCTGCACTGGCTAGAGTGTGCGTCCTCTGCACTGGCTAGAGTGTGCGTCCTCTGCACTGGCTAGAGTGTGCGTCCTCTGCACTGGCTAGAGTGTGCGTCCTCTGCACTGGCTAGAGTGTGCGTCCTCTGCACTGGCTAGAGTGTGCGTCCTCTGCACTGGCTAGAGTGTGCGTCCTCTGCACTGGCTAGAGTGTGCGTCCTCTGCACTGGCTAGAGTGTGCATCCTCTGCACTGGCTAGAGTGTGCGTCCTCTGCACTGGCTAGAGTGTGCGTCCTCTGCACTGGCTAGAGTGTGCGTCCTCTGCACTGGCTAGAGTGTGCGTCCTCTGCACTGGCTAGAGTGTGCGTCCTCTGCACTGGCTAGAGTGTGCGTCCTCTGCACTGGCTAGAGTGTGCGTCCTCTGCACTGGCTAGAGTGTGCGTCCTCTGCACTGGCTAGAGTGTGCGTCCTCTGCACTGGCTAGAGTGTGCGTCCTCTGCACTGGCTAGAGTGTGCGTCCTCTGCACTGGCTAGAGTGTGCGTCCTCTGCACTGGCCAGAGTGTGCATCCTCTGCACTGGCTAGAGTGTGCATCCTCTGCACTGGCTAGAGTGTGCATCCTCTGCACTGGCTAGAGTGTGCGTCCTCTGCACTGGCTAGAGTGTGCGTCCTCTGCACTGGCTAGAGTGTGCATCCTCTGCACTGGCTAGAGTGTGCGTCCTCTGCACTGGCCAGAGTGTGCATCCTCTGCACTGGCTAGAGTGTGCGTCCTCTGCACTGGCTAGAGTGTGCATCCTCTGCACTGGCTAGAGTGTGCGTCCTCTGCACTGGCTAGAGTGTGCGTCCTCTGCACTGGCTAGAGTGTGCATCCTCTGCACTGGCCAGAGTGTGCGTCCTCTGCACTGGCTAGAGTGTGCGTCCTCTGCACTGGCTAGAGTGTGCGTCCTCTGCACTGGCTAGAGTGTGCGTCCTCTGCACTGGCCAGAGTGTGCATCCTCTGCGCTGGTTAGGAGCTGTACAAAATGTCCAGCAAAGTGAAATGACACGAGACAATATTTAAAAGGAGAGAAGAATGAAGGAAGCATACCTCCACTTCTCTGACAACTGTGATAATTAGCCTTAACACCATTATTAACATCTTTTCTCTCCCTTTCTACTTTGACGTGCACGTCAAGAGCTTGTATATCAGGTGCCCATTCTCCATGTGCACGTGAAGAACTTGTATATCAGGCGCCCATTCTCCATGTGCACGTCAAGAATTGTATATCAGGCGCCCATTCTCCATGTGCACGTGAAGAACTTGTATATCAGGTGCCCATTCTCCATGTGCACGTCAAGAGCTTGTATATCAGGTGCCCATTCTCCATGTGCACGTGAAGAGCTTGTATATCAGGTGCCCATTCTCCATGTGCACGTCAAGAGCTTGTATATCAGGCGCCCATTCTCCATGTGCACGTAAAGAACTTGTATATCAGGTGCCCATTCTCCATGTGCACGTCAAGAGCTTGTATATCAGGTGCCCATTCTCCATGTGCACGTGAAGAGCTTGTATATCAGGTGCCCATTCTCCATGTGCACGTGAAGAGCTTGTATATCAGGCGCCCTTTCTCCATGTGCACGTGAAGAGCTTGTATATCAGGTGCCCATTCTCCATGTGCACGTCAAGAGCTTGTATATCAGGTGCCCATTCTCCATGTGCACGTGAAGAGCTTGTATATCAGGCGCCCATTCTCCATGTGCACGTGAAGAGCTTGTATATCAGGCGCCCATTCTCCATGTGCACGTGAAGAACTTGTATATCAGGCGCCCATTCTCCATGTGCATGTGAAGAGCTTGTATATCAGGTTCCCATTCTCCATGTGCACGTGAAGAGCTTGTATATCAGGCACCCATTCTCCATGTGCACGTGAAGAGCTTGTATATCAGGTTCCCATTCTCCATGTGCACGTGAAGAGCTTGTATATCAGGCGCCCATTCTCCATGTACACATGAAGAGCTTGTATATCAGGCGCCCATTCTCCATGTGCACGTGCCCAAACGAATCGATTGGTTTATAGAACTACTTCCAGTGGGAGGCTGACGATTGCAACTGCCTTCGTGAACGATCTCTTCCTGGTTTTTGCTACTGTTTCCAGAAGTTCTTCTTCGGTGTAAAACAGCACAAGCACCAGTGCTTACCAGGAACCATTCTGAATGCCTTCACTCTTGAGCAAGAAGGCGCTCCTGGATGGATTTCATTGCTGTAAGTTTTGCTGTAGGCATGTAGAGGCACAGCGCTACATAGGTTTTGTTTGCTCACTTCAGTCAATTCATATACCAACTGCAGCTCACTATATCAGAGCATTTATTAAACTGCTTGGGAAGTTTATTTTTATTATTAGCTAAAAATATAACTACAACAAACAACAAATAATGTCAGGGAACAATCAGTTCAAACAAGTCCAGTGTGCCAATATTTGGTATAAGCCCCCCCCCCCCCACAATTATCCTCCATAATTACCTCATTTACCCCTTAATAAACCCCTTAATGATTTAACATGTGATATACTGACTTACTTTTCCCGACTCGTGTATGATGTGCACAATGTCCTTGCAGCCAAACTTCCTGCAGTAGAGTTTCTGGAGATAGAGGGTGAGCTCAGCCAGGGTGGTCACCTTAGGCTCCTTGTAAATAAACTGCTTTTCATCGTCTTCTCCAAATGGCTGAAAGACACAAAGAATAATTAATACTTACCACAAAGTCACTCTGCAATCCTCCACAATGTAAGAATTGCACTTTTGCAAACGGAAGAGGGAGCTATCGTTTACAACCATTACGCTATTTTCTCTCTTAACACAAAGTACATGTACGGCGGAAACTTACACAGGGAGCGAGAGTAACTTACACAGGGAGAGAGAGAGGGAACTTACACAGGGAGAGAGAGAGGGAACTTACACAGGGAGAGAGAGAGGGAACTCACACAGGGAGAGAGAGAGGGAACTCACACAGGGAGAGAGAGAGGGAACTCACACAGGGAGAGAGAGAGGGAACTCACACAGGGAGAGAGAGAGGGAACTCACACAGGGAGAGAGAGAGGGAACTTACACAGGGAGAGAGAGAGGGAACTTACACAGGGAGAGAGAGAGGGAACTTACACAGGGAGAGAGAGGGAACTTACACAGGGAGAGAGAGAGGGAACTTACACAGGGAGAGAGAGGGAACTTACACAGGGAGAGAGAGGGAACTTACACAGGGAGAGAGAGGGAACTTACACAGGGAGAGAGCGAGGGAACTCACACAGGGGGAGAGAGAGGGAACTCACACAGGGGGAGAGAGAGGGAACTTACACAGGGAGAGAGAGAGGGAACTCACACAGGGAGAGAGAGAGGGAACTCACACAGGGAGAGAGAGAGAGGGAACTTACACAGGGAGAGAGAGAGAGGGAACTCACACAGGGAGAGAGAGAGGGAACTCACACAGGGAGAGAGAGAGGGAACTCACACAGGGAGAGAGAGAGGGAACTCACACAGGGAGAGAGAGAGGGAACTCACACAGGGAGAGAGAGAGGGAACTTACACAGGGAGAGAGAGAGGGAACTTACACACGGAGAGAGAGGGAACTCACACAGGGAGAGAGAGAGGGAACTCACACAGGGAGAGAGAGAGGGAACTTACACAGGGAGAGAGAGAGGGAACTCACACAGGGAGAGAGAGAGGGAACTTACACAGGGAGAGAGAGGGAACTTACACAGGGAGAGAGAGGGAACTTACACAGGGAGAGAGAGAGAGAACTTACACAGGGAGAGAGAGAGGGAACTTACACAGGGAGAGAGAGAGGGAACTCACACAGGGAGAGAGAGAGGGAACTCACACAGGGAGGGAGAGGGAACTTACACAGGGAGAGAGAGGGAACTCACACAGGGAGAGAGAGAGGGAACTCACACAGGGAGAGAGAGAGAGGGAACTTACACAGGGAGAGAGAGAGGGAACTCACACAGGGAGAGGGAGAGGGAACTTACACAGGGAGAGAGAGAGGGAACTTACACAGGGAGAGAGAGAGGGAACTTACACAGGGAGAGGGAGAGGGAACTTACACAGGGAGAGAGAGAGGGAACTCACACAGGGAGAGAGAGGGAACTTACACAGGGAGAGAGAGAGGGAACTCACACAGGGAGAGAGAGAGGGAACTCACACAGGGAGAGAGAGAGAGGGAACTTACACAGGGAGAGAGAGAGAGGGAACTTACACAGGGAGAGAGAGAGGGAACTTACACAGGGAGAGAGAGAGGGAACTCACACAGGGAGAGAGAGAGAGAGGGAACTCACACAGGGAGAGAGAGAGGGAACTCACACAGGGAGAGAGAGAGGGAACTCACACAGGGAGAGAGAGAGGGAACTCACACAGGGAGAGAGAGAGGGAACTCACACAGGGAGAGAGAGGGAACTCACACAGGGAGAGAGAGAGAGAACTTACACAGGGAGAGAGAGAGGGAACTCACACAGGGAGAGAGAGGGAACTCACACAGGGAGAGAGAGAGGGAACTTACACAGGGAGAGAGAGAGAACTCACACAGGGAGAGAGAGAGGGAACTTACACAGGGAGAGAGAGAGGGAACTCACACAGGGAGAGAGAGAGGGAACTCACACAGGGAGAGAGAGAGGGAACTCACACAGGGAGAGAGAGGGAACTCACACAGGGAGAGAGAGGGAACTCACACAGGGAGAGAGAGAGGGAACTTACACAGGGAGAGAGAGGGAACTTACACAGGGAGAGAGAGGGAACTTACACAGGGAGAGAGAGGAAACTTAAACAGGGAGAGAGAGGGAACTTACACAGGGAGAGAGAGAGGGAACTTACACAGGGAGAGAGAGAGGAAACTTACACAGGGAGAGAGAGGGAACTTACACAGGGAGAGAGAGAGGGAACTTACACAGGGAGAGAGAGGAAACTTACACAGGGAGAGAGAGAGGGAACTCACACAGGGAGAGAGAGAGGGAACTCACACAGGGAGAGAGAGAGGGAACTCACACAGGGAGAGAGAGAGGGAACTTACACAGGGAGAGGGAGAGGGAACATTCTATTACAAGAAAAGGGAAAGCAAACCTTTCAAGTGCCCATTGTGTTGTGTCGCTTCGAGCAGTTCACAATATCAGCCTTTTCACATTGCATTGGACTATTGAAATTGAACTTTAACCCCAATAATGAAACTCCACCCATTACTTAATGAACTTTAAATGACTTGTCAGATACAGCCATATACTAGAAAAGTTTCTCACTGCCTCTATCAACCTTTTCTCACTGCCTCTATCAATCTTTCCTTACTGCCTCTATCAACCTTTCCTCACTGCCTCTATCAACCTTTCCACATTCATCTCTTCCTTAGAGAATTTTTTTTTGTGGAAACACAAATAAAGCACACCAACATGTCGACCGACACATTGCAACAAGCGACTTCATGTTCACAATACCACAAATTAAAGTGCCACATGACCTGCTTTGCTAGTGTGAGCGGCATATTGTGAACAGACCTTTTAGCGTAAAACAGTGTTAGATAGCTGTAGGTTCTGACTGTGCATTTGCTGTGGTACTCACCTTACCGAAGAAGGCCACCCTGAAGTAAGTGCCCAGGTACCTCTTCCCTGTGGTCATGATGTCCACCACCTTCCTGAAGGCATCATGAAGCTTGCCGTACATCTCCATCAAGTGCTTGAAGTCTCTGTTCTTCTCGTAGAAGGGCTGCAAGAGCTTCAGGACCTCCGCCATCATCTCGTAGCGTTCGGCCTTCTCCAGGTATTCAATGCTGGTCTCCAGCAATGTCATTAGGTTACGCTGGAGAAAATGAAGGTTGTATATGGGAGTGCAAACACATTGTGCACAATTGGATAAAGTATAACTATGGATGTATATAAATGTATATACACACACATATATATGTACATGTATATATTATATAATATATATGTACTTATACTACATCACATGATCTGTGGCTAATTTGATTGGTTAATAACTATAGGTTACATAGGCGCATAACCTACATAACCTACACTTTTAACCGCATGTAGTTTTGCCAGTATACATATATACTGGCACATACAAAACTAACACGGGATCACATAAACCAAGCACTTTGGGGAGCTTTGAGGGGAAAAATAGCAATGCCCCCCCCTACAATTATTGTTTTACATTGTAACCATAGAAATTTAAACCAACAACCATTACCTCACTAAACATCTGCTCATCTCCAGTCTCCTGGTCCTCTTTGATGGCACTCTCATCCAGAGCCACGTTAGGAGAGATGTGGCTGAAGCAGGTGCACCCAGCAGGGAACACATCTACAAGGACATGAACAGCAGAAAGATATGACAGGGGTGCACACATGATGACAGGGGTGAACACATGATGACAGGGGTGCACACATGATGATAGGGGTGAACACATGATGACAGGGGTGAACACATGATGACAGGGGTGAACACATGATGACAGGGGTGAACACATGATGACAGGGGTTTACACATGATGACAGGGGTTTACACATGATGACAGGGTGAACACATGATGACAGGGTGAACACATGATGACAGGGTGAACACATGACAGGGTGAACACATGATGGCAGGGGTGAACATATGATGACAGGGGTGAACACATGAAAGGGTGAACATATGACAGGGTGCACATGATTGAGTAATCAAAATCAAAGTGGAAATACATGAGTCTCCTCTTATTCAGCTACCCAAAGTGGATGTCATCATCTCCTTCACTAATTGACCATTAATTTGTGTTTTTCATTAATTTTTTATATCCATAACCCCCCCCCATTCAAACATCTTTACATCTTAGAATGCAAATATAGTAAGCAGCAGTTTGGTGTAAGGATGCAGGCAAACATAAGCTGCGTATGTAGTGTCGTGCCATGTTATGTCTACAACAAAACTGGCACCAATTAAAACCATCCAGGAGCACTCATTTACAAAGAGCAAAGATTGAGAAAGCTTCGCAGTAGGATCGGCACCTGTGCAGCCTTCCTTACAGAAGAGCTTCCAGAAACAGCAGTCAAGATAACAGCAGTCACGATGATCAGCCATTTTTGCTTGCTCATCCTGTCAAACTGGAAGTAGCCTATTTTATAACGATGCAGCAGTCTAATGGACATGTGGAGGTTTTCTCTCCAGCACACATGCTGCATTTTATACTGTTATTGTGGATGGTAATGAGTTAGTGCCTGCTGCATATGGTGTGAATTGTATACAGTCGTGTAGTATTAACACTTGTCTGCTTATGAACAGGAAAGAAAAGAAAAGCAAGGACACTCCTCCTGGCAGACTCGCCATGACAACGTGTGATTAGTGAGGACATCTTGTTTGTTGTACAAACACCAGTCAGAGCTGTAACATGACTAGATTACTGAGGCTTTCTGCATGCTATATTTGCACCATGTCAGAGCTGTAACATCTGCACTAGATTACTGAGGCTTTCTGCATGCACCATGTCAGAGCTGTAACATGTGCACTAGATTACTGAGGCTTTCTGCATGCACATGTCAGAGCTGTAACATGTGCACTAGATTACTATGGCTTTCTGCATGCTATATTTGCACATGTCATAGCTGTAACATGTGCACTAGATTACTGAGGCTTTCTGCATGCTATATTTGCACATGTCATAGCTGTAACATGTGCATTAGATTACTATGGCTTTCTGCATGCTATATTTGCACATGTCATAGCTGTAACATGTGCACTAGATTACTGAGGCTTTCTGCATGCTATATTTGCACATGTCATAGCTGTAACATGTGCATTAGATTACTGAGGCTTTCTGCATGCTATATTTGCACATGTCACAGCTGTAACATGTGCATTAGATTACTGAGGCTTTCTGCATGCTATATTTGCACATGTCATAGCTGTAACATGTGCATTAGATTACTGAGGCTTTCTGCATGCTATATTTGCACATGTCATAGCTGTAACATGTGCACTAGATTACTGAGGCTTTCTGCATGCTATATTTGCACATGTCACAGCTGTAACATGTGCACTAGATTACTGAGGCTTTCTGCATGCTACATGTATATTTGCACATGTCACAGCTGTAACATGTGCACTAGATTACTGAGGCTTTCTGCATGCTACATGTATATTTGCACATGTCACAGCTGTAACATGTGCACTAGATTACTGAGGCTTTCTGCATGCTATATTTGCACATGTCACAGCTGTAACATGTGCACTAGATTACTGAGGCTTTCTGCATGCTATATTTGCACCGTAATAGCTGTAACATATGCACTAGATCACTGAGGCTTTTCTAATAATAGCATGCTATATTTAGCTATGGTCTGATCTGCATTAAATAGACACTGTGCTGTGTTGTGGATCTGGAAAAAATATTTGAGTAGTAAAAATTCATATCATTCAAATCACATTTATAGTTTAAAGTATCTGGGTTTTCCTGGTTAGACTTCAATCCACAAATACACTCTATACACGATGAAGCGTAGCAGAGCACACACGGGCTCACAACATGTCATTATTTACTAGTTGATCCACACAATGCATAGGCTTTTCTGTCCACAACACAACATTACTAATTATGTAGGGATTTATGTGTATTCTGTCCTTTTTCAACAAAACACAGACCAGGCCTCACTCTTCACCAGCCACACATATAAATAGCATTATACTTGCTACAACAAAACACAGACCAGGCCTTACTCTTCACCAGCCACACATATAAATAGCATTATACCTGCTACAACAAAACACAGACCAGGCCTCACTCTTCACCACCCTCACATATAAATAGCATTATACTTGCTACAACAAAACACAGACCAGGCCTCACTCTTCACCAACCACACATATAAATAGCATTATACCTGCTACAACAAAACACAGACCAGGCCTCACTCTTCACCAACCACACATATAAATAGCATTATACTTGCTACAACAAAACACAGACCAGGCCTCACTCTTCACCAGCCACACATATAAATAGCATTATACCTGCTACAACAAAACACAGACCAGGCCTCACTCTTCACCACCCTCACATATAAATAGCATTATACTTGCTACAACAAAACACAGACCAGGCCTCACTCTTCACCAGCCACACATATAAATAGCATTATACTTGCTACAACAAAACACAGACCAGGCCTCACTCTTCACCAGCCACACATATAAATAGCATTATACCTGCTACAACAAAACACAGACCAGGCCTCACTCTTCACCACCCACACATATAAATAGCATTATACTTGCTACAACAAAACACAGACCAGGCCTCACTCTTCACCACCCACACATATAAATAGCATTATACCTGCTACAACAAAACACAGACCAGGCCTCACTCTTCACCAGCCACACATATAAATAGCATTATACCTGCTACAACAAAACACAGACCAGGCCTCACTCTTCACCAGCCACACATATAAATAGCATTATACCTGCTACAACAAAACACAGACCAGGCCTCACTCTTCACCACCAAGTACCACACACATAAATAGCATTATACTTGATCTACTACACAACTATTCCTGTCCCCCTCCCTCCCTCCCTCCCTGTCCCCGTCCTTGAATTATTTGTTAGTTGTTTTAAAAGTTGTTAGTCCTACACTTGTGACTATATTAACACAGTGTTGTACTCTGAACTCTGAATGTCACCTGTCTAGTACTTAGTACTTCTTTTCACATGTGTTAATGTAAGGTACATGTAGCTATGACAACATTGTTTGCCTTGTTTACACCTCTCTGGCAGAAAAAACTGAACTATAACTGCAATGATGTTGATCATTATTATTAAGACATTAACATTATTATTAACTACTATCATATTATTATTATTGTTATTATTATTATCAGCATTATTATTATTATTGTTGTTATTGTTGTTGTTATTATTGTAATAATATAATAATAATAATATTATTATTATTATTGTTGCTGTTGTTATTATTGTAATTTAATAAAATAATAATAATATTATTGTTGTTGTTGTTATTGCTATTATTGTAATTTCATTAATTTATTATTATTGTTATTATTATTGTTGTTGTTATTGTTGTTGTTAATGTCATTATTATTATTATATTGGTATGTTATTATATTGGTATGTTATTATATTGGTATGCTGTGCTACTTATGTGGAACTGTCAATGGCCACTATATTATGGAACCAGAACACGTTGACTGCTCCTGCAGCAGTGGTAGCATGCACACATCTCAAGGTAAAGAGAGACTCTCCTGCTAGCACACAGCCATTGCTTACTCTTAATCTTGAGGTACTCTGCCACCAGGCCCGCTATGTGGATGCAGCACTGGGCAGCCTCGGAGTAGTTGCCGTACTTGAGATGGAGGGCAGTCATGCTGTCCAGCCATGTCTGCCGCAGCTCTGGGGAGTTCCCATAGGACTTGGCCAGGGTGTAGTGGAGGTCCACCAGCTTCGCGTGGTCATTTTGGTGGATCTGGAGGCAAGGGAAACAATATAGAAACTTGCATTGAACATGTCTGTCAGGGTGGCCATGGCTATTGGGGTGGCCATGGCTATTGGGGTGGCCATGGTTGTTGGGGTGGCCATGGTTGTTAGGGTGGCCATGGTTGTTGGGGTGGCCATGGTTGTTGGGGTGGCCATGGTTGTTAGGGTGGCCATGGTTGTTGGGGTGGCCATGGCTGTTAGGGTGGCCATGGCTGTTAGGGTGGCCATGGTTATTGGGGTGGCCATGGCTGTTAGGGTGGCCATGGCTGTTGGGGTGGCCATGGTTGTTAGGGTGGCCATGGTTGTTAGGGTGGCCATGGTTGTTAGGGTGGCCATGGCTGTTGGGGTGGCTAAGGCTGTTAGGGTGGCCATGACTGTTGGGGTGGCCATGGTTGTTAGGGTGGCCATGACTGTTGGGGTGGCCATGGCTGTTAAGGTGGCATGGCTGGTAGGGTTGCCATGGCTGTTAGGGTTGCCATGGCTATTGTCAGGGTGGCCATGGCTGTTGGGTGACTAAGGCTGTTAGGGTGGTACTGGCTATTAGGGTTGCCATGGCTGTTGTCAGGGTGGCCATGGACATGTGGTAGTCACTTGTAGAAAATGAACATTTCTCCAGACTTCGACAAAAAATGAGAGTGAAGTTAGAAAATGCTTTTTTAAAGCATAAAATAAAAACCACACCCTCCAGGCTACCTTCTACAACATTGTCATACTTTGTCACCCCATCCAGAAACACAGACCCATTTTGCCTCTGCAGGGGAATACATCCATGGAGGCCAAGAAAGATTCCCATCAGCTCCCCCCTCCCCTGATGTACACTGGAGCAATCTCAGTAATCTACACACTCTTCCCCTGATGTAGACTGGAGCAATCTCAGTAATCTACATGCTCTTCCCCTGATGTAGACTGGAGCAGTCCCAGTAATCTAAACACTCTTCCCCTGATGTAGCAGTCTCAGTAATCTACTCACTATTGTGTGTATATCAGATATTGATGTGGGTGCGGTCCTCAGCTGATACATGCAGACTTACTACTAAGCCGTGCTATCCTCAACTCACCGACCCCTCCTAGCTGAAGTCATAGCAAGACTTTACCTACAATAGGAAGCTATAGCTTGATCACTAGAAAGATGACCTGTCTGTCTACTCCCTTATTTCCCTGTCTCTATATTTCCCTGTCTCTAGATCATTAGAAAGAGATTTCCCTGTCTCTAGATCATTAGAAAGAGGGTGTGTCTGTCTACTCCCTTATTTCCCTGTCTCTAGATCATTAGAAAGAGGGTGTGTCTGTCTACTCCCTTATTTCCCTGTCCCTAGATCATTAGAAAGAGGGTGTGTCTGTCTACTCCCTTATTTCCCTGTCTCTAGAACATTAGAAAGAGGGTGTGTCTGTCTACTCCCTTATTTCCCTGTCCCTAGATCATTAGAAAGAGGGTGTGTCTGTCTACTCCCTTATTTCCCTGTCTCTAGAACATTAGAAAGAGGGTGTGTCTGTCTACTCCCTTATTTCCCTGGCTCTAGATCATTAGAAAGAGGGCGTGTCTGTCTACTCCCTTATTTCCCTGTCTCTAGATCATTAGAAAGAGGGTGTGTCTGTCTACTCCCTTATTTCCCTGTCTCTAGATCATTAGAAAGAGGGCGTGTCTGTCTACTCCCTTATTTCCCTGTCCCTAGATCATTAGAAAGAGGGTGTGTCTGTCTACTCCCTTATTTCCCTGTCTCTAGAACATTAGAAAGAGGGTGTGTCTGTCTACTCCCTTATTTCCCTGTCCCTAGATCATTAGAAAGAGGGTGTGTCTGTCTACTCCCTTATTTCCCTGTCTCTAGATCATTAGAAAGAGGGTGTGTCTGTCTACTCCCTTATTTCCCTGTCCCTAGATCATTAGAAAGAGGGTGTGTCTGTCTACTCCCTTATTTCCCTGTCTCTAGATCATTAGAAAGAGGGTGTGTCTGTCTACTCCCTTATTTCCCTGTCTCTAGATCATTAGAAAGAGGGTGTGTCTGTCTACTCCCTTATTTCCCTGTCCCTAGATCATTAGAAAGAGGGCGTGTCTGTCTACTCCCTTATTTCCCTGTCCCTAGATCATTAGAAAGAGGGTGTGTCTGTCTACTCCCTTATTTCCCTGTCCCTAGATCATTAGAAAGAGGGTGTGTCTGTCTACTCCCTTATTTCCCTGTCCCTAGATCATTAGAAAGAGGGTGTGTCTGTCTACTCCCTTATTTCCCTGGCTCTAGATCATTAGAAAGAGGGTGTGTCTGTCTACTCCCTTATTTCCCTGTCCCTAGATCATTAGAAAGAGGGTGTGTCTGTCTACTCCCTTATTTCCCTGGCTCTAGATCATTAGAAAGAGGGTGTGTCTGTCTACTCCCTTATTTCCCTGTCTCTAGATCATTAGAAAGAGGGTGTGTCTGTCTACTCCCTTATTTCCCTGTCTCTAGATCATTAGAAAGAGGGTGTGTCTGTCTACTCCCTTATTTCCCTGTCCCTAGATCATTAGAAAGAGGGTGTGTCTGTCTACTCCCTTATTTCCCTGTCTCTAGATCATTAGAAAGAGGGCGTGTCTGTCTACTCCCTTATTTCCCTGTCTCTAGATCATTAGAAAGAGGGTGTGTCTGTCTACTCCCTTATTTCCCTGTCCCTAGATCATTAGAAAGAGGGTGTGTCTGTCTACTCCCTTATTTCCCTGTCTCTAGATCATTAGAAAGAGGGCGTGTCTGTCTACTCCCTTATTTCCCTGTCTCTAGATCATTAGAAAGAGGGTGTGTCTGTCTACTCCCTTATTTCCCTGTCCCTAGATCATTAGAAAGAGGGTGTGTCTGTCTACTCCCTTATTTCCCTGTCTCTAGATCATTAGAAAGAGGGCGTGTCTGTCTACTCCCTTATTTCCCTGTCTCTAGATCATTAGAAAGAGGGTGTGTCTGTCTACTCCCTTATTTCCCTGTCCCTAGATCATTAGAAAGAGGGTGTGTCTGTCTACTCCCTTATTTCCCTGTCCCTAGATCATTAGAAAGAGGGTGTGTCTGTCTACTCCCTTATTTCCCTGTCACTAGATCATTAGAAAGAGGGTGTGTCTGTCTACTCCCTTATTTCCCTGTCTCTAGATCATTAGAAAGAGGGTGTGTCTGTCTACTCCCTTATTTCCCTGTCTCTAGATCATTAGAAAGAGGGCGTGTCTGTCTACTCCCTTATTTCCCTGTCCCTAGATCATTAGAAAGAGGGTGTGTCTGTCTACTCCCTTATTTCCCTGTCCCTAGATCATTAGAAAGAGGGCGTGTCTGTCTACTCCCTTATTTCCCTGTCTCTAGATCATTAGAAAGAGGGTGTGTCTGTCTACTCCCTTATTTCCCTGTCCCTAGATCATTAGAAAGAGGGTGTGTCTGTCTACTCCCTTATTTCCCTGTCTCTAGATCATTAGAAAGAGGGTGTGTCTGTCTACTCCCTTATTTCCCTGTCTCTAGATCATTAGAAAGAGGGTGTGTCTGTCTACTCCCTTATTTCCCTGTCCCTAGATCATTAGAAAGAGGGTGTGTCTGTCTACTCCCTTATTTCCCTGTCCCTAGATCATTAGAAAGAGGGTGTGTCTGTCTACTCCCTTATTTCCCTGTCTCTAGATCATTAGAAAGAGGGTGTGTCTGTCTACTCCCTTATTTCCCTGTCCCTAGATCATTAGAAAGAGGGTGTGTCTGTCTACTCCCTTATTTCCCTGTCTCTAGATCATTAGAAAGAGGGTGTGTCTGTCTACTCCCTTATTTCCCTGTCCCTAGATCATTAGAAAGAGGGTGTGTCTGTCTACTCCCTTATTTCCCTGTCTCTAGATCATTAGAAAGAGGGTGTGTCTGTCTACTCCCTTATTTCCCTGTCCCTAGATCATTAGAAAGAGGGTGTGTCTGTCTACTCCCTTATTTCCCTGTCTCTAGATCATTAGAAAGAGGGTGTGTCTGTCTACTCCCTTATTTCCCTGGCTCTAGATCATTAGAAAGAGGGTGTGTCTGTCTACTCCCTTATTTCCCTGTCCCTAGATCATTAGAAAGAGGGTGTGTCTGTCTACTCCCTTATTTCCCTGTCCCTAGATCATTAGAAAGAGGGTGTGTCTGTCTACTCCCTTATTTCCCTGTCTCTAGATCATTAGAAAGAGGGTGTGTCTGTCTACTCCCTTATTTCCCTGTCTCTAGATCATTAGAAAGAGGGTGTGTCTCTACTCCCTTCTTTCCCTGTCTCTAGATCATTAGAAAGAGGGTGTGTCTGTCTACTCCCTTATTTCCCTGTCTCTAGATCATTAGAAAGAGGGTGTGTCTGTCTACTCCCTTATTTCCCTGTCCCTAGATCATTAGAAAGAGGGTGTGTCTGTCTACTCCCTTATTTCCCTGTCCCTAGATCATTAGAAAGAGGGTGTGTCTGTCTACTCCCTTATTTCCCTGTCTCTAGATCATTAGAAAGAGGGTGTGTCTGTCTACTCCCTTATTTCCCTGGCTCTAGATCATTAGAAAGAGGGTGTGTCTGTCTACTCCCTTATTTCCCTGTCCCTAGATCATTAGAAAGAGGGTGTGTCTGTCTACTCCCTTATTTCCCTGTCTCTAGATCATTAGAAAGAGGGTGTGTCTGTCTACTCCCTTATTTCCCTGTCCCTAGATCATTAGAAAGAGGGTGTGTCTGTCTACTCCCTTATTTCCCTGGCTCTAGATCATTAGAAAGAGGGTGTGTCTGTCTACTCCCTTATTTCCCTGTCCCTAGATCATTAGAAAGAGGGTGTGTCTCTCTACTCCCTTATTTCCCTGTCTCTAGATCATTAGAAAGAGGGTGTGTCTGTCTACTCCCTTATTTCCCTGTCCCTAGATCATTAGAAAGAGGGTGTGTCTGTCTACTCCCTTATTTCCCTGTCTCTAGATCATTAGAAAGAGGGTGTGTCTGTCTACTCCCTTATTTCCCTGTCTCTAGAACATTAGAAAGAGGGTGTGTCTGTCTACTCCCTTATTTCCCTGTCTCTAGATCATTAGAAAGAGGGTGTGTCTGTCTACTCCCTTATTTTCCTGTCCCGAGATCATTAGTTTCTGTTTGTACACAGCCCCTAGCACTTTGCACCATAAGACAAGCAATATGGTGCGTCTGCAGATCTTCAGAGTAGCGCCTGAATCTATACACTGGTGAGGATGTGACACTTTCCTAGCCAAACAGAGGCAAGATCGTGCCGCAGAATTCCGAAGATGTCAAGAGGACACCACTCTGAGAATAAATAAAACTGAGCTGCATCCGCCCAGGCAGGAAATCCACATGTTTCCATGATGGACATCACATATCCAAACCCTCAACAACTGCATTGCAATGCACTGCAACTACAGCTTGTACACACACACACCACGCACACACACACACACCACACACACACCACGCACACTAGTTCACGCAGCTTAAGTCTGTTCCACCTACCATCATCTGAGATGTTGAGCTCAGTACCGTCTTCAGTCTCACCATCAGATCCTTCACTTCGGATGGAAATGACGTGCCCTATGGAATAAATTCAGCTCTCATAGAACAACACTGCATGCGTGCATTAAGGCCTGCAAAGAGTGACGTAGAATATTCGGCCTACAGTACCCTCCAGTCAAAGTATATTATCGGAGAAGTGCGAGGAAACACACCGCACAACAGGGATATTTTCGAGGAGTTTAATATTCGTGGGTTTCACCAATCGTAAGGAGGATCACAGAGTATCATAGCGTGGTTTAGCTTCATTATACATTAGAGAATCCACAAATATTTAGACCATCCACGAATATTTATGAAATCCATGAATATTTATGAAATCCACGAATATTGATACAATCCACGAATATTTATAAAATCCACGAATATTTATATAATCCACGAATACTACAAATATTTATATAATCCACGAATATTTTGATCACAAATATTTATACAATCCCCATCAATCCCCATGAATATTAAATACAATCCATGAATATTTATATAATCCAAGAATATTTATACAATCCACGAATATTTATTCAATCCACAAATATTTAGATAATGCACAAAAAATATTTAGACAATCCACGAATATTTCCCCGAAAATCCCTCTATTAGTCACTTCTATTAGTCACTACATGCGAATATTCACCCCCTGGAAAATATTTGCTAGGTTAGGATTGCAGACATTACAGGCACTGGTTAGGACTGCAGACATTACAGGCACTGGTTAGGATTGCAGACATTACAGGCACTGGTTAGGATTGCAGACATTACAGGCAAAGGTTAGGATTGCAGACATTACAGGCACTGGTTAGGATTGCAGACATTACAGGCACTGGTTAGGACTGCAGACATTACAGGCACTGGTTAGGATTGCAGACATTACAGGCACTGGTTAGGATTGCAGACATTACAGGCACTGGTTAGGATTGCAAACATTACAGGCACTGGTTAGGATTGCAGACATTACAGGCACTGGTTAGGATTGCAGACATTACAGGCACTGGTTAGGACTGCAGACATTACAGGCACTGGTTAGGACTGCAGACATTACAGGCACTGGTTAGGACTGCAGACATTACAGGCACTGGTTAGGATTGCAGACATTACAGGCACTGGTTAGGATTGCAGACATTACAGGCACTGGTTAGGATTGCAGACATTACAGGCACTGGTTAGGATTGCAGACATTACAGGCACTGGTTAGGATTGCAGACATTACAGGCACTGGTTAGGATTGCAGACATTACAGGCACTGGTTAGGATTGCAGACATTACAGGCACTGGTTAGGATTGCAGACATTACAGGCACTGGTTAGGATTGCAGACATTACAGGCACTGGTTAGGATTGCAGACATTACAGGCACTGGTTAGGATTGCAGACATTACAGGCACTGGTTAGGATTGCAGACATTACAGGCACTGGTTAGGATTGCAGACATTACAGGCACTGGTTAGGATTGCAGACATTACAGGCACTGGTTAGGATTGCAGACATTACAGGCACTGGTTAGGACTGCAGACATTACAGGCACTGGTTAGGACTGCAGACATTACAGGCACTGGTTAGGATTGCAAACATTACAGGCACTGGTTAGGATTGCAGACATTACAGGCACTGGTTAGGATTGCAAACATTACAGGCACAGGTTAGGATTGCAGACATTACAGGCACTGGATAATGCTCAGTCAGAACATCCTCTAGAACCATCTTACCAGAACCTTCTGATCTTGTGAGACATAAGTGGCTATGCTGTCGAGGGAGTGGCGAAGATGGCAATCGCTCTGACCAATCAGAGTGGAGACTAGCTTTGACACCGCTATGGTGGACTGAAGCAACGATTGATACAACACTTACTAACGCAGTCAGAGAGATGACTCGGGGGGTAACCTACTTGTAAGCTTGTCCTGATGAAACCTTTCCCCTTGAAGTATTCAAAATTATACCTCATCAACAGGTAGAACAAAATGGTGGCCTATGGACGACAAGAAAAGGCAGATCTTGAAATACAACAGTAGTAACTATGCCATTGCTACATAGATACTATTCACAGAGACATACTCATACCTCCTTTCTGGTGCTCTGTAGCCTGGAGTTACAATGCTGCAAAATCTGAAGAGGAATATTGAGATTATGCTTACTGCAGTAAACAAAGCACTCGATAGCAGCACAATTGCACAGAGTTCAAAGCTGGCATGTTACATGTAGCTAGCACTAGGATCAGAGAGAAGCACCCATTTATATATATAGAGAATAATCAATTTGGAGTATCTAGTAAAGAGCCACAAAATAATTACAGAATGGAATTTCTTAAACCCATTCGATATAAAAGCCTGTGGGCAGAGGCCAAGCAGTAGTATATATATATCAATAAAGTAAAATGCTTGAAAGCATATTTTTTGAAAAATTGTTTTTCTATTCAATTGGGATTAACCCCCTCAGTTCCTGACACCCACATGCCCCCCACACCTCTACCTCATAGCAGAGAATGCCGCAGTAGTCTGCGCTGCCTCGGAAGAGGACCTCACAATACTGCAGAGGAAGACAGTAACAATAATGATAATGGTAATTGTGGTGGCACTCCCTATATTGGTTAGACTGCTATTTTTAAATGGCGGCTAAAAATATATAACTCGTCTAAAACTCACTTTGGCGTCTTCTTAGTGTCATAAATGGCGCCTTCATATGACCACAAAAAACTTTGAGCATGCCTTGAATCCCTCGCGGAGGTACTAAACCGGCAGCCCCGAAAAAACCTTAAAACCGTCAATTTTCTGAAGGACCTTGTATGCATCTATCTATCTATCTATGTATGCGCATATAGTAGGTCTGTTCCCATAACCAAAGCTATCCAGTCAGTCCTGAAGGGTAACGTGCAAGATGGCGTACGCTCAGTGCAGGTGAAGTGGAGAGGATTCAGGCAGGTGTCCACACAGTGAGGATGCTCTTTGATGAAGATGAAACAGAAGCAGCCATGCTCGTTCAACACATAGAACATTGAGGTTGCTTTGCATAATGGACAGCACATCTGTCCATCATTGTCCACAATTCTCATCAACACCTACAGAGAACCTTCATGGATGGCAGCATGCTACTCTCCAAGGAGGGTGTCTCCTAGCCATGCCTATGTATGCCATAGCCACAAAAAAACCTTTCAAGAAACTCCATGTGAGGGTCCATCAGCCATGGTAAGCTGATGATGCAGCTGGTGTAAGGAAGCTAGTGGACGGTTGCATGGGGCCAGGTCATGGAGATTTTACCAGCGCCACTAAGACCTGGCTCATCACAGGAGGAACACTATGAAGCTGCTAAGGAGGCATTTGCTGGGACGGAAGCGATGATCACGAAGGAGGGAAGACCACACCCACCTTGGCACTCCCTTGGCCTCCATTGAGTTCAAGCGGAAATTCCTGGAAGACAAAGTAGAGGGATGGTATGAGGAGATAGAGGTACTAGCTAAGGTGGCATATACTCAACCACCAGCAGCGTTTGCAGCCCACACCCACGGGATCACCAGCAAATGGTCTTTTCTGCCGAGGGTAGTCCCAGACACAGAGACACAGGGAAACATCCACAACCACTCGAGACTGTAATTCACTTTTAATCTTGAGAGGTCGACCACCACTCAATGACTTGACCACCAGATGATGGCTCTACGTGCCACTCGAGACTGTAATTCACTTTTAATCTTGAGAGGTCGACCACCACTCAATGACTTGACCACCAGATGATGGCTCTACGTGGTAGCAATGCACTCAAAGAAGAACAGCTAAGAACTCTCCAAGTTCTAGAAGTCGGTAGCTCTTCAGAGCTCTCCTGTTCAACGAGATTCGTTGCTACTGCGCTAGTCACGTATGAGACTGTATGACTTACAAATGGCTGTGCTGCACATCACTAATGGCGTACGTGCACACTGCATCATCCCCCTCCTCCACCACCTTCACAAACTCAGATTTAATACAGCCGCATGCATAGCAATGGCTCCTGCCTCATGATCAGCATCAATCATGTGATCAGGTCATGTGATCAGGTCATGTGATCAGGTCAGGCAACAGGTTGTGACTAAGACACCGCAGTAAACTACAGTACACCAGAAGAAGTTGTAGAATACCTTGTGCATGAAGGAGCGTAGGAAGGCAAAGACATGAGTCTGGAAGCTGAGACACTGGTTCACCTGGAGGAAAGTCACTAGCAGAGAGAAGTACTGCAGGAAAGTGCACAATAAACAACAACAACAACAAGCATATCAACAACAGCACCATACTTCACCCCACGCACAGTGTTGATAAGAATGTCCTACCTTGGTCATGAGGATATTGTCCCCTTCATCCTGACATAATTCACTCTACACAACCAAACAATTATGAAATATGGTCACATGATTCACAAGATGCTCCAAAAGCCACACAGAGAAATAAGCAATGAAATGAAAAGTAAACATGTCCTATTCGTGTTAGCTTTACCACCAGGAAACTAGACATCTCCCTACACAACGTAAATGTGTTATATATGACTAGGAAACTAGACATCTCCCTACACAACGTACATGTGTTATATATGACTAGGAAACTAGACATCTCCCTACACAACGTACATGTGTTATATATGACTAGGAAACTAGACATCTCCCCACACAACGTACATGTGTTATATATGGCTAGGAAACTAGACATCTCCCTACACAACGTATATGTGTTATATATGACTAGGAAACTAGACATCTCCCTACACAACGTATATGTGTTATATATGACTAGGAAACTAGACATCTCCCTACACAACATACAGTACATGTGTTATATATGACTAGGAAACTAGACATCTCCCTACACAACGTACATGTGTTATATATGACTAGGAAACTAGACATCTCCTCACACAATGTACATGTGTTATATATGACTAGGAAACTAGACATCTCCCTACACAACATACAGTACATGTGTTATATATGACTAGGAAACTAGACATCTCCCTACACAACGTATATGTGTTATATATGACTAGGAAACTAGACATCTCCCTACACAACGTACATGTGTTATATATGACTAGGAAACTAGACATCTCCCCACACAATGTACATGTGTTATATATGACTAGGAAACTAGACATCTCCCCACACAACCTGCATGTGTTATATATGGCTAGGAAATTAGGCATCTTCCTAAACAGAGCAAGTGTTATATTTGGCTACGAAATTAGGATCCATCTTCCTAAAGAGAGTATGTGTTATATTTGGCTACGAAATTAGGGTCCATCTTCCTAAACAGAGCAAGTGTTATATTTGTCTAGGAAATTAGGGTCCATCTTGCTAAAGAGAGCATGTGTTATTATTTGGCTACGAAATTAGGATCCATCTTCCTAAATAGGGCAAGTGTTATATTTGAAATTAGGATCCATCTGCTTCCATCTTCTTAAACAGAGCACGTGTTATATTTGGCTAAATTTGGCATCTCCCTAAACAAAATAAAATAACGTGTTCAACTATTGCTGAATAACTGAAAGTGACGGCTTCTGCAAAAGGTCATGCACCTTCAGAAATGCTGCGACACAAATAGACCCTCTAGGATCACGTCCAGGGGACCAGGAGGATTAGTGCTACATAGGCTTACTTTGAAGTACGCAGAGAAGCGGTCCAGAAGCAAGAGGATGACATGGCCCACCTCGTTGGCCAGAGCTCCCTGTAGGAGTATAATCTCATCCTTAGTGGCATCAGGTATGGACGGTGCCAGACGCTTAGCAGGGGAAGAGAACAGAGTTGAACTGGCGGATGACACGCCTGGAGAGGGGAGTGGAGAAAGAGAAAAAGAAGCCACTATAATTATACTATATCTATAGTAGGTTATGTACACACAGCTGATACTTGAATATTACTATTCCTGTTGTTACAATCACTATCTTTACTGCATCCTTGTCCATCACCACCCCCACCTCAAACTCCACATCCACCACTGGCAAGCCTCCACCACCTTCACCAGTAACAAGCCTCCACCACCTTCACCATCACCACCTCAGAGTCTCCACCACCATCACCAACTCACACTATCTCCACCTCCATCACTATCACCTCATACTGTGGCAAGCCTTCACCACCATCACCAGTGGCAAGCCTCCACCACCTTCACCACCATCACCAGTGGCAAGCCTCCACCACCTTCACCAGTGGCAAGCCTCCACCACCTTCACCACCATCACCAGTCTGCCACCTCCATCACCATCACCACCTCACACTATCTCCACCTCCATCACCTCCTACACCACCATCACCTCACAATATGGCAAGCCTCAACCATCACAACCACCAATACCTCAAACACAGTGGCAAGCCTCAACCGCCATCACCACTTACACCAACATCACACCCACTCTCGCCTACACACAGAGCTACATCTTACTGCTGTATCTGGGCATGCCCTTGGCTTTGGTATGCTGTAAGGAGCTGGAGGGAGAGCTGATCATCATGAGCGACGCCTTCTTCCCAGCTCTATCCTTCACGTGAGACAAGGAGGCAGTGGCCTGATGCAGAGCGTGCTCTACGTCCCGCTGAATCTTCGTTCCCACGATAGAACGGCCTGGATATTTGAAGCTGTACAGGCAGTTCCTACACACGCCCACCACACATACACAAACACGTGAACGTTTAGGATTGCAGGCACATTGACAGGCTCACTCCCTCACAGGTGGATGTCTAGGATTGCAGGCACATTGACACACTCACTCCCTCACAGGTGGATGTCTAGGATTACAGGCACATTGACACACTCACTCCCTCACAGGTGGATGTCTAGGATTACAGGCACATTGACAGGCTCACTCCCTCACAGGTGGATGTCTAGGATTGCAGGCACATTGACAGGCTCATTCCCTCACAGGTGGATGTCTAGGATTGCAGGCACATTGACACACTCACTCCCTCACAGGTGGATGTCTAGGATTGCAGGCACATTGACAGGCCCACTCCCTCACAGGTGGATGTCTAGGATTGCAGGCACATTGACAGGCTCACTCACTCACAGGTGGATGTCTAGGATTGCAGGCACATTGACAGGCCCACTCCCTCACAGGTGGATGTCTAGGATTACAGGCACATTGACACACTCACTCCCTCACAGGTGGATGTCTAGGATTACAGGCACATTGACATACTCCCTCACAGGTGGATGTCTAGGATTACAGGCACATTGACACACTCACTCCCTCACAGGTGGATGTCTAGGATTACAGGCACATTGACACACTCACTCCCTCACAGGTGGATGTCTAGGATTACAGGCACATTGACAGGCTCACTCCCTCACAGGTGGATGTCTAGGATTACAGGCACATTGACACACTCACTCCCTCACAGGTGGATGTCTAGGATTGCAGGCACATTGACAGGCCCACTCCCTCACAGGTGGATGTCTAGGATTGCAGGCACATTGACACACTCACTCCCTCACAGGTGGATGTCTAGGCTTGCAGGCACATTGACAGGCCCACTCCCTCACAGGTGGATGTCTAGGATTACAGGCACATTGACAGGCTCACTCCCTCACAGGTGGATGTCTAGGATTGCAGGCACATTGACAGGCTCACTCCCTCACAGGTGGATGTCTAGGATTGCAGGCACATTGACACACTCACTCCCTCACAGGTGGATGTCTAGGATTGCAGGCACATTGACACACTCACTCCCTCACAGGTGGATGTCTAGGATTACAGGCACATTGACACACTCACTCCCTCACAGGTGGATGTCTAGGATTGCAGGCACATTGACAGGCCCACTCCCTCACAGGTGGATGTCTAGGATTGCAGGCACATTGACAGGCCCACTCCCTCACAGGTGGATGTCTAGGATTGCAGGCACATTGACACACTCACTCCCTCACAGGTGGATGTCTAGGATTGCAGGCACATTGACACACTCACTCCCTCACAGGTGGATGTCTAGGATTGCAGACACATTGACCGACTTGCTCTCTCCCTTAAGCTGACATGAAGCAGAGCATTGTTTCAATGTCAAATGCATTGCCATTCAAAGCTGAAGCTATCCCTTGACCAGTCAACATGAATGGTGTACATATGTACAAGTGACTTACTCGAGCAAGTCGAAGAAGTCCAGGAGCTGTGAAAAATGTGAAGTATGAACTTCCTCGTAGAAGAGCAAGGTGGCGGTGCTGCTGTACCCCATGCACTCTCTCCACCAATAGTGGAGAACACCTGCACACATCCACACCATCACACATCACACTCGAGACAATTAATTTGCGGCTCATAACACAAGCCCTAGCCCAGCTAGTCACTTATGACTGCTGGTCATTAGTTATAAGATTATGACTGCTGGTCATTAGTTATAAGATTATGACTGCTAGTCATTAGTTATAAGATTATGACTGCTAGTCATTAGTAATAAGATTATGACTGCTAGTCATTAGTTATAAGATTATGACTGCTAGTCATTAGTTATAAGATTATGGCAGCTAGTCATTAGTTATAAGATTATGACTGCTAGTCATTAGTAATAAGATTATGACTGCTAGTCATTAGTAATAAGATTATGACTGCTAGTCATTAGTTACAAGATTATGACTGCTAGTCATTAGTTATAAGATTATGACTGCTAGTCATTAGTAATAAGATTATGACTGCTAGTCATTAGTTATAAGATTATGACTGCTAGTCATTAGTAATAAGATTATGTCTACTAGTCATTAGTTATAAGATTATGACTGCTAGTCATTAGTTATAAGATTATGACTGCTAGTCATTAGTTATAAGATTATGACTGCCAGTCATTAGTTATAAGATTATGACTGCCAGTCATTAGTAATAAGATTATGACTGCTAGTCATTAGTTATAAGATTATGACTGCTAGTCATTAGTTATAAGATTATGACTGCTAGTCATTAGTTATAAGATTATGGCAGCTAGTCATTAGATATTAGATTAGGACTGCTAGTCATTAGTTATAAGATTATGGTGCATTTCTAAATAACGAGGTAATTATGTGAAAATCATTTGAAGAAAACTTGCCAGGTCTAAATTTAGTTTTTAAGGAGTGCAAGCATATCAGCTTTGCTTCTGATACTTTAAGCATTCTGTGGCGGTAAAGGGTCTTCTCCTACAAGTACTTCGCAGATGCCCACTTGCATAAGTAACAGCAAATGTGCACTTGACTTTGTATATGCCACTAGTAATATATATATATATAGTAATATACATATATATAGTAATATATATAGTAATATATATATATATATATATATATATAGTAATATACATATAGTAATATATAAATATATATATAGTAATTATATATATATATATAGTAATATATATATAGTAATATAGATATATAGTAATATATATAATTATAGTAATATTACTATATATATATATATTTACATACACATGTGTATACAGAGTAAGATTGCTCAGCCCAGGATGCCTGATAAAAGCATTTGAATGCTGGCACGTACTGAAGCTCTGGAATGCTCAATAATTTTAGGGGGCAAAAAAAAGGCAATTCAATTCTTTCCAAAAACATTGTGCACCATTCCTTACTGCTTGAACTGCTACGTAGAAGTATTGTGAGGAGTGATGCTGAACATGCGCTCTTGTCCTTTGCAGATGCAACACTCAAAACTCCTCCTTCAATTTCATATCCATGGTGATAGCATTTTGCACGTAGTCTTTATGTGGTAAGTTGAAGAATCATCTAAAGGGGCTAGTTTCTAAGTCACATGAGACTCCAGAGATTTTGAGTTAAAGGCGTGGCTCATGTCAGCATCATGCTGCTGGTTTTAACTACGGTGATCCGAGCCCATTATTCAATCACAGACATTGTAAAAGAGGGCTACAGAAACGTTTTGAGCAGATGAAGTCCATCGGTTGGAAGGTTCAGTGCAAGTGGAAGACCATTCATTGGTATATCATTTGCTCACGTTCAAGACTCACTCCCGAGCTGTTAGTTCTCTACCTGCTGGAGCCAGCAGCATGGCAGAGTGAGGCTCAGTGCCAAACATAGACACCCCTTGCAACCACAGAGAAGAGTATGCCCGTGTATGGTAATACAGAGCTCCAGAAAATACGCCAAGAGGTACAACATTTAGACCCTCAATGCCACCTTGCAATCTATTTACGCGAACAGTCAAGGTCTCAGCGAATGTGTAATAAGAACAAAATTAGCTACAACATTTCAAGAATGTACCAACTCCTCCCCCAAATACTGTAACACATCTCTGCAACCTCCCACCCCCCATGCCGAGGAACGCACTGGCATCCAGGTGCTTGATGACAAAGAGAGTGGAAATAAGGAGGTCTCGTGTCTCCTGCACGCTCAGCTTGTCCATCTCCACCACCACCTCCTCCACGCCCTCCCCCCATGGCAGCGACGTACTGAAGGAGTCCGTGACCGAGGCGGATAGTTCCAACTGGTCCAGGGATATGTCACCCGGCTTACTCCTACAGGACGAGCATACGTAATTTATATGGCGACATTGGGTTTGGTTTGAATGCTCGCAGCAGGAGATGTGGCGAGTGGGAGATGATATGAGGAGCTAATGGACGTTCACTCATGTGTGCACCCCTGCTCACCCCATGCCAACCTCTATTTTGCTCAAAGTAGAGGCAGCTGCCCCCATGAAGTGGCCTCATGTCTTCCCATATACTCCCTCCCCACAAAAATCATATTTTTTTACAATAACCTTCTCAATAATCAACTTGGAATTGTACTCTCAATGTTTCGACTAGATGCTCTAGCCTTCATCAGGATTCATTGGAATGTTACTACTGTATGTCAACTGAGAGTTCGTTGCAAGTTAATATATTTGACACAACAATAATACAAACAAACCATTTAAAGGTTCTGGCAAGTGGAAGTGCTCCTCTCTGGTGCCACACATGTGCAGAATGACTTGATGACCCTAGGACGGCTCCTCAATTAGCACTAGCTTGGTACATGCAGGAAACACTCGCACTCGAAGGGCTAGCTGTGGCTAGGACTAGATCTAGGGCTAGGGCTAAATCTAGGGCGAGGACTAGATCTAGGACTAGGACTAAGTTTAGGACTTAATTAAACTACTGTAGGGTGAAGGCTAGAGATAAATCTAGGGCAAGGACTAGAGATAAATCTAGTAAGGACTAGGGATAAATCTAGGGCTAGGACTAGGGATAAATCTAGGGTAAGGACTAGAGATAAATCTAGGGCAAGGACTAGGGATAAATCTAGGGTAAGGACTAGGGATAAATCTAGGGCAAGGACTGGGGATAAATCTAGGGTAAGGACTAGGGATAAATCTAGGGTAAGGACTAGAGATAAATCTAGAGTAAGGACTAGGGATAAATCTAGGACAAGGACTAGAGATAAATCTAGGGCAAGGACTAGAGATAAATCTAGGGTAAGGACTAGGGATAAATCTAGGGTAAGGACTAGAGATAAATCTAGGGTAAGGACTAGGGATAAATCTAGGGTAAGGACTAGAGATAAATCGAGGGCAAGGACTAGGGATAAATCTAGGGCAAGGACTAGGGATAAATCTAGGGTAAGGACTAGAGATAAACCTATTGGGGTAAGGACTAGAGATAAATCTAGGGTAAGGACTAGAGATAAATCGAGGGCAAGGACTAGGGATAAATCTAGGGCTAGGACTGGGGATAAATCTAGGACAAGGACATGGGATAAATCTAGGACAAGGACTAGATCTAGGGCAAGGACTAGAGATAAATCGAGGGCAAGGACTAGGGATAAATCTAGGGCTAGGACTGGGGATAAATCTAGGACAAGGACTAGGGATAAATCTAGGGCTAGGACTAGGGATAAATCTAGGGCAAGGACTAGGGATAAATCTAGGGCTAGGACTAGATCTAGGGAAAGGACTAGGGATAAATCTAGGGTAAGGACTAGGGATAAATCTAGGGCAAGGACTGGAGATAAATCTAGGGCAAGGACTAGGGATAAATCTAGGGCTAGGACTAGGGATAAATCTAGGGCTAGGACTAGGGATAAATCTATGGATAGGACTAGGGATAAATCTAGGGCTAGGACTAGATCTAGGGCAAGGACTAGGGATAAATCTAGGGCTAGGACTGATCTAGGGCTAGGATTAGGGATAAATCTAGGGCTAGGACTAGGGATAAATCTAGGGCTAGGACTAGATCTAGGGCAAGGACTAGGGATAAATCTAGGGCTAGGAATAGGGATAAATCTAGGGCTAGGACTAGGGATAAATCTATGGCGAGGACTAGATCTAGGGCAAGGACTAGGGATAAATCTAGGGCTAGGAATAGGGATAAATCTAGGGCAAGGACTAGGGATAAATCTATGGCGAGGACTAGATCTAGGGCAAGGACTAGGGATAAATCTATGGCGAGGACTAGATCTAGGGCAAGGACTAGGGATAAATCTATGGCGAGGACTAGATCTAGGGCAAGGACTAGGGATAAATCTATGGCGAGGACTAGATCTAGGGCAAGGACTAGGGATAAATCTAGGGCGAGGACTGGGGATAAATCTAGGGTAAGGACTAGGGATAAATCTAGGGTAAGGACTAGAGATAAATCTAGAGTAAGGACTAGGGATAAATCTAGGACAAGGACTAGAGATAAATCTAGGGCAAGGACTAGAGATAAATCTAGGGTAAGGACTAGGGATAAATCTAGGGTAAGGACTAGAGATAAATCTAGGGTAAGGACTAGGGATAAATCTAGGGTAAGGACTAGAGATAAATCGAGGGCAAGGACTAGGGATAAATCTAGGGCAAGGACTAGGGATAAATCTAGGGTAAGGACTAGAGATAAACCTATTGGGGTAAGGACTAGAGATAAATCTAGGGTAAGGACTAGAGATAAATCGAGGGCAAGGACTAGGGATAAATCTAGGGCTAGGACTGGGGATAAATCTAGGACAAGGACATGGGATAAATCTAGGACAAGGACTAGATCTAGGGCAAGGACTAGAGATAAATCGAGGGCAAGGACTAGGGATAAATCTAGGGCTAGGACTGGGGATAAATCTAGGACAAGGACTAGGGATAAATCTAGGGCTAGGACTAGGGATAAATCTAGGGCAAGGACTAGGGATAAATCTAGGGCTAGGACTAGATCTAGGGAAAGGACTAGGGATAAATCTAGGGTAAGGACTAGGGATAAATCTAGGGCAAGGACTGGAGATAAATCTAGGGCAAGGACTAGGGATAAATCTAGGGCTAGGACTAGGGATAAATCTAGGGCTAGGACTAGGGATAAATCTATGGATAGGACTAGGGATAAATCTAGGGCTAGGACTAGATCTAGGGCAAGGACTAGGGATAAATCTAGGGCTAGGACTGATCTAGGGCTAGGATTAGGGATAAATCTAGGGCTAGGACTAGGGATAAATCTAGGGCTAGGACTAGATCTAGGGCAAGGACTAGGGATAAATCTAGGGCTAGGAATAGGGATAAATCTAGGGCTAGGACTAGGGATAAATCTATGGCGAGGACTAGATCTAGGGCAAGGACTAGGGATAAATCTAGGGCTAGGAATAGGGATAAATCTAGGGCAAGGACTAGGGATAAATCTATGGCGAGGACTAGATCTAGGGCAAGGACTAGGGATAAATCTATGGCGAGGACTAGATCTAGGGCAAGGACTAGGGATAAATCTATGGCGAGGACTAGATCTAGGGCAAGGACTAGGGATAAATCTATGGCGAGGACTAGATCTAGGGCAAGGACTAGGGATAAATCTAGGGCGAGGACTAGATCTAGGGCAAGGACTAGGGATAAATCTAGGGCGAGGACTGATCTAGGGCAAGGACTAGGGATAAATCTATGGCGAGGACTAGATCTAGGGCAAGGACTAGGGATAAATCTATGACGAGGACTAGATCTAGGGCAAGGACTAGGGATAAATCTAGGGCGAGGACTAGATCAAGGGCAAGGATTAGGGATAAATCTATGGCGAGGACTAGATCTAGGGCAAGGACTAGGGATAAATCTAGGGCTAGGACTGATCTAGGGCAAGGGCTAGGACTGATCTAGGGCAAGGACTAGGGATAAATCTATGGCGAGGACTAGATCTAGGGCAAGGACTAGGGATAAATCTAGGGCTAGGACTGATCTAGGGCAAGGACTAGGGATAAATCTAGGGCTAGGACTAGATCTACATCTAAGCAACATGTGCCACAAGTTTCTGTCATGTTGCCGCTTTTATTCCATTCCAGCGCCATGTTGTGAACAACGACAGTATTGCCTAACTGCCTTCTGGGACTCCAGCTCTTTGAAACATCATCTCTAACTTGTTTCTTCATCTTTAAGGGGAGATTCTATTCTCTGAGCCACCATTATCTCTCTCTCCCTCCCTCCAAACTTTCTTGACACTAATGACTCACGTATGTTCAGAATCCCGTGAGTGAGCACGGTACGCTCCCCTGTCCAGGGATTTCTCCTTCTCCTTCTCCTTGTCTTTAGTCAGAGCTGCAAAGAAAGAATTGAAAATAAAATGAGACTTGGAAATAAATTATAAAAATAAGAAGTGAACAGAGGTTGACCAAAACCACTCCCACTCTTCCCTGCTTGTCTCACAGAGCCACACCCACAGTACGGTGAGCGATGCCCAGGTCACATGACAGATTTTCGATCAGAAGAAAGACCGCAATAAAGAATCTCACGGTCATGGGTCATGGGTTCAGTCACATGACTAGATGGTCACATGACACATCCGTGCTTACAATTTTGCTGTTGTTGCAGGATAGAGACATTAACAAGAGCTGCAGAGAGCTGGCCAGAGTGCACTAATGGCTGCCTGCACTGAAATAACCTCAAACCTTGGGAACAGGAGATAGACAACATTCTGTCACCTGACTGCTGCAATTTCATTTGTTTTGGCACAAACAGTGCAGGTGGAGCGTATCTCACCAGATCCCTAGGGATTGGTAAAGGGTCTCCCTATGTACATACACCCTGCACAGCTATCACAATCTTGATAGACATATTTTCTTAATTACATGTACAGTCAATTTACAGTTAATTACATGTACAGTTAATCATGTGCAGCTTACTTCCAGCAGCAGAGCCTGGAACAGAACCGGAAAGGCTGGGTGGATTTCCACCGTCGCTGGAGCTGGCCTTGAAGGTGGACATAGAGGCTGCATTGAGCATGGGACTAATGCAAGTATGGGAGCCCGTGTCCAGGCGAGACACATGGCTAAGGACCAGCGGGATGAGGGGGAAGTAGAGAGCGGCTATACGACTCCGCTGTCTCTGGGGGATGCAATGTAGCGGTGGGTGGAGAAATGGAGCAAGGAGAGTGGAAAGGGGGGGGGAAGATGAGAGTGAAGGGAGAGGAAGGAAGGAGAGAGGAAGTGAAAAAGCAAAAAGAGTGGAGAGATGAAGAGAATTGAAGTGGGGAAGTAAGGAAGGAGGAGGGGAGGATAAGAGGAGGGAGAAGGGAGGATGTGGGTGGACAAGGAGGGAAGAGGATAAGAGGAGGGAGAGGAGAGAGGGAAGATAGGAGGAAGGAGGAAGGATAAGAGAGTGGGTGGACAGGAGAAGGGATGGAGGAGAGGAGAGGAGAAAGTGAGGACATGAGGGAGAAGGGTGGATAGAAATGGAAGAAAGGGAGCGAAGAGGAGGAAAGAGTGAAGAGCCTCCACAAATGAAGACAAAAAGGTAGAAGGACAAAGAGAGAGTCAGAGAGAGACCGTTCACATCACACACACACACACACACACGAGCTGAACATGCACAGCACTGAGAGTACTGCAGGACACACAACTGTGCTTGGAGGACTTGGAGAACTGACCACGTCAGTATAGCGAGAGTCGCAGTCATGCTTGGCCAGCAAGTTCCGCAAGATCTTCAGAGTTTTAGCTCTGTTGGGGCCTACTTCATACTCCAACACAGACTCCACCTACAGTGGGAGGGGGGGGGGGAATGATTGCTCCTCCTGACATAATCAACATCATCATCATCATTAATATATACAGATCAGTATACTGGGTTAGGGTTTCAGCTACGGTTAGGGCCAGTGCAATGGCTAGCGTTATAGGGCAAAGGTACATAGTGGCTTGCGATATGGCAGTGGGGATTAACCAGATGGACCCCCCACTCCAGCAGACAATTATATTTCTACACACCACTCCCACCTCTCTCAGCAGAATTCCCACCAGGAAGTGTCTCCTACAGAACTCATCACTCAGACCAAACTCCATACTGTCAGCTGCACGAGAGTAAGACAGAGCAGTACAACAGATATACATGTAGGTGCTGCACAAAAAAGTGCCCATTCCAACACCACGCCCACAAGTACGAGCTCTTGATGCCAACACCACGACCATGAGTACGAGCTCTTGATGCCAACACCACGACCATGAGTACGAGCTCTTGATGCCAACACCACGACCACGAGCTCTTGATGCCAACACCACGACCATGAGTACGAGCTCTTGATGCCAACACCACGACCATGAGTACGAGCTCTTGATGCCAACACCACGACCATGAGTATGAGCTCTTGATGCCAACACCACGACCATGAGTACAAGTTATTGATGCCAACACCACGACCATGAGTACGAGCTCTTGATGCCAACACCAGGACCATGAGTATGAGCTCTTGATGCCAACACCATGACCATGAGTACAAGCTCTTGATGCCAACACCACGACCATGAGTATGAGCTCTTGATGTGACCATGAGTACGAGCTCTTGATGCCAACACCATGGCCACGAGTACAAGCTCTTGATGCCAACACCATGGCCACGAGCTCTTGATGCCAACACCACGACCATGAGTACTAGCTCTTGATGCCAATACCACGACCACGAGCTCTTGATGCCAACACCACGACCATGAGTATGAGCTCTTGATGCCAACACCACGACCATGAGTACTAGCCAACACCATGACCTCTTGATGCCAACACCACGACCACGAGCTCTTGATGCCAAGGTTATAATACATGTTATATAATGTGTAGGGGGAGAGAAGTATCCAGAATCCTCAAAATTGAGTTAACAGATTCACATTCAGGAAAACATAACCACCTCCAGAGAACTTGAATCAGTTCTTACATCCAATCCGAACAAAAGCCTGGAAGCAGAGGCTAAAGCATTTGTGTATATCCTTAAACATGGAGGTCCTTAGGATATGAAAGCCTGGAGGCATGTGTGAGTGTGCATGTGTGAGTGTGCATGTGTGAGTGTGCATGTGTGAGTGTGCATGTGTGCATGTGTGAGTGTCTGCATGTGTGAGTGTGCATGTGTGAGTGTCTGCATGTGTGAGTGTGCATGTGTGAGTGTCTGCATGTGTGAGTGTGCATGTGTGAGTGTCTGCATGTCTGGCCTTCATTCTGACCTGCCGTGGGGAAGGGGAGGTTGAGCGGGATGAAGTGTTCATGCTCGCACACAATCTTGATGAACTCCAGCTTCAAACTGAACAGCTGCTAGCAGAACACAACAAGAAAACAAACATCGGAAGACACCATGAGACCTTTGCCTTAATTATAACAACAACAAGTGTAGTAGTCTATAACAACAAGTGTAGTAGTCTATAACAACAAGTGTAGTAGTCTATAACAACAAGTGTAGTAGTCTATAACAACAAGTGTAGTAGTCTATAACAACAAGTGTAGTAGTCTATAACAACAAGTGTAGTAGTCTATAACAACAAGTGTAGTAGTCTATAACAACAAGTGTAGTAGTCTATAACAACAAGTGTAGTAGTAGTCTATAACAACAAGTGTAGTAGTCTATAACAACAAGTGTAGTAGTCTATAACAACAAGTATAGTAGTAGTCTATAACAACAAGTGTAGTAGTCTATAACAACAAGTGTAGTAGTCTATAACAACAAGTGTAGTAGTCTATAACAACAAGTGTAGTAGTCTATAACAACAAGTGTAGTAGTCTATAACAACAAGTGTAGTAGTCTATAACAACAAGTGTAGTAGTCTATAACAACAAGTGTAGTAGTCTATAACAACAAGTGTAGTAGTCTATAACAACAAGTGTAGTAGTCTATAACAACAAGTGTAGTAGTCTATAACAACAAGTGTAGTAGTCTATAACAACAAGTGTAGTAGTCTATAACAACAAGTGTAGTAGTACTCTATAACAACAAGTGTAGTAGTACTCTATAAACAATGTAAGCACCAACATAGAGAGGTACAATCTGTCACTTGATTTGTACTAACTACGTACTTTCAGCCAGTCCGTACAGGCAGGGTACCCTAGCTCCTTGACTATTATAATTCATGTCCAGTGCTGCCACACTTTACCTAAGACCCCCCCCGAGGTTCCCCCTGTCCAGGGTGAGGTTGACTGACCTTTAATAGCATGGCTACCAGAATCAGTAACAGGGCCAGGGCTAACAGTATTCTAGAACTACTGTATGGGTTATGTAGGTGTATTCTAGGACTATGGGGATTCTAGGGTTATGTAGGTGTATACCAGGACTAGGAGTATTCTAGGGTTATGTAGGTGTATTCTAGGACTAGGAGGAGTCTAAGGTTATGTAGGTGTATTTTAGGACTAGGGTTATGTAGGTGTATTCTAGGACTATGGGGATACTAGGGTTATGTAGGTGTATTCTAGGACTAGGAGTATTCTAGGGTTATGTAGGTGTATTCTAGGACTAGGAGAAGTCTAGGGTTATGTGGGTGTATTCTAGGACTATGGGGATACTAGGGTTATGTAGGTGTATTCTAGGACTAGGAGAAGTCTAGGGTTATGTAGGTGTATTCTAGGACTAGGAGGAGTCTAGGGTTATGTGGGTGTATTCTAGGACTATGGGGATTCTAGGGTTATGTAGGACTAGGAGTATTCTAGGGTTATGTAGGTGTATTCTAGGACTAGGAGGAGTCTAAGGTTATGTAGGTGTATTCTAGGACTAGGGTTATGTAGGTGTATTCTAGGACTAGGAGTATTCTAGGGTTATGTAGGTGTATTCTAGGACTAGGAGGAGTCAAGGGTTATGTAGGTGTATTCTAGGGTTATGTAGGTGTATTCTAGGGTTATGTAGGTGTATTCAAGGGTTATGTAGGTGTATTCTAGGGTTATGTAGGTATATTCTAGGGTTATGTAGGTGTATTCTAGGGTTATGTAGGCGTATTCTAGGGTTATGTAGGTGTATTCTAGGGTTAGGGGTATGCCAGGACTAGGATTCCAGGATCCATGTTGCATAGTCAGCCACCCTCAATAAGAACATCACAGGATATCTCAAATTTCCCCAGGATGCCCTAAGAGAAGATGTGGAAGTGGTTGCATGCCCTCACAATCTTGCAGACAAAGAAGGTTCCCTAGCAAAACAGCTACACACAGAACTCACAAGAGTACACACACCAGCAATCTAAAGGCACCAGGTTGGCTGAACTAACATTTTCCTCCCCGATAGTGAATGCTTCCAAGTATTTGACCACAATCTTGAAGACCACGCCCCTGTCCATGAAGCTGAAGGCTCGCTGCAGAATAAACGGAATAAAACTAAGTCCTCTGCAATTCATTGCAACGCGCAATCAAATATACTTACCTTGATAAAGTTAGCCAAGCTCCTGTTCGCTTTCTGAAAGGAGAACACCAAATATATATCAGGTAACAACAACAAAACAACAACATTGCTTAGTCGAGGTGCATTAATTGCTTGTTTGTTCTTGCAGTTCATTAGTCTTCGTGTGCATACACAGTAAAAAACAGTTATTAGGTGAGCCACTAAAAACAACAGGCAGCTATAAAATGGCCGCTTAACACTGGCAGCCATCTAACAAGGATGTTCATGTGCAGATGTACGGTCATAAATTGTTGCTCTGAGTGCACAATGTGTGTGCCAGGATGACTAGAAGGGCTAGTAATGGTTGACCTGCTGTAGAGCAGAGCCAGCAGTGAAAGAAAGATCGACTTTCAAACGGGAAAATTTCCAAGCAAAAAAGGCTCTAGACCAACAGAAAAGTAAGCACTTCACAAAAAGCAGGTGCTTAACAACCAAATATTATACATGCGCCTGCTTAACAACCAAATATTATACACATGTGCCTGCTTAATAACCAACATGTGCCTGCTTAACAACCAAATATTCACATTTGCCTGCTTAAAAACAAAATGTTGTACCACATGTGCCTGTTTCAAATATTATACACATGTGCCTGCTTAACAAACAAGTATTAACAGAACAAGAAGAACAAGGGTCGGAATAGAGGAGATTGCAATGACTGCTACAGGGAAAGATGGCCTGGCAAGACATGAGGCAGTAGGAGGAAGGGGCCTGGTTAGACATGAGGCACTAGGAAGAGGCCTGGTTAGACATGAGGCACTAGGAAGAGGCCTGGTTAGACACGAGGCACTAGGAAGAGGCCTGGTTAGACATGAGGCACTAGGAAGAGGCCTGGTTAGACATGAGGCACTAGGAAGAGGCCTGGTTAGACATGAGGCACTAGGAGGAGGCCTGGTTAGACATGAGGCACTAGGAAGAGGCCTGGTTAGACATGAGGCACTAGGAAGAGGCCTGGTTAGACATGAGGCACTAGGAAGAGGCCTGGTTAGACATGAGGCACTAGGAAGAGGCCTGGTTAGACATGAGGCACTAGGAAGAGGCCTGGTTAGACATGAGGCACTAGGAAGAGGCCTGGTTAGACATGAGGCACTAGGAAGAGGCATGGTTAGACATGAGGCACTAGGAAGAGGCCTGGTTAGACATGAGGCACTAGGAGGAGGCCTGGTTAGACATGAGGCACTAGGAAGAGGCCTGGTTAGACATGAGGCACTAGGAAGAGGCCTGGTTAGACATGAGGCACTAGGAGGAGGCCTGGTTAGACATGAGGCACTAGGAGGAGGCCTGGTTAGACATGAGGCACTAGGAGGAGGCCTGGTTAGACATGAGGCACTAGGAAGAGGCCTGGTTAGACATGAGGCACTAGGAAGAGGCCTGGTTAGACATGAGGCATTAGGAAGAGGCCTGGTTAGACATGAGGCACTAGGAAGAGGCCTGGTTAGACATGAGGCACTAGGAAGAGGCCTGGTTAGACATGAGGCACTAGGAAGAGGCCTGGTTAGACATGAGGCACTAGGAAGAGGCCTGGTTAGGCATGAGGCACTAGGAGGAGGCCTGGTTAGACATGAGGCACTAGGAAGAGGCCTGGTTAGACATGAGGCACTAGGAAGGGGCCTGGTTAGACATGAGGCACTAGGAGGAGGCCTGGTTAGACATGAGGCACTAGGAGGAGGCCTGGTTAGACATGAGGCACTAGGAAGAGGCCTGGTTAGACATGAGGCACTAGGAAGAGGCCTGGTTAGACATGAGGCACTAGGAAGAGGCCAGGTTAGACATGAGGCACTAGGAAGAGGCCTGGTTAGACATGAGGCACTAGGAAGAGGCCTGGTTAGACATGAGGCACTAGGAGGAGGCCTGGTTAGACATGAGGCACTAGGAAGAGGCCTGGTTAGACATGAGGCACTAGGAAGAGGCCTGGTTAGACATGAGGCACTAGGAAGAGGCCTGGTTAGACATGAGGCACTAGGAAGAGGCCTGGTTAGACATGAGGCACTAGGAAGAGGCCTGGTTAGACATGAGGCACTAGGAAGAGGCCTGGTTAGACATGAGGCACTAGGAAGAGGCCTGGTTAGACATGAGGCACTAGGAAGAGGCCAGGTTAGACATGAGGCACTAGGAAGAGGCCTGGTTAGACATGAGGCACTAGGAAGAGGCCTGGTTAGACATGAGGCACTAGGAAGAGGCCTGGTTAGACATGAGGCACTAGGAAGAGGCCTGGTTAGGCATGAGGCACTAGGAAGAGGCCTGGTTAGACATGAGGCACTAGGAAGAGGCCTGGTTAGACATGAGGCACTAGGAGGAGGCCTGGTTAGACATGAGGCACTAGGAAGAGGCCTGGTTAGAGATGAGGCACTAGGAAGAGGCCTGGTTAGACATGAGGCACTAGGAAGAGGCCTGGTTAGACATGAGGCACTAGGAGGAGGCCTGGTTAGACATGAGGCACTAGGAAGAGGCCTGGTTAGACATGAGGCACTAGGAAGAGGCCTGGTTAGACATGAGGCACTAGGAAGAGGCCTGGTTAGACATGAGGCACTAGGAAGAGGCCTGGTTAGACATGAGGCACTAGGAAGAGGCCTTGTTAGACATGAGGCACTAGGAAGAGGCCTGATTAGACATGAGGCACTAGGAAGAGGCCTGGTTAGACATGAGGCACTAGGAAGGGGCCTGGTTAGACATGAGGCACTAGGAAGAGGCCTGGTTAGACATGAGGCACTAGGAAGAGGCCTGGTTAGACATGAGGCACTAGGAAGAGGCCTGGTTAGACATGAGGCACTAGGAGGAGGCCTGGTTAGACATGAGGCACTAGGAGGAGGCCTGGTTAGACATGAAGCACTAGGAAGAGGCCTGGTTAGACATGAGGCACTAGGAAGAGGCCTGGTTAGACATGAGGCACTAGGAAGAGGCCTGGTTAGACATGAGGCACTAGGAAGAGGCCTGGTTAGACATGAGGCACTAGGAGGAGGCCTGGTTAGACATGAGGCACTAGGAGGAGGCCTGGTTAGATATGAGGCACTAGGAAGAGGCCTGGTTAGACATGAGGCACTAGGAGGAGGCCTGGTTAGACATGAGGCACTAGGAGGAGGCCTGGTTAGACATGAAGCACTAGCAAGAGGCCTGGTTAGACATGAGGCACTAGGAAGAGGCCTGGTTAGACATGAGGCACTAGGAAGAGGCCTGGTTAGACATGAGGCACAAGGAAGAGGCCTGGTTAGACATGAGGCACTAGGAGGAGGCCTGGTTAGACATGAGGCACTAGGAGGAGGCCTGGTTAGACATGAGGCACTAGGAGGAGGCCTAGTTAGACATGAGGCACTAGGAAGAGGCCTGGTTAGACATGAGGCACTAGGAAGAGGCCTGGTTAGACATGAGGCACTAGGAAGAGGCCTGGTTAGACATGAGGCACTAGGAAGAGGCCTGGTTAGACAGGAGGCACTAGGAAGAGGCCTGGTTAGACATGAGGCACTAGGAAGAGGCCTGGTTAGACATGAGGCACTAGGAGGAGGCCTGGTTAGACATGAGGCACTAGGAAGAGGCCTGGTTAGACATGAGGCACTAGGAAGAGGCCTGGTTAGACATGAAGCACTAGCAAGAGGCCTGGTTAGACATGAGGCACTAGGAAGAGGCCTGGTTAGACATGAGGCACTAGGAAGAGGCCTGGTTAGACATGAGGCACAAGGAAGAGGCCTGGTTAGACATGAGGCACTAGGAGGAGGCCTGGTTAGACATGAGGCACTAGGAGGAGGCCTGGTTAGACATGAGGCACTAGGAGGAGGCCTAGTTAGACATGAGGCACTAGGAAGAGGCCTGGTTAGACATGAGGCACTAGGAAGAGGCCTGGTTAGACATGAGGCACTAGGAAGAGGCCTGGTTAGACATGAGGCACTAGGAAGAGGCCTGGTTAGACAGGAGGCACTAGGAAGAGGCCTGGTTAGACATGAGGCACTAGGAAGAGGCCTGGTTAGACATGAGGCACTAGGAGGAGGCCTGGTTAGACATGAGGCACTAGGAAGAGGCCTGGTTAGACATGAGGCACTAGGAAGAGGCCTGGTTAGACATGAGGCACTAGGAAGAGGCCTGGTTAGACATGAGGCACTAGGAAGAGGCCAGGTTAGACATGAGGCACTAGGAAGAGGCCTGGTTAGACATGAGGCACTAGGAAGAGGCCTAGTTAGACATGAGGCACTAGGAAGAGGCCTGGTTAGACATGAGGCACTAGGAAGAGGCCTGGTTAGGCATGAGGCACTAGGAAGAGGCCTGGTTAGACATGAGGCACTAGGAAAAGGCCTGGTTAGACATGAGGCACTAGGAGGAGGCCTGGTTAGACATGAGGCACTAGGAAGAGGCCTGGTTAGAGATGAGGCACTAGGAAGAGGTCTGGTTAGACATGAGGCACTAGGAAGAGGCCTGGTTAGACATGAGGCACTAGGAGGAGGCCTGGTTAGACATGAGGCACTAGGAAGAGGCCTGGTTAGACATGAGGCACTAGGAAGAGGCCTGGTTAGACATGAGGCACTAGGAAGAGGCCTGGTTAGACATGAGGCACTAGGAGGAGGCCTGGTTAGACATGAGGCACTAGGAGGAGGCCTGGTTAGACATGAGGCACTAGGAGGAGGCCTGGTTAGACATGAGGCACTAGGAAGAGGCCTGGTTAGACATGAGGCACTAGGAAGAGGCCTGGTTAGACATGAGGCACTAGGAAGAGGCCTGGTTAGACATGAGGCACTAGGAAGAGGCCTGGTTAGACATGAGGCACTAGGAAGAGGCCTGGTTAGGCATGAGGCACTAGGAAGGGGCCTGGTATTGAAGTACACAGTGTCTGACCTTGGCAGAGGGCTCAGTGTGTTTTTCTCGTATGTGAGTGAGCAGGACAACAACCATGCTCTGCAGGTCCCAGCCATAGTCCTCCAGGTAACGCGTCTTACGAGAAGCCTGACAAGAATCAAACAATCAATAATTGTATGCGCAGTGTGCGTGAGCATATGTGTGTGTATGTCTGTGCATGTGAGTGTATGTGTGTATGTGAGTTTGTGTGAGTGTGTGTGTATGTGTGAGTGTGTGTGAGTGGTGTATCAGGATGAGTAACAAAACAAAGAAAAAGGTGCTGCATGTAAAAAAGCAAAAGCTTTATAAACAACAATAATGACTCTGTGTGATGGGCAGTGAATATTGTCCCCCCCTCCCCCCACTGGAGGTAGAATATTGTCATCCCAATGTACTAGAGCAGGTCTTGGCCACTTGAAGTCTTGACTAATAAGGGGGCAATATTCAGAACTGGTTGCTGGGGGCTGATTCCCCCATGCACACACATGTATACTAGCACTGGACAAAGGAACTACGTACTGCCTCTTCTGAACCTCATTACCCTGAGGCTGCTAAATATTCAACACATCCTTTCTACACCTTCAGGACCTGCGACCATATCAAGTTCATGACAAGAACGAGATAATACCAGTATTGTGATAAGGTGTGGTTGAGACACGCATGAAGTGCATGGGTGGAGGGGCGCAGTAATCACATCGCTTATAGTACCCATCACCCTTTACCTACTCTCATGAATGTGTGTGTAGCAGGGTCTATTAGTATACACATCATGTATATTCACCGATGTCTTGCCAGTGATCAGGAATTGAGCCATGCTCTTGACCATTATCTCCAGGAAGAACCAGAGATGCTGCACCAACACACACACACACACACACACACACACACACACACACACACACACACACACACACACACACACACAAACAAACATTATTTTTAGCATATCTACCAGGGTGTAGGTCGCACTGGAGTATAGGGTAAGTCACACCCCCAAAGTTAGCCAGCATTACAAAGCTTCTATAATTACTGGAGCATAAGCCGCACTCTAAATAGAATTCCCATCTACAGGAGCATTTAGTCAATACATTAAGAGAAGACAATTTCAAGTTGTTATTGAGAAGTATAACACCCAGCAACCCTGCACATGTACCTACACCTAGCAACCCTGCACATGCATGTACACCTAGTAACCCTGCACATGCATGTACACCTAGCAACCCTGCACATGCATGTACACCTAGCAACCCTGCACATGCACGTACACCTAGCAACCCTGCACATGTACCTACACCTAGCAACCCTGCACATGTACCTACACCTAGCAACCCTGCACATGCATGTACACCTAGCAACCCTGCACATGCATGTACACCTAGCAACCCTGCACATGCACGTACACCTAGCAACCCTGCACATGTACTTACACCTAGCAACCCTGCACATGTACCTACACCTAGCAACCCTGCACATGTACATACATACACCTAGCAACCTTGCACATGTACCTACACCTAGCAACCCTGCACATGTACCTACACCTAGCAACCCTGCACATGCACGTACACCTAGCAACCCTGCACATGTACCTACACCTAGCAACACTACACATGTACGTACACCTAGTAACACTACACATGTACGTACACCTAGCAACACTACACATGTACATACACCTAGCAACCCTGCACATGTACCTACACCTAGCAACCTTGCACATGTATGTACACCTAGCAACCCTGCACATGCACGTACACCTAGCAACCCTGCACATGTACCTACACCTAGCAACCCTGCACATGTACGTACACCTAGCAACCCTGCACAAGCATGTAGTATACCTAGCAACACTACACATGTACGTACACCTAGCAACACTACACATGTATGTACATCTATAACACTACACATGCACGTACACCTAGCAACACTACACATGCACGTACATCTATAACACTACACATGCACATATATCTATAACACTACACATGTACATACATCTAGCAGTCGTGAGATGTGAGTGTCATCAGACGCCGTCTGCCGGAGGTAGTGGACGAGGAGCTGAGCCAGCTCATCATGGACAGTCCTCTTCCTGGAACTGTCCACGTCCGAGAGGAAGACATACTGCACATGACAAGTACATGAGTATATGCATGCATACACAGTCATCACCAGAACATGGCAGCCGAGGAAGACATGGATACAACAACAACAACAACAACAACAACAACAAAGATGATCTTGTGTTGGTGATGTATATGGAATGTGGCCTTGTTCGTCCTCTCTCTTTGTCCTCCCCTTCCTGAGTTGTTTCTTCAGTCGATGCGCTCACATCCCTCCACAATCATACTCATAATAATCAATATAAAAACAGGAACCCCAAGGCCACCAAGCCGGAGTGGTCCAGAGGTGCGAGGATCAATCCCATTGTATCTGTGGATGTCTATATGTTTTCAAAGTTGCTGCCCACCTAGAGGGAGCGTGATCATTAGAAACCTCCTCAGGTTGTCCTCTGGTCTCGGCCATCGCACCATTGGCATCCTGCTAATGTGTGCTCTTTGTGTATTTTTAGAAGGTGGACAGAATTAAGACGCTTACAAAACTGCGATTGACGTCTACCTCACCTTCCACTGTGGCAAGTGGAGTGCAAGCAGAACATGTGGATAGATGTGTGTTCATACATGTACATGTGCATGTACATGTATTTGAACATATGTATATAGTTAAGTATGTATGTATTTGTGTGTATGTATCAGTTATGCATGTATGTATGCATGTGTGGTGCATATATGTATATATGTGTCTATATGTATGTATGCATGTGCGGTGCATATATGTATATATGTGTCTATATGTATGTGTCATATATATGTATATATGTGTCTATATGTATGTGTCATATATATGTATATATGTGTCTATATGTATGTATGCATGTGTGGTGCATATATATGTATATATATGTATATATGTGTGTATGCATGTGTGGTGCATATATGTATATATATGTCTATATGTATGTATGCATGTGTGGTGCATATATATGTATATATATGTGTGTGTATATGTATGTGTGAATATATTGTGAATATATATGTATATATATACATACATATTTTATATAAGGTGTGTAAAGCCCTACCTCTATGTAAGAGTGGAGTGCATCGGTGCCATCAACCTTGACTACCTTATCCACCACTGATAACATTAACCTAGGCAACACAATTGGTAAAATATTGACATAATCACTGATTAATTATAATCACTGATTAATTAATACCAATCGCTGATCAAGACCAATCAGTGCCCAAATAAAATAAAGCAGGAGATCAACAGCAACAACAACATAATAATAAACAAGAAAACAAATATATACAACACTGTATTAAAGGTGTCCCAATACTGAAACACCTCTCTACCCACCTCCTTCACTAGCAACAGTGAAGGTGTCCTAACACTCTCTGCCCCTCCTACACTAGCAACAGTGAAGGTGTCCTAACACTCTCTGCCCACCTCCTACACTAGCAACAGTGAAGGTGTCCTAACACTCTCTGCCCACCTCCTACACTAGCAACAGTGAAGGTGTCCTAACACTCTCTGCCCCTCCTACACTAGCAACAGTGAAGGTGTCCTAACACTCTCTGCCCACCTCCTACACTAGCAACAGTGAAGGTGTCCTAACACTCTCTGCCCACCTCCTACACTAGCAACAGTGAAGGTGTCCTAACACTCTCTGCCCACCTCCTACACAAGCAACAGTGAAGGTGTCCTAACACTCTCTGCCCACCTCCTACACTAGCAACAGTGAAGGTGTCCTAACACTCTCTGCCCACTTCCTACTGTAGCAACAGTGAAGGTCTCCTAACACTCTCTGCCCACCTCCTACACTAGCAACAGTGAAGGTGTCCTAACACTCTCTGCCCCTCCTACACTAGCAACAGTGAAGGTGTCCTAACACTCTCTGCCCCTCCTACACTAGCAACAGTGAAGGTGTCCTAACACTCTCTGCCCACCTCCTACACTAGCAACAGTGAAGGTGTCCTAACACTCTCTGCCCACCTCCTACACAAGCAACAGTGAAGGTGTCCTAACACTCTCTGCCCACCTCCTACACTAGCAACAGTGAAGGTGTCCTAACACTCTCTGCCCACTTCCTACTGTAGCAACAGTGAAGGTCTCCTAACACTCTCTGCCCACCTCCTACACTAGCAACAGTGAAGGTGTCCTAACACTCTCTGCCCCTCCTACACTAGCAACAGTGAAGGTGTCCTAACACTCTCTGCCCACCTCCTACACTAGCAACAGTGAAGGTGTCCTAACACTCTCTGCCCACCTCCTACACAAGCAACAGTGAAGGTGTCCTAACACTCTCTGCCCACTTCCTACACTAGCAACAGTGAAGGTGTCCTAACACTCTCTGCCCACCTCCTACACTAGCAACAGTGAAGGTGTCCTAACACTCTCTGCCCACCTCCTACACTAGCAACAGTGAAGGTGTCCTAACACTCTCTGCCCACCTCCTACACTAGCAACAGTGAAGGTGTCCTAACACTCTCTGCCCACCTCCTACACTAGCAACAGTGAAGGTGTCCTAACACTCTCTGCCCCTCCTACACTAGCAACAGTGAAGGTGTCCTAACACTCTCTGCCCACCTCCTACACTAGCAACAGTGAAGGTGTCCTAACACTCTCTGCCCACCTCCTACACTAGCAACAGTGAAGGTGTCCTAACACTCTCTGCCCCTCCTACACTAGCAACAGTGAAGGTGTCCTAACACTCTCTGCCCACCTCCTACACTAGCAACAGTGAAGGTGTCCTAACACTCTCTGCCCACCTCCTACACTAGCAACAGTGAAGGTGTCCTAACACTCTCTGCCCACCTCCTACACTAGCAACAGTGAAGGTGTCCTAACACTCTCTGCCCACCTCCTACACTAGCAACAGTGAAGGTGTCCTAACACTCTCTGCCCATCTCCTACACTAGCAACAGTGAAGGTGTCCTAACACTCTCTGCCCACTTCCTACACTAGCAACAGTGAAGGTGTCCTAACACTCTCTGCCCACTTCCTACACTAGCAACAGTGAAGGTGTCCTAACACCTTCTGCCCACATACTTCACCAGAAATATTCTCAACATTTATGTAGTCTGGGCAGTGAACTCTTTGGACCTTGAGGGTTACAAGGTAAAAGGTTCACTTAAAAGTGGATCAAGTGTGCACCAAATAGCAATGAGTGCTGAACATAAAAAGTGTCTAATAGCAGATACATTTAAAACACTTAAAGTTCAGCGTCAAGAACTTGGTATTGAAATACATCATTGATACAATCACCAGCTGGAATCAGGCTTCTGGTTATGCTAATGCAATGTTACTCTAAACATGTGAAAATAAATTAAGTAAAAATGCTTGATATATATACGTTAAAAAGAAGAAGCTGTCAATGTTGAATATGACTAGAAATACATTGCCATAATATCAGGTGAAGTTACATCTTGAAAACAGACACACTACTTAATCAGCGACATCTTTCTGGCACCAGCGCAATACTGTTCAAGTATGAAATATGGTAAGGTAAGGTCAAACCAACCTGAACACGTCTGGTCTGATAGTTTTCGCTTCCTTGGTTGGGTGAGAGATAATCCTCAAGAGCTGAGTCAGCACTAGCGGCAGGAATTGCATCAGTGAAGTCAGACTCATGTCATCCAGGACCTGTAGGAGAGAGAGAGATGAAAGAGAATGATGATATGAACTAAGAGGGAGTTGTGATGGATGAACTAAGAGGAAGGAGTGATTTACTTTAGTTTCAATGCTGCATATGTGAGCAAGAACTCCCTTTACTTTAGTTTCAGTGCTGCATATGTGAGCAAGAACTCCCTTTACTTTAGTTTCAGTGCTGCATATGTGAGCAAGAACTCCCTTTACTTTAGTTTCAGTGCTGCATATGTGAGCAAGAACTCCCTTTACTTTAGTTTCAATGCTGCATATGTGAGCAAGAACTCCCTTTACTTTAGTTTCAATGCTGCATATGTGAGCAAGAACTCCCTTTACTTTAGTTTCAGTGCTGCATATGTGAGCAAGAACTCCCTTTACTTTAGTTTCAGTGCTGCATGTGAGCAAGAACTCCCTTTACTTTAGTTTCAATGCTGCATATGTGAGCAAGAACCCCCTTTACTTTAGTTTCAGTGCTGCATATGTGAGCAAGAACTCCCTTTACTTTAGTTTCAGTGCTGCATATGTGAGCAAGAACTCCCTTTACTTTAGTTTCAGTGCTGCATATGTGAGCAAGAACTCCCTTTACTTTAGTTTCAGTGCTGCATGTGAGCAAGAACTCCCTTTACTTTAGTTTCAGTGCTGCATATGTGAGCAAGAACTCCCTTTACTTTAGTTTCAGTGCTGCATATGCAAGCAAGAACTCCCTTTACTTTAGTTTCAGTGCTGCATATGTGAGCAAGAACTCCCTTTACTTTAGTTTCATATGTGAGCAAGAACTCCCTTTACTTTAGTTTCAGTGCTGCATATGTGAGCAAGAACTCCCTTTACTTTAGTTTCAGTGCTGCATGTGAGCAAGAACTCCCTTTACTTTAGTTTCAGTGCTGCATATGTGAGCAAGAACTCCCTTTACTTTAGTTTCAGTGCTGCATATGTGAGCAAGAACTCCCTTTACTTTAGTTTCATATGTGAGCAAGAACTCCCTTTACTTTAGTTTCAGTGCTGCACATGTGAGCAAGAACTCCCTTTACTTTAGTTTCAGTGCTGCATATGTGAGCAAGAACTCCTTTACTTTAGTTTCAGTGCTGCATATGTGAGCAAGAACTCCCTTTACTTTAGTTTCAGTGCTGCATATGTGAGCAAGAACTCCCTTTACTTTAGTTTCAGTGCTGCATATGTGAGCAAGAACTCCCTTTACTTTAGTTTCAGTGCTGCATATGTGAGCAAGAACTCCCTTTACTTTAGTTTCAGTGCTGCATGTGAGCAAGAACTCCCTTTACTTTAGTTTCAGTGCTGCATATGTGAGCAAGAACTCCCTTTACTTTAGTTTCAGTGCTGCATATGTGAGCAAGAACTCCCTTTACTTTAGTTTCAGTGCTGCATATGTGAGCAAGAACTCCCTTTACTTTAGTTTCAGTGCTGTATATGTGAGCAAGAACTCCCTTTACTTTAGTTTCAGTGCTGCACATGTGAGCAAGAACTCCCTTTACTTTAGTTTCAGTGCTGCATATGTGAGCAAGAACTCCCTTTACTTTAGTTTCAGTGCTGCATGTGAGCAAGAACTCCCTTTACTTTAGTTTCAGTGCTGCATATGTGAGCAAGAACTCCCTTTACTTTAGTTTCAGTGCTGCATATGTGAGCAAGAACTCCCTTTACTTTAGTTTCAGTGCTGCATATGTGAGCAAGAACTCCCTTTACTTTAGTTTCAGTGCTGTATATGTGAGCAAGAACTCCCTTTACTTTAGTTTCAGTGCTGCATATGCAAGCAAGAACTCCCTTTACTTTAGTTTCAGTGCTGTATATGTGAGCAAGAACTCCCTTTACTTTAGTTTCAGTGCTGCATGTGAGCAAGAACTCCCTTTACTTTAGTTTCAGTGCTGCATATGTGAGCAAGAACTCCCTTTACTTTAGTTTCAGTGCTGCATGTGAGCAAGAACTCCCTTTACTTTAGTTTCAGTGCTGCATATGCAAGCAAGAACTCCCTTTACTTTAGTTTCAGTGCTGCATATGTGAGCAAGAACTCCCTTTACTTTAGTTTCAATGCTGCATATGTGAGCAAGAACTCCCTTTACTTTAGTTTCAGTGCTGCATATGTGAGCAAGAACTCCCTTTACTTTAGTTTCAGTGCTGCATATGCAAGCAAGAACTCCCTTTACTTTAGTTTCAGTGCTGCATATGTGAGCAAGAACTCCCTTTACTTTAGTTTCAGTGCTGCATGTGAGCAAGAACTCCCTTTACTTTAGTTTCAGTGCTGCATATGTGAGCAAGAACTCCCTTTACTTTAGTTTCAGTGCTGCATATGCAAGCAAGAACTCCCTTTACTTTAGTTTCATATGTGAGCAAGAACTCCCTTTACTTTAGTTTCAGTGCTGCATGTGAGCAAGAACTCCCTTTACTTTAGTTTCAGTGCTGCATATGTGAGCAAGAACTCCCTTTACTTTAGTTTCAGTGCTGCATATGTGAGCAAGAACTCTCTTTACTTTAGTTTCAATGCTGCATATGTGAGCAAGAACTCCCTTTACTTTAGTTTCAGTGCTGCATATGCAAGCAAGAACTCCCTTTACTTTAGTTTCATATGTGAGCAAGAACTCCCTTTACTTTAGTTTCAGTGCTGCATATGTGAGCAAGAACTCCCTTTACTTTAGTTTCAGTGCTGCATGTGAGCAAGAACTCCCTTTACTTTAGTTTCAGTGCTGCATATGTGAGCAAGAACTCCCTTTACTTTAGTTTCAGTGCTGCATATGTGAGCAAGAACTCCCTTTACTTTAGTTTCAGTGCTGCATATGTGAGCAAGAACTCCCTTTACTTTAGTTTCAGTGCTGCATATGTGAGCAAGAACTCCCTTTACTTTAGTTTCAGTGCTGCATGTGAGCAAGAACTCCCTTTACTTTAGTTTCAGTGCTGCATGTGAGCAAGAACTCCCTTTACTTAGTTTCAGTGCTGCATATGTGAGCAAGAACTCCCTTTACTTTAGTTTCATATGTGAGCAAGAACTCCCTTTACTTTAGTTTCAGTGCTGCATATGTGAGCAAGAACTCCCTTTACTTTAGTTTCAATGCTGCATATGTGAGCAAGAACTCCCTTTACTTTAGTTTCAGTGCTGCATATGCAAGCAAGAACTCCCTTTACTTTAGTTTCATATGTGAGCAAGAACTCCCTTTACTTTAGTTTCAGTGCTGCATATGTGAGCAAGAACTCCCTTTACTTTAGTTTCAGTGCTGCATATGTGAGCAAGAACTCCCTTACTTTAGTTTCAGTGTCTGGCTCAATTTTGTGTGGATGAATTATTGACCTGCATGAGCTTCTACATGTATGTCTGGATTGCTCAATATCTGCTCAACAGAACCAGAACATTTACAGTGTACATTGCATACCTAGTTTGGCTGAGATTTTAGAAAATTTTCATGAGGGCTTCGGAATAGCTTAGTAGCATTTCACACAGCAAGAGAGCCATGGAATATTTTCTCCCCCCTCCCACACCACACCCACCCCACACCAACCCACAGTAATTTACAATGCTAATTTATAAAAGGCTTCTCAAAATAATAATAACATAATAAATATATTTATTAAAAATAACAAAAACAAGCCCCACCCCCTAAAAGCCTATAGAGCACAATGCAGCCAAGCTATGGCTGCACCCAAATAATAGTTAGACACCGAGACCTGGGACTTATGGTATTTAGAGACCATGAAGGCTGTGGTAACCTGAGCATAGCAAGGGTGCTACTAAGGACCTGAAGGTCTCTAAATACTGTGGGTTCCAGGTCTCAGTTAACTGATTTTAGAGTAGATCAACTGTAACCTACTGGAGCTACATCGGTCACCATACATCGGTCAGCAATAACTAGCGAGATGGATTATTTTCTTTGAATAATTTACTAGCTGGTGGCTAGAAAATGAACCGATTTGATCATTTCCTGTCAGCCATCCTACTCTGTCACGTCCCAGGCATGGTGGGCCAGCATACAGAGGTCTACTCTGTCCCAGGCATGGTGGGCCAGCATACAGAGGTCTACTCTGTCCTAGACATGGTGGGCCAGCATACAGAGGTCTACTCTGTCCCAGGCATGGTGGGCCAGCATACAGAGGTCTACTCTGTCCCAGGCATGGTGGGCCAGCATACAGAGGTCTACTCTGTCCTAGACATGGTGGGCCAGCATACAGAGGTCTACTCTGTCCCAGGCATGGTGGGCCAGCATACAGAGGTCTACTCTGTCCTAGGCATGGTGGGCCAGCATACAGAGGTCTACTCTGTCCTTGGCATGGTGGGCCAGCATACAGAGGTCTACTCTGTCCTAGGCATGGTGGGCCAGCATACAGAGGTCTACTCTGTCCCAGGCATGGTGGGCCAGCATACAGAGGTCTACTCTGTCCCAGGCATGGTGGGCCAGCATACAGAGGTCTACTCTATCCTAGGCATGGTGGGCCAGCATACAGAGGTCTACTCTGTCCCAGGCATGGTGGGCCAGCATACAGAGGTCTACTCTGTCCCAGGCATGGTGGGCCAGCATACAGAGGTCTACTCTGTCCTAGGCATGGTGGGCCAGCATACAGAGGTCTACTCTGTCCTGGGCATGGTGGGCCAGCATACAGAGGTCTACTCTGTCCTGGGCATGGTGGGCCAGCATACAGAGGTCTACTCTGTCCCAGGCATGGTGGGCCAGCATACAGAGGTCTACTCTGTCCTAGGCATGGTGGGCCAGCATACAGAGGTCTACTCTGTCCCAGGCATGGTGGGCCAGCATACAGAGGTCTACTCTGTCCTAGGCATGGTGGGCCAGCATACAGAGGTCTACTCTGTCCTAGGCATGGTGGGCCAGAATACAGAGGTCTACTCTGTCCTAGGCAGGCATGGTGGGCCAGCATACAGAGGTCTACTCTGTCCTAGGCATGGTGGGCCAGCATACAGAGGTCTACTCTGTCCCAGGCATGGTGGGCCAGCATACAGAGGTCTACTCTGCCATATCCCAGGCATGGTAGGCCAGCATACAGAGGTCTACTCTGTCCCAGGCATGGTGGGCCAGCATACAGAGGTCTACTCTGTCCTAGGCATGGTGGGCCAGCATACAGAGGTCTACTCTGTCCCAGGCATGGTGGGCCAGCATACAGAGGTCTACTCTGTCCCAGGCATGGTGGGCCAGCATACAGAGGTCTACTCTGTCATGTCCTGGTGGGCCAGCATACAGAGGTCTACTCTGTCCCAGGCATGGTGGGCCAGCATACAGAGGTCTACTCTGTCCTAGGCATGGTGGGCCAGCATACAGAGGTCTACTCTGTCCCAGGCATGGTGGGCCAGCATACAGAGGTCTACTCTGTCCTAGGCATGGTGGGCCAGCATACAGAGGTCTACTCTGTCCCAGGCATGGTGGGCCAGCATACAGAGGTCTACTCTGTCCCAGGCATGGTGGGCCAGCATACAGAGGTCTACTCTGTCCTAGGCATGGTGGGCCAGCATACAGAGGTCTACTCTGTCCCAGGCATGGTGGGCCAGCATACAGAGGTCTACTCTGTCCCAGGCATGGTGGGCCAGCATACAGAGGTCTACTCTGTCCTAGGCATGGTGGGCCAGCATACAGAGGTCTACTCTGTCCCAGGCATGGTGGGCCAGCGTACAGAGGTCTAGGCATGGTGGGCCAGCATACAGAGGTCTACTCTGTCCCAGGCATGGTGGGCCAGCATACAGAGGTCTACTCTGTCCTAGGCATGGTGGGCCAGCATACAGAGGTCTACTCTGTCCTAGGCATGGTGGGCCAGCATACAGAGGTCTACTCTGTCCTAGGCATGGTGGGCCAGCATACAGAGGTCTACTCTGTCCCAGGCATGGTGGGCCAGCATACAGAGGTCTACTCTGTCCCAGGCATGGTGGGCCAGCATACAGAGGTCTACTCTGTCCCAGGCATGGTGGGCCAGCATACAGAGGTCTACTCTGTCCTAGGCATGGTGGGCCAGCATACAGAGGTCTACTCTGTCCCAGGCATGGTGGGCCAGCATACAGAGGTCTACTCTGTCCCAGGCATGGTGGGCCAGCATACAGAGGTCTACTCTGTCCCAGGCATGGTGGGCCAGCATACAGAGGTCTACTCTGTCCTAGGCATGGTGGGCCAGACATAATAGTGAGTGGAAAATCACTTCAGTTCCTCATCAGTTCCTCAGCAGATATACATTTCATAGTTAGTCTCACATGAATAATACACGAGCATGTGTCCGACCTGATGTATGTCACAGCACATTCCACTGACAAATGAAAACTTGGCCATGGTTAGCTATACAGTACATCTGACCCACGAGACTGGCCTACCCCACCACCCCACCAAGTCTTCCCCCCCCCCCCCAAATATCTCCCTCTCCCAACCCCAAATCCTGTACACCACAACATTTACAGTAGCTGACTACTACACTATTCATGCTTGATATCTTGTATTAGGCTGTATGTGTCTACCTTTATGCCAGAGAGAAGATGAGCTATTGGTGAGGGACTCCCTGCTTTACTGTAGAGTTGCTGACACTCCTTGAAGAACTGGTGCAGGTGAGAATCCTGCAGGCAGAGAAACAAACACGAAGACCAATCAGAACTGCCGATTATAAGCAAGCACGTGCAACTACTCCTTGGGTTTTCAAGCATTAATTTGCCACTCATTTCAACATAACATATCTATCTGCCTCGTGTCTATTTCTGGCCTCAACTATGCAAGAGAGAGCATGCACGCACACACACACACATATGCATACGTTGAATGCTATAACAGAACTGTATACACACACACACATACCTGGGAGTAGATGGTGGAGTCCAATTTAGTGACCACCTTGAACAGCTGCTTCTGGTTGTCCACCCACCTAATCTCAGGACTGGGCGACTAATAGTTAACAACAACAACAACAACAACATAACAACAACAACAACAAACTAAATGCAGTCCATTTGTGTTGGATTAGAGTGCAAAAGGACCTCACTATGAAAATACATACATGTCCACCACACCTCAGAACCAGCTGTAGGAAGTCCCACTAGCAATGAAGATACTAGCACCCAACAGCTAGTGAATGGACAACTGACAAGAGTTATGTTAAAGAATGCACACTTCATAATATATTCATTAAAAGTCTCAGGATCAACAGTGAGACCAGACCTCACACAGTGAGAGTGTGCCTCTCAGGATCAACAGTGAGACCAGACCTCACACAGTGAGAGTGTGCCTCTCAGGATCAACAGTGAGACCAGACCTCACACAGTGAGAGTGTACCTCTCAGGATCAACAGTGAGACCAGACCTCACACAGTGAGAGTGTGCCTCTCAGGATCAACAGTGAGACCAGACCTCACACAGTGAGAGTGTACCTCTCAGGATCAACAGTGAGACCAGACCTCACACAGTGAGAGTGTGCCTCTCAGGATCAACAGTGAGACCAGACCTCACACAGTGAGAGTGTGCCTCTCAGGATCAACAGTGAGACCAGACCTCACACAGTGAGAGTGTACCTCTCAGGATCAACAGTGAGACCAGACCTCACACAGTGAGAGTGTACCTCTCAGGATCAACAGTGAGACCAGACCTCACACAGTGAGAGTGTACCTCTCAGGATCAACAGTGAGACCAGACCTCACACAGTGAGAGTGTACCTCTCAGGATCAACAGTGAGACCAGACCTCACACAGTGAGAGTGTGCCTCTCAGGATCAACAGTGAGACCAGACCTCACACAGTGAGAGTGTGCCTCTCAGGATCAACAGTGAGACCAGACCTCACACAGTGAGAGTGTACCTCTCAGGATCAACAGTGAGACCAGACCTCACACAGTGAGAGTGTACCTCTCAGGATCAACAGTGAGACCTCACACAGTGAGAGTGTACCTCTCAGGATCAACAGTGAGACCAGACCTCACACAGTGAGAGTGTGCCTCTCAGGATCAACAGTGAGACCAGACCTCACACAGTGAGAGTGTACCTCTCAGGATCAACAGTGAGACCAGACCTCACACAGTGAGAGTGTGCCTCTCAGGATCAACAGTGAGACCAGACCTCACACAGTGAGAGTGTGCCTCTCAGGATCAACAGTGAGACCAGACCTCACACAGTGAGAGTGTGCCTCTCAGGATCAACAGTGAGACCAGACCTCACACAGTGAGAGTGTGCCTCTCAGGATCAACAGTGAGACCAGACCTCACACAGTGAGAGTGTGCCTCTCAGGATCAACAGGGAGACCAGACCTCACACAGTGAGAGTGTACCTCTCAGGATCAACAGGGAGACCTCACACAGTGAGAGTGTACCTCTCAGGATCAACAGTGAGACCAGACCTCACACAGTGAGAGTGTACCTCTCAGGATCAACAGTGAGACCAGACCTCACACAGTGAGAGTGTACCTCTCAGGATCAACAGGGAGACCAGACCTCACACAGTGAGAGTGTACCTCTCAGGATCAACAGGGAGACCTCACACAGTGAGAGTGTACCTCTCAGGATCAACAGTGAGACCAGACCTCACACAGTGAGAGTGTGCCTCTCAGGATCAACAGTGAGACCAGACCTCACACAGTGAGAGTGTACCTCTCAGGATCAACAGTGAGACCAGACCTCACACAGTGAGAGTGTACCTCTCAGGATCAACAGTGAGACCAGACCTCACACAGTGAGAGTGTGCCTCTCAGGATCAACAGTGAGACCAGACCTCACACAGTGAGAGTGTACCTCTCAGGATCAACAGTGAGACCAGACCTCACACAGTGAGAGTGTACCTCTCAGGATCAACAGTGAGACCAGACCTCACACAGTGAGAGTGTGCCTCTCAGGATCAACAGTGAGACCTCACACAGTGAGAGTGTACCTCTCAGGATCAACAGTGAGACCAGACCTCACACAGTGAGAGTGTACCTCTCAGGATCAACAGTGAGACCAGACCTCACACAGTGAGAGTGTGCCTCTCAGGATCAACAGTGAGACCAGACCTCACACAGTGAGAGTGTACCTCTCAGGATCAACAGTGAGACCAGACCTCACACAGTGAGAGTGTACCTCTCAGGATCAACAGTGAGACCAGACCTCACACAGTGAGAGTGTACCTCTCAGGATCAACAGTGAGACCAGACCTCACACAGTGAGAGTGTGCCTCTCAGGATCAACAGTGAGACCAGACCTCACACAGTGAGAGTGTACCTCTCAGGATCAACAGTGAGACCAGACCTCACACAGTGAGAGTGTACCTCTCAGGATCAACAGTGAGACCAGACCTCACACAGTGAGAGTGTACCTCTCAGGATCAACAGTGAGACCAGACCTCACACAGTGAGAGTGTGCCTCTCAGGATCAACAGTGAGACCAGACCTCACACAGTGAGAGTGTACCTCTCAGGATCAACAGTGAGACCAGACCTCACACAGTGAGAGTGTACCTCTCAGGATCAACAGTGAGACCAGACCTCACACAGTGAGAGTGTGCCTCTCAGGATCAACAGTGAGACCAGACCTCACACAGTGAGAGTGTACCTCTCAGGATCAACAGTGAGTGAGACCTCACACAGTGAGAGTGTACCTCTCAGGATCAACAGTGAGACCTCACACAGTGAGAGTGTACCTCTCAGGATCAACAGTGAGACCAGACCTCACACAGTGAGAGTGTACCTCTCAGGATCAACAGTGAGACCAGACCTCACACAGTGAGAGTGTACCTCTCAGGATCAACAGTGAGACCAGACCTCACACAGTGAGAGTGTGCCTCTCAGGATCAACAGTGAGACCAGACCTCACACAGTGAGAGTGTGCCTCTCAGGATCAACAGTGAGACCTCACACAGTGAGAGTGTACCTCTCAGGATCAACAGTGAGACCAGACCTCACACAGTGAGAGTGTGCCTCTCAGGATCAACAGTGAGACCAGACCTCACACAGTGAGAGTGTACCTCTCAGGATCAACAGTGAGACCAGACCTCACACAGTGAGAGTGTACCTCTCAGGATCAACAGTGAGACCAGACCTCACACAGTGAGAGTGTGCCTCTCAGGATCAACAGTGAGGCCAGACCTCACACAGTGAGAGTGTGCCTCTCAGGATCAACAGTGAGACCAGACCTCACACAGTGAGAGTGTACCTCTCAGGATCAACAGTGAGACCAGACCTCACACAGTGAGAGTGTACCTCTCAGGATCAACAGTGAGACCAGACCTCACACAGTGAGAGTGTACCTCTCAGGATCAACAGTGAGACCAGACCTCACACAGTGAGAGTGTGCCTCTCAGGATCAACAGTGAGACCAGACCTCACACAGTGAGAGTGTGCCTCTCAGGATCAACAGTGAGACCTCACACAGTGAGAGTGTGCCTCTCAGGATCAACAGTGAGACCTCACACAGTGAGAGTGTGCCTCTCAGGATCAACAGTGAGACCAGACCTCACACAGTGAGAGTGTGCCTCTCAGGATCAACAGTGAGACCTCACACAGTGAGAGTGTGCCTCTCAGGATCAACAGTGAGACCTCACACAGTGAGAGTGTGCCTCTCAGGATCAACAGTGAGACCAGACCTCACACAGTGAGAGTGTACCTCTCAGGATCAACAGGGAGACCAGACCTCACACAGTGAGAGTGTACCTCTCAGGATCAACAGTGAGACCAGACCTCACACAGTGAGAGTGTGCCTCTCAGGATCAACAGTGAGACCAGACCTCACACAGTGAGAGTGTACCTCTCAGGATCAACAGTGAGACCAGACCTCACACAGTGAGAGTGTGCCTCTCAGGATCAACAGTGAGACCTCACACAGTGAGAGTGTGCCTCTCAGGATCAACAGTGAGACCAGACCTCACACAGTGAGAGTGTACCTCTCAGGATCAACAGTGAGACCAGACCTCACACAGTGAGAGTGTACCTCTCAGGATCAACAGTGAGACCAGACCTCACACAGTGAGAGTGTACCTCTCAGGATCAACAGTGAGACCAGACCTCACACAGTGAGAGTGTCCCTCTCAGGATCAACAGTGAGACCAGACCTCACACAGTGAGAGTGTACCTCTCAGGATCAACAGTGAGACCAGACCTCACACAGTGAGAGTGTACCTCTCAGGATCAACAGTGAGACCAGACCTCACACAGTGAGAGTGTACCTCTCAGGATCAACAGGGAGACCAGACCTCACACAGTGAGAGTGTACCTCTCAGGATCAACAGTGAGACCAGACCTCACACAGTGAGAGTGTGCCTCTCAGGATCAACAGTGAGACCAGACCTCACACAGTGAGAGTGTACCTCTCAGGATCAACAGTGAGACCAGACCTCACACAGTGAGAGTGTACCTCTCAGGATCAACAGTGAGACCAGACCTCACACAGTGAGAGTGTACCTCTCAGGATCAACAGTGAGACCAGACCTCACACAGTGAGAGTGTGCCTCTCAGGATCAACAGTGAGACCAGACCTCACACAGTGAGAGTGTACCTCTCAGGATCAACAGTGAGACCAGACCTCACACAGTGAGAGTGTACCTCTCAGGATCAACAGTGAGACCAGACCTCACACAGTGAGAGTGTACCTCTCAGGATCAACAGTGAGACCAGACCTCACACAGTGAGAGTGTACCTCTCAGGATCAACAGTGAGACCAGACCTCACACAGTGAGAGTGTACCTCTCAGGATCAACAGGGAGACCAGACCTCACACAGTGAGAGTGTACCTCTCAGGATCAACAGTGAGACCAGACCTCACACAGTGAGAGTGTACACCTCTCAGGATCAACAGGGAGACCAGACCTCATGGTGAGACCACAGCTTAACAGCAAATGGGCGCTTGAAAACAGCAAGGATGACTCGCCAACCGAGCCTCGCGGTGCACACTATACACATGGCATGGGCTCTTGTGCTGGTAGGTTTAACAATTTCTAACTATAAACTTTAATGACTAGGGGGTTGGCTTTGATCTTACCCCTCCCCTGGGAAGGCTGTTGGTATTGGTGGTGGAATGTTGAGATACGAGGCTGAGGTAGCCGGCAGGGAGCACAGCAGAGACAGCGAGATTGTGAGAGCCATCTTGTACTCTGCAAACATGTACACACAGAAGTTGATGACATGTGGTGGTGTTACATGTGTTGTTACATGTGGTATTCATGACATGTGTTGTTACATGTGGTGATGTTACATGTGTCGTTACATGTGGTATTCATGATGTGTTGTTACATGTGTTGGTGTTACATGTGTTGTTACATGTGGTATTTATGACATGTGTTGTTACATGTGGTATTCATGACATGTGTTGTTACATGTGGTATTCATGACATGTGTTGTTACATGTGTTGTTACATGTGGCGGTGTTACATGTGTTGTTACATGTGGTATTCATGACGTGTTGTTACATGTGTTGTTACATGTGGTATTCATGACATGTTGTTACATGTGGTATTCATGACATGTGTTGTTACATGTGGTATTCATGACATGACATGTGTTGTTACAGGTGGTATTCATGACATGTGTTGTTACATGTGATGCTGTTACATGTGGTGGTGTTACATGTGTAGGAGAGATTGTAATTAAGGGGAAGTGAAGAGGATTAAAAATGACTACTCTAATATTTCTCTCGGCCCTTTCTGTCTGTCTCTGTCTGTCTGTGTCTTTGCTCCTCAATGGACGTCCACACAGAGGACACAGGGAGGGTGGGACCAAGGGGGATAAGGTAACGCCTGGGGCTGGCTTATACATGCCTGGTGCATATAAGCGTGCCATCTAAGAAGCATCCCAGAAGGTCACTTTTTGGCTGGTACACTCACACTCCCCTCGCCAGGACACTACATATCCGGGCATGCCCATCTACAGGGCACCCGAGCATTGCACAATCGCCATGTGTATGCGAGACTTGTTTTGACAGGTAGGTACTGTCCAGTTTCTTGTCGACAGAGAGTAATGGTTCTAGCTGGTTTCTTGTTTGCAGCTCTGAAGATGTCTGAGACTAGAACCACACGGAAGGCTGCCCGCCACACTGATGATGGGGGTGAGGACATGGAAGATCATCAGCCACACCCCTGGTGAAGCTTCCAGTGCTCTAGAAATATCACTGCTATGGCTGGAAATCTTATTCTTGTGAAAAATGGTGCATCACTGTAGCTCGGATGAAACAGGAATCATTGAGGCAAACCTCCGTCATTTCTTTTAATTTTAAGAATTGAATGAGCGTGTTCTTGTTTTCAGTCAGTACACATGTGCAGTATGTGCAGCATGTACATGTGCTGTATATGTACATGTGCTGTATATACTTGTACTAGGGACACAGAATTCAAGGCAGATAGTGGGTTGCTCCAAGATATGGCTATTTTGAAGTTATGGGCAGTGCCTAGTCCCAAGTTTCCCGGATAAGGGGAGTTGAGTGTACGTATGTATGTAATATTAGTCTAGATGCATATAATTGCTGCCTGAAGGAGGTAGGAGGCCACAGAAAATTGGCCTGTAGATTACATCCTGTTTAGGGTGTGGCTTCCAATGATGCTCTATAGCAAAGGTATTGTCATTATTATCATTACTACTACTACTACTACTACTACTACTACTACTACTACTATATTACTACTACTATACTACTACTACTACTATTACTACTACCACTATACTACTACTACTATACTACTACTACTATTACTACTACCACTATACTACTACTACTACTACTATTACTACTACCACTATACTATTACTACTACTATTACTACTACCACTATACTACTACTACTACTACTACTACTATTACTACTACCACTATACTACTACTACTACTACTATTACTACTACCACTATACTATTACTACTACTATTACTACTACCACTATACTACTACTACTACTACTACTACTATTACTACTACCACTATACTACTACTACTACTACTATTACTACTACCACTATACTACTACTACTACTATTACTACTACCACTATACTACTACTACTACTACTACTACTATTACTACTACCACTATACTACTACTACTATACTACTACTACTATACTACTACTACTACTACTATACTACTATTACTACTACCACTATACTACTACTACTATACTACTACTACTACTACTATTACTACTACCACTATACTACTACTACTACTATTACTACTATACTACTACTATACTACTACTATACTACTACTATACTACTACTACTACTACTACTACTACTACTATTACTACTATACTACTACTATACTACTATTACTACTACCACTATACTACTATTACTACTACCACTACTATACTACTACTACTACTACTATAGTACTACTACTGTAGTGCTACAAGTTTGCTTACCTTCCTGCACTGTCCAGCAATGGTTGCCAGGCATAGCCAACTAGAAAGAGGGAGGAGGAGGAGGAGGAGGAAGGGAGAAGAACTATTCACATGTACAGCTCCACATGTACTACATGCTCAGTCAACATCCCCCTCATGTATACGTGTGTGTGTGTGTGTGTGAGTGGTGAGTCAGTGTGTGTGTGAGTGTGTGTGTAGTGAGAGTGCATGTGCATACATCGAAATATTCTCCTTAGAAAGTCATCATGTGGAGGACCTTTTTATTCCCAGGAACCTGGAAACATTTCTTAATCCATTCCCTCCTCTCCCTCCTTCTGTGTGCATGAGTGTGTGTGCGCGTGTGTGCATGAGTGTGTGTGTGTGTGCATGTATGCATGAGTGCGTGTGTGTGTGCGCGCTCGCATGTATGCATGAGTGTGTGTGTGTGTGTGCGTCTACTTAGAGGAAAGGCTAAGATAACCACACTGAAGTACATGTGGCCTCTCTGATTCTCTTGTTGTAGTACATACAGCAGCATATTACATCACCTGCTAACTCCGTCTGCGGTTGCCGGGTGGGGCTCCTAGAAGACTTATTCTTCTTCTGCACATCGCAGATGATGTGGAAGAAAGTGAAGAGCAGATGATGACTTTGCTGGAGCTTTAGTGGCAACTTGACTTTCACCTGCAGAGGAACCCAACATGGTAATTAACCAGTATTGCGAGCAAGCCCCTCTCACTGATAATGAGGTCGATTTTGGCAACACTGATGGGAAAATTCGACTTTCTCTTCCCATTCACTCCCTATAAGAACAAGCTCAGAGCTACACACACACCCAGGCATTGCCATGGGAACATCAAGAGGGAAGGCCACGAAGAGGTCTAAGAAGTACTAATAGCCTCTGAAGTGTTGCAAACTTAAAAGGCTCCACACTGTGAGGGTTCAATGAGATGCCCCTCCCTCCTTTAGGTTCAAGTTGCCCCTCCCTCCTTTAGGATCAGTACATGAGAGATGCCCCTCCCTCCTTTAGGTTCAGTACATGAGAGTTGCCCCTCCCTCCTTTAGGTTCAGTACATGAGAGTTGCCCCTCCCTCCTTTAGGTTCAGTACATGAGAGTTGCCCCTCCCTCCTTTAGGTTCAGTACATGAGAGTTGCCCCTCCCTCCTTTAGGTTCAGTACATGAGAGATGCCCCTCCCTCCTTTAGGTTCAGTACATGAGAGTTGCCCCTCCCTCCTTTAGGTTCAGTACATGAGAGATGCCCCTCCCTCCTTTAGGTTCAGGAGAGTTGCCCCTCCCTCCTTTAGGTTCAGTACATGAGAGTTGCCCCTCCCTCCTTTAGGTTCAGTACATGAGAGTTGCCCCTCCCTCCTTTAGGTTCAGTACATGAGAGTTGCCCCTCCCTCCTTTAGGTTCAGTACACGAGAGTTGCCCCTCCCTCCTTTAGGTTCAGTACACGAGAGTTGCCCCTCCCTCCTTTAGGTTCAGTACACGAGAGTTGCCCCTCCCTCCTTTAAAAAACAACAATATATCTCCTGCAATACCATAAACACACACAACATGCCTCCTGCAATACCATAGCAACACACACAACATGTATATATATACCTCCCCCCCCCCCCCCCCCCCCAATCCATGGTGTTTTCCCTAGTGCTATGTAACAAGCAAACCTGAATCACTGTATCAAGTCAACCACCCACAAGATGACCAACAGAATGTAACATACTAGATCACTCAGTGTGAATCCACCCTGGACAAGAGATATGAAAACCTGAGGCAGAGAGAGGCCAGGCATTAGTCCACAAACTGTCATAGGTCCTGAATACCTCCTGGCACACCAAAAATGTTGTGGACTGAACTCCCACAAGTTCCACAAAAATAATAATAGCCAGGTAAGCTCCACAAATATTCAGTTGGATAACTAGCACCATCACACAGCCCCACTCACACAATTGACTTGGTTAACTAGCACTATCACACAGCTCCACTCACACAATTGACTTGGATAACTAGCACTATCACACAGCTCCACTCACACAATTGACTTGGATAACTAGCACTATCACACAGCTCCACTCACACAATTGACTTGGATAACTAGCACTATCACACAGCTCCACTCACACAATTGACTTGGATAACTAGCACTATCACACAGCTCCACTCACACAATTGGCTTGGATAACTAGCACTATCACAGAGCTCCACTCACACAATTGGCTTGGATAACTAGCACTATCACACAGCTCCACTCACACAATTGACTTGGATAACTAGCACTACCACACAGCTCCACTCACACAATTGGCTTGGATAACTAGCACTACCACACAGCTCCACTCACACAATTGGCTTGGATAACTAGCACTATCACAGAGCTCCACTCACACAATTGGCTTGGATAACTAGCACTATCACACAGCTCCACTCACACAATTGACTTGGATAACTAGCACTATCACACAGCTCCACTCACACAATTGGCTTGGATAACTAGCACTACCACACAGCTCCACTCACACAATTGGCTTGGATAACTAGCACTATCACACAGCTCCACTCACACAATTGGCTTGGATAACTAGCACTATCACACAGCTCCACTCACACAATTGGCTTGGATAACTAGCACTATCACACAGCTCCACTCACTTGGATAACTAGCACTATCACACAGCTCCACTCACACAATTGACTTGGATAACTAGCACTATCACACAGCTCCACTCACACAATTGGCTTGGATAACTAGCACTATCACACAGCTCCACTCACACAATTGACTTGGATAACTAGCAGCTCCACTCACACAATTGACTTGGATAACTAGCACTATCACACAGCTCCACTCACACAATTGGCTTGGATAACTAGCACTATCACAGAGCTCCACTCACACAATTGATTTGGATAACTAGCACTATCACACAATTGACTTGGATAACTAGCACTACCACACAGCTCCACCACACAATTGGCTTGGATAACTAGCACTATCACAGAGCTCCACTCACACAATTGGCTTGGATAACTAGCACTATCACACAGCTCCACTCACACAATTGACTTGGATAACTAGCACTATCACACAGCTCCACTCACACAATTGGCTTGGATAACTAGCACTATCACAGAGCTCCACTCACACAATTGGCTTGGATAACTAGCACTATCACACAGCTCCACTCACACAATTGGCTTGGATAACTAGCACTATCACAGAGCTCCACTCACACAATTGATTTGGATAACTAGCACTATCACACAGCTCCACTCACACAATTGACTTGGATAACTAGCACTACCACACAGCTCCACTCACACAATTGACTTGGATAACTAGCAGCTCCACTCATCAAACCAACTAAAAAACAAGAATGAACTCACAGCAGAGCAGCCATGACAACCAGTCATGCATAATTGTGCGCCTCAACTATAAACAAGCCCAGAAATAAATATTGTCTGTTTGTTTCCATTTTTCTCAGACCTGCTGCAACATCAAGGGCAGGGGGTTAGGGACTTGGGTGCCTTGACCCTGGAGCCAACAACACCTCGGATTCGGTCTCAGGGGCCTTTTAAACATTGCTACTATAAATCAACATTCTTCTCTTAGGTTCCTACTGTGATAATAGCGACCAAGATTCAATCGAAGTGAGTAACTCTCCACGGGAGATAGGAGGAAAAAAGAGGAAAAAAAGAGGGGGAAAAAGAGACCATCTCCTTAACAATAATAAGTAAATTCACGAGCCTGTAATTCTCTACCCCAGCATAAGTATACTCAGGTGTCATACGTATCAACAACCCCAGGCTAATTATAACACAGTAATGCCAACACATAGTTGAAACCACTGGGTCTTTCACAACCTTCTAGACCTGTGCCAGACCCACTGGTCCTAAAGGTGTATAGGCTCACAAGACTAGTTCCTTAGCCTGGCTCACATAACTAGTTCCTTAGCCTGGCTCACATAACTAGTTCCTTAGCCTGGCTCACATAACTGGTTCCTTGGTCTGGCTCACATAACTGGTTCCTTAGCCTGGCTCACATGACTAGTTCCTTAGCCTGGCTCACATAACTAGTTCCTTAGCCTGGCTCACATAACTAGTTCCTTAGCCTGGCTCACATAACTAGTTCCTTAGCCTGGCTCACATAACTAGTTCCTTAGCCTGGCTCACATAACTGGTTCCTTAGCCTGGCTCACATAACTAGTTCCTTAGCCTGGCTCACACAACTAGTTCCTTAGCCTGGCTCACATAACTAGTTCCTTAGCCTGGCTCACATAACTAGTTCCTTAGCCTGGCTCACATAACTAGTTCCTTAGCCTAGCTCACATAACTAGTTCCTTAGCCTGGCTCACATAACTGGTTCCTCAGCCTGGCTCACATAACTGGTTCCTTAGCCTGGCTCACATAACTGGTTCCTTAGCCTGGCTCACATAACTAGTTCCTTAGTCTGGCTCACAAGACTAGTTCCTTAGCCTGGCTCACATAACTGGTTCCTTAGCCTGGCTCACATAACTAGTTCCTTAGTCTGGCTCACAAGACTAGTTCCTTAGCCTGGCTCACATGACTAGTTCCTTAGCCTGGCTCACAAGACTAGTTCCTTAGCCTGGCTCACATAACTAGTTCCTTAGCCTGGCTCACAAGACTAGTTCCTTAGCCTGGCTCACATAACTAGTTCCTTAGCCTGGCTCACATAACTAGTTCCTTAGCCTGGCTCACATAACTAGTCCCTTAGCCTGGCTCACATAACTAGTTCCTCAGCCTGGCTCACATAACTGGTTCCTTAGCCTGGCTCACATAACTAGTTCCTTAGCCTGGCTCACATAACTAGTTCCTTAGCCTGGCTCACATAACTGGTTCCTTAGCCTGGCTCAATTAACTGGTTCCTTAGCCTGGCTCACAAGACTAGTTCCCTAGCCTGGCTCACATAACTAGTCCCTTAGCCTGGCTCACATAACTAGTTCCTTAGCCTGGCTCACATAACTAGTTCCTCAGCCTGGCTCACATAACTAGTTCCTTAGCCTGGCTCACATAACTAGTTCCTTAGCCTGGCTCACATAACTAGTTCCTTAGCCTGGCTCACAAGACTAGTCCCTTAGCCTGGCTCACATGACTAGTTCCTTAGCCTGGCTCACATAACTAGTTCCTTAGCCTGGCTCACATAACTGGTTCCTTAGCCTGGCTCACATAACTAGTTCCTCAGCCTGGCTCACATAACTGGTTCCTTAGCCTGGCTCACATCACTGGTTCCTTAGCCTGGCTCACATAACTAGTTCCTCAGCCTGGCTCACATAACTGGTTCCTTAGCCTGGCTCACATCACTGGTTCCTTAGCCTGGCTCACATGTCTAGCTCCTTTGCCTGGCTCTCTGTGCAAAGCCTTCATTAGTTTTGATGGAAGAATGATGCATTATTTAGTGAAGCGGTTGAGTAAGTATGTGCACATCACATTCAAGGCTAAGTGCTGATCATTTGATTAGGCAGGGGCGTTCAACAATAAGAGTTTATGGTAATATAGTAGCCACTGTACTGTGGAGTATTGTACACACAGGTCTGCACCTGGTAAGGTGTATTCTATCAGGCAGTGTGTTTCTCACCTCTTCATAGAAGGAAGGACACATGCTGTGGTGAGTGACAGCTGTGTTGGCCCTGTCAGTGAAGGCCGCTCCAGGAGACTTGCAATAGATCACCTGAAGAAAGAGAGAACATCATTTAGCCAGAAAAGTTGACGGAGAATTAATCGCTGGCAGCCAAAGCACATAACCCACCACTTGAAATACAGAACCACCAATATAAAACACTCCCACCAACCGTATGCATGGCGATCGTTGCCATAGAAAACAAAACAAATAACAACCAAATAACACATGATTTGTTTCCCTCCAATCTAACTCGGTTCATTGGACAATTACACACTCAGTGATGTCTCCAGTATTGCACTAGCCTTGCTGACATGGCACTTTCCAGCCCACTGCAACTTTAATGGACCTGTAGCTATGCAGGGTTGGCTGGCGGGTTTTTAATTTGGATTGAAAGTGTTTATACGTAACCGGGTCAGCTACTCGTATAAATGCAGATTATGATGGCACCTCCTGGCCAGACCATGCACAGCTGGAGTACATATACCACTCAGCATATGTGTAGGCTGCAATGTAACTGAACTCCTCAGTGGACCACATGTTTGAGTACTTGACCGGAAAACTTTTGTTGTTTATTTGTACTAATAATGGGGAAAAAATTTAATAGCAGCTGTAGTAGTAGTAAAATCATCATCATTATAATCAATAATAATAATAATAATAATAATAATAATAGTAATAGTAATAGTAATAATAATAATAATAATAATAATAATAATAATAATAATAATAATAATAATAATAATAATAATAATAATAATAATAATAATAATAATAATAATAATAGTAATAGTAGTAGTAGTTGTAATAATAATAATAAGTACACAGATAAATAAAGTTCAATAGAAAAGTTAAGTTGGTCAAAGCCAGAACCTCTGAAGCATAAAGTTCAATAGAAAAGTTAAGTTGGTCAAAGCCAGAACCTCTGAAGCGGCAGTGGCTCACACAATTCATGCTGCATTGCCCCCTGCTGGAGGGCCACAGGGAACTAGGCAGGACCCCTCACTAATGTAGTGGTATAGCACTACCAGAGTATAGCTCATCCCAACACATGACAGATGGCAATAATTAGATTCACACTCACCGAGAGAGCAGGTGAGTCTGGGTTGTCCATTTCCTTGAACTGCACACGGCAAGTTAAGTTTCTGGCCTGTAGAAACAAACACACAGATTACAAGTGTGTGTGTGTGTGAGTGGGTGTGTGCGTATGCTAGTATCACGTGTCTGTCTATACGTGAGTAATTTAATACAAGTATAGAAGTAGTCTATAACAACAAGTGTAGTAGTCTATAACAACAAGTGTAGTAGTCTTTAACAACAAGTGTAGTAGTCTATAACAACAAGTGTAGTAGTCTATAACAACAAGTGTAGTAGTCTATAACAACAAGTGTAGTAGTCTATAACAACAAGTGTAGTAGTCTATAACAACAAGTGTAGTAGTCTATAACAACAAGTGTAGTAGTCTATAACAACAAGTATAGTAGTAGTCTATAACAACAAGTGTAGTAGTCTATAACAACAAGTGTAGTACTCTATAACAACAAGTGTAGTAGTCTATAACAACAAGTGTAGTAGTCTATAACAACAAGTGTAGTAGTAGTCTATAACAACAAGTGTAGTAGTCTATAACAACAAGTGTAGTAGTCTATAACAACAAGTGTAGTAGTCTTTAACAACAAGTGTAGTAGTCTATAACAACAAGTGTAGTAGTCTATAACAACAAGTGTAGTAGTCTTTAACAACAAGTGTAGTAGTCTATAACAACAAGTGTAGTAGTCTATAACAACAAGTGTAGTAGTCTATAACAACAAGTGTAGTAGTAGTCTATAACAACAAGTGTAGTAGTCTATAACAACAAGTGTAGTAGTCTATAACAACAAGTGTAGTAGTCTATAACAACAAGTGTAGTAGTCTATAACAACAAGTGTAGTAGTCTATAACAACAAGTGTAGTAGTCTATAACAACAAGTGTAGTAGTCTATAACAACAAGTGTAGTAGTCTATAACAACAAGTGTAGTAGTCTATAACAACAAGTGTAGTAGTCTATAACAACAAGTGTAGTAGTCTATAACAACAAGTGTAGTAGTCTATAACAACAAGTGTAGTAGTCTATAACAACAAGTGTAGTAGTCTATAACAACAAGTGTAGTAGTCTATAACAACAAGTGTAGTACTCTATAACAACAAGTGTAGTAGTCTATAACAACAAGTGTAGTAGTCTATAACAACAAGTGTAGTAGTCTATAACAACAAGTGTAGTAGTCTATAACAACAAGTGTAGTAGTCTATAACAACAAGTGTAGTAGTCTATAACAACAAGTGTAGTAGTCTATAACAACAAGTGTAGTAGTCTATAACAACAAGTGTAGTAGTCTATAACAACAAGTGTAGTAGTCTATAACAACAAGTGTAGTAGTCTATAACAACAAGTGTAGTAGTCTATAACAACAAGTGTAGTAGTCTATAACAACAAGTGTAGTAGTCTATAACAACAAGTGTAGTAGTCTATAACAACAAGTGTAGTAGTCTATAACAACAAGTGTAGTAGTCTATAACAACAAGTGTAGTAGTCTATAACAACAAGTGTAGTAGTCTATAACAACAAGTGTAGTAGTCTATAACAACAAGTGTAGTAGTCTATAACAACAAGTGTAGTAGTCTATAACAACAAGTGTAGTAGTCTATAACAACAAGTGTAGTAGTCTATAACAACAAGTGTAGTAGTCTATAACAACAAGTGTAGTAGTCTATAACAACAAGTGTAGTAGTCTATAACAACAAGTGTAGTAGTCTATAACAACAAGTGTAGTAGTCTATAACAACAAGTGTAGTAGTCTATAACAACAAGTGTAGTAGTCTATAACAACAAGTGTAGTAGTCTATAACAACAAGTGTAGTAGTCTATAACAACAAGTGTAGTAGTCTATAACAACAAGTGTAGTAGTCTATAACAACAAGTGTAGTAGTCTATAACAACAAGTGTAGTAGTCTATAACAACAAGTGTAGTAGTCTATAACAACAAGTGTAGTACTCTATAACAACAAGTGTAGTAGTCTATAACAACAAGTGTAGTAGTCTATAACAACAAGTGTAGTAGTCTATAACAACAAGTGTAGTAGTCTATAACAACAAGTGTAGTAGTCTATAACAACAAGTGTAGTAGTCTATAACAACAAGTGTAGTAGTCTATAACAACAAGTGTAGTAGTCTATAACAACAAGTGTAGTAGTCTATAACAACAAGTGTAGTAGTCTATAACAACAAGTGTAGTACTCTATAACAACAAGTGTAGTAGTCTATAACAACAAGTGTAGTAGTCTATAACAACAAGTGTAGTAGTCTATAACAACAAGTGTAGTAGTCTATAACAACAAGTGTAGTAGTCTATAACAACAAGTGTAGTAGTCTATAACAACAAGTGTAGTAGTCTATAACAACAAGTGTAGTAGTCTATAACAACAAGTGTAGTAGTCTATAACAACAAGTGTAGTAGTCTATAACAACAAGTGTAGTAGTCTATAACAACAAGTGTAGTAGTCTATAACAACAAGTGTAGTAGTCTATAACAACAAGTGTAGTAGTCTATAACAACAAGTGTAGTAGTCTATAACAACAAGTGTAGTAGTCTATAACAACAAGTGTAGTAGTCTATAACAACAAGTGTAGTAGTCTATAACAACAAGTGTAGTAGTCTATAACAACAAGTGTAGTAGTCTATAACAACAAGTGTAGTAGTCTATAACAACAAGTGTAGTAGTCTATAACAACAAGTGTAGTAGTCTATAACAACAAGTGTAGTAGTCTATAACAACAAGTGTAGTACTCTATAACAACAAGTGTAGTAGTCTATAACAACAAGTGTAGTAGTCTATAACAACAAGTGTAGTAGTCTATAACAACAAGTGTAGTAGTCTATAACAACAAGTGTAGTAGTCTATAACAACAAGTGTAGTAGTCTATAACAACAAGTGTAGTAGTCTATAACAACAAGTGTAGTAGTAGTCTATAACAACAAGTGTAGTAGTCTATAACAACAAGTGTAGTAGTCTATAACAACAAGTGTAGTAGTCTATAACAACAAGTGTAGTAGTCTATAACAACAAGTGTAGTAGTCTATAACAACAAGTGTAGTAGTCTATAACAACAAGTGTAGTAGTCTATAACAACAAGTGTAGTAGTCTATAACAACAAGTGTAGTAGTCTATAACAACAAGTGTAGTAGTCTATAACAAGTGTAGTAGTCTATAACAACAAGTGTAGTAGTCTATAACAACAAGTGTAGTAGTCTATAACAACAAGTGTAGTAGTCTATAACAACAAGTGTAGTAGTCTATAACAACAAGTGTAGTAGTCTATAACAACAAGTGTAGTAGTCTATAACAACAAGTGTAGTAGTCTATAACAACAAGTGTAGTAGTCTATAACAACAAGTGTAGTAGTCTATAACAACAAGTGTAGTAGTCTATAACAACAAGTGTAGTAGTCTATAACAACAAGTGTAGTAGTCTATAACAACAAGTGTAGTAGTCTATAACAACAAGTGTAGTAGTCTATAACAACAAGTGTAGTAGTCTATAACAACAAGTGTAGTAGTCTATAACAACAAGTGTAGTAGTCTATAACAACAAGTGTAGTAGTCTATAACAACAAGTGTAGTAGTCTATAACAACAAGTGTAGTAGTCTATAACAACAAGTGTAGTAGTCTATAACAACAAGTGTAGTAGTCTATAACAACAAGTGTAGTAGTCTATAACAACAAGTGTAGTAGTCTATAACAACAAGTGTAGTAGTCTATAACAACAAGTGTAGTAGTCTATAACAACAAGTGTAGTAGTCTATAACAACAAGTGTAGTAGTCTATAACAACAAGTGTAGTAGTCTATAACAACAAGTGTAGTAGTCTATAACAACAAGTGTAGTAGTCTATAACAACAAGTGTAGTAGTCTATAACAACAAGTGTAGTAGTCTATAACAACAAGTGTAGTAGTCTATAACAACAAGTGTAGTAGTCTATAACAACAAGTGTAGTAGTCTTTAACAACAAGTGTAGTAGTCTATAACAACAAGTGTAGTAGTCTATAACAACAAGTGTAGTAGTCTATAACAACAAGTGTAGTAGTCTATAACAACAAGTGTAGTAGTCTATAACAACAAGTGTAGTAGTCTATAACAACAAGTGTAGTAGTCTATAACAACAAGTGTAGTAGTCTATAACAACAAGTGTAGTAGTCTATAACAACAAGTGTAGTAGTCTATAACAACAAGTGTAGTAGTCTATAACAAGTGTAGTAGTCTATAACAACAAGTGTAGTAGTCTATAACAACAAGTGTAGTAGTCTATAACAACAAGTGTAGTAGTCTATAACAACAAGTGTAGTAGTCTATAACAACAATGACAACAAAAAATAACATTACATGTAGTCCATACTAATTACATACTAATCTCAAAACAAGCCAAAAAAACAATCGGTGGATGGGCTAGGGTTAATTTAGATACAAACACCTGTTGAGGTCCCAACTTAACCACACCCTGTGCACCACCCACGTCCTAGAGGTAGGTGGGTACCTTAGTGAAGGCCTTCTGGTTGTCATACTTGAGGGAGGAGGGATAGACATAGAGGTGGTGTGTGTAGGAGAAGTGAGCCTGGTATGAGGTGTGAGGGTGGTAGGCATCTAGAGGGGGAAACTCCTTGAGCTCCAGCATGAGGTTCTGGGAGAAGGGAGAAGCAGAGGACCTGGAGTGGCGGTCAGTGGAACCCACTTCAACGATCGACTTGACGGGAAAGTAGGACGGGTCAAGGACACCTGGATACATATATAGCAAATGTATAACAATCTTCCTCCTACTTCCACCTCAAGCTTTCTCTCGAACCTGACACATTTGGTAACCATGGGAATGACTATCACTTTGGATTGGTACAAGCACAAAGCATGGAGGACAGGTAATGAAAATAGAGCTTTACCAAGGGTCCCGTACTGGTGGTCACAGCAACCGAATTCATTATTTCTATTCCATATTCTAGCACCTCATGCCAGTACCATGCTTTAAGACAAATGAGCTTGTTAAGAATTCATGAGTTTACGATCTAAAGATGAGACTAGTGCAGAACAGTGGCTTCACAAAAATTTCTTTTTTCCTTTCTTTTTTTCCTCCCAGTTAATGAAGCTCCACTCTTTAGTTACCGTGATGAAGACCGAGGCATTCAATTGAAACATTGGCTCCCCCCCCCCCCCCCCCCCCCCCCCAGCCCAACCCCCAAAAAATAAATAATAATAATAATAATAAAAATGAAAAAAAAAGAAAATTTTATTTCATATTTTTTTCCAGGAGCAGCGAGCATGATCCTCCTTGAATATGAACACACACTTACAGTTCTTCACAGGTTGCAGCAATGGGAGGACGTCGACCTTCAGCTCTCCAGGGATGACCTGCATTTTCTGCTTGTGCAGCCTGAAGGAAGACGTGTGTGTGTGTGTGTGTGTGTGCAAAGGATATGTCGGGGGACTGATAAACAAGATGGCCACATCCTCATCCTAACCACACCACCACCTGTCTGCCATTAGCAAAGCCGATTTATAATGTGCATCTCTGTGCCTGCTGCAACACTCATCATGCATGCATCACTAGACACTTACAATGGTATTCATGAGTTTGTGGATGACATCCCCCCCCCCCCAATCAATAACATCATTGACTAAGTAGTGAGATCTTGTCCACGACTTCCCAACACAAGCTGTTCTATAATTGACCAATCTGCACCCACGACCACACCCCAACTATAGGAAATATCTAGTATACTACAGGAAGGGTCTAGTTTACGACAGGAAGTGTCTAGTATACTACAGAACGAGCTGGATTCATAAATAATCCCACACACGCTAAAACTGGTGTGAGTCGAGTGCAGCTTTCTGTCTCTATAGAGATGGAAGCTTATGGATAGCAGAGTTGCAAGTCATCTATTTTGCGGCAAGTCTGGGGAGTGGTCAAGCAGGAAACCTGCGGCAAGACCCAACAGAGGTCATCTTTTCAAGTTCGAGTTACTCTACGGATTGCGTGTGATAGCGTGATGTAGCTACTGTACCAACCAGCATTTACGGTGGGGTGGGTGAGTGCGGCCAGACGCCTCCTTGCATACCTGGTCTACCGTTTCCTTCCCAATGGGCATCAATTGGAACTAGAGAGTTGTAAGAAGCTGTGAAATGCAGTTTTAGCCGAGGCATGAGCTTCGGGGAGTTTCCCTGGTTTCCAAACCAAATACTGTATAGGGAGTGTTATTGTACTTTGATATTCTAATAAAGCCCTTGAGTAACAGGTACGCATGGTCGCCATCTGTAGTGTCCTCACCTTTTTGTGACATGTGGGGTCTATGTGGTTGCTAGGGGTGTCTATGTTTGGCACTGAGCCTCACTCTGCCATGCTGCTGGCTCCAGCAGGTAGAGGACTAACAGCTCGGGGGTGAGTTATGAACGTGAGCAAATGACACACCACACCGATGGTGCCCGTCAAACCTCCACTATAAAGACTCTAATAACTTTCCGACCGGCACACTAAAAACTTTTCGGGAATATCATTTCTTTATAATACCCACTAATTATGTGGCGTGATACTGATCTATGCCCCAACAATCTCTCGAGACCCAGCTGACCTATAGCAAGGGCGACTCTGATGGCCCAGCCAATCCGAACTACTTCCAGAACATTACTAAATGTATGGGTGTGGTTAATGAGTAGACGGCATTCCAGAGCTAAGGATGGCATTCCAGAGCTAAGGATGGCATTCCAGAGCTAAGGTTGGCATTCCAGAGATAAGGATGGCATTCCAGAGCTAAGGATGGCATTCCAGAGCTAAGGATGGCATTCCAGAGCTAAGGTTGGCATTCCAGAGCTAAGGATGGCATTCCAGAGCTAAGGATGGCATTCCAGAGCTAAGGATGGCATTCCAGAGCTAAGGATGGCATTCCAGAGCTAAGGATGGCATTCCAGAGCTAAGGATGGCATTCCAGAGCTAAGGATGACATTCCAGAGCAAAGGATGGCATTCCAGAGCTAAGGATGGCATTCCAGAGCTAAGGATGGCATTCCAGAGCTAAGGTTGGCATTCCAGAGCTAAGGATGGCATTCCAGAGCTAAGGTTGGCATTCCAGAGCTAAGGTTGGCATTCCAGATCCACTCCAGAGCTAAGGTTGGCATTCCAGAGCTAAGGATGGCATTCCAGAGCTAAGGATGGCATTCCAGAGCTAAGGATGGCATTCCAGAGCTAAGGATGGCATTCCAGAGCTAAGGATGGCATTCCAGAGCTAAGGTTGGCATTCCAGAGCTAAGGATGACATTCCAGAGCTAAGGATGGCATTCCAGAGCTAAGGATGGCATTCCAGAGCTAAGGATGACATTCCAGAGGATGGCAGCTAAGGATAGCATTCCAGAGATAAGGTTGGCGTTCCAGAGCTAAGGATGGCATTCCAGAGCTAAGGATGGCATTCCAGAGCTAAGGATGACATTCCAGAGCTAAGGATGGCATTCCAGAGCTAAGGATGGCATTCCAGAGCTAAGGATAGCATTCCAGAGCTAAGGATGGCATTCCAGAGCTAAGGTTGGCATTCCAGAGCTGCGTGACTGAATTCCAATGCTCTGCTCCTATATACACTGCTCCTATATACATACAAGGCCAAGCATCTTTAAGGATGCACACATTGTATATACATTTAAGTCAAGCATACATGAATATTGTACTACAGAAAGCTTCTCTGCAGGCAGTGAAGGTGGCACATAGTGCACACACACAACTACAATGGACCAGCTTCACTCTTACGTTCTGCAATTGGAGAGTATTTTTAAGAGGTCTTCGTCGTTGAGTCTGTCTTTTTCCTGTCGGTACAGTGGAGAGAACTCAGCTTCAGTGTCGATCTCTGACAAGGCGTTGAACAAAGGTCTAGAAGGAGCAGGGAGGAGAAGAGAGGAGAGGTGGAGCAGGAAGAGGAGGAGGGAGGAGAGGAGAGAGGGAGGAATAGGAGGGAGGAAGAGGAGGAAGGGGAGAAGATGGAGGAGAGAGACGAGAAGGGAGGTGGAGAAAAGAAGGAGAGGGAGGGGAAGAGGAAGAGGAGGCAGGAGGGGGTGGAGAGGGGGAGAGAGGAAGTGGGCAGAGGATGGAGCAGAGGGAGGAAGAAGAGAAGTGGAGGTGAGGATGGAGGAGGGGAGGAGAAGGAGGATGGGAGAACGGAAGAGGAGGAGAGGAGATGGAGGTGAGGGAAGTGGAAGAGGAGATGATGGAAGGAGAGGAAGAAGAGAGGGAGGAGATGAGGGAGGAGGAGAGGAGGAAGAGGAGTGGAGGAGGGAGGAAGAGAAAGAAAGGTTAGGAGGGAGAAAATAAAGAGTGAACTATTTTGTTTATGATATATACAGAACATTTAAAATCATCTTGAGCCACTTCTCTAAAAATAGTTGACATGTCCTAAAGACATGCGTGAAGTAGTTATCAGAGAGAGAGGAGAGAGATGGGTGGAGCCACAGATGCACATGTCACACCTCAATGCTCACCTGACCGCCCAAGCAAAGGGCATTCTGTACTGACCAAGACGGGGTATGGCACAATTGAACTGCTGCATCAGCTTCTGCGACGACTAAACACAACGAACATCAACACAAACACACACAAATGTAGCAGTTCTAATAGGACGTCACTATTAATAGCAACACTGTTAGTAGCAACACTCTTAGTAGCAACACTCTTAGTAGCAACACTCTTAGTAGCAACACTATTAGTAGCAACACTCTTAGTAGCAACACTCTTAGTAGCAACACTATTAGTAGCAACACTATTAATAGCAACACTATTAGTAGCAACACTATTAGTAGCACACTATCAGTAGCAACACTATCAGTAGCAACACTATCAGTAGCAACACTATTAGTAGCAACACTCTTAGTAGCAACACTATTAGTAGCAACACTCTTAGTAGCAACACTATTAGTAGCAACACTCTTAGTGGCAACACTATAAACACTATTAGTTGCAACACTATTAGTGGCAACACTATTAGTGGCAACACTATTAGTAGCAACACTTAGTTGCAACACTATTAGTTGCAACACTCTTAGTAGCAACACTATTAGTAGCAAAACTATTAGTAGCAAAACTATTAGTAGCAACACTATTAGTAGCAACACTATTAGTAGCAACACTATTCGTTGCAACACTCTTAGTAGCAACACTATTAGTTGCAACACTATTAGTAGCAACACTATTAGTAGCAACACTCTTAGTAGCAACACTCTTAGTAGCAACACTCTTAGTAGCAACACTATTAGTTGCAACACTCTTAGTAGCAACACTCTTAGTAGCAACACTATTAGTAGCAACACTATTAGTAGCAACACTATTAGTAGCAACACTATTAGTAGCAACACTATTAGTAGCAACACTATCAGTAGCAACACTATTAGTAGCAACACTCTTAGTAGCAACACATTGGTAGCAAAACCATTAGTAGCAACACTATTAGTAGCAACACTATTAGTAGCAACACTGCACAACACAAGTATATATACATGTATCCAGACAAACTGGCATACATCTAAACAAAGGTTGAACTATGTACCCTGTCCAAGCTAACCTACTCTTAAAAAAAGAGTGAGAAGCGAAGGCTACATATCTGAGGTGCCATTAACTTCTTCCCCATAACACCCAGGCAGGCGATCTTGGTGCCCTCTCCGAATGCTTTATAATACACATTAAGATATTGCGGGCTAGGGGGTGCTGGGCAGCGGGCAAGCAGAAGAGATAAGCATGCTCATTATCTGTTTCTTGGTTTTGTTTGGACGAACGAAAGTGCAGGAAGTGTACTTGAGAAATACAAGCTTGTCCAGGAAGTGTACTTGAGGAATACAAGCTTGTCCAGGAAGTGTACTTGAGAAATACAAGCTTGTCCAGGAAGTGTACTTGAGAAATACAAGCTTGTCTAGGAAGTGTACTTGAGCAATACAAGCTTGTCCAGGAAGTGTACTTGAGAAATACAAGCTTGTCCAGGAAGTGTACTTGAGAAATACAAGCTTGTCCAGGAAGTGTACTTGAGGAATACAAGCTTGTCCAGGAAGTGTACTTGAGAAATACAAGCTTGTCCAGGAAGTGTACTTGAGAAATACAAGCTTGTCCAGGAAGTGTACTTGAGAAATACAAGCTTGTCCAGGAAGTGTACTTGAGAAATACAAGCTTGTCCAGGAAGTGTACTTGAGAAATACAAGCTTGTCCAGGAAGTGTACTTGAGAAATACAAGCTTGTCTAGGAAGTGTACTTGAGAAATACAAGCTTGTCCAGGAAGTGTACTTGAGAAATACAAGCTTGTCCAGGAAGTGTACTTGAGAAATACAAGCTTGTCCAGGAAGTGTACTTGAGGAATACAAGCTTGTCCAGGAAGTGTACTTGAGGAATACAAGCTTGTCCAGGAAGTGTACTTGAGGAATACAAGCTTGTCCAGGAAGTGTACTTGATGAATACAAGCTTGTCCAGGAAGTGTACTTGAGCAATACAAGCTTTTACAGGAAGTGTACTTGAGAAATACAAGCTTGTCCAGGAAGTGTACTTGAGAAATACAAGCTTGTCCAGGAAGTGTACTTGAGGAATACAAGCTTGTCCAGGAAGTGTACTTGAGAAATACAAGCTTGTCCAGGAAGTGTGCTTGAGAAATACAAGCTTGTCCAGGAAGTGTACTTGAGAAATACAAGCTTGTCTAGGAAGTGTACTTGAGAAATACAAGCTTGTCCAGGAAGTGTACTTGAGAAATACAAGCTTGTCTAGGAAATGTACTTGAGGAATACAAGCTTGTCCAGGAAGTGTACTTGAGAAATACAAGCTTGTCCAGGAAGTGTACTTGAACAATACAAGCTTGTCCAGGAAGTGTGCTTGAGAAATACAAGCTTGTCCAGGAAGTGTACTTGAGAAATACAAGCTTGTCCAGGAAGTGTACTTGAGAAATACCAGCTTGTCCAGGAAGTATACTTGAGGAATACAGGCTTGTCCAGGAAGTGTACTTGAGAAATACAAGCTTGCCTAGGAAGTGTACTTGAGAAATACAAGCTTGTCCAGGAAGTGTACTTGAGAAATACAAGCTTGTCCAGGAAGTGTACTTGAGAAATACAAGCTTGTCTAGGAAGTGTACTTGAGAAATACAAGCTTGTCCAGGAAGTGTACTTGAGAAATACAAGCTTGTCCAGGAAGTGTACTTGAGAAATACAAGCTTGTCCAGGAAGTGTACTTGAGAAATACAAGCTTGTCCAGGAAGTGTACTTGAGAAATACAAGCTTGTCCAGGAAGTGTACTTGAGGAATACAAGCTTGTCCAGGAAGTGTACTTGAGGAATACAAGCTTGTCCAGGAAGTGTACTTGAGAAATACAAGCTTGTCCAGGAAGTGTACTTGAGAAATACAAGCTTGTCCAGGAAGTGTACTTGAGAAATACAAGCTTGTCCAGGAAGTGTACTTGAGAAATACAAGCTTGTCTAGGAAGTGTACTTGAGAAATACAAGCTTGTCCAGGAAGTGTACTTGAGAAATACAAGCTTGTCTAGGAAGTGTGCTTGAGAAATACAAGCTTGTCTAGGAAGTGTGCTTGAGAAATACAAGCTTGTCCAGGAAGTGTACTTGAGAAATACAAGCTTGTCCAGGAAGTGTACTTGAGAAATACAAGCTTGTCCAGGAAGTGTACTTGAGAAATACAAGCTTGTCCAGGAAGTGTACTTGAGAAATACAAGCTTGTCCAGGAAGTGTACTTGAGAAATACAAGCTTGTCCAGGAAGTGTACTTGAGAAATACAAGCTTGTCCAGGAAGTGTACTTGAGAAATACAAGCTTGTCCAGGAAGTGTACTTGAGAAATACAAGCTTGTCCAGGAAGTGTACTTGAGAAATACAAGCTTGTCCAGGAAGTGTACTTGAGAAATACAAGCTTGTCCAGGAAGTGTACTTGAGAAATACAAGCTTGTCTAGGAAGTGTACTTGAGAAATACAAGCTTGTCCAGGAAGTGTACTTGAGAAATACAAGCTTGTCCAGGAAGTGTACTTGAGAAATACAAGCTTGTCCAGGAAGTGTACTTGAGAAATACAAGCTTGTCTAGGAAGTGTACTTGAGAAATACAAGCTTGTCCAGGAAGTGTACTTGAGAAATACAAGCTTGTCCAGGAAGTGTACTTGAGAAATACAAGCTTGTCCAGGAAGTGTACTTGAGAAATACAAGCTTAACGACCTCCAACTGCTGACATTTCATATGCTGTGAAACTCCAATATTGTTATATTGGGAAAGGGAGCTGAAGAGTGAAATGATGTAGAGAGTTTCCTTCTGTCCAGAGATCAATCACTCTATAATATCTCCCTCAGCCCTCCACTCTTATGCTCCCTCCCCCCCCCCCCCCCCCCCCCTCCCCCTCCCACTTCACCCTCTTCTACTTCTAACCAACCAACCTTCACATTGTCCACTTCCTTGATGTAAGGCTCAGCACATCCCGAGATGCCACCTTGCAACACCTTCTCCACCTTGGCCACCAGATACACATCCTGGTGGGGGAACGTCACCGAAAAAATTCCCTGCAAGACAACATAGCATACTCGACACACACAGCTAAGACCACCTGGCACCTCTAGCTGGACACACTCTACACACACAGCTAAGACCACCTGGCACCTCTAGCTGGACACACTCTACACACACAGCTAAGACCACCTGAGCATCTCTAGCTGGACACACTCTACACACACAGCTAAGACCACCTGGCACCTCTAGCTCGAGAGCGGAATAAAGTGATCAATATCAACAACTCAACAGCAGGTAAACCATTACTTGTTCAACATTCTTGTAATCTGTCCATATACTATTCCAGGATGTCCCTCGTGAGGGTGACTGACTATACAGCACAGAGCCTGGAACCTGGGTTAGAGGACTAGGGCTATTCTAGGTGTGAGGTATTCTAGGGCTATGGTTCTTGGTGTGGGGTACTCTAGGGCTAGAGCTAGGGCTATGCTTGGTATGGGGCACTCTAGGGCTAGAGCTAGGTTGGTGTGAGGTATTCTAAGACATGAGCTAGGGTTCTTGGTGTGGGGTAGGGCTAGAGCTAGGGCTATGCTTGGTGTGGGGTAGGGCTAGAGTTAGGGCTAATCTAGGTGTGGGGGTACTCTAGGGCTAGGATATCCCAGGATAGTCCCAAGTATCCCGGGATACAAATATTCCAGAGGTTCCACGATGTTAGTCAGTCACCCTCACTAGGAACATCCCGGGCCTGGGAATCCCGCTTGCCCGGGAAAAGGTTGTACTCGACTTCTTTAGAGAACACCTTCACATGCTTGGCATTGCCAGTGACTTCAATGTTCAATAGTGAAGCAAGACAGAGGTCATTACTGCAACTCTTCAGGCACTGGTACACTTATAGAGCCAGACACACAAACTCTGCAGCTGAATGTCTGCAAAGTGACTCTCCACCAAATCACATTCGATAACCTACTTCAGTGGCCCTAGCAGCTTTAAGGCACAGTGGGTGTGGTCCGTTGTCCGTGAAACCAGCAGGTGGTGGCACCATCTGCCGCAAGAAGGCAGAGTTTAAGTCCACATGGAAGTTCTCGGAGATCTTGAGATTCTTGTTCACATCGAAGACAGCGAAGGTCACAAAGAAGGGCTCAATCTGCAAACAAAAACATGAATAAACAATGGGAGAGAGGGAGCAGTCAGTCATGTCACATCAAAAACATGTTGCCCTGGTTTCCATGAGATAGAATTATGTTCAGCCATTACTACTACTACTACTACTACTACTACTACTACTACTACTACTACTATCTATTATATTATTATTTTTATAATTATTACTATTATTATTACTACTGTCATTATCATTATTATTATGTGTGGGGCTAGGTGCTCTGCTGGTAATTTGTCCATGCTAATCTGTTTGGTAAGGTGTAGACATGAGTTATGTACGCGGCTTACATGGTCGTGGTTCCCATTGCGCTCAATCTTTAGCTTGAAGTTGAGACTCTGGCACCGCAGGAGGAACCGGTACCCAAATTTCTCCTCAGGCATTGCAGCAGGAGGCCGACATTCGTCCAGCACAGAGGAGGAGGAGGAGTCCTGGAGCTGGAGTAGAGAGACGGAAGGCAATAACCAAAAATAAGAGCAGGATGATGAGTTCAGCACTTTGACAGAGATAATGGCCGTGAACTCAGTCCAAACACTAACCATAATGCAGACAGTGACCATAATGCAGAGAGTAAGCATGATGCAGTGATGCAGACAGTGACCATAGTGACCATGATGCAGACAGTGACCATAATGCAGTGACCATGATGCAGACAGTGACCATAATGCAGTGACCATGATGCACCATAATGCAGTGACCATGATGCAGACAGTGACCATAATGCAGAGAGTAAGCATGATGCAAATAATGAGCATACTGCAGACAGAGACATAATGCAAAGTGATCAAATGCAGCAAAATATGGTCATAGTGCAAAAAACAACACTGCTCATAATGTTGTCAAACAGTGACCATAACACCGCTGAGCGTCTTGACTGAGCATGCATGGTCTGGACACCAGAGCATTGTCCAGCATCAGCTCATCTGTGCTGTGTAACATGCATGGTCTGGACACCAGAGCATTGTCCAGCATCAGCTCATCTGTGCTGTGTAACATGCATGGTCTGGACACCAGAGCATTGTCCAGCATCAGCTCATCTGTGCTGTGTAACATGCATGGTCTGGACACCAGAGCATTGTCCAGCATCAGCTCATCTGTGCTGTGTAACACTGACCGAGAGGGCTGGATAGACGTAGAAGAGAGGGTGTCTGTACGCCTCTCTCTTCTTAGCATTCAAGCCATCCATGGAGGGCGTGTACTGCAACAACACAACAACAACACAACAACAACAAACTTTATTAAGCAACAACAATACTACCAACAACATTCATTTGAAAGCAAAACACAGTAAAATGACAACAGGAATATATATATATATATATATAAATAAAATAAAATAAATACCAGCTTTATGACAAAGTTCATGTAGACATCACACACACCAACCTCAGCAGAACCCCACTAGGGGTATCAAGTTCTCCACACATCTAGCACACCAACCTCAGCAAAACCCCACTAGGGGTATCAAGTTCTCCACACATCTAGCACACCAACCTCAGCAAAACCCCACTAGGGGTATCAAGTTCTCCACACATCTAGGCACACCAACCTCAGCAGAACCCCACTAGGGGTTTCAAGTTCTCCACACATCTAGGCACACCAACCTCAGCAGAACCCCACTAGGGGTATCAAGTTCTCCACACATCCAGGCACACCAACCTCAGCAGAACCCCACTAGGGGTATCAAGTTCTCCACACATCCAGGCACACCAACCTCACTAGGGGTATCAAGTTCTCCACACATCTAGACACACCCACCTCAGCAGAACCCCCCCCCCCCCCCTCCCCTCCCCTGGGGTCAAGTGTTCCCCACACATTCATGTCACCACTAACCTCCAACATCTCTGGTTGAATGTCAATCCTCTTTGGGTCTTTGAGAGTCTCCTTGGCATAAAAGGAGCTGATAGTGGCAGGACCTACATACATGAGTGTGTGTTTAATAATATATATAAATATATCCTATCAGGACCTATACCCCCCTGGACAAAAAACCCTGGACAATTACCATCTGGACAAATACCCCCAATGCCAATTACCCACTAGGACATATATCCCCCATCAAAAAAAATTTTTTTTAGGAAATGGGAAATAAAATGTATAAGATTCAGGGCTCGGGCTAGGGCAATAAAATCCCATCTTTCATCCTAAAATCCTGTATGTGATAGGTGAAATTATTTATGGGGTGGGTAAATATCCAGGCAGTATTTGGCACGGGGGGGTGGGGTGGTAATTGACTGTCCTAGAACCAATTATATTGTGTGATATTCTGAACATATATATGTATGCGGTGGCTAGCAGAAGAATTCCTGGGGGAAAACACTTCTGCATTGTGTATTGGATGCATTGTGTATTGGAAGCCACACCCACCTCTGATATTCTTAACCTATCTATTCATATTCTAACCCTAAAAATATCCCGCTAGAGGGTGCATGTCCCGAGGCACTAATGAGAGAATGACCACCAGAGAGCATCAGCTGATCAGAAACATGGAAGACTGGAAGAAGATTGTTGTTGTGTTTCTGTACCACTCAATCTATTGGAGCTTGTGGCATATCTACTTATCCGCACGTGTCCTACAGCTAGGCATCCATCACATGCATCTGGGATGGGGAGGAGGCAAGGTGCCACTCAGTCTGTAGTTAGACAGTGGCAGAACACGTGGTGGTGGGTAAAGGTTGATCAATAATGGTTGGTGGGTAAAGGGTGTTCAATGTCAGCTGGCAAGTAAAGGGTGGCCGACACTGGGATGTTGGTAAAGGTGTTCAATACTGGCCTGGGGGTATAAAGGGTAGGCAAGTGCAGTCTACACTTGCCTAGTGGGTAAAGGGTGATCAACACTGCCAGTAGGTAAAGGGTGTTCTGCATTGTGATGTTGGTAAAGGATTATCATTACTGCCATGGATGGTAAAGGATGGTAGGTAAAAGGTAGTTGATACTAGGATGGTTGGTAAAGGATAGTCAAGGGTACAACTGAGGTACAGGCAGGTGGAACTTTCTGAACAGGTTCGTTCAGAGCTTCTATGATGCTTACTGCAGTTCTTCTGTTGAGTCAGGTACTAAAGGCCGAATGCCAACAGATCTAGGAGAGACGAGGAGCTTCCTCCCTTAGCTAAGTTCAGTAGTACCAAACTTCTTTGGTAGCTAACTCTTATTGTTGGGTTTTGGTCCCAGCACAACCTTACCCAACCTACCTACTTCAGCTTTAGCTAGAAGTTAGGTTGACTTAATAACTTGAAAGAAAAAGATAATTTAATTAGCAGTGACTACAACATAGTCTGACTAGTGATTAACCTCCTGCCAGACCTCTTTTAGCCCAGCAGAGGTTTTACAAACAAAATAAGGGCATGGAACAACTGTAACTAGTGTGGCCAACCCAGGCGCCTGCCTGGATAGGCCATCTACATTGTCGTTCACAGTTCCAGGGCGATAAGTGATGGTGAAGTCATAATCCTGTAGTGCAAATGACCATCTGGTCAACCGACGGTTAGCACCTCATCTTGCTCAAGTATTACAGTGCACTAGGATACGTCTGGATTAGGAATTCTCATCCTAGGAGATATGCTTCGAAGTGTTTCAAAGCTGAGACAATTGCTAGGCATTCTTTCTCAACTGTAACGGATCTCCCTATCAAGAAGCTTCTTCGAGAATTATGCTATGGGCTTGTCAGACCTGTTCATCTTTCTGGCTCAGTACAGCGCCAATTCCTCCGTCTGAGGCATCTGTTTGCAGTACCAAGCCTTTGCTGTAATCTGGTGCGGACAATACTGGTGCACTTGTTAAACTCTCCTTTAACTGCTGGAAGGCCTGCTGGCAGTCTATAGTCCATTTCACCTTTGGCTGGAGCCGTCTTCTTTGCGAGGCCTGTGAGCACTGATGCTGTAGCGCTGCAATAGTGGCCGGCTAGGCATAGGAAAGGTCTGACATGTTTCTTGGTAACTGGCTGTTGAAAAGTTTGTATGCTTCCACTTTTGCCATCTGTAGAGTGATTTGTCCTTTACCAACGGTGTATACAAGATAGGAACAAGGGGTCGTGCCCATCTGGCATTTATCACACTTCAAGGTCAGGCTGTGATGTTCTAATCGAGTTATGTCTTGGAGAAGATGCTGCAAATGTTTCCCCCAAGTATCACCGAAAATGATCGCTCTACAAAATTCAGGCATGTCTGAGAGGATGTCGTCCATTAGCCATTGGAAACAGGACAGAGCACCCTTGAGTCCAAAGGGCATGCGTAGAAATCGATACTTCCCTTTCCTAGACATAAAGGCTGTCTCTGTTGTTGAGAGCTACTTGGACTTGAGTAACCCTTCGACATGTCCAGGGTGGAGATGAAGTTAGCCTTTCCAAGTGATTCTAGCTCTTCTATCTGGGGCATTAGATAAGGGTCAGGTTGGGTAACCTTATTGACTTGGCAGTAATCAATGCATACTCCTAACAGTCCCGTCCTTTTTCGCCACCGGAACAATAGCTGCTGTCCAAGGGCTATAGCATCGTTCTATTATGCCTCCATCTAGCATAGTCTGTATCTCCTATTCGACCTTTTCTTGCCAGGCCTTGGGGACAGTCCACGGGTTAGTGTGCATCGGCAGTGAAGTGCCAGTATCAATATGCAGCTGTGTTGCTTGTGTAAGGCCCGGTGTGTTAGTAAACACCTCGGGGTGTTGGCTTCTAGTCAGTGGTCATGTCAAGCCCTAGCATCAACTCAGTGTCTGTCTCCAGGAGGGAGGTGAAGGAGTGTTTATCCAGGCCAGGGTTGTCTTCCCCTACTGGTTTCTCAGAAGTGGAGAATATACTGCTGCTGCTGATGGAGGCCACAGCTTCATCATGTTGATGTGTATGGTGTGGGTCATCTTCCTCTTATCTGGCATCCTGACGGTGTACGTCACAGGAGAGAGTTTGTTCTCAACTAAGTACAGACCAAAGTGTCGTTGCTTAGTATGTGGATCATATCTAGTTTGGGTTTCTGCTTGCACCTCCGCCTGGGTCTGAATGGCGATGTCCGTCATCTGGTCAAGCCTGGATCTCAATTCTAGCATCCATTCAAGGGTTGTGGTTTGTGGAGCATCATTGTCGGTCCAGCTACTCTTCAATACATCTAGTGGCCTCCCCCACATGCCACCCAAACACGAGGTTGAACGGTGAAAGCCAGTGCTTCGGTTTGGGACTTCCCTGTATAGGTAGGGAAGGAGGTGTCCCAACCTCTTTGGTCTTGCTCATACTTCGCCTTGAGAGTGCCATGGAACCGTTCAACGGCTCCATTTGTCTGGAGTTGATAAGGTGAGGTTGTTATTGGCTTGACTCCAAAGAGCTTGTAGAGGTCTTGTATCAATTTGGAAATGAAATTCGCCCCCTTGTCGGAGAGGATTTCTGCTGGAATTCCCAATCGAGAGAATATACCCACCAGGGCAGTAGCCACTGTTTGTGAGTCGGTGTTCTTCTGTGGTACTGCTTCTGGGTACCGGCTGCCATAATCCATCAATGTCAGGATGTGTTTGCTGCTTTAGTTCTTGTCAACGGCCAAACTATATCAATAGCTACCTTGGTAAAGGGCTCTGCCATGATGGGAAGGGGGATCAGTGGTGCCTTGCTGCTGGGTCTTCTCTCAGCCTTCTGACATTGTGGGCACGATTTGCACGCCTCCCTGACATCTCTAGCGAGTTTGGGCCAATAGAAGTTAGTTTGGAGTAATCGGTACTTAGTGCGTTCGAAACCAAGATGCCCTGCCATTGGCAGAGTGAGCCACTTGAATGCCGTGTTCCTTCTTGCTTGTGGTAGAAGTAACTGCGGAGCATCGTTCTGTAACTGGTCGGTACAGTGTCTGTACAAGACTCCATCTTGGTAGACATAGCTGGTCTCCCCTCTCTGCTTCTTGTCTTTAGCTGACTGCAGAGTCGGGTCTTGCTTCTGTTCTTGGATGAGTTTGTTTACATCCATGCAGGCATGCGACGGGTTGAAGGCATCCCTGGGAAAGTAATGTCTGCACAGGTGAGCATGTAATCCCACACACCAGAGCAAGGTAAGTAATGTCTGCACAGGTGGGCATGTAATCCCACACACCAGAGCAAGGTAAGTAATGTCTGCACAGGTGGGCATGTAATCCCACACACCAGAGCAAGGTAAGTGATGTCTGCACAGGTGAGCATGTAATCCCACACACCAGAGCAAGGTGAGTGATGTCTGCACAGGTGAGCACGTAATCCCACACACCAGAGCAAGGTAAGGGATGTCTGCACAGGTGAGCATGTAATCCCACACCCCAGAGCAAGGTAAGTGATGTCTGCAAAGGTGAGCATGTAATCCCACACACCAGAGCAAGGTAAGTGATGTCTGCACAGGTGACCATGTAATCCCACACACCAGAGCAAGGTAAGTGATGTCTGCACAGGTGAGCTTGTAATCCCACACACCAGAGCAAGCCAGAGCAAGGTAAGTGATGTCTGCACAGGTGAGCATGTAATCCCACACACCAGAGCAAGGTGAGTGATGTCTGCACAGGTGAGCATGTAATCCCACACACCAGAGCAAGGTAAGTGATGTCTGCACAGGTGAGCATGTAATCCCACACACCAGAGCAAGGTAAGTGATGTCTGCACAGGTGAGCATGTAATCCCACACACCAGAGCAAGGTAAGGGATGTCTGCACAGGTGAGCATGTAATCCCACACACCAGAGCAAGGTAAGTGATGTCTGCACAGGTGAGCATGTAATCCCACACACCAGAGCAAGGTAAGGGATGTCTGCACAGGTGAGCATGTAATCCCACACACCAGAGCAAGGTGAGTGATGTCTGCACAGGTGAGCATGTAATCCCACACACCAGAGCAAGGTAAGTGATGTCTGCACAGGAGAGCATGTAATCCCACACACCAGAGCAAGGTAAGTGATGTCTGCACAGGTGACCATGTAATCCCACACACCAGAGCAAGGTAAGTGATGTCTGCACAGATGAGCATGTAATCCCACACACCAGAGCAAGGTAAGTGATGTCTGCACAGGTGACCATGTAATCCCACACACCAGAGCAAGGTAAGTGATGTCTGCACAGGTGAGCATGTAATCCCACACACCAGAGCAAGGTAAGTGATGTCTGCACAGGTGAGCATGTAATCCCACACACCAGAGCAAGGTAAGTGATGTCTGCACAGGTGACCATGTAATCCCACACACCAGAGCAAGGTGAGTGATGTCTGCACAGGTGAGCATGTAATCCACACCCCAGAGCAAGGTAAGTGACAAACCAAGACCCTAATACCCCCCCCCAACGCAAGCCCTCCAAAACCACCTCCCCCATAAGCCCTTGTACCACAATTTTATTTATTATTTTATTTACTGCAGTGGCAGGTGAGGCTGGACTATGTGGCAGACATGAAAGGATGATATTTAGACAGCTATTGTGTTCATCAACATGCTCTAGCTTTTGTTTGTCTTTGCTCACCTCTCAAGCCTAGCGTTCATTACTAACAGTGTTCATCATCATGACACAAATGGTGCATCCACCTCCATAGCTAGAGCATGTCGATGGATTGAGGGGCTATGTCAGACTCCAGCCTCCTTTCCTGCCAGCTACTAACCAACCATGCAGTCTGTTCCCACTTGCCTGTGCAAGTTTTCTTTGCTGTAGCTTGGAACCTGCTGCCATTTTCTCGTCACCACGACAACCATTCACACAAGCCCGCTTTATTTAGGGTGTGGGGGCCAGTTCGTAATTTTTTTACAGACGAATGTGCGGTGAACCAAAATATGCATACATACACAATACCCTACCCTATGTATGTGTGGTGGTACCATCCTCATCACTGCCTTACTTCACTTGCCAATACAATAATAATAATGATCAAATGGGAGGGTTCATTACTAACAAACAGTTTTAGACCAGTGTGGGTGGAGCCTGCATCCTGTGATGTCATGACCTAGCAGTACACTCTAGTTAGGCAGCCTGCTGGCTCACAAGGCCTGGCCGGCTTTAGCAAAGCAGACTGATTGGTCTGGAAGCGCGCATGGACCAGTACATATATTTAAGACCTATAGCAAGTAATGATTACAGCCTGACTATACTGTAGGTTGCGACTACACGGCCACAAAGTGCTGAGGCATAATGCTTGCAGAGTGCCCTCCTTTGTTCTGTGAGAACCAGAAAGCCAACCTCTTGTTTCTGACCCGCTGAATCAAAGGGCATTGTGCTAGCCGAGTTATCACAGCTAATGTTTATTTACAAACACTGCAGCACATGAGGAGCTAGCAGCGGTCAGTCACCCGCTCCTAGTCGCTATTACAAACACCGCAGCTCATGAGGAGCTAGCAGCGGTCAGTCACCCGCTCCTAGTCGCTATTACAAACACCGCAGCTCATGAGGAGCTAGCAGCGGTCAGTCACCTGCTCCTAGTCGCTATTACAAACACTGCAGCTCATGAGGAGCTAGCAGCGGTCAGTCACCGACTCCTAGTCGCTATTACAAACACCGCAGCTCATGAGGAGCTAGCAGCGGTCAGTCACCTGCTCCTAGTCGCTATTGGAGTCAACAAAGAGTTTGTTCGCTTCGATCTATTCCTTCTCGTCCTCCTCCAGGGAGGAGAATGGATCCTCTCCATCACTGTCTTCCAACAGCTGGTGAGTAGCTCCAGCAATGGCTGGAACAGCTAAAGCTGCTACTCTATCATCTTTGAGGCAGTGAACCTCTCCATCCTCAGACCCGTCCACCTTCACAGATACTCCGCAAGCTCAGGATTTCTTTATCAACTTGGCAGCTTTTATAATGGAGTACTTCTTTATCAACTTGGCATCTTTTATAATGGAGTACTTCCCTTGACAGCTTTTATAATGGAGTACTTCTTTATCAACTTGGCATCTTTTATAATGGAGTACTTCTTTATCAACTTGGCAGCTTTTATAATGGAGTACTTCTATATCAACTTGGCAGCTTTTATAATGGAGTACTTCTTTATCAACTTGGCAGCTTTTATAATGGAGTACTTCTTTATCAACTTCAACTTAGCAGCTTTTATAGTGGAGTACTTCTTTATCAACTTGACAGCTTTTATAATGGAGTACTTCTGTATCAACTTGACAGCTTTTATAATGGAGTACTTCTTTATCAACTTGGCAGCTTTTATAATGAGTACTTCTTTATCAACTTGGCATCTTTTATAATGGAGTACTTCTTTATCAATTTGGCATCTTTTATAATGGAGTACTTCTTTATCAACTTGGCAGCTTTTATAGTGGAGTACTTCTTTATCAACTTTGCATCTTTTATAATGGAGTACTTTTTTATCAACTTGGCAGCTTTTATAATGGAGTACTTCTTTTATCAACTTGGCAGCTTTTATAATGGAGTATATACTTCTTTGTCAACTTGGCATCTTTTATAATGGAGTATATACTTCTTTATCAACTTGGCATCTTTTATAATGGAGTACTTCTTTATCAACTTGGCATCTTTTATAATGGAGTATATACTTCTTTATCAACATGGCATCTTTTATAATGAGTACTTCTTTATCAACTTTGCATCTTTTATAATGGAGTACTTCTTTATCAACTTGGCATCTTTTATAATGGAGTACTTCTTTATCAACTTGGCAGCTATTATAATGGAGTACTTCTTTATCAACTTGGCATCTTTTATAATGGAGTACTTCTTTATCAACTTGGCAGCTTTTATAGTGGAGTACTTCTTTATCAACTTGGCAGCTTTTATAGTGGAGTACTTCTTTATCAACTTTGCATCTTTTATAATGGAGTACTTCTTTATCAACTTGGCAGCTTTTATAATGGAGTACTTCTTTATCAACTTGGCATCTTTTATAATGAGTACTTCTTTATCAACTTTGCATCTTTTATAATGGAGTACTTCTTTATCAACATGGCAGCTTTTATAATGGGGGTACTTCTTTATCAACTTGGCAGCTTTTATAATGGAGTACTTCTTTATCAACTTGGCATCTTTTATAATGGAGTACTTCTTTATCAACTTGGCAGCTTTTATAATGGAGTACTTCTTTATCAACTTGGCAGCTTTTATAATGGAGTACTTCTTTATCAACTTGGCAGCTTTTATAATGGAGTACTTCTTTATCAACTTGAAAGCTTTTATAATGGAGTACTTCTTTATCAACTTGGCAGCTTTTATAATGGAGTACTTATTTATCAACTTGGTAGCTTTTATAATGGAGTGGAGTGCAAGAGATTTACCATGCATGCTAGTACATTGGTAATTACTACATGTATAATCAACTAGGTGTGCTGCAATTGGAGGACTGCATTTTGAAGAGCGACTTTTATTTCTATTTGAGTGACTACAGTATTACGAGGTAGAGCAATAGCTTGAAAGTACACACACAGCTGCAGTAGCACGTGCTTCAAGTGTGCACACAGCTGGAGTAGCACGTGCCTCAAGAGTGTACATACAACTAGAGTAGCACGTGCCTCAAAGTGTAACTATGTCTCAAGAGTGTACGTACAACTAGAGTAGCACGTGCCTCAAGAGTGTACGTACAGCTAGAGTAGCACGTGCCTCAAGAGTGTACGTACAGCTAGAGTAGCACATGCCTCAAGAGTTACGTATAGCTAGAGTAGCACGTGCCTCAAGAGTGTACGTACAGCTAGAGTAGCATGTGCCTCAAGAGTGTATGTACAGCTAGAGTAGCACGTGCCTCAAGAGTTACGTATAGCTAGAGTAGCACGTGCCTCAAGAGTGTACGTACAACTAGAGTAGCACGTGCCTCAAGAGTGTATGTACAGCTAGAGAAGTGCGTGCTTTAAGAGTGTACATACAGCTGGAGTAGCACGTGCTTCAGTGCATACACAGCTGGAGTAGCACGTGCTTCAGTGCATACACAGCTGGAGTAGCACGTGCTTCAGTGCATACACAGCCAGTGTACACGTGCTTCAGTGCATACACAGCTGGAGTAGCACGTGCTTCAGTGCATACACAGCCGGAGTAGCACGTGCTTCAGTGCATACACAGCTGGAGTAGCACGTGCTTCAGTGCATACACAGCTGGAGTAGCACGTGCTTCAGTGCATACACAGCCGGAGTAGCACGTGCTTCAGTGCATACACGTGGAGTAGCACGTGCTTCAACACAACAGTTCACAGAGCTAAGCACTGTCGTTGGCAGGCAGGCAGCTGAGCAAGCTATCCTACACTAGTAGCTAGCAAATCTTTAGATTTGGGATCTGTGCCAACAGTTTCCCTCCAGTTTCCCACCCTCCCAAAAGAGATTATGTAAGTAGCCAATTAGCAACAAGGGTGTCAATATGATACAATATTCTCACAAGGTGTGTGGCTTTGTCTTGCTGGGAGGCGAGAGGCTATCCCTCACACACAGGAGGGACACAAGGGTACACAGCGCACCCCTGTCTAGGCGACTTGATGAGTAACCAAGGAAATGCCTTAGCAACGCCTATCCATTAAATGTATTCATAGAGCACAATGAAGATTCCCCATCTGGCTGCTGGGTGCCGATGACTCAGCGGCATAAGAGCACTGATAAACTGTCTTGGCATCCTTCACTGGCTGTAACTAATTGGTCTGCACATGCTCAGTATGGATCACAGACCACACATTACTTGAAGTGGGAGGAGCCATAACTGTTTAACAAGTGCAAGCTACTTAAGCTAGTTCGAGGCCAAAACTCGTGACCAGCCGAGAATGCCACACAGAGCAAGGTTTGCTCGTTGCTTCATCTTACATCAGAAGGTTAATGGTTGCTGCCGTTCTTCGTTGGACATTTCAGTCCTGTGAAATGGACAAATGTTGAGCAGATGGACATGCTTGACGGAGTTCACCCGCTCTGCACCACAAGGTGTGCACATGCTTTTGCTATGGCTGCGGTAGTGGCAGCAAGAACTGGGTGTGGCCAGCAACACATGCCTACATGTGGTGTACCTGTGACTCAACTGTGTGTGTGTGTGTGTGTGTGTGTAATTGCGTTGTCAAGGAACTGATCTTGTGGCCTCCTGGTAGTTGGAGCACAGACATACTGTGGCACATGACAGCACATGATGTGGCACATGACATGGAACACGATGTGGCACATGACACAGCACATGATGTGTCACATGACCCAGCACATGACACGGCATGGCACATGACGTGGCAGAAAACTTCCTTCTTCATAAATGAATGATTCATATCCTTTCCACTCCCCTGACCACACGTGTATTAATTGTGAACCACACGTGCTTTTACCCCACACCCCCAAACACACCTCCCGGCCCCTCCCTCTTCCAAACTTCACCATCACTCCTGTCTCCCCACTCACCCCCACCCTTCCTTCACACTCACACATACCAGCATCTGTCTCCTCCACCTCCATGCCGATGGCTCTATTAAGGATGGAGATCCAGTCCTCCATCTCATCATCCCCACTGGCAGCCAAGGGGTAGAAGACGCGCTCGTCACCCGTCAACAAGTCAAACCGAAAGGCCCTGTACCGAGCGTTCTGTTGCAAGTACACCACTTCAAGTAAAAGCAAATCTCTCTCCTGATCAGATCATCACTCCTCCTCTCCCCTCTCCCTCCACTCTATCACTCCTCCTCTCCTCTCCTCTCTCCCTCCACTCTCCCTCCACTCTATCACTCTCCTCTCCTCTCTCCCTCCACTCTATCAATCCTCCTCTCCTCTCCCCCTCCACTCTATCACTCCTCCTCCACTCTATCACTCCTCCTCTCCTCTCCCCCTCCACTCTATCACTCCTCCTCTCCTCTCCTCTCTCCCTCCACTCTATCACTCCTCCTCTCCTCTCTCCCTCCACTCTATCACTTCTCCTCTCCTCTCCTCTCTCCCTCCACTCTCCCTCCACTCTATCACTCTCCTCTCCTCTCTCCCTCCACTCTATCACTCCTCCTCTCCTCTCCCCCTCCACTCTATCACTCCTCCTCTCCTCTCTCCCTCCACTCTATCACTTCTCCTCTCCCCTCTCCCTCCACTCTATCACTCCTCCTCTCCTCTCCTCTCCCTCGACTCCTCTCTCCCTCCACTCTCCCTCCACTCTATCACTCTCCTCTCCTCTCCCCCTCCACTCTATCACTCCTCCTCTCCTCTCCTCTCTCCCTCCACTCTATCACTCCTCCTCTCCTCGCTCCCTCCACTCTTATCAATTTTGCCCCCTCCCCCCCCCCCCCCCCCCCCTTGGAAATTGTATTACTAAAATTCATTAGAAACTTTGCCACATCTTAATCCATCATGCCCCCCTCCCCCCTTGGACAACTTTCTAAATGAAACCCTGCTTATCCCACCACTAAGAGCAGGAGAACTTAGAACCCCCAGCCAAGAAATGAAGGGAAAGGGCAAGAAAACCTTTGGGACCTCACCCCCCCCCCCCCGGCAAACCCGCCACATCCTAAAAAAAGTTTACACAATGATTAGATCAGCAGAGATGGACACTCTCAGAATGACATTTCTACTGCAGCTTTGGATGTCAAGGCTTCATATTCCCAGGTTTCATATTCCCAGGCTTCATATTCCCAGGCTTCATATTCCCAGGCTTCAGGCTTCATATTCCCAGGCTTCATATTCCCAGGCTTCATATTCCCAGGCTACATATTCCCAGGCTTCATATTCCCAGGCTTCATATTCCCAGGCTACATATTCCCAGGCTTCATATTCCCAGGCTTCATATTCCAAGGCTTCATATTCCCAGGCTTCATATTCCCAGGCTTTATATTCCTAAGCACTCCCAAGAGATGACACTTGAAGGGCTAAAGCACTGGTCATAATTACACTGGCCCGGTCACATTAATCTCCTGTAGTTGGCAGAACTTCTCTAGAGCAAAGAGGGAAATATCCATCTATGACTTCCTACTGTGTGTGTGTGTGTGTGTTAAAATATCGCCAACACAACTGAGTCCATCGCACGTCCATGCATGCAGGTAAGAGAGTGCACACAATAAGAGCAAGCACACACATACATACCTGCTTCACTTCAATGCACGTATCCAAGGCGATCTTGCCCTTTATGTGAGTGCTCTTCTCATCCTAATACATGCCCACCAAAACCAAACAAAGCACATGCTCGTGAAGTCAATTATCTACAGGTTGTGCCCAGGGGTCATGGGTCATATCCAGGGCCACGGAATAATTCCTATACAGAGGACCCTCTAGGCAGATTCAGATAAGGGGAGGGGAGTTGGACATCAACATGATCCCAGTCCACATGGAGAGCACCATCCTCGGCCTGGCAACAGTTGCTTACTCTGCAGCTAATGACGACCAGGATTCACACCAAATGTGTGTGTATCTCAGGCAGGGGAGCTATTATTAGATTATCATGGCACATAAAAGGGTTATTATTAGATTACTGTGGCACATAAAAGGGTTATTATTAGATTACTGTGGCACATAAAAGGGTTATTACTAGATTACCGTGGCAATGAAACAAGAATGTACCCACATGTAGACTAGATGACCCTTTACCTATTAAAATCATTGGACATCGCAACACAGATATAATTTGGGTACGTTTGATGACAACACATGTGCATGTATATGTGCATGTATGCATATGCATGATGTGGGCATATGTATGTGGGCATGTATGTGTGGATGTGTGCATGTATGTATGTGTGGATGTGTGCATGTATGTGTGCGTATATGTATGTGTGTGCATTATGTGTGCTGTGTTCATATATATATGTATATAGAATGTATGATCATGTATGCATCTATGTACAGTATGTGTGCATTGTATGCATGTGCATATGCATGTGTGTACGTATGTGTGTATGCATGTGCATATGCATGTGTGTACGTATGTGTATGTATGTGCATATGCATGTGTGTACGTATGTGTATGTATGTATGTGCATATGCATGTGCATATGTATGTGTGTATGTATGTGCATATGAATGTGTGTATGTATGTGTGTATATGTGTATGTGTATGTATGTGTGTATGTATGTGCATATGCATGTGTGTACGTATGTGTATGTATGTATGTATGTGCATATGCATGTGTGTACGTATGTGTGTATGTATGTGCATATGCATGTGTACGTATGTGTATTTATGTACAGTAGACCCTCTCTTATCCGACTCATTGGGACCCAAGGTAGTTCGGATATGCAAAAAACCCACAAATATTAATGATAAATTCATGAATGTAATTAAAATGCTGAATCACGTTGGAAATATTTTCAATATCCCTGCAGGTCCTTGGTATAATAAGAAGCTCACTTCCTCGTACTAGAAGAATTTAGGTCCTCAGTAATTGGCATGTTGTTTTACATACATATTTTTTCATATAATATTCATAATGTTGCATTTTCTTTGAGTTATAGTCCACTGACTGCAGTGCCTTGGGGCTTGCTCCCTTTTCTGAACGAAACACAGATATATAGCATTTTCTAGTTGTTCGTCTTTAGCAAGGCGCATGACTTTGCGAGTTGAACTTGTCCCCCCGACAGTCACTGTTGCCTGCGAACTCTCGAAGTTTGGCTTCGTTCTTTTTTATCTCCGTTATTGTCAACTTCCCCACGCTTGCTGTTCCGCTAGTCCGACTTGACTGGCTCCATTTGATATCTTGCTTAGAATGGCTATCTTTGACTCGATGGACAAAACTACTTTCTTCCTTTTGCTGGCCAAAGCGAACGAACTGTAGTTTCCACGTGCAACTTACGTAAAAAGATTTGGCAGATCGACGACCATTACCAGGCTCATTATTTAATCGGGAGTTCGGATAATCCGAGCGTTCGGATAATCGAGGTTCGGATATGCGAGGGTCTACTGTATGTGCATATGTATGTGTGTACGTATGTGTGTATGCATGTGCATATGTATGTGTTTACGTATGTGTGTATGTATGTGCATATGCATGTGTGTACGTATGTATGTATGTATGTACATATGCATGTGTGTACGTATGTGTGTATGTATGTGTATATGCATGTGTGTACGTATGTGTATGTATGTATGTGCATATGAATGTGTGTATGTATGTGTGTGTATGTATGTGTGTATATGTGAATGTGTATGTATGTGTGATGTATGTGCATTTACACATACATAAACATAAACATAAACTACATGTGGTAGTGCTACTAGCACGTACTTTGTAGAAGGTGAGAATGTATCCTCCTTCTCTGGGGCCTCCCGTCAGAGTGAACCATCGCTTGCGGTAATTCTGAAACACACACACACACGCACAATTAATATGAGCTAGAGGGCATTTTCCTTAACTGTGTTTATCTATCGTTGTTCTTGTCATTACTTATAGCATCTTATAGCATTTTATAATAACAACATCAACAATTACCACAAGAACAAAGCAACTAAGTATATATACTGGATTGGCAAGAAAGGAAACAGTGGTGATCCATGCAGAACACAAACGGTTTGACGATCCTTTACCATTTACAACCTTGTTTGGTGATCCTTTATCATCATTTACAGTCTTGTTTGGTGATCCTTTACCATTTACAATCCTAGATGGGTACATTATTGTGTCCTTGGTTGACAACAAGTCAGTTTCCTTCTTGTTTCAAGCTGCTCTTTGTGTTTGTTTTGTTGTTTCTGTGTATTGTAGTTGAGGGTGGAGTACACTACACCAAGTCAGAGCTACATGGCCTCAGGGCTATTTCACTTGTCTATTGTTTATACATATTAGCACATGCCATGTTGCTATAGTTGTCTAGGGTCAGCTATGCCTCCTTCAAGGACTTGGCAACAGTTCCACAGGATAACTCACCAAGTTAAGTGAGGGAAGGAGGAGCAAGAGATGGGAGCAGGCAATGTGTGTGAGTTAGGCAAGGCAAGGAGAAGCAAGAGATGGGAGCAGGCAATGTGTGTGAGTTAGGCAAGGGAAGGAGAAGCAAGAGATGGGAGCAGGCAATGTGTGTGAGTTAGGCAAGGGAAGGAGGAGCAAGAGATGGGAGCAGGCAATGTGTGTGAGTTAGGCAAGGGAAGGAGAAGCAAGAGATGGGAGCAGGCAATGTGTGTGAGTTAGGCAAGGGAAGGAGGAGCAAGAGATGGGAGCAGGCAATGTGTGTGAGTTAGGCAAGGGAAGGAGAAGCAAGAGATGGGAGCAGGCAATGTGTGTGAGTTAGGCAAGGGAAGGAGGAGCAAGAGATGGGAGCAGGCAATGTGTGTGAGTTAGGCAAGGGAAGGAGAAGCAAGAGATGGGAGCAGGCAATGTGTGTGAGTTAGGCAAGGCAAGGAGAAGCAAGAGATGGGAGCAGGCAATGTGTGTGAGTTAGGCAAGGGAAGGAGGAGCAAGAGATGGGAGCAGGCAATGAGAAACATTGATCCTTGAAGGTTCAGGTTTTTCTCCCATTTCCTGCACCACTTTTGCACGGCTGGTTTGTACTTGGTGAGGGCTCAAGGCACGCTAGAGTCTTTAGCAGCTAATATCAGCTGGAACCATCTACATTTGTAGCAGCAAGAAGCTGTATTTGAGAGTTTTAGCTGAGATGTGAGCTCCTAGTTTTCTTTGGGGGGTTACCGGCTGCCATTTTTAAAAGTGGATCAAACCAATTAAGGTGGCTACTGCACTTCCCTGGGTATCGTGCATGATCTGCATGCACAACAACAACAGTATGGCGGTGATTGGTATGGACCACAGAAGATGTACAATGAACTGAATAAATAGCATGGGCTAGTTCAGGTACATACATGTAATTATAATGGAAATGTAAAATAATAGAAGCACGTGCTGTTAAAACAGAGGCATGTGCTGAAACCAGCAGAAGCACGTGCTGAAAACAACAGAAGCACGTGCTGTTAAATCATGACATACAAACGCAGGAAAGTATTTGATCAAACTGACCTTCATGCTGACAGAGGAGCTGCCATCTTGAGAGAAGGCGCCCTTGAAGAGGTACCCCTGCTTGGAGAGAGGGGTACAGCCCCTGTTCATTTCCGTCTAACAAGCAAGTGGAAGTTGTAATCAATTTGCACCGACATTATTGCCGGAAGGTTTCTTACAGTCTAGAACATCTCAACAAATATATACAGGTGTGTGTGTGCTTCAACAATGCAGCAAGGTTGGGAACCATTGTAATATTATCATTTAAACAACAACAACAACAACAACAGCCTCACAGTGAGAGAAGCATATTTCTCCTCGTCCACCAGGTCCAGTTCAAAGGTCTCTTCTGTTAGACTGTGCAGGTAATCTGGTCTAGAGTGCACATCAAAAAAAGGTCAAAAGTTCATAAAATAACATACAGTAGCAAATAAATACTAATTAATAAATTTGGTTCCATTCTGTGGAATTATAGTCTCGTTCAATGTTTGTGCCATGCAGATGTGGTGGTGGACATGACAACCACGAGTACAGCAGGCTAATTTCAAACATGTCCACCTCTTAGCCTCGCGCTTCTCTCTCACCAGTCCATGTTGATTAAAAATTAATAATTCTGTGTGTTATCAGCACATGAGCTTATAAGTAATCCAAGCACTCCCTCTTCCTCCCCCGCAAGCCTCTTGTGTCTTGCCTGAGTGCTAGCTAGCTGCACGAGAGAGATGGATGACGACTATCATAACAGGTCAACTGCTCTCACTGAGAAAAGGAGATTTGTTAGCATAGTTTTATACTCTGCACTGGTTCCAACCTTGACGTTATATAAAATTTAAAAAATTATTATCTATATAATGATACGCTTGTCTGTGTGCGTGTGACACTACTGAGCATGTGCAGGGCAATGCGTAGCAACTGTTGCAAATTCATGATAGAGCTACTGCAGCAGAGATGAGGCAGAAAGAGCTTATTTATGTACGAGCAAGTAGCATTATTACAACGACCTTCTCAATAATCAACTTGAATTCTTACTCTCTCGATGTTTCAACACCGCATGAGGAAACAACACCTGGAGAGAGATGAACGGAGAAAGGCAGAGACTAGCAAAGCAGCATTAGAGATGAGGAAGGAAATGTCTGGAGAGAGCTGAACGGAGAAAGGCAGAGACTAGCGAAGCAGCATTAGAGATGAGGAAGGAAATGTCTGGAGAGAGCTGAACGGAGAAAGGCAGAGACTAGCGAAGCAGCATTAGAGATGAGGAAAGAAATGTCTGGAGAGAGCTGAACGGAGAAAGGCAGAGACTAGCGAAGCAGCATTAGAGATGAGGAAGGAAATGTCTGGAGAGAGCTGAACGGAGAAAGGCAGAGACTAGCGAGATGAAGTACAAAAACTCGTCTACCAGCACTGGCTGAGGAGACACAAATACTGCAAGAACTATTTCTCGAAATAATTTTCAACAAAACACAAGAGTGCCTTCTCCTCATCTAATAAGGTTTATTATATATGTTTAGATAATTGTGAAAGAAAAAAGCAGAATCTCTGCCGGTATCTGTTATTTTATTATTATTATTATTATTATTATTATTATTATTATTATTATTATTATTATTATTATTATTATTATTATTATTATTATTATTATTATTATTATTACTATTACTACTATTATTATTATTACTACTATTATTATTATTATTATTATTATTATTATTATTACTATTACTATTACTATTACTATTACTATTATTATTATTATTATTATTATTATTATTATTATTATTATTATTATTATTATTATTATTATTATTATTATTATTATTATTATTATTATTATTTTATCATCGTCATTTTATCATCGTCGTAATAATAATTATTACTATTATTATTATTATTATTATTATTATTATTATTATTATTATTATTATTATTATTATTATTATTATTATTATTATTACTACTACTACTACTACTACTACTACTACTACTACTATTATTATTATTATTATTATTATTATTATTATTATTATTATTATTATCTTCTTCTTTTTCTCTTTTTTCCCCTTCTTCTTCTTCTTCTCTTTTTTCCCCTTCTTCTTCTTCTTCTTTTCTCCTCTCTGCTCCACTGGGTTCTTCCCCATAGGTCTCAACTATGTGTCGTTCAATATGGCAGAACATTATTTTAATACTATTGCAGTTAATAACACCACAGAGGGAAAACTTTTAAACGTAAGGAAAAATAGTGTACCCATGCAAACCACAAAGAGTTTAATGATCCTCTACCACTTAAAATCATGTACACCAATCAGTTTTGAAAATATTGGTGTACATAATTTTAAATGGTAAAGGGACATCAAACTTTAACAAGTAATCCAACATCGCTGACAACTTTTTTGTCATTATTTCTACGCAGTTGTCTGGTTGTTGTTTCTACACTGGTGGGTGGAGCAGTCGGTCAGCTGTGGCAATGTTGAGGGTCCTCAGGCACAATATCATAACCACACCTAGTCCAGCAACACCTTGTCTAAGTCCAAGTTCTGTGAAGTCCAACACCGAGTTCCTGGGACACTAGCAGCTGTGTCTCTCTTTTCATGAGGCAATGTTGAGGGTCCTCTAGTCCAGCAGGCACAATGTCTGAGCCACACCTAGTCCAGCAACACCTTGTCTAAGTCCAAGTTCTGTGAAGTCCAACACCGAGCTCCTGGGACACTAGCAGCTGTGTCTCTCTTTTCATGAGGGCAATGTTGAGGGTCGTCCAGCAGGCATAATGTCAGAGCCACACCTAGTCCAGCAACACCTTGTCTAAGTCCAAGTTCTGTGAAGTCCAACTCTGACACTAGCAAAGGTGTCTCCTTCTAAACAAGTTTTTAAATTGATCGTACAGCATACAAGTCAGCACATAAACCTTGTTGATGTTGTTGCTGTTGTTGTTGCTGTTGTTGTTGTTGTTAGAGCCAGCCTCTTGGCAGAAGGTCAGCTGCAGCATCCTTCAAGGACTTGCTAGCAGTTGCACAGGAGAACTCCACAAATGTTGTTGCAGCAGAATGGAACAAGATTCTCAGGAAACCAACTGAAGAGTTACTTGTTTTCTGCTTATACACCGCGCGTGAGCTATGTGCCTAAGTAGACAAGCTTTGCACACCTGATGATCCTTACCCAGGCATTGTTGGTGGCGATCAACAGATTAGTCACGGATATGTATTAGAAAGCTTGGAGTCTTGGTACTAAACTGGGTATGAATGGATCTATTATAATTATGCAAGTTAAGTAAGGTTAATAGATCATGAAGTTGACTACCTTAACAAAGCAGCAAGACATGCTAGAATAATATTGGAACGAATAATGGCCGGAACTCATCATTTAGGCAGGTAAGAAGGGAGTTTTAGCTTACATGTAGGTATGAGTTTTAGCTCACATGTATGAGTTTTAGCTCACATGTATGAGTTTTAGCTCACATGTAAGTATGAGTTTTAGCTCACATGTAAGTATGAGTTTTAGCTCACATGTAAGTATGAGTTTTAGCTCACATGTATGAGTTTTAGCTCACATGTAAGTATGAGTTTTAGCTCACATGTAAGCATGAGTTTTAGCTCACATGTAAGTATGAGTTTTAGCTCACATGTAAGTATGAGTTTTAGCTCACATGTAAGTATGAGTTTTAGCTCACATGTAAGTAGTTTGGTATTTTTTTAGTATCCACCATTTTTAAAGATGGGTCAAGCCCATATAAAGAGCACAGGCACAGATAAACATGGATTGTTTGCTACGGATATCCACTTTGAGTAATCAACTTTCAATTTCAACATGTTCGTCCTTGTCAGTATTTGTTACTCTGTTATGAAAACTGAACACATTCATATGTACACAATCCAATATTGCTATACAATCTTTCAAGATTTCCTGTGAAACTTGATCATGGCATTTCCCAACATCCAGGATCGTTGAGTCAGCATTGCGGCTAAAGATGTTCTAAGGTTAGTGCTGTGGCTACTCTAGGGCTAGGGCTGAGGCTTTGGTCTTTAGTTGTAGCCGGGAGAACTAAGGGGCTGGGGGAATTCCCTAGGAGAAGTGGTGGCAGTACTGGACTACTCTCACTGAACACCAGAGTCGGCTGAGGGCATTGCTAGGGCATTACCATCCTTATAACACCAGATCCTGTTTCTGTAAATGTTTCCCCGCATAAAAGTGGAGATAAAGGTCAAGTTCCCCCAAACACCCTCACAGCAATAATGCTACTTGTACAGTGTGTACTAACAGCACCCAACACAACACTGGTTACACTGCATGCGTGTTACTAACAGCACCCAACAGAACACTGGTAACAATGCATGAGTGTATGCAACACTTGAATCCCTCAAAGACTGCAGCCTTCCTCTCATCTCCACACTTCCACCCATCAAAACCTCCAAACCCAATCCCTCTCCTACCCCTCCTTGTCCTCATCCTATTCCTCACTCTACTCCTTGCCCTATTCCTCGTCCTACATTAAGTCTTACTCCTTGTCCTACATCTAGCCATGCTCCTTGTCCTACATCTAGCCATGCTCCTTGTCCTACATCTAGTCATACTCCTTGTCCTACATCTAGCCATGCTCCTTGTCCTACATCTAGCCATACTCCTTGTCCTACATCTAGCCATACTCCTTGTCCTACATCTAGTCATACTCCTTGTCCTACATCTTGCCATGCTCCTTGTCCTACATCTAGCCATGCTCCTTGTCCTACATCTAGTCATACTCCTTGTCCTACATCTAGCCATGCTCCTTGTCCTACATCTAGTCATACTCCTTGTCCTGCATCTAGTCATACTCCTTGTCCTACATCTAGTCATGCTCCTTGTCCTACATCTAGTCATGCTCCTTGTCCTACATCTAGCCATGCTCCTTGTCCTACATCTAGCCATACTCCTTGTCCTACATCTAGTCATACTCCTTGTCCTACATCTAGTCATACTCCTTGTCCTGCATCTAGTCATACTCCTTGTCCTACATCTAGTCATACTCCTTGTCCTACATCTAGTCATACTCCTTGTCCTACATCTAGCCATGCTCCTTGTCCTACATCTAGTCATACTCCTTGTCCTGCATCTAGTCATACTCCTTGTCCCACATCTAGTCATACTCCTTGTCCTACATCTAGTCATACTCCTTGTCCTACATCTAGCCATACTCCTTGTCCTACATCTAGTCATACTCCTTGTCCTACATCTAGCCATACTCCTTGTCCTACATCTAGTCATGCTCCTTGTCCTACATCTAGCCATGCTCCTTGTCCTACATCTAGTCATACTCCTTGTCCTACATCTAGTCATACTCCTTGTCCTACACTCCTTGTCCTACATCTAGTCATACTCCTTGTCCTACATCTAGTCATACTCCTTGTCCTACATATAGTCATGCTCCTTGTCCTACATCTAGCCATGCTCCTTGTCCTACATCTAGTCATACTCCTTGTCCTACATCTAGTCATACTCCTTGTCCTACATCTAGTCATACTCCTTGTCCTACATCTAGTCATACTCCTTGTCCTACACTCCTTGTCCTACATCTAGCCATGCTCCTTGTCCTACATCTAGTCATACTCCTTGTCCTACATCAAGCCATGCTCCTTGTCCTACATCTAGCCATGCTCCTTGTCCTACATCTAGTCATACTCCTTGTCCTACATCTAGTCATGCTCCTTGTCCTACATCTAGTCATACTCCTTGTCCTACATCGAGCCATACTCCTTGTCCTACATCTAGCCATACTCCTTGTCCTACATCTAGCCATGCTCCTTGTCCTGCATCTAGTCATACTCCTTGTCCTACATCTAGTCATACTCCTTGTCCTACACTCCTTGTCCTACATCTAGTCATACTCCTTGTCCTACATCTAGTCATACTCCTTGTCCTACATCTAGTCATACTCCTTGTCCTACATCTAGTCATACTCCTTGTCCTACACTCCTTGTCCTACATCTAGCCATGCTCCTTGTCCTACATCTAGTCATACTCCTTGTCCTACATCAAGCCATGCTCCTTGTCCTACATCTATCCATGCTCCTTGTCCTACATCTAGTCATACTCCTTGTCCTACATCTAGTCATGCTCCTTGTCCTACATCTAGTCATACTCCTTGTCCTACATCGAGCCATACTCCTTGTCCTACATCTAGCCATACTCCTTGTCCTACATCTAGCCATGCTCCTTGTCCTACATCTAGTCATACTCCTTGTCCTACATCTAGTCATACTCCTTGTCCTACACTCCTTGTCCTACATCTAGTCATACTCCTTGTCCTACATCTAGTCATACTCCTTGTCCTACATCTAGTCATACTCCTTGTCCTACATCTAGTCATACTCCTTGTCCTACACTCCTTGTCCTACATCTAGCCATGCTCCTTGTCCTACATCTAGTCATACTCCTTGTCCTACATCTAGCCATACTCCTTGTCCTACATCTAGTCATGCTCCTTGTCCTACATCTTGCCATGCTCCTTGTCCTACATCTAGCCATGCTCCTTGTCCTACATCTAGCCATACTCCTTGTCCTACATCTAGTCATACTCCTTGTCCTATATCTAGTCATACTCCTTGTCCTACATCTAGCCATACTCCTTGTCCTACATCTAGCCATACTCCTTGTCCTACATCGAGCCATACTCCTTGTCCTACATCTAGCCATGCTCCTTGTCCTACATCTAGTCATACTCCTTGTCCTGCATCTAGTCATGCTCCTTGTCCTACATCTAGCCATACTCCTTGTCCTACATCTAGTCATACTCCTTGTCCTGCATCTAGTCATGCTCCTTGTCCTACATCTAGTCATGCTCCTTGTCCTACATCTAGCCATGCTCCTTGTCCTACATCAAGCCATGCTCCTTGTCCTACATCTAGCCATGCTCCTTGTCCTACATCTAGTCATACTCCTTGTCCTACATCTAGCCATGCTCCTTGTCCTACATCTAGCCATACTCCTTGTCCTACATCTAGCCATGCTCCTTGTCCTACATCTAGCCATGTTCCTTGTCCTACATCTAGCCATGCTCCTTGTCCTACATCTAGCCATGCTCCTTGTCCTACATCTAGCCATGCTCCTTGTCCTACATCTAGTCATGCTCCTTGTCCTACATCTAGCCATACTCCTTGTCCTACATCTAGTCATACTCCTTGTCCTACATCTAGCCATGCTCCTTGTCCTACATCTAGTCATACTCCTTGTCCTACATCTAGCCATGTTCCTTGTCCTACATCTAGCCATGCTCCTTGTCCTACATCTAGCCATGCTCCTTGTCCTACATCTAGCCATGCTCCTTGTCCTACATCTAGCCATGCTCCTTGTCCTACATCTAGTCATGCTCCTTGTCCTACATCTAGTCATACTCCTTGTCCTACATCTAGTCATACTCCTTGTCCTACATCTAGCCATGCTCCTTGTCCTACATCTAGCCATGCTCCTTGTCCTACATCTAGTCATACTCCTTGTCCTACATCTAGCCATGCTCCTTGTCCTACATCTAGCCATACTCCTTGTCCTACATCTAGTCATGCTCCTTGTCCTACATCTAGTCATACTCCTTGTCCTACATCTAGCCATACTCCTTGTCCTACATCTAGTCATACTCCTTGTCCTACATCTAGTCATACTCCTTGTCCTACATCTAGCCATACTCCTTGTCCTACATCTAGCCATGCTCCTTGTCCTACATCTAGCCATGCTCCTTGTCCTACATCTAGTCATACTTCTTGTCCTACATCTAGCCATGCTCCTTGTCCTACATCTAGTCATACTTCTTGTCCTACATCTAGCCATGCTCCTTGTCCTACATCTAGCCATGCTCCTTGTCCTACACCTAGTCATGCTCCTTGTCCTACATCTAGCCATACTCCTTGTCCTACATCTAGTCATACTCCTTGTCCTACATCTAGTCATACTCCTTGTCCGACATCTAGTCATACTCCTTGTCCTACATCTAGCCATACTCCTTGTCCTATATCTAGCCATGCTCCTTGTCCTACATCTAGCCATACTCCTTGTCCTACATCTAGCCTTACTCCTTGTCCTACATCTAGTCATACTCCTTGTCCTACATCTAGTCATGCTCCTTGTCCTACATCTAGTCATACTCCTTGTCCTACATCTAGCCATGCTACTTGTCCTACATCTAGTCATACTCCTTGTCCTACATCGAGTCATACTCTTTGTCCTACATCTAGCCATACTCCTTGTCCTACATCAAGCCATGCTCCTTGTCCTACATCTAGTCATACTCCTTGTCCTACATCTAGCCATGCTCCTTGTCCTACATCTAGTCATACTCCTTGTCCTACATCTAGCCATACTCCTTGTCCTACATCTAGTCATGCTCCTTGTCCTACATCTAGCCATACTCCTTGTCCTACATCTAGCCATGCTCCTTGTCCTACATCTAGCCATACTCCTTGTCCTACATCTAGTCATACTCCTTGTCCTACATCTAGTCATACTCCTTGTCCGACATCTAGTCATACTCCTTGTCCTACATCTAGCCATACTCCTTGTCCTACATCTAGTCATGCTCCTTGTCCTACATCTAGCCATACTCCTTGTCCTACATCTAGCCATGCTCCTTGTCCTACATCTAGCCATACTCCTTGTCCTACATCTAGTCATACTCCTTGTCCTACATCTAGTCATACTCCTTGTCTACATCTAGTCATACTCCTTGTCCTACATCTAGTCATACTCCTTGTCCTACATCTAGTCATACTCCTTGTCCTACATCTAGTCATACTCCTTGTCCTACATCTAGTCATGCTCCTTGTCCTACATCTAGCCATGCTCCTTGTCCTACATCTAGTCATACTCCTTGTCCTACATCTAGTCATGCTCCTTGTCCTACATCTAGCCATACTCCTTGTCCTACATCTAGCCATACTCCTTGTCCTACATCTAGCCATACTCCTTGTCCTACATCTAGCCATGCTCCTTGTCCTACATCTAGTCATACTCCTTGTCCTACATCTAGCCATGCTCCTTGTCCTACATCTAGTCATGCTCCTTGTCCTACATCTAGCCATGCTCCTTGTCCTACATCTAGTCATACTCCATGTCCTACATCTAGCCATACTCCTTGTCCTACATCTAGTCATGCTCCTTGTCCTACATCTTGCCATGCTCCTTGTCCTACATCTAGCCATGCTCCTTGTCCTACATCTAGCCATACTCCTTGTCCTACATCTAGTCATACTCCTTGTCCTACATCTAGTCATACTCCTTGTCCTACATCTAGCCATACTCCTTGTCCTACATCTAGCCATGCTCCTTGTCCTACATCTAGCCATGCTCCTTGTCCTACATCTAGCCATACTCCTTGTCCTACATCTAGCCTTACTCCTTGTCCTACATCTAGTCATACTCCTTGTCCTACATCTAGCCATACTCCTTGTCCTACATCTAGCCATACTCCTTGTCCTACATCGAGCCATACTCCTTGTCCTACATCTAGTCATGCTCCTTGTCCTACATCTAGTCATACTCCTTGTCCTACATCGAGCCATACTCCTTCTCCTGCATCTAGCCATACTCCTTGTCCTACATCTAGTCATACCCCTTGTCCTACTCCATGTCCTATTCCTTGTCCTGTTCCTCCATGTTCTTGGCCACACATGACCTGCACATGTATTCCTCCTCATGCCACTACTCCTCTCTCTACCCCGCCTTCCTCCTCCCCTCCCCTCCCCCCCTCCCTCTCCCAATCCCTATACACACACCCCCATAACTCGCACATCCCACAAGACTCACCTCATCAGTCGGTTGTAACTGGACGCAAAGCGACTGTTGCTGTAATCCACCCGGTGCCACGCGGAGCAGTAGAGCTTCAGACACTACACGCAAACACAGACAGTTGGTGAAGGTCATGCGTCAGACAAGCCAAAGTGTGGATCATTCACTAATTACTGGTATAGAACGGTGCAATACAAAGGCAGCTTCCCTCATTACACACACACACACACACACACACACATGCCATCACTTGAGGCAATTTATGTTGAGATGTCGTATTGCATGACTATTCCTAAGGGTTTGCAATATGTCAAAATTGTCAGGGGGGGGGGGTCGTCGCACCATCTGATGAAGCAGGTCTTAGGCACTCACAACCAGGTACACCCAGCAGCTGGGCTCCCTGTGAAGCAGGGCCATAGTCACCTCATAGGGACAGGGTGAGGCAAAGGGTTGGTTGGTGACTAGAATCAGAGCTGGGGCTAGAGCTAGGACTGGAGCTGGGGCTAGAGCTAGGACTGGAGCTAGGGCTAGGGCTAGGGTTAGGACTAGGGTTAGGGCTAGGGCTGTATTTGCATCATAATGGTGTGATAGGTCAAACAAACTCTGCCCAGATCCTACATATGAAGCCAGCATGCTTCAGTCTATAGAATAATGGATGGCAGAGACCTCGCCTCACTTGCATGTGTTAATATTAGCACTGAATAATGATGGCAGAGACCTCGCCTCACTTGCATGTGTTAATATTAGCACTGAATAATGATGGCAGAGACCTCGCCTCACTTGCATGTATTAATATTAGCACTGAATAATGATGGCAGAGACCTTGCCTCACTTGCATGTGTTAATATTAGCACTGAATAATGGATGGCCGAGACCTCGCCTCACTTGCATGTGTTAATATTAGCACTGAATAATGATGGCAGAGACCTCGCCTCACTTGCATGTGTTAATGTTAGCACTGAATAATGGATGGCCGAGACCTCGCCTCACTTGCATGTGTTAATATTAGCACTGAATAATGATGGCAGAGACCTCGCCTCACTTGCATGTGTTAATATTAGCACGGATGGCAGAGACCTCGCCTCACTTGCATGTGTTAATATTAGCACTGAATAATGGATGGCAGAGACCTCGCCTCACTTGCATGTGTTAATGTTAGCACTGAATAATGGATGGCAGGGACCTTGCATGTGTTAATATTAGCACTGAATAATGATGGCAGAGACCTCGCCTCACTTGCATGTGTTAATGTTAGCACTGAATAATGGATGGCAGAGACCTCGCCTCACTTGCATGTGTTAATATTAGCACTGAATAATGATGGCAGAGACCTCGCCTCACTTGCATGTGTTAATATTAGCACGGATGGCAGAGACCTCGCCTCACTAGCATGTGTTAATATTAGCACTGAATAATGGATGGCAGAGACCTCGCCTCACTTGCATGTGTTAATATTAGCACTGAATAATGATGGCAGAGACCTCGCCTCACTTGCATGTGTTAATATTAGCACTGAATAATGGATGGCAGAGACCTCGCCTCACTTGCATGTGTTAATATTAGCACTGAATAATGATGGCAGAGACCTCACCTCACTTGCATGTGTTAATATTAGCACTGAATAATGGATGGCAGAGACCTCGCCTCACTTGCATGTGTTAATATTAGCACTGAATAATGATGGCAGAGACCTCGCCTCACTAGCATGTGTTAATATTAGCACTGAATAATGATGGCAGAGACCTCGCCTCACTTGCATGTGTTAATATTAGCACTGAATAATGATGGCAGAGACCTCGCCTCACTTGCATGTGTTAATATTAGCACGGATGGCAGAGACCTCGCCTCACTAGCATGTGTTAATATTAGCACTGAATAATGATGGCAGAGACCTCGCCTCACTTGCATGTGTTAATATTAGCACTGAATAATGATGGCAGAGACCTCGCTTCACTTGCATGTGTTAATATTAGCACTGAATAATGGATGGCAGAGACCTCGCCTCACTTGCATGTGTTAATGTTAGCACTGAATAATGATGGCAGAGACCTCGCCTCACTTGCATGTGTTAATATTAGCACGGATGGCAGAGACCTCGCCTCACTTGCATGTGTTAATATTAGCACTGAATAATGGATGGCAGAGACCTCGCCTCACTTGCATGTGTTAATATTAGCACTGAATAATGATGGAAGAGACCTCGCCTCACTTGCATGTGTTAATGTTAGCACTGAATAATGATGGCAGAGCCCTCGCCTCACTTGCATGTGTTAATATTAGCACTGAATAATGATGGCAGAGACCTCACCTCACTTGCATGTGTTAATATTAGCACTGAATAATGATGGCAGAGACCTCGCCTCACTTGCATGTGTTAATGTTAGCACTGAATAATGGATGGCAGAGACCTCGCCTCACTTGCATGTGTTAATGTTAGCACTGAATAATGATGGCAGAGACCTCGCCTCACTTGCATGTGTTAATATTAGCACGGATGGCAGAGACCTCACCTCACTTGCATGTGTTAATGTTAGCACTGAATAATGATGGCAGAGACCTCGCCTCACTTGCATGTGTTAATGTTAGCACTGAATAATGGATGGCAGAGCCCTCGCCTCACTTGCATGTGTTAATGTTAGCACTGAATAATGGATGGCAGAGCCCTCGCCTCACTTGCATGTGTTAATATTAGCACTGAATAATGATGGCAGAGACCTCGCCTCACTTGCATGTGTTAATGCTACCACTGGTATTACTTGTATGGATACAAGATGATGCTATTGTTGATGCATCATGGGGGACCAAAACATTTGGTTGAAACATTTGGGTGGGTGGGCTGGGAATATATAATGAAAACCCGTGCTATTATTATGGCTGTAATAATCAACTTGAAATTGTATTCTCTCGATGTCTCAACGAGATGCTCCATCATCAGGAATTTGTCGTGGCAACCATTTGGGAAGTTGAAAGTTTTCTAGAAGTAAAGTTGTTATGACTGGACCTACTGTACGCAACTTGTGCACGGGAACATTGCAGAGCCTCGCCGCCGACTCTTTTACTACCAGGGGCGGATCCAGGGGGAGGGGGGGGGGGGAAGTTAATGATATTCATTATGATCCCCCCCCCCCCATGTATTTGTTTTTTAGCATAATAATATTTATGAGGCAACAGGTATAATACAACAGCATTAGCAACTGTAATCAACACCTGATCAACACTTAGCACAAAATGAGAAAATGAGGAGTCCATGTGTTTGAGGTAATATAGGCCAGACCTGCTGCTTCAAACTACTGTGTCAGCTGCAACAGCAAGCATACAGTGTGGCTTTCTATCTGAGCAGTCTGTGAGCCTTGCACCAGTTGAGTCAGATCATGTCTAAAAGTGTGGCTTTCTATCTGAGCGGTGTCAGTGAGTCTTGCATTAAGTCAGATCATGTCTAAAAGGGCTATCTCAAGAGAACCTCCGTGTAAAGGGAATGGCCAAGACCTTGGATCTACGCCAATATTTTTCTAGCAAGAAGTTAGCTATAGCTAAGTTTATTACCTAATGAGACAGAGTGATGTAACATGATGTAACATGACCAGATTGATACTTGAGCTCTGGAACCTCAGTACTAGCTACCTGGTGGCAGTTCCAGCAGTGTCTCTCTGCTTCATACATCCCATTCAGTCTGGAGTGCTGGTGATTCTTTATCAGAAAATGACCAGTCTAACTCTCTTGTAGCTTTTGCTAAAAGCAGTGCAGTTGTGTCGGTGAGTAGCAGCAAGGCTAGTGATGGCACATGTACCAATTCTATTGTTGATGTTGAAGAGAGTGGTACAGGAGGAAGCAGTGGTGTTTTGCTTCAGTTGTTGATGTTGCAGAGAGTGGTACAGGAGGAAGCAGTGGTGTTTTGCTTCAGTTGTTGATGTTGAAGAGAGTGGTATAGGAGGAAGCAGTGGTGTTTTGCTTCAGTTGTTGATGTTGAAGAGAGTGGTATAGGAGGAAGCAGTGGTGTTTTGCTTCAGTTGTTGATGTTGAAGAGAGTGGTACAGGAGGAAGCAGTGGTGTTTTGCTTCAGTTGTTGATGTTGAAGAGAGTGGTATAGGAGGAAGCAGTGGTGTTTTGCTTCAGTTGTTGATGTTGAAGAGAGTGGTACAGGAGGAAGCAGTGGTGTTTTGGCTTCGGATTCAATCATCCTGATGTACATTTGGGAGACTTAAAGGCCTGTCCAACACTGCACACTGAATGCGCGTTAGATCTCAACGAATGCGCGTTCGTTGCGTCCACACTGAATTCGAATTAGATTTCTTGGACCTAACGTGCATTAGGTCCAGTCCACCTCGATAGGTGGTTTGAGTCGAGCCCAGAGCAACAAATCCAAGCGTAAAATTAATTACGCGGGTGCGTGTTAAAAGATAAACAGAATCATTTATGAAGTTGTAGCCCCAGTGCTTACTGCGTGGCTTGCACCAAACCTGGCGCACAGATGGATGCTGGTAGTCAGCCATCAGTGCCACAATCAAAGGACCTATAGCAGGCAAAGATCAAGCTAAATACTATTATAGACTTCGAAAATTTTACCGCCGCAGCCTTCTTTTATGGAGTTCACGGAGCGCCATCCGTCTACTGTATTGCCTTTTTATATTTATAAATCCTTCTCCTCTGCAGCATATGCTTCCTTCGCGTCTGTAGGTATCTCGGAAGAAATCCATTGTGCATTGTGACGTGGGTGCAGTTTTCTTGGAGGGGGAGTGGTTTTTATGCGCGTTTGGTTTATTGTCATGTCAGTGTGGACGCGCATTGAGACTCTCTTGGTAGCTAGTGTGTCTCAATGCGCATCCAGTTATTGTGCAGTGTGGCCAGGTAGTACAGGTAGCAGAACTAAAATCCCTGAGAAACCTCAGCAATAATGAGAAATTGTTTCTTCTCAAAAAAAATTTTAATTCCAACTGAAGGATTTCAATTCCCCACACGTACCTTCAAAGCTCAGAAACGGCTTTCAAAAGAGTTGGCTGGACAAGTACAAAGGCCTATATAACATATTCTCGGTCACAAGATGGTGGATTTTGCTTGTTTTGTGTACTATTTGGGCAATGTGAAGCATCCGTAAAAGAGTTAGGGGCCTCTGACAAATTTTAAGAATGCGATTGAGAAGTTAAATGATCATTTTCTTTCCAAGAGTAGGAAGTCCCACCAGCTAGCTATTGAGAAAGCAATGGCATTTGCTGCTGTGAAGGAGAACAGAGTGGCTTCCATTGATCAACAAATTAGTTCAAGCCAAGCTGAAATTATTTCTGGAAATTGTTTAAAGCTCTGTTCCATTGCTTCAACTGTCATTTTGTGTGAGAGACAAGCATTTGCTTTTAAAGGACATCATGAAGATGGGTTTCAAATAGAATCTGAAAGTTCATTGAGACAAGGTAACTTCCTATCTTTGTTGATTTTTCGCATCGATGCTAGTGATGAAGTTCTCAGAGAACATCTGCGTACATGTGATCGTAATACAATGTACACTAGTAAAGGAATACAAAATGAAATGATTCAAATTTGTGCGAATAATATTCGCAATAAAATTTTACAAAAAATCAGAGTAGCTAAGTTCTATTCTGTTATAGCTGATGAGGTAACTGATTCAGCCAATGATGAGCAGTTCTCCACAAGTATTCGATTTGTTGATGGTTACACTCCACAAGAAAAGTTCCTTGGTGTTTATGAGTGTACGTCTAGTGTCACAGGTGATGCTATAGCTAGTGATCTGCTGCAGCAGCTGACTACATGACAACAATTTCTTCGAGGCCAAGCTTATGATGGAGCAGGTGCTATGGCAGGGAAGTCAAAAGGAGCAGCTGCACATATCACCAAACAATATCCAAAGGCAGTGTATACCCATTGTGCTGCACACAGATTGATCTTTGTGTAGTGAAATGTTGCGGTGTTCGAGAAGTAAATAATATGATGCAAACTGCTGACAGAGTAGCACGCTTCTTTGGAAATTCACCTAAGAGACGGCTAGAACTTGAAGCATGGACTGATGACATCATGGATGGTGAGGAACGAAAAAAATTGAAAGAGATGTGCCGAACCAGATGGATAGAGCACCATGAAGCCTTCCAAATTTTTTCTGACTTGCCATTGCCAGTAGTCAGTTGTCTAGAGGCTATTGCTAACAGTTCAGCAACCGAGTGGAATCGAGATTCCCGATCTGATGCTCAATCACTCCAACTGGCTCTCTCAGTTTTCTTTTGTTGTGGCTTTGGAGGCTACACATAGCATTTTAGCTTACACTCGAGGGCTGAGTGTGAAGCTTCAGGGGCCTTATGCATATGCCTATTGTGAAGTAAAGAAGGTAAAGGGTGTTCTTCATGGGTCAAGGTCAAATGTGAATATATTTCGTAGTTGAATCTACACAAGAGCTCTTAAAATGGCTGGAAGTGTTGGTGTGGAAAAGTCCAGACCACGTCTAGCTAATAGACAGCAACATCGTCCAAATATCCAGACAGAATTGCAGTGATTATTTCCGTCTAAGTCTCTGCCATAATGGAGGTTTCAGCCTAAATCTCACAATTCCCTTGCTGGACCACCTGATCACTGAGCTTGACACCAGGTTTGATAAAGCTTCATCTCATATTGCTGAGTTCATGCTATTACTTCCTTCAGCAAACACTAGTGGAGCATCCACAGTGACACACTCATTTGATTCTCTTTTGGGGTTCTATGAAGATGTTACCATTTCCATCAGCTTTTGATTTTGAGTTTGACACGTGGAAACAAAAGTGGGAAAGTCAGACTCAGCTGGCCTCTGAGCTAGATACCCCCAAAGGCCCTACAACATACAGACAAGGATTTTCCCCCAACATTTACATACTTCTGCACATCATGGCCTCACTTCCAGTTACCAGCTGTGAATGTGAATGATCTATTAGCATGCTAAGATTAATAAAAACACCTCTCCGTAGCACCATGGGGCAAGAAAGACTGAATGGGTTAGCAATGCTCTACCATCATCAGGATATAGACCTTACTCCTGAAGAAGTTGTCGAGGAATTTGCTCGATGTCATCCCCGATGCATGTTGCTGTAACTCAATAAGTTTTGTACTTTACCCTCATAATATTTTCAGTCCATATATTGTACTACTTCATTGCACTTCTAAAACCTGTCAAGCTTTGGCATGCAGGGTTTCATTTAGAAAATTAGGGGGGGGGCAACTGGAGGAATCTGGATTTTAAGGGGGGGCATGATGGTTAAAGATGTGACAAAGTTTATCAACATCAATAATGAATTTGCAATTTCCAGGGGGGGGGGGGGGGGCAAAAATGTTCCAAGGGGGGGGAGCCTGCCCCCCTCTATGAAACCCTGGCATGCATCATATTTTTCAAGCATTATTTGGCACAAGTGGAGACTTTCTGGACAATGTGTTGCATATTAGCCCGCCCCCCCCCCCCCCTTTAAAAAAAAAATTCCTGGATCCGCCCCTGCCTGGTTCAAGGCACGCTGGGTAGCAGAGGTCACAACCACCATTTAGATGTCGGCCATTTTAAAATATGGGCCGGTCAACCAGCACTATCACACTCTCTGATATATCACGGGTGCAATAGCACGCCCCCGCTCCCCCAAAAGGAACCAAAGCTCATATCTCAGCTAAAACTCACATTGGCGCTTCCTAAATGGACGTTTCAGCTGTCTAAAAAATGGAGGTTTCAGTTGCCTTAATGGAGGTTTCAGTTGCCTTAATGGCTGCCATAATGGAGGTTTCAGTTGCCTTAATGGATGCCATAATGGTGGTTTCAGCTGCCTAAATGGAGGTTTCAGCTGCCTTAATGGAGGTTTCAGTTGCCTTAATGTTGCCATAATGGAGGTTTCAGTTGCCTTAATGGATGCCATAATGGTGGTTTCAGCTGCCTAAATGGAGGTTTCAGCTGCCTTAATGGAGGTTTCAGTTGCCTTAATGTTGCCATAATGGAGGTTTCAGTTGCCTAAATGGAGGTATCAGCTGCCTTAATGGAGGTTTCAGCTGCCTTAAAGGTGGTTTCAGCCATGAGCCTCACAGGATCCAAGAGCCCTCCCCTGAGGTATACGTAGTCAACCAATAGCAGGGAAACAACCTGCAGATAGTACTGCAGATAGTGTTTAACAAACAAACACATTCATCTCCAAGTGTCAAGTTTCCATGTTTGCTACTCTCAACATATCTTGCATTCAATACAGACCAGTCATAAAAACTTTAACACTGGAAAACCATAAATGTTCCAATGTGTGTCCACGACTAATCTGGTTCTCGGTTGAATAAATGGTCGGTAAGGATCAGAAAGTGAGTGGGTTCATCGCTGAAGCACACAAGCTAATGCACGTGCTGTATTATAAGTAGAACGAATGACCCTGCGCTCAGTTCTGCTGTTTGGTTTATGGAGTTCTCGGTCTTGGAAAATTGTTACAAAGTCCGAAGGAGTGAGTAGTTGTTTCTCTACCAAAGAAACTGCTTTTAGCTGGTAGAGTTCTCCTGGGAAGCTGTTGCCTAGTCTTTGAAGGAGTCTGTAGCTGACCCTACATGGGTACAGTTCACTATAGCAACAAGACATGGCACGTGCTGGTATGTACATGTGTAGTGCACAACAACAATTAAAAGTGCTGGAGACCGGCAAGCTCACATTTGGTGTAGTTCTCCACCACTCAACTAAACTCAACTAAAATGACCGGCATTTTTTTTTAATATAAAATAAAAAGACGACAAGTTAGATGACCATTTAAATCATTAGCACCAATATTGTATTAAAAAAACACCTTACCATTTAAACTGGTTGTGGTCAACATAGGTATAGTTTGCTTGAAAATAATTATTATAATTTTTATTATTATTGTTGTTGTTATTATCAAATTAAAATAACAACATTTTTGTTCACATTACATACACCAGGTGATGAAGAGATGCCCGGTTGCCCGGGTGATAACAACCAAACTTGGAGACACCAAAACAATTCTCCTGAAGCCCAAATAGTATCAATCTAGTCTGGCAAATACATGAAGTGCAGTTTGCAATGCAAATATATATATATTGCAACTGTACAAACATGCTCTCCGACTGTTGAAACAGAGGGGAGTGGCTTAAAACAGAGGGGAGTGGCTTAAAACAGAGGGGAGTGGCTACAATTACATAGCAACAGTCCAAATAAACGACTCTGTATCGTCCAGAACTATGACTGTTGCACGTACACATTCAAAACATCACCATGTACCGCCATTTTCTAACCATTCAAGTAGGGGGGATCAAGTGCCGCATCATGCTAGGTGCATGCGCCATTTTTTGTTTGTTTTGTATTGGTGACTTCAGGTGGATACTTGTGATCCCTGACAGACTGGGAGTGGGGAGGGGGGGGGGAGTCTTCTTTGCAGCTGCCATCAGGCAGGTCTGTTGCATTGCTAACTCATCTGGCAGAGAGTAAGGTTAGCTAGGAGCTCAGCTCCTTGAGAGAAGCCTTAATGCTATAGCTCAGCTTATTGAGAGAAGGCTTGTTACTAGGGCTCAGCCCCTTGAGAGAAGCCCTGTTGATAGAGCTCAGCCCCTTGAGAGAAGCCTTGATGCTAGAGCTCAACCCCTTGAATGAAGCCTTGTTCAACCCCTTTAGAGTTCAGCCCCTTGAGAGAAGCCTTAATCTAGAGCCCAGCCCCTTGAGAGAAGCCCTGTTGCTAGGGCTCAGCCCCTTGAGAGAAGCCTTGATGCTAGAGCTCAATCCCTTGAGAGAAGCCCAGTTGCTAAGGCTCAGCCCCTTGAGAGAAGCCTTATTGCCAGGGCTTATCTTATGGGATGGCTTATGCAATACATGTCATGAATTCTATATACTCATTAACAATTACAACCCCATTCATTTCTACTCCCTAAGCTCTAGCATTAAGCCTTGTTCTAAGCTAAGAGCATCAAGCCTTGGTCTAAGCTAAGAGCATCAGCCTTGATCTAAGCTAAGAGCATCAAGCCTTGGTCTAAGCTAAGAGAATCAGCCTTGGTCTAAGCTAAGAGCATCAGCCTTGGTCTAAGCTAAGAGCATCAAGCCTTGGTCTAAGTTAAGAGCATCAAGCCTTGGTCTAAGCTAAGAGCATCAAGCCTTGGTCTAAGCTAAGAGCATCAAGCCTTGGTCTAAGCTAAGAGCATCAGCCTTGGTCTAAGCTAAGAGCATCAAGCCTTGGTCTAAGCTAAGAGCATCAGCCTTGGTCTAAGCTAAGAGCATCAGCCTTGGTCTAAGCTAAGAGCATCAAGCCTTGGTCTAAGCTAAGAGCATCAAGCCTTGGTCTAAGCTAAGAGCATCAGCCTTGGTCTAAGCTAAGAGCATCAGCCTTGGTCTAAGCTAAGAGCATCAAGCCTTGGTCTAAGCTAAGAGCATCAACCTTGGTCTAAGCTAAGAGCATCAGCCTTGGTCTAAGCTAAGAGCATCAGCCTTGATCTAAGCTAAGAGCATCAATCCTTGGTCTAAGCTGAGAGCATCAATCCTTGGTCTAAGCTAAGAGCATCAAGCCTTGGTCTAAGCTAAGAGTATCAATCCTTGGTCTAAGCTAAGAGTATCAAACCTTGGTCTAAGTTAAGAGCATCAGCCTTGGTCTAAACTAAGAGCGTCAAGCCTTGGTCTAAGCTAAGAGCATCAAGCCTTGGTCTAAGCTAAGAGCATCAAGCCTTGGTCTAAGCTAAGAGCATCAGCCTTGGTCTAAGCTAAGAGCATCAAGCTTTGGTCTAAGCTAAGAGCATCAGCCTTGGTCTAAGCTAAGAGCATCAGCCTTGGTCTAAGCTAAGAGCATCAGCCTTGGTCTAAGCTAAGAGCATCAGCCTTGGTCTAAGCTAAGAGCATCAGCCTTGGTCTAAGCTAAGAGCATCAAGCCTTGGTCTAAGCTAAGAGCATCAGCCTTGGTCTAAGCTAAGAGCATCAGCCTTGGTCTAAGCTAAGAGCATCAGCCTTGGTCTAAGCTAAGAGCGTCAAGTGCCTTGGTCTAAGCTAAGAGAGTTAAGCCTTGGTCTAAGCTAAGAGCATCAAGCCTTGGTCTAAGCTAAGAGCATCAAGCCTTGGTCTAAGCTAAGAGAGTTAAGCCTTGGTCTAAGCTAAGAGCATCAAGCCTTGGTCTAAGCTAAGAGCATCAGCCTTGGTCTAAGCTAAGAGCGTCAAGCCTTGGTCTAAGCTAAGAGCATCAGCCTTGGTCTAAGCTAAGAGCACCAGCCTTGGTCTAAGCTAAGAGCATCAAGCCTTGGTCTAAACTAAGAGCATCAGCCTTGGTCTAAGCTAAGAGCATCAGCCTTGATCTAAGCTAAGAGCATCAGCCTTGGTCTAAGCTAAGAGTATCAGCCTTGGTCTAAGCTAAGAGCATCAGCCTTGCTAAGAACATCAAGCCTTGGTCTAAGCTAAGAGCATCAAGTCTTGATCTAAGCTAAGAGCATCAAGCCTTGGTCTAAGCTAAGAGCATCAGCCTTGATCTAAGCTAAGAGAATCAGCCTTGGTCTAAGCTAAGAGCATCAAGTCTTGATCTAAGCTAAGAGCATCAAGCCTTGGTCTAAGCTAAGAGCATCAGCCTTGATCTAAGCTAAGAGCATCAGCCTTGGTCTAAGCTAAGAGCATCAGCCTTGGTCTAAGCTAAGAGCATCAAGCCTTGGTCTAAGCTAAGAGCATCAAGTCTTGATCTAAGCTAAGAGCATCAAGCCTTGGTCTAAGCTAAGAGCATCAGCCTTGATCTAAGCTAAGAGCATCAGCCTTGGTCTAAGCTAAGAGCATCAAGTCTTGATTTGGTCTAAGCTAAGAGCATCAGCCTTGATCTAAGCTAAGAGCATCAGCCTTGGTCTAAGCTAAGAGCATCAGCCTTGGTCTAAGCTAAGAGCATCAGCCTTGGTCTAAGCTAAGAGCATCAGCCTTGGTCTAAGCTAAGAGCATCAAGCCTTGGTCTAAGCTAAGAGCATCAGCAGGCTAAGAGCATCAGCCTTGATCTAAGCTAAGAGCATCAGCCTTGGTCTAAGCTAAGAGCGTCAAGCCTTGGTCTAAGCTAAGAGCATCAGCCTTGGTCTAAGCTAAGAGCATCAGCCTTGGTCTAAGCTAAGAGCATCAGCCTTGGTCTAAGCTAAGAGCATCAGCCTTGGTCTAAGCTAAGAGCATCAGCCTTGGTCTAAGCTAAGAGCATCAGCCTTGGTCTAAGCTAAGAGTATCAATCCTTGGTCTAAGCCAAGAGCATCAATCCTTGGTCTAAGGGGGGACAATGGAATTTTTTTAATTTTGTTTTTTAAAACTTATGGTTACCACTTTAGAGCTCTGTAGATTCTGTAAACTTCATGGTATGATATATAGCTCAAAAGATAGGTCTAATGAAAACAGTCGTTGCATAGAGTAGTAGCCACTGGTGCCAATCAAACCTTTAGCACTTTGCAATCTGGAGATATCAGGCATTCAGGTTGAGGTCCCTCCACTTTAGGTCTAGTAACTTGCCTATAGTTACACCTATGAAAAATATTTTAGTATTTAAAGAGATCACACAGAGAGGCGTTAAAATGTAAGTACGTGGTCAAGCCGTGGGTGGAAAATGAATTTCGTTAAAACTCATTTTCCACCCACGTGCTGACCACGTACTAAAAATGTAAGTATGTGGTCAAGCATGTGGGTGGAAAATGAATTTCGTTAAAACTCATTTTCCACCCACGCACTGACCACGTACTTACATTTTAATGCCTAATGAAAACAGTCCTTGCACTGGTGCTAATTAGCACTTTGCAATCTGAAGATATTTATGTGGAGGTTTCAGGCATACAGGTTTTGAGGTCCAGGTCTAGTAACTTGCCTATAGTTACACCTATGAAAAATATTTTAGTATCAAAAGAGAGCACGCAGAGAGACCTATCTTTTGAGCTATATATCAAGTCCATATCATGAAGTTTGCAGAATCTACGGAGCTCTAAAGTGGTAACCATAAGTTTTATGTTCCAGCATTAACCCTCTCATCGTCGGATTGTTGGGAGAGCTAAAAAAAAATTCAAACCAGCTTTAAACAACTATACCAAGTCAGCAATTCACAATTATGGATAGCCACTATTGTTGATAAACATTGTGGTCAACTCTCCACACCTTGACCACAACAATTTGTTAATTCTACTAATTTTACATGTAATGCAGCATCTATTTACTAACATCCAGCAATCACGATTGCTTGACAAAATACATACATGTATATATGGCTATAAGTAGGTAAGGTAATGGAGATAAAGGAAGCATATTACTGCATTACTAACGGGCTTATTATTACTCTCAATAGTTGATCCACACAGTGGATATTTCTATGTCCACACACAGCATCACTACTATGTTATTGAATCTTTGTATCATATTGTTTACTGCCCCTTTTCAATTTTCAACAAAACACAGACCAGGCCTTACTCTTTGCCAGCATGTAGCACTAATGGCAAGCTAGCTATAGACTAGGCTCTTCCAGGTAAGCATGGATACCACAATCTTCTTTCTCACTCGAGTCCTCCTCACACGAGTCAAGACTACCGCCCGTCACTAGAAAAATGACTCTGCTAGACTTATTTGCCTAGTCGTTTTTTAGGTCGCCAAAACTGCGAACAGCGGGTGTTTCAAGATTTGTTTCCCTTGGTTACCGGGAAGTGCCACACTTGAAATTAAGCGCCCAACTAGAGCAGGAAATAAGCAATTTTATGGTATAAAAATTACGGCTTATAAGACCACGCCCATCTTTTTCGATCGATGTAACTCGGACAACTCGAATAGTATCTATTCTTTTTTGCTTCATATTTATGCAGTTTCTCAATTTAATTGATCAAGAAATCTTACTCTTCACTTCAGTTCATATTTCTAGACAAGGCTTCCCCTGTGCGGCACTGTCAATACAATGGTGATAACTCAGCCACATTTGCCTCATGGAATATGTAGCCTGAGTGCAGCCCTTTCTTTTGATATTCATTTAAAAGGCAAAGGCCATGCCCATTTCAGAATTAAAATATCTGCCCATGAGACGTTAGCTATTAGTACAAAGACAATATATTTGGTAAAGCCAGCCAACCAACCAGCAGTAAAAGACAAGTGGGCATAGGGTGGACCACAGAGCACATAAACGACCGACACACTAGACATGTATTGCCCTACTGCCAAAACACTCTTTCAAAGTGTGTACTTACAAATTCTTGCAAATGCTCAAGTCTAGTACATTTGTATTGTCCAAGTAGCCCAAAGTCTTCTAGTTGTGTGAAAATCACCTCATATTCGGTGATGACCCCTATTCTGGCCCACAGGAAGGAACCATGTTCCAAGCCACCATAATACTATGTAGTTAGTTTAACATGAAACGAGGGAAGTATGGTAAAGCACAGCATCACTAGTTTGTGGTCGTAAAATCTCCCCAAGGTTAGGTAGCACATGTCTGAATGTGTGTAATTAGTGCTGTGCTTCTGTATGGTGTTGCTAGTGGTAGTCCACCAGACTTCTGTGCCTCACTGAGTATATATGTAAGCTTGTGCCTGGAGGAGGATTCACTCGTGTCAACTGCTCTCCTCACTCGTTTAACATCGTTGTGTGAGAGTATGTATATGTGCATGTGTGTATGGTGTGTGTGTGTGTGTGTGTGTGATGTGTGTTCTGAGTGAGTGAGGAACATCCTGGGATTCCCTCGGGGGGGGAAGCTTGGGCCTACACTGGGATAGGGTGACTGACTACACACCATTATGTGTGACAACCCGGGATGTCCCTAGTACTACTAGGATTTCCCTGACCAGGACCTCGAGTTACCCTATCCCTAGAGTACCCTTATCCCATCCCTGGCTCTAGAATACCCCTAGCCATGGCCCTAGAGTACCCCTATCCCTGGTCTGGCCCTAGAGTACCCCTATTCCTGGCCCTGGCCTTGGTTATAACTCTAAACACCCATAGCCCAAGTTCTGATCTGATAGTGGGATCCATGGTGCATAGTCAGTCTCCGTCACACTAGGGACATCCCAGGCTGATCCCTGGGAACACAAAGATCTCCTACTGAAAACACTGTGATAGTGCCAGACATGTGTGAGTGTGTGTGTGCATGTCTTTGAGAGTGTGTGCATGTGTGCATAATGTGTGTGTGCATGAGTGCCCACGCATAATGGGTGTGTGGTGTGTGTGTCCCACCACGACCACCTGCAACTGTAAGGACCAAGTCCCCCTTCCTGCTCAGGACTAGTGCACTTCTCATCACAACAAACACATTCATAGCTGAGGCAACTGCAACAAAGCTCAGGCAGCTCTTCATGGGCCCAAGAGTGCCATGTACACACTTCACCATATATATGGTAGCAGAATATGCACACACACTCACCCACACTGCTCCAGAGTGCACCAAGCACTGTGATGTTTTAACAAAGTAGGTCCAATGATGTTTTTAACGATGAGTTACCTCCATCAAGGCAACGCGACCAGAATCCTCTTAATCACATCTGCAGCATTTAATTCCATCTCTCATGCCCAGTGCTTCTTCGACACCTCTTCCATCCCTGATCAACAAACTCCCTCTTCCTATGAATCTACCACTCGCTGATCTAGGGGAACATTGTGTCTGTGTGCATGAAGATGCACCCTCTCGGTGTGGAGGTGTTCCATACCATTGCTATAAGAGTGGCAGAACACCCTCTCGGTGTGGAGGTGTTCCATGCCATTGCTATAAGAGTGGCAGAACACCCTCTCGGTGTGGAGGTGTTCCATGCCATTGCTATAAGAGTGGCAGAACACCCTCTCGGTGTGGAGGTGTTCCATGCCATTGCTATAAGAGTGGCAGAACACCCTCTCAGTGTGGAGGTGTTCCATGCCATTGCTATAAGAGTGGCAGAACACCCTCTCAGTGTGGAGGTGTTCCCATGCCATTGCTATAAGAGTGGCAGAACACCCTCTCAGTGTGGAGGTGTTCCATGCCATTGCTATAAGAGTAGCAGAACACCCTCTCGGTGTGGAGGTGTTCCATGCCATTGCTATAAGAGTGGCAGAACACCCTCTCGGTGTGGAGGTGTTCCATGCCATTGCTATAAGAGTGGCAGAACACCCTCTCAGTGTGGAGGTGTTCCATGCCATTGCTATAAGAGTGGCAGAACACCCTCTCAGTGTGGAGGTGTTCCATGCCATTGCTATAAGAGTAGCAGAACACCCTCTCAGTGTGGAGGTGTTCCATGCCATTGCTATAAGAGTAGCAGAACACCCTCTCGGTGTGGAGGTGTTCCATGCCATTGCTATAAGAGTAGCAGAACACCCTCTCAGTGTGGAGGTGTTCCATGCCATTGCTATAAGAGTAGCAGAACACCCTCTCAGTGTGGAGGTGTTCCATGCCATTGCTATAAGAGTGGCAGAACACCCTCTCAGTGTGGAGGTGTTCCATGCCATTGCTATAAGAGTGGCAGAACACCCTCTCGGTGTGGAGGTGTTCCATGCCATTGCTATAAGAGTGGCAGAACAGGCAAGTCACAAAGGCAGTAAATTTATAAATTACCGATGTATATGAGCGAGAACCAAATTGTCTGTAAATCAGCTTCAACTCTCTTGGCACAATCACAAAAGCACACACAAGAGTATAGGAAATATTGGCAGAGGGGGTGGGGGCAATTGGAACAGTTTCCCCCCTTGTAACTTATATATCTATTTATTTTTAGTACGAAAAATCCACCAATGAAATAGCCTGATGGGAGACATACTTTTGTCGAGACTACAGTAGCAACCTGCAATGCGGCCAAGGTGAAGATCAAAGCACTGTAGGATAAAACTCTGTCCATGTGCAAGAAGTTGGGCAGCCTATTCAGCTGAGAACCCTGAACTTCTGACAACATTAACTCATGCCCCCCCCCCCCCCCCCCCCCCCGCAGCAACAAGCTTCAGAGGACACACCCACAGGAGGTTAAGGAAGCTGGTGTATCAGGCCCTTTTAGTTCCCAACTCCTGTTCTCTGTTAAGTCATGCCTTTTGGTTCCCAACTCCTGTTCTTTGCTAAGTCATGTCTTTGGTTCCCAACTCCTGTTCTTTGCTAAGTCATGCCTTTTAGTTCCCAACTCCTGTTCTTTGCTAAGTCATGCCTTTTGGTTCCCAACTCCTATTCTTTGCTAAGTCATGCCTTTTAGTTCCCAACTCCTGTTCTTTGCTAAGTCATGCCTTTTAGTTCCCAACTCCAGTTCTTTGCTAAGTCATGCCTTTTGGTTCCCAACTCCTGTTCTTTGCTAAGTCATGCCTTTTAGTTCCCAACTCCTGTTCTTTGCTAAGTCATGCCTTTTGGTTCCCAATTCCTGTTCTTTGCTAAGTCATGCCTTTCTGTTCCCAACTCCTGTTCTTTTGCCTTTTAGTTCCCAACTCCTGTTCTTTGCTAAGTCATGCCTTTTGGTTCCCAACTCCTGTTCTTTGCTAAGTCATGCCTTTTAGTTCCCAACTCCTGTTCTTTGCTAAGTCATGCCTTTTGGTTCCCAACTCCTGTTCTTTGCTAAGTCATGCCTTTTAGTTCCCAACTCCTGTTCTTTGCTAAGTCATGCCTTTTAGTTCCCAACTCCTGTTCTTTGCTAAGTCATGCCTTTTGGTTCCCAACTCCTGTTCTTTGCTAAGTCATGCCTTTTGGTTCCCAACTCCTGTTCTTTGCTAAGTCATGCCTTTTAGTTCCCAACTCCTGTTCTTTACTAAGTCATGCCTTTTGGTTCCCAACTCCTGTTCTTTGCTAAGTCATGCCTTTTAGTTCCCAACTCCTGTTCTTTGCTAAGTCATGCCTTTTGGTTCCCAACTCCTGTTCTTTGCCAAGTCATGCCTTTTGGTTCCCAACTCCTGTTCTTTGCTAAGTCATGCCTTTTAGTTCCCAACTCCTGTTCTTTGCTAAGTACATGTAATGCCTTTTAGTTCCCAACTCCTGTTCTTTGCTAAGTCATGCCTTTTGGTTCCCAACTCCTGTTCTTTGCTAAGTCATGCCTTTTAGCTCCCAACTCCTGTTCTTTGCTAAGTCATGCCTTTTGGTTCCCAACTCCTGTTCTTTGCTAAGTCATGCCTTTTGGTTCCCAACTCCTGTTCTTTGCTAAGTCATGCCTTTTAGTTCCCAACTCCTGTTCTTTGCTAAGTCATGCCTTTTGGTTCCCAACTCCTGTTCTTTGCTAAGTCATGCCTTTCTGTTCCCAACTCCTGTTCTTTTGCCTTTTAGTTCCCAACTCCTGTTCTTTGCTAAGTCATGCCTTTTGGTTCCCAACTTCTGTTCTTTGCTAAGTCATGCCTTTTAGTTCCCAACTCCTGTTCTTTGCTAAGTCATGCCTTTTAGTTCCCAACTCCTGTTCTTTGCTAAGTCATGCCTTTTGGTTCCCAACTCCTGTTCTTTGCTAAGTCATGCCTTTTGGTTCCCAACTCCTGTTCTTTGCTAAGTCATGCCTTTTAGTTCCCAACTCCTGTTCTTTACTAAGTCATGCCTTTTGGTTCCCAACTCCTGTTCTTTGCTAAGTCATGCCTTTTAGTTCCCAACTCCTGTTCTTTGCTAAGTCATGCCTTTTGGTTCCCAACTCCTGTTCTTTGCTAAGTCATGCCTTTTGGTTCCCAACTCCTGTTCTTTGCTAAGTCATGCCTTTTAGTTCCCAACTCCTGTTCTTTGCTAAGTCATGCCTTTTGGTTCCCAACTCCTGTTCTTTGCTAAGTCATGCCTTTCTGTTCCCAACTCCTGTTCTTTTGCCTTTTAGTTCCCAACTCCTGTTCTTTGCTAAGTCATGCCTTTTGGTTCCCAACTCCTGTTCTTTGCTAAGTCATGCCTTTTAGTTCCCAACTCCTGTTCTTTGCTAAGTCATGCCTTTTAGTTCCCAACTCCTGTTCTTTGCTAAGTCATGCCTTTTGGTTCCCAACTCCTGTTCTTTGCTAAGTCATGCCTTTTGGTTCCCAACTCCTGTTCTTTGCTAAGTCATGCCTTTTGGTTCCCAACTCCTGTTCTTTGCTAAGTCATGCCTTTTGGTTCCCAACTCCTGTTCTTTGCTAAGTCATGCCTTTTGGTTCCCAACTCCTGTTCTTTGCTAGGTCATGCCTTTTGGTTCCCAACTCCTGTTCTTTGCTAAGTCATGCCTTTTAGTTCCCAACTCCTGTTCTTTGCTAGGTCATGCCTTTTGGTTCCCAACTCCTGTTCTTTGCTAAGTCATGCCTTTTGGTTCCCAACTCCTGTTCTTTGCTAAGTCATGCCTTTTAGTTCCCAACTCCTGTTCTTTACTAAGTCATGCCTTTTGGTTCCCAACTCCTGTTCTTTGCTAAGTCATGCCTTTTAGTTCCCAACTCCTGTTCTTTGCTAAGTCATGCCTTTTGGTTCCCAACTCCTGTTCTTTGCTAAGTCATGCCTTTTGGTTCCCAACTCCTGTTCTTTGCTAAGTCATGCCTTTTAGTTCCCAACTCCTGTTCTTTGCTAAGTCATGCCTTTTGGTTCCCAACTCCTGTTCTTTGCTAAGTCATGCCTTTTGGTTCCCAACTCCTGTTCTTTGCTAAGTCATGCCTTTTAGTTCCCAACTCCTGTTCTTTGCTAAGTCATGCCTTTTGGTTCCCAACTCCTGTTCTTTGCTAAGTCACGCCTTTTGGTTCCCAACTCCTGTTCTTTGCTAAGTCATGCCTTTTAGTTCCCAACTCCTGTTCTTTACTAAGTCATGCCTTTTGGTTCCCAACTCCTGTTCTTTGCTAAGTCATGCCTTTTAGTTCCCAACTCCTGTTCTTTGCTAAGTCATGCCTTTTGGTTCCCAACTCCTGTTCTTTGCTAAGTCATGCCTTTTGGTTCCCAACTCCTGTTCTTTGCTAAGTCATGCCTTTTAGTTCCCAACTCCTGTTCTTTGCTAAGTCATGCCTTTTAGTTCCCAACTCCTGTTCTTTGCTAAGTCATGCCTTTTAGTTCCCAACTCCTGTTCTTTGCTAAGTCATGCCTTTTGGTTCCCAACTCCTGTTCTTTGCTAAGTCATGCCTTTTGGTTCCCAACTCCTGTTCTTTGCTAAGTCATGCCTTTTAGTTCCCAACTCCTGTTCTTTGCTAAGTCATGCCTTTTGGTTCCCAACTCCTGTTCTTTGCTAAGTCGTGCCTTTTGGTTCCCAACTCCTGTTCTTTGCTAAGTCATTCCTAGACCACCCGCACACACCTACCCCAGGTTGTCATCTCACCAGCTAGACTGTCTAATGCGCTCTCATGGAAAAGGAGACAAATCAAATGTCTCAGAATATTTTGTTTGGTTTGCACGTCACAGAAATAAAGAGACGAAATTACACCAGCGAGATCACATGTGCAACTATTACACCTGCAAGATCACATGTGCAACTATTACACTTGCAAGATCATATGTGCAACCATTACACTTGCGAGAGATCACATGTGCAACTTTTACACTTGCGAGATCACATGTGCAACTATTATACCTGCGAGATCACATGTGCAACTATTACACCTGCGAGATGCGAGATCACATGTGCAACTATTAACCTGTGAGATCACATGTGCAACTATTACACCTGTGAGATCACATGTGCAACTATTACACCTGTGAGATCACATGTGCAACTATTACACCTGCAAGATCACATGTGCAACTATTACACCTGTGAGATCACATGTGCAACTATTACACCTGTGAGATCACATGTGCAACTATTACACCTGCAAGATCACATGTGCAACTATTACACCTGTGAGATCACATGTGCAACTATTAACCTGTGAGATCACATGTGCAACTATTATACCTGCGAGATCACATGTGCAACTATTACACCTGCGAGATCACATGTGCAACTATTACACCTGCGAGATCACATGTGCAACTATTACACCCGTGAGATCACATGTGCAACTATTACACCTCACATGTGCAACTATTACACCTTTGAGATCACATGTGCAACTATTACACCTGTGAGATCACATGTGCAACTATTACACCTGCGAGATGCGAGATCACATGTGCAACTATTAACCTGCGAGATCACATGTGCAACTATTACACCTGCGAGATCACATGTGCAACTATTACACCTGCAAGATCACATGTGCAACTATTACACCTGTGAGATCACATGTTCAACTATTACACCTGTGAGATCACATGTGCAACTATTACACCTGTGAGATCACATGTTCAACTATTACACCTGTGAGATCACATGTTCAACTATTACACCTGCGAGATCACATGTGCAACTATTACACCTGCAAGATCACATGTGCAACTATTACACCTGTGAGATCACATGTGCAACTATAACACCCGTGAGATCACATGTGCAACTATTACACCTGCGAGATCACATGTGCAACTATTACACCTGCAAGATCACATGTGCAACTATTACACCTGTGAGATCACATGATCAACTATTACACCCGTGAGATCACATGTGCAACTAGAAGTTTGAAGATGTGACTACCTTTTTTGGGTGTATATGTAAGAGAATGCCACTCCCCCACAGCCATATAGGTTCACAGTTCACACAGGAGCTTCTCCCGCTATTATACTTTATCTAACACAATTTTTGCCCCCTCCCCCCCCCCCCCCCCCCCGGAACTCTTTCTATTCTAGTCATGGAGTCACTGAACTCTTGAGCAAGGAGGTGCTCCTGATGGATTTATTTGCTGTAAGTTTTGTTGTAGACATATCAGCAGCTCTACAGCTTCTCTTTTAACTTATCCTACTCCAATGAACCAATTTATATGCACCAAACTGCAGCTTATATACACCAAACTGCAGCTTATATGCACCAAACTGCAGCTTATATGTACCAAACTGCAGCTTATATACACCAAACTGCAGCTTATATGTACCAAACTGCAGCTTATATGTACCAAACTGCAGCTTATATACACCAAACTGCAGCTTATATGCACCAAACTGCAGCTTATATGCACCAAACTGCAGCTTATATACACCAAACTGCAGCTTATATGTACCAAACTGCAGCTTATATACACCAAACTGCAGCTTATATGTACCAAACTGCAGCTTATATGTACCAAACTGCAGCTTATATACACCAAACTGCAGCTTATATGCACCAAACTGCAGCTTATATGCACCAAACTGCAGCTTATATGCACCAAACTGCAGCTTATATGCACCAAACTGCAGCTTATATGCACCAAACTGCAGCTTATATGCACCAAACTGCAGCTTATATGCACCAAACTGCAGCTTATATGCACCAAACTGCAGCTAATATGCACCAAACTGCAGCTTATATACATCAAACTGCAGCTTATATGCACCAAACTGCAGCTTATATGCACCAAACTGCAGCTTATATACATCAAACTGCAGCTTATATGTACCAAACTGCAGCTAATATGCACCAAACTGCAGCTTATATGCACCAAACTGCAGCTTATATGCACCAAACTGCAGCTTATATGCACCAAACTGCAGCTTATATGCACCAAACTGCAGCTTATATGCACCAAACTGCAGCTTATATGCACCAAACTGCAGCTTATATGCACCAAACTGCAGCTTATATGCACCAAACTGCAGCTTATATGCACCAAACTGCAGCTTATATGCACCAAACTGCAGCTTATATGCACCAAACTGCAGCTTATATGCACCAAACTGCAGCTTATATGCACCAAACTGCAGCTTATATGCACCAAACTGCAGCTTATATGCACCAAACTGCAGCTTATATGCACCAAACTGCAGCTTATTCATGAGAATATTGTTCACTTGCCTGGGGGAAGGGAATAATTCTTATATAAATAAAATAAACAAACAAGTAAATAATTAAGTATGGAAATAAAATAAAATTAAATTAAAATTAACTGACATCCTGTGGCATCCATGGATGACTGAGTTACAGGGTTAGCTGGAGCACTTATCATCAATCCTGTGGCATCCATGGATGACTGAGTTACAGGGTTAGCTGGAGCACTTGTATGTCTGGTGTGGTCATCATCAATCCTGTGGCATCCATGGATGACTGAGTTACAGGCTGTACATGATCTCCGTGAATGGCAGAGTTACCTCTAGTCACTAGGTACACCTCCAGTTCATCTGCAGATGGCTAGGGATATCCAGGGGTCATCCGCAGATGCAGAGTTACTAGGATATCCCGAGTTCATCCAATAGGGATATCCAGGGGTCATCCACGGATGGTAGAGTGACTAGGGATATTCAGAGTTCATCCTCGGATAGCAGAGTTAGGGATATCCCGGGTTCATCCGCGGATGAACTCTGGACAACTGGGTCATCCATGGAGGACATGGGATTGACGAGGACAACACCTGGCCTCCCTGGACAGCCAAACTAATCAAGGCACCCTCTCTAAGAGTTGTACCAACAACACTTGAGTGGTGAGAGAATCGCCACTAACAAGCTTTGATCTGCTCAGGTCGTAATTTTGGCATTTGGCAGCGATACAATAAAGAAGCAATAACAAGCTGTACCACTGCACACAATCAGACCAGAAATTACTTCAGCTCCTGCCAAACGCCTGTCCCTAATCAGATGCACACACCCTTGTCTCTAATCAGATGCACACACCCTTGTCTCTAATCAGATGCACACACCCTTGTCCACAGGCAAGCAGAGTGAAAGGCACTCTGCCACACAGCTCTGGTAACTCGATCAACTGCCACGCCCACACCACCGTGAATACTCTATTATTCCTTTCTTGCTGCAGGTTGTCACCCCAACAAATACTCGTGCGATGTTCAACTGGCTATTTTTGTTGCCTAGCAACACACACACACTTCCATGTTGCCGCTTGTTCTCACAGTTGAGGATAGTCGGGTGAGTGGCCAAGGATGATCGGGTGAGTGGCCGAGGATGATCGGGTGAGTGGCTGAGGATGATCGGGTGAGTGGCAGAGGATGATCGGGTGAGTGGCTGAGGATGATCGGGTGAGTGGCTGAGGATGATCGGGTGAGTGGCTGAGGATGATCGGGTGAGTGGCTGAGGATGATCAGGTGAGTGGCTGAGGATGATCGGGTGAGTGGCCGAGGATGATCTGGTGAGTGGCTGAGGATGATCGGGTGAGTGGCTGAGGATGATCGGGTGAGTGTCCGAGGATGATCGGGTGAGTGGCTGAGGATGATCGGGTGAGTGGCTGAGGATGATCGGGTGAGTGGCCAAGTATGATTGGGTGAGTGGGTGTGGCTTATATTGGTGGTCATTTCATTCGGCAGTTATGGGCTTTGACCGCCAATGCATCCAACACTTTTGGCTATGCAGTTGAAGAGCTTCTCCACGGACCACATAGCCCAGCCATGTACAACACTGTCACTTAGCAATGCGTTTTGCACAAAAATTCACTTGACCCGTGTGAATGGCGCGAGTGTGTATAAGCACACAGCAACACATCAGACAGATGATAATGGAGTGCATTCACATGAATAGTCCTAGTGGAGTTGAGACCCAGCAAGCAGGTAGCTCCAGCCCTACATCTCGATTGAAGTGCTGTGTTCCCTAAGTGTAACATGGAGGTGAACTCCCTCCACTTGCTGGCTCTAATCAATCACCAATGCCTCTTCCTACAAGATTGGGTGGTGTTGGTTCTGCGACACCACGCCCATCATCATCTGGGAGGGAGTTGCTGGTCTGATGCATTGCCATGGTTACACAACTCAGGCATTTGCCAGCATTGTGTGATGCACGTCCAACAAAAACAAAAAAAAGAAGGAAAAAAAGAAACATGCCAAACGCTCGTAAATAAAATTGTTCGTCATCACCATCAGGTCATCGCTGTCCGTGTCTGGCTCATTTGACGTTGTCATTCTCCAGGCCCTCTCTATCACATCGTTGTCTTCAGAACCATCAATGGCTACCTTTTTTCCCACCTTTTTTTTAAAGCTTCGTTAGACCATCTCTGCATTGGCACTGCCCTCCTCCCGTGACTGGCCTACCGCCATTACCTTGTTTCATCTTTTTAATTAAGAAGACCAAAGTATGAATGTCAGTTGAAACATTGGCAATAAATCAAAAATCTGATTGGAAGAGGAATCTACAAAGGATATGCAGTTAGTCTTTCTTCTACATGCAGCCCACATTTTTAGCTGTTCTCTTTTGTAGTCTCTGGCCGAGAGAGAGCACCAGCACAAGTGCCAGCACATGCCAAGCAATTCCCTTTTCATCTTGCCAAGCTTGATCTAGTTTCTACACCCTCACGACAAATAGCATTCACCTCCGTGTCGAGCAATCTTGTGGCATGTGTGCCTTGCTGATACTCCAGGCATCCCTGCCCTGCCAGATATTACTGCATACATGCTGTATGCACACCCTTCTCTTTCGGCACTTCTCTCTCCTCGATCTTCAAATCTGCTGGCCAGTTCTCTCTCCTCGATCTTCGAATCTGCTGGCCAGTTCTCTCTCCCTGATCTTCTAATCTGCTGGCCAGTTCTCTCTCCTCAATCTTAGAATCTGCTGGCCAGTTCTCTCTCCCTGATCTTCGAATCTGCTGGCCAGTTCTCTCTCCTCGATCTTCGAATCTTCTGGCCAGTTCTCTCTCCTCGATCTCTGCTGGCCAGTTCTCTCTCCTCGATCTTCGAATCTGCTGGCCAGTTCTCTCTCCTCGATCTTCGAATCTGCTGGCCAGTTCTCTCTCCTTGATCTTCGAATCTGCTGGTCAGTTCTCTCTCCTCGATCTTCGAATCTGCTGGCGAGTTCTCTCTCCTCGATCTTTGAATCTGCTGGCCAGTTCTCTCTCCTCGATCTTCGAATCTGCTGGCCAGTTCTCTCTCCTCGATCTTCGAATCTGCTGGCCAGTTCTCTCTCCTCGATCTTCGAATCTGCTAGCCAGTTCCCTCTCCTCGATCTTCGAATCCGCTGGCCAGTTCTCTCTCCTCGATCTTCGAATCTGCTGGCCAGTTCTCTTGATTATTTTTACATGTGATGAACATTTCCTTGTTTACACAAGCCGTCCCATTTTAAAACGGGAGAACCCTTCATATTGTTACGGGTAATGAACGGTGATACACACACACACGCAGATAAAGATGGCCATCACAGACACGGCTGGGCATGCTAGACAACACAAACTTTCCCATCTAGCTCCTCCCTCTCCCCCACAGAGGTCACACATCACTTGCCAATCATTAACACGTGATAAGTCTGATCTTTTAATCTTGAAAGAAAGTCTTTCTCGAAGGGACGCATCATCAAACTCATTTCTACTCCTTCCACCTTAAGGAGTTCCAAAGTAGGAACAAACACTTTTTGATTTCATCTTTGACCTTTACTGTACCTCCCCACCCCCACCCACCCTTCTGAGGGGTAACCCCCGCCCACCTTTCTGAGGGGTAACCCCGCCCACCCTTCTGAGGGGCAGGGGGAGTAGCTCATCAGGCACAGACACACTCACACAAAATAAGTAAAAATCAAATGTGTCCTGTAGCATCCACCTCCACATGCATGTTCATGCAGCTGGTTCACCTCAAAATGCATGTCCATGTAGATGGTTCACCTCAACATGCATGCCCATGCAGCTGGTTCAACTCCACATGCATGTCCATGCAGCTAGTTCACTTCCACCTCCGCATGAATGTCCATGCAGCTAAGTTCACTTCCACCTCCACATGAATGTCTATGCAGCTAGTTTACTTCCACCTCCACATGCATGCCCATGCAGCTGGTTCACCTCCACATGCATATCCATGCAGCTAATTCACTTCCTCCTCCACATGCATGTCCATGCAGTAGTTCACTTCCACCTCCACATGCATGTCTATGCAGCTAGTTCACTTCCACCTCCACACGCATGTCCATGCAGTAGTTCACTTCCATCTCCACATGCATGTCCATGCAGCTAGTTTGCTTTCACCTCCACATGCAAGTCCATGGAGCAAGTTTATGTCCAAGGTCTCAATCTCTTGTCAGACCACCATCTCTTACCTCTGACCTTCAACATGGAATTACGCCATCATGGGCAGGCTACACATGTGCGACCTATTGCATGGAGACCTTGAGTGGTGGAGCTGAAAAATTCCAGATAACAGATAATTAGTATCCTGGAGCCTGCTGGATCATGATGGCTAATTAACCTTTCAGCTCTTGTGCTGGCTACTAAATTCTATAAAGTTACCTCAGGTGTTGATTTACCACAGAAGGCCATAGTAGAGAGAGGCATTTATTCATATTGACACACGCACACACAGTTACTTGGTCTTGCTTATCACATGCGTGGTGTGAGGTACCTGGCAACCGCGCAGTCATTACGAGCAGTGGCAGCAATGCCTTCATGGTACCCGCCAACAAGTACAGAATGTGTGATTTGGGAGGGCCAAGATCCTGGCACAGACACTAATCCTCCATGTAGGCCATCAGCCAGACCCTTTTACCAATGATGCTTCAGGGATTACCTGGCCAGGGAGACAGTTCCACTGATGTAGCCCTCAAGCACTCTTGCCAAATGCAATTCCCAACGCCTCCCTCGGCTATGCCACGCCCTATCAGGTTACAAAACCAATTGGCAGAAGCATCGTATAGAAGACAAGGGGCTAAAATACGTACACAAGCTTATGTCCTGCTATCAGCAAAGCCTTGAGACTGGGAGACATGGAGTTGGAATATGAGGACCTTCTACCTTCAGCTGCGTACACCACTGCACTGCTCTATACTGTAACAAGAGAGGACCTCCTACCTTCAGCTGTGTACACCACTGCACTGCTCTATACTGTAACAAGAGAGGACCTCCTACCTTCAGCTGCGTACACCACTGCACTGCTCTCTACTGTAACAAGAGAGGACCTCCTACCTTCAGCTGCGTACACCACTGCACTGCTCTCTACTGTAACAAGAGAGGACCTCCTACCTTCAGCTGTGTACACCACTGCACTGCTCTATACTGTAACAAGAGAGGACCTCCTACCTTCAGCTGCGTACACCACTGCACTGCTCTCTACTGTAACAAGGGAGGACCTCCTACCTTCAGCTGCGTACACCACTGCACTGCTCTCTACTGTAACAAGGGAGGACCTCCTACCTTCAGCTGTGTACACCACTGCACTGCTCTCTACTGTAACAAGAGAGGACCTCCTACCTTCAGCTACGTACACCACTGCACTGCTCTCTACTGTAACAAGGGAGGCCTCCTACCTTCAGCTATGTATACGCCACTGTACTGCCCATCGACTACACCTAGTCTATCTACTTTTAAGTGGTTCATTTATAAATATCACAAATAGTATATATACCATGCTGAGGATAGCTAAATCAAGTTGTCAAGAACGTTGGTTTCTATAAGCTGATATCTGAAGACAGCACTGGACTAGCTGCTAGTTGAGTGCTGCAATTGGTTCCAATCATTGATAACTGTGATGACAAGCCTCCACCCATTGCAGAATCTGCTCAGCTAACATGCAACCAGGAGCTGATTTAATCATCTTGCGCAAGCCATCTCTTCAAGATAGTCAACCATTTGTGTACCTTTTGTCGAGCATAAAGAGGTGACCTGTAAAGTGAATGTATGTATGAGGCTCACGCTTCAGTCACAAACATTACACCTCCACCTTCTCCCTCCTCCTCCCCCCTCCTCCCCCCCTCCAACTTTGAAAGGACTTACAAGTTCCAATGGCAAAACAGACGGTGCTTATTGGACAATAATAATTATTATAATAGTAGTCATCTCAGATAACTCTTCTTCCAATTAGTCACTACACAAAGAGAGACTGCCACTGCATGTACATGCACACAGAGACTTCCACTGCATGTACATGCATACAGAGAGACTGCCACTGCATGTACACACAGAGAGACTGCCACTGCATGTACACACAGAGAGACTGCCACTGCATGTACACACAGAGAGACTGCCACTGCATGTACACACAGAGAGACTGCCACTGCATGTACACACAGAGAGACTGCCACTACATGTAGACACAGAGAGACTGCCACTGCATGTAGACACAGAGAGACTGCCACTGCATGTATACACAGAGAGACTGCCACTGCATGTAGACACAGAGAGACTGGCACTACATGTACACACAGAGAGACTGCCACTGCATGTAGACACAGAGAGACTGCCACTGCATGTAGACACAGAGAGACTGCCACTACATGTAGACACAGAGAGACTGCCACTGCATGTAGACACAGAGAGACTGCCACTGCATGTATACACAGAGAGACTGCCACTGCATGTAGACACAGAGAGACTGGCACTACATGTACACACAGAGAGACTGCCACTACATGTAGACACAGAGAGACTGCCACTGCATGTACACACAGAGAGACTGCCACTACATGTACACACAGAGAGACTGCCACTACATGTACACACAGAGAGACTGCCACTGCATGTAGACACAGAGAGACTGCCACTGCATGTACACACAGAGAGACTGCCACTACATGTACACACAGAGAGACTGCCACTACATGTACACACAGAGAGACTGCCACTACATGTAGACACAGAGAGACTGCCACTGCATGTAGACACAGAGAGACTGCCACTGCATGTACACACAGAGAGACTGCCACTACATGTACACACAGAGAGACTGCCACTACATGTACACACAGAGAGACTGCCACTGCATGTAGACACAGAGAGACTGCCACTGCATGTACACACAGAGAGACTGCCACTGCATGTAGACACAGAGAGACTGCCACTACATGTACACACAGAGAGACTGCCACTACATGTACACACAGAGAGACTGCCACTACATGTAGACACAGAGAGACTGCCACTGCATGTAGACACAGAGAGACTGCCACTGCATGTAGACACAGAGAGACTGCCACTGCATGTAGACACAGAGAGACTGCCACTGCATGTACACACAGAGAGACTGCCACTGCATGTACACACAGAGAGACTGCCACTACATGTAGACACAGAGAGACTGCCACTGCATGTACACACAGAGAGACTGCCACTACATGTAGACACAGAGAGACTGCCACTGCATGTACACACAGAGAGACTGCCACTGCATGTAGACACAGAGAGACTGCCACTGCATGTACACACAGAGAGACTGCCACTACATGTAGACACAGAGAGACTGCCACTGCATGTACACACAGAGAGACTGCCACTACATGTACACACAGAGAGACTGCCACTGCATGTACACACAGAGAGACTGCCACTGCATGTACACACAGAGAGACTGCCACTGCATGTACACACAGAGAGACTGCCACTACATGTAGACACAGAGAGACTGCCACTACATGTACACACAGAGAGACTGCCACTGCATGTACACACAGAGAGACTGCCACTACATGTACACACAGAGAGACTGCCACTGCATGTACACACAGAGAGACTGCCACTGCATGTACACACAGAGAGACTGCCACTGCATGTAGACACAGAGAGACTGCCACTACATGTAGACACAGAGAGACTGCCACTGCATGTACACACAGAGAGACTGCCACTGCATGTACACACAGAGAGACTGCCACTACATGTAGACACAGAGAGACTGCCACTGCATGTACACACAGAGAGACTGCCACTACATGTACACACAGAGAGACTGCCACTGCATGTAGACACAGAGAGACTGCCACTACATGTACACACAGAGAGACTGCCACTGCATGTACACACAGAGAGACTGCCACTACATGTAGACACAGAGAGACTGCCACTACATGTACACACAGAGAGACTGGCACTGCATGTACACACAGAGAGACTGCCACTACATGTACACACAGAGAGACTGCCACTGCATGTACACACAGAGAGACTGCCACTGCATGTAGACACAGAGAGACTGCCACTACATGTACACACAGAGAGACTGCCACTGCATGTAGACACAGAGAGACTGCCACTGCATGTACACACAGAGAGACTGCCACTGCATGTACACACAGAGAGACTGCCACTGCATGTACACACAGAGAGACTGCCACTACATGTAGACACAGAGAGACTGCCACTGCATGTACACACAGAGAGACTGCCACTGCATGTAGACACAGAGAGACTGCCACTACATGTACACACAGAGAGACTGCCACTACATGTAGACACAGAGAGACTGCCACTGCATGTACACACAGAGAGACTGCCACTACATGTACACACAGAGAGACTGCCACTACATGTACACACAGAGAGACTGCCACTGCATGTAGACACAGAGAGACTGCCACTACATGTACACACAGAGAGACTGCCACTGCATGTACACACAGAGAGACTGCCACTGCATGTACACACAGAGAGACTGCCACTACATGTAGACACAGAGAGACTGCCACTACATGTACACACAGAGAGACTGCCACTACATGTACACACAGAGAGACTGCCACTGCATGTACACACAGAGAGACTGCCACTACATGTAGACACAGAGAGACTGCCATTGCAAGTGGTTGTTTCTTGCATACAGCACAGGCTTGGTGTTAAACAGTACACACTGTATGGTAACTTCAAGCCCTTAGAAATATATATATATATATACTTATATATATATATATATACACACCACAAAACTTGTGCATACCCACGTTGCTAAGGTATGTACAAACGGGGAACCCTGGAACACTATTTGCGTTGTGATTATATGCATGTGCCCCAATACGTAATCCTGAAGAAAGTGCAGAATGGCTACTCCACAAGCTGCACAGCACTGAACAACAATTGTACAGCGTATAACAGAAAGCAGGAGAGCTGAAGCAGAGAGACAGAGAAGGAGAAGGGATGCAGCATGTGAGACTGCGCGAGAAACTGCAAGAAAAGTTGACTGGGAAAGACAAAGGGAGTAGAGAGTTGATACCAACAGAGAAACTGAGGATGTATCCCAGAACAAATGACACTTCACAGAGCAGAAATTTCAGTGAATGCAAGGGATGAGGAGAGAGCAGCAAACACTGGTAGGAGGAGAGTACTGAGGGCTGCACTGCCAGAAGTGCAAGGGATGAGGAGAGAGCAGCAAACACTGGTAGGAGGAGAGTACTGAGGGTTGCACTGCCAGAAGTGCAAGGGGATGAGGAGAGAGCAGCAAACACTGGTAAGGAGGAGAGTACTGAGGGCTGCACTCAGCATCAAGGGGTCAGGTGAGGACTAAAACATTATTCTCATGAAAATCTAATACAAACTTAACCCTCTTCTAGCATACTTGATGTTTATTATGTATTATAATTATGGTTGATTCACAAAGAATAGCCTATAGCACAATGGCGTGGATTATGTATTGAAGGCTCTTCTTGAAGGAATTGTAATTAGTCAACATTATCACGACATGTAATAAATGACCTTCCAACACAACACAAAACACTATAGCTCGCAGAGTTTCTGCAGGCATTCGCTAGTCATTATTATTGTTATTATTATTACTATTATTATTACTATTATTATTACTATTATTATTACTATTATTATTACTATTATTATTACTATTATTATTACTATTATTATTACTATTATTATTACTATTATTATTACTATTATTATTACTATTATTATTACTATCATTATTACTATCATTATTACTATTATTATTACTATTATTATTACTATTATTATTACTATTATTATTACTATCATTATTACTATCATTATTATTATTATTATTATTATTATTATTAGTAGTAGTAGTAGTAGTAGTAGTAGTAGTATTATTATTACTATTACTATTATTATTACTATTATTTTTTATTATTATTATTATTATTATTATTATTATTATTATTATTATTATTATTTCTTCTTATTATTATTATATTGTTGTTGTTGTTATTGTTGTTGTTGTTATTATATTGTTGTTGTTGTTGTTGTTATCATTACAATGGTTACTACAGCAGGTGTAGACATACAAAGTGCACCTCATATGTGAAGAGACTGGGCGCCTCTTTGATGACCTCTGAAGAAAGGCGAATCATGTCTGTACGATGTAGCCACTCTTCATTTTTCACCTGGAGTTGGGAGAGAACACATTCATGACGTGGGAATGCCTTGGACTGTCCCCGGGAAAGTCCCTTTCCTAGGGCTAAGGCTGGGGCTAGCGGTAGGGCTAGGGATAGGGGCAGGATTAGGGCTAGGGGAAGGTCAGGATTAGGGCTAGGGGAGGGTCAGGATTAGGGCTAGGGGAGGGTCAGGATTAGGGCTAGGGGAGGGTCAGGATTAGGGCTAGGGGGCTAGGGATAGGGTCAGGATTAGGGCGAGGGGAGGGTCAGGATTAGGGCTAGGGGAGGGTCAGGATTAGGGCTAGGGGAGGGTCAGGATTAGGGCTAGGGATAGGGTCAGGATTAGGGCTAGGTCAGGATTAGGGCTAGGGGAGGGTCAGGATTAGGGCTAGGGGAGGGTCAGGATTAGGGCTAGGGGAGGGTCAGGATTAGGGCTAGGGGAGGGTCAGGATTAGGGCTAGGGGAGGGTCAGGATTAGGGCTAGGCTAGGGATAGGGTCAAGATTAGGGCTAGGGGAGGGTCAGGATTAGGGCTAGGGGAGGGTCAGGATTAGGGCTAGGGATAGGGTCAGGATTAGGGCTAGGGGAGGGTCAGGATTAGGGCTGGGGCAAAGGTTAAGGCTCTACTTGCTGGGACATCCCACACCAGTCCACAACATTCCTAGACAGCATTACACAGTGATGGTGCCGGTGACAATGACGGTGATGGTGCTGGTGACAGTAACGGTAATGGTGCTAGTGACAGTAATGGTGCTAGTGCTAGTGACAATGATGGTGCTAGTGACAGTGATGGTGCTAGTGACAGTGTCAGTGCTGGTGACGGTGATGGTGCTGGTGACAGTGATGTTGCTAGTGACAGTGATGGTGCTAGTGACAGTGATGGTGCTAGTGACAGTGATGGTGCTAGTGACAGTAATGGTGCTAGTGACAGTTATGGTGCTAGTGACAGTGTCAGTGCTGGTGACAGTGGTGGTGATGGTGACAGTGACAGTGATGATGCTGGTGCTAGTGACAGTGTCAGTGCTGGTGACGGTGATGGTGCTGGTGAGTGATGGTGCTGGTGACAGTGACGGTGATGGTGCTGGTGACAATAATGGTGCTAGTGACAGTGATGGTGCTGGTGACAGTACTGGTGACAGTGACAGTGATGGTGCTGGTGACAGTGACGGTGAGTAATGGTGACAGTGACAGTGATGGTGCTGGTGACAGTAATGGTGCTAGTGACAGTGATGGTGCTAGTGACAGTAATGGTGCTAGTGACAGTGATGGTGCTAGTCATGAAGGGAACACAGGAGAGTAGGCATGAAGGGAACACAGGAGAGTAAGCATGAAGGGAACACAGGAGAGTAAGCATGAAGGGAACACAGGAGAGTGAGTATGAAGGGAACACAGGAGAGTAAGCATGAAGGGAACACAGGAGAGTAGGCATGAAGGGAACACAGGAGAGTGAGCATGAAGGGAACACAGGAGAGTAAGCATGAAGGGAACACAGGAGAGTAAGCATGAAGGGAACACAGGAGAGTAAGCATGAAGGGAACACAGGAGAGTTCACAGTGACAATGATGGTGCTAGTAACAGTGATGGTGCTGGTGACAGTGACAGTGATGATGCTGGTGCTAGTGACAGTGTCAGTGCTGGTGACGGTGATGGTGACAGTGATGGTGCTAGTGACAGTGATGGTGCTAGTAATGGTGCTAGTGACAGTGATGGTGCTAGTCACAGTGACAATGATGGTGCTAGTAACAGTGATGGTGCTGGTGACAGTGACAGTGATGATGCTGGTGCTAGTGACAGTGTCAGTGCTGGTGACGGTGATGGTGCTGGTGACAGTGATGGTGCTAGTGACAGTGATGGTGCTAGTGACAGTGATGGTGCTAGTGACAGTGATGGTGCTAGTGACAGTGATGGTGCTAGTGACAGTGATGGTGCTAGAAACAGTGACGCTGCTAGTGACAGTGACGGTGCTGGTGACAGTGACGGTGCTGGTGACAGTGACGGTGCTGGTGACAGTGACGGTGATGGTGACGGTGACGGTGATGGTGACAGTGATGGTGCTAGTGACAGTGATGGTGCTAGTGACAGTGACGGTGCTGGTGACAGTGACAGTGATGGTGACAGTGATAGTGATGGTGACAGTGACAGTGATGGTGCTGATGACAGTGATGGTGCTAGTGACAGTGCTGGTGACAGTGACAGTGATGGTGACAGTGACAGTGATGGTGCTAGTGACAGTGATGGTGCCAGTGACAGTGATGGTGCTAGTGACAGTGACAGTGCTGGTGACAGTGACAGTGATGGTGACAGTACTGGTGACAGTGACAGTGATGGTGCTAGTGACAGTGACAGTGCTGGTGACAGTGACAGTGATGGTGATCCGATGGATTGTCCCACAGCATCGCTGGGTGGTAGGAACACACACATGGACCAAGTGGGTTATAGGACACACACACACGTGTGTGCATACATGTGTGTTATCATGACACAAATCTGTGCAGTTTCATCTGAATCCCGACACTCTTATATACTTTCAATATGGCCTTGCTTGTCAGAGAAATCACTTTCCCATTCTCCCCCAAATTGACAACCCATCACGAACAACTAGGAGAGGGGGAAGAACCCGACAACAGACTAAGAAAATAATGCTAAGCAAATTTAAATGATAACAATAACAACAACAATCATAATCATATAATAATGATGATTATGATTATATCATAATAATATTGATGATGATATTATTAATCATAATCATAATCATAATAATAATGATATTGATGATATTATCATAATCATAATCACAATCATCATAATAATAATACTGATGATGATGATAATGATATTATTAATCACAATCATCATAATAATAATAATATTGATGATGATGATGTTGTTGTTGATGATGATATTAATAATAATGATGATAATCATAATCATAATCATAATAATAATAATAATAATAATCTCTCAATGAACTCTTAGTTGACATAATAACATTAAAATCACCTTCTCAATAAATCAACTTAAATTTTTAAGTTGATTATTGAGAAGGTGATATTAATAATAATAATAATAACTTCCTGTGATTTTTGTATGGGTTCAGGGTTGTTTGTGTGTGTGTGTGGGGGGGGGGGGGGGGGGGGGGGTGGCATCATAACAGTTTTAGCTGTCAAGTGTCTGATACAATATAGTGCAAGCAGCCATAAGCTTCCATTTTAACTTGCGAGGATAATGCAAACACTTTCTTGAAATGACTTTTTTGTGTGCCATTGAACTGAGCTCATCATTTCCTTTGAATAGATATATAGTTTTACTATGCTAGGGTCAAATTCAATAAATTACTTGTTCTATGGGAAATCCAATACAAAATATATGGGCATGGTCTGTTTCCATGGTAACCAAACAAGTGCTATAACTTGCTTTTTTTTGTTCTGCGTTTGTTTAGCAAAAAAGCCCAAATGGGTGAAAAGAAAGCATCAGCTAGCCAGAGAGTATGAGAGCTGCTAATGTATGACCAATATGAGTGAATCTTCAAGGACAGCTGTGTCACACTTGCCTGAATTGGAGTCTGAACCAGAAACACCACTTCTTCAAGAAGTGAGTCAACCTATACCTAGCTCACAAGCTGGGACAACCACAATTTCAATTCAGTCCAAACTTCTATCCTTTGGATGACCCATTTGTGCTGCCACCAGTTCATTCATCCAATGAAGAGAGTAACAATGATAGCTCCTCTGACAACCATAGAGGAGAAGAAGCCATAGTTTGCTATAAAGAATGGATCTTTATTCAGCCAAAGTCTGTCCAGAAAATGTTTGCTATCATTCTTATGGACACTTTCAGGATAAGATTTGGACTGACAAATGTAGCAGCTGCTATCTGTGGTAGGGTTCAGTAACTGCTCAATTCGATGGAGGAATTAATTTTACAATAGCAAGGAAGAGTTTGCTGATTCTCTAAGAGGAAAGCACAAACGGTCCTATGTATTGGATGATGAGGAGTGTCGCTCGAAAGCACTAATGGTTGCGGCAAAATGCCTATGAAAAAGGTTAACCAACCATGACAGCTGCCAGATTTGCTGCCTGAGTTGCTTCCCTACTCTCACCTCCCTCCTGGCTTTCCTCGTAGCTGCAATGCTTGTAAGTGGCTCCATTATCTTGGCTTCCATCTTACATACATCTCACCGTGAGGGTGTGTACGTCCTGATGGTCACCGAGAGGGAAGGTGTGATTGAGTACAGGAGATGTTCTTACAAAAAATTGAGGTATTGGACTGCACACATTTGCCACCACCAGAGTGTAGGGGGGGGGGGGGGATTGGAAGAGAATGTGGTTCCAGTACTGCCTAAGAAAGCTTGTGCTTATTTACCTGATGAGTCCACTTTTCATGCAAATGAAGGACCATCGTGGCAGTGGGCTGAAGCGGAGAACCTTACTATTCGATCAAAATCAATTGTACGTGAGACAATGGGCTGAAGCAGGGAAACTTACTATTCGATCAAAATCAATTGGACGTGGGATTATGGTGAGTGACTTTATTACTGAGATCATTGTTATCTACAGCTCAATGAGGAAGAACATGAGCAAGCAAAGCAAATGTATCCAGCCATTCCAAGAGCTTCCAGGGTTTTGTTCAAGTACGGTGCCCAATCTGAAGGATACTGGAACTGTGAAAACTTTCTAGGTTCAATTGGAAAATTCAGTTGAAAATTCAGCTGAAACAAAATATCCTCATAGGGATGTAGGGACCATTGTCCCAGTGAAACACTCGCAATAACTTTTATCTTTGGCCAAAGCTCAGGACACACTGCCTATGCTGATGATGCTTTAAATGCACACAGGATGAATGTAAGTGATGGTGGCAAGCAAACAAAGAGGTGAAACACATACCAGGATGGAGTGATGCAAGTGAGGACTACAGCAAGTGGCCAACCAAAGGGCTTACGAACAGTCCTGGAAGAGCGTGGTGTGGACACCACTGGCATGGTCAAAACTGAGATGATCAAAAAAACTCGAGTTCACAAGCACAGGTGTATTCAAAATACCATTGTGAGTTAAACCCTGTTGAACGGGTTTGGGGTCAGGAAAAACGGTTCACTCGTACTAACTGTGAACATAAATTTGGAGCATTGGAGAAAATCATTCAACCAGCCTTGGATTCAGTTAGTCTTGAGTGATACAGAACTATTCTAGAAGAGTGAGGGAATATCATCGTACACACCATGAAGGAAGAACAGGAGGTATTGAAGTAGAAGATGCTGTGAAATTATATAAATCGCATCGTCGTGTTTCTGAAACAGAGCTATAGTAATGAATTTTTGACTTTACAGATGTTTAGTGAATTGCTAGTAGAACATTATTTAGAATTTTGCAACTCCAACATAACTCATTGCCTTAAAATTGATAATTTCAATATAATACCTTTCCTCAAACTCTGCCCCCTTGTTTTTAGAATGAAAAAGGGTTAATAGCTTTACAAAAACATTTCACTTGGTGGAAAGTAATTACATTCAAAATTTCAATTCTTGTGCACTAATCAGAGAATAATTAGAGAATTCCAAGAAACGAAATAAAAGCGTTCAAATTGATATTCATGAGATGTTGCTATAGCAACCCAAATTTAAGCCCACACAAATTAAGACACATTGTTCTTGTTTTCACTGAAAATGAAAGGCTAATTTTGTGTTTTGTGGTCTGTAATACCAAAATGGAAGTTTATGGCTTCTTGCACTATACTCGGAATATAATCTTCCAAGCACACTCAAGAATTCTGTATGATATATTGGCTTGTAACTCCATAGCTACCACCAAGAACTGAAACTTCAATCAACATGTTTAAGCTAACAACCTTCAGCCAACATGCTTCAACCAACATGCTTCAGTCAACATGCTTCAACCAACATGTTTAAGCTAACAACCTTCAACCAACATGCTTCAGTCAACATGCTTCAGTCAACATGCTTCAGTCAACATGATTTTGGTTTGGACTAAAGAAGGCCAAGTGTTGTCAGAAGAGTGGGTTTCAATTTGCATCTGTACATCTGGCACATTTCCCCCACCGGTTGCGTATGTGCACCCAAGGGTCTATGTAGATGGCTACATCAGCAACCCCTAACAGAGTGTCTCTGCACTAGCAATTACCAGAGCCACACCCAGCCAGTGCCAGAGCCACTCCCAGCCAGTACCAGAGCCACACCCAGCCAGTGCCAGAGCCACACCTAGCCAGTGCAGCAGAAACAAAACATGTGCAAAGGTCGTAAGTGACCCCCACCCCTTGGAGGGTGTGGCTCCACTAGATGTACATGGACTTACGGTGCCCCACCCCTTGGAGGGTGTGGCTCCACTAGATGTACACGGACTTATGGTGCCCCACCCCTTGGAGGGTGTGGCTCTACTAGATGTACCCGTACTTATGGTGCCCCACCCTTAGGAGGGTGTGGCTCTACTAGATGTACCCGGACTTACGGTGATATCTTGTTGAGGAAAGAGGATGAGGTTGAGAAATGTCTCCTTTTCCAGATCCTTACGTCGAGCGACCAGCTCCCCCTCATAATCCAGGGGCTCCACTATACGCAGCTTGGGACGACTCTGCGCACAACAAGCAAAGACAAAAATAATGACGCATTTTGAACTTTCAAGACTCAGTGTCGAGTGTGTGTGTGTGTGTGTATGTATACACGTATGTAATGTGTGTGGGGGTGCATGTGTGTTGTGTGTGTGTATGTATACACGTATGTAATGTGTGTGGGGGTGCATGTGTGTATGTATGTGTTTAACTATGTGTGTGGTGTATGTGTGTAACTATGTATGTATGTACATATGTGTGCGGGGTGTAAGTATATGTGTATGTGGGGTGTAAGTATGTAAGTGTGTGGGGTGTAAGTATGTAAGTATATATGTGTGTGGGGTGTAAGTATGTATGTGTGTGGGGTGTAAGTATGTAAGTGTGTGGGGTGTAAGTATGTAAGTATATATGTGTGGGGTGTATGTATGTATGTATGTATGTGTGTGGAGTGGGGTGAGGGTGGGTGTGAGTGTGCACACACACTGCAGGCTATGCTGATGTCCAGTGTTGCATCACAACTGCATGTACACATGTCTTGTTCTGTCTGAGGTCCAGCTAGTGCCACCAACTCGCAGAACCTGACTCCACCCCAAATCCAATGTTCATTAAGGAGCTATCACATGTTGTCCACAAGTTACTTAAGCTGCTGTCGTGCAGAACCACTCCAGTTGCCAAGTGACATGTCCTCTACTAATGTATAATTATAACTGAATGAGACTGTGTTTCCTGTTGGCCACTTCGATACTGAATTCTCACCAACACCTAGCCTAGGCACTGTTACCTAGGTGACTAATGATACCAGTTTCGGTTCCCTGCAAAGTGGAATCTGGCGCTCAGTAGCTTGGCTTTCTGTGAAGGGGAGGAGGGGCATAGCCACCCACCACTTCTGGTCAAGTTCTAGATTTGGAGGAGGCAAGATCTACACATCATACATCAGTCTGCAAGTAATTTGGCAATGCTGGTAATTTAGAACAACATTGTTCTCTTGAAAAAACAGTTGCTAAAAATGAAGTGACCTCTGTCTGACCTTGCTAGCTGTCAGCGCATGCCCTCTACGTCGGGTTTCCTGCTTGACTCCTCCCAAGACTTGCGGAAAAATTAGTTACCTAAAGCTGCTGCTTTATCATCATAAGCTTCCATCTCAGACTCACAGAAAGCACTAGTCCACTCTCACCAGCACCATGGTGACCCAGAGCTAGAAATAACAGGCGGTCTTGGGTCATTTTCTGAGCAATTCACCAATTTGTCTGACCAAATCACTGCTTGCTCGGCCAGATTGTCCTAACAGCAAATAACAAGCTAAGTGGCTACTACTAGTCAGCTGCTTAGTGTTGCAGCTGCAGTGGTTACCAGGAAGTAAAATTCACTTAGTGTTGTGAAAAAGAAAAAGGAGGGGGGAAAAACATAGTGTGGTTAGCTAATAGCATGCAGTGAGGGACTGAGGGTGCCCTAGGCTAATTGTATCCCCTAGGCTAATTGCTAGGCTGAGGTCTGGTGATTGTAGGAAACAGCTGCAAATGATTTCAATGCTGATCGTAGCATTGAGTTATGGTGGGAAAGTACAACTAGACCTCCAAACCAGTGGCCAGGAGGGAGTACAGGAAGAAAGCCTGCTACTGCTACACCAAGCACCTCAGCGTCAGTAGTGAATGAAGATGAAGAGAATGAGTCAGACAGAAGTAGTGAGTCTGGTGACACCTTTAGAAGACTGGGATAACTGGATGGAGAACATGCAGTGACATTTTGTCTTACTTAACTTTGTCTTACTTAACTATGCTGTATTATCATTTGTTTTTGTTTTTATGAATAATACTATTATTATTGCAAGTATACCAACATTTAGTAGAAGTATAATGACTGACCAATATTAGAAAATGACCTAGCACGTCTTATTATGCTAGGACATCATGTCCTACCAACATCAAACCTTATCTCTAGCTCTCACTGACCTGTCTCAAAAGCAGTAGGCAACCTAGTCCACTATGATTGCTTATGTTGGGCATGCAGTTAGTGGAATTATTGCATCATGAATCTCATTACAGCACTACCTGTAGTATATCAGACAATGCAATGTAGCTGGTGTGCCATGCTCAGACTTCAGGGTTTCATTTAGAAAATTGTCCAGGGGGGGGGGCAACTGGAGGAATCTGGATTTTAAGTTTTAAGGGGGAGGGGGGGGGGCATGATGGTTAAAGATGTGACAAAGTTTCTAATGAATTTTAATAACACAATTTCCAAGGGGGGGGGGGCAAAAAGGTTCCAAGGGGGGGGGGGGGGGGGGGGGGGGGGTGCAGGGGTGCAGCTGCCCCCCCTGCCCCCACCTAAATGAAACCCTGTCAGTGGCATTCATCCATGGCAACCTTTTACATGAACCTGCATGGGTTTGAATAGAGCAGACCATCATCCCTTGGGTGGTTTGGGGGGATGTCGTCCAATAGATACATACATGTATCCCACATACATTGTGCGGCTGGCTACATGTAATAATACATGTTACTAAAGAATCCCGCCGTAGGAAATGTCAGCATAGATGTGTGAGGCTCCCGAGCACAGATGTGTGGAGCTCACGAGCACAGATGTGTGGGGCTCCTCAGCACAGATGTGTGGGGCTCCCGAGCACAGATGTGTGGGGCTCACGAGCACAGATGTGTGGGGATCCCGAGCACAGATGTGTGGGGCTCACGAGCACAGATGTGTGAGGCTCCCGAGCACAGATGTGTGGGGCTCCCGAGCACAGATGTGTGGGGCTCCCGAGCACAGCTCACGAGCACAGATGTGTGGGGCTCCCGAGCACAGATGTGTGGGGCTCACGAGCACAGATGTGTGGGGCTCCCGAGCACAGATGTGTGGGGCTCCCGAGCACAGATGTGTGGGGCTCCCGAGCACAGATGTGTGGGGCTCCCGAGCACAGATGTGTGGGGCTCCCGAGCACAGATGTGTGGGGCTCCCGAGCACAGATGTGTGGGGATCCCGAGCACAGATGTGTGGGGCTCCCGAGCACAGATGTGTGGGGCTCACGAGCACAGATGTGTGGGGCTCACGAGCACAGATGTGTGGGGCTCATCCGCTCATGAGCTCAGATGTGTGGGGTTCCCGAGCACAGATGTGTGGGGCTCCCGAGCACAGATGTGTGGGGCTCCCGAGCACAGATGTGTGGGGCTCCCGAGCACAGATGTGTGGGGCTCCCGAGCACAGATGTGTGGGGCTCCCGAGCACAGATGTGTGGGGCTCACAAGCACAGATGTGTGGGGCTCACGAGCACAGATGTGTGGGGCTCATCCGCTCATGAGCTCAGATGTGTGGGGCTCCCGAGCACAGATGTGTGGACAGATGTGTGGGGCTCACGAGCACAGATGTGTGGAGCTCACGAGCACAGATGTGTGGGGCTCCCGAGCACAGATGTGTGGGGCTCCCGAGCACAGATGTGTGGAGCTCACGAGCACAGATGTGTGGGGCTCATCCGCTCATGAGCTCAGATGTGTGGGGCTCCCGAGCACAGATGTGTGGACAGATGTGTGGGGCTCACGAGCACAGATGTGTGGGGCTCCCGAGCACAGATGTGTGGAGCTCACGAGCACAGATGTGTGGGGCTCCCGAGCACAGATGTGTGGGGCTCCCGAGCACAGATGTGTGGAGCTCACGAGCACAGATGTGTGGAGCTCACGAGCACAGATGTGTGGGGCTCCCGAGCACAGATGTGTGAGGCTCGCGAGCACAGATGTGTGGGGCTCACGAGCACAGATGTGTGGGGCTCCCGAGCACAGATGTGCGGGGCTCCCGAGCACAGATGTGCGGGGCTCCCGAGCACAGATGTGCGGGGCTCACAAGTCCTGCTGCACAACTCTATCGCTACATTGCAAGAGATCTTGAGTTCAACTGAAGTCAAGCTTGCCCAGTGGGATACCTTGATTCCGCGCAACATCACATACCTCTCAGTGTGCAACAGGTAGCCTAACACGCCTTCTGTTCCCAGGCCGACGCCCTTCAAATCACACACATTGGGCAGGCCCCATGACACTCCCCCTCTTCAGTGGTCCGATAAGAATACTCAACCTGGCAGTCGCCATATTCCCCTCCGCAATCTCTAGAAGACTACGGAATTTCCCAAATTGAAGCTTCTAGAATACGAGTTGCACTGGGACAAGTCTGCTCGGCACTGCAGTGCATTGTTGCATTATGGTATCTATTTATAAGAAAAGAAATTTCGTCACACATAGCAAAGCTATAGATTGCTGGATCAGCAGAATAATTCCTGCATTTCAATTTCCATTCTTATTGGCAAAAGAAAGAGCTGGTAGCTTGAAGCTAGTGGTGCACATGCTTCTTGCAGCCTTAAGACGCACGCAACTCAATAATAGTGCACTACAAAGTGGTTCCACGGGATTGCTGAGGACATGCCCACTGCTCGACTTAATACCATCCCCTTAACTGAAGAGGAAGTTTGCAGCTGCTGCTATGGCCAACGTCCCGGCAGATACAGTGAGACTTGACATAGAGATCCTTCACTTGGTCTGCCATCCACATGCAGTCACTTGATGTAGATGATAACCCTTTCAAGAAGCATTTGAAAAGAAACATTTGGTGGCTGTGCAAGTCAAGGAGAGCTTGGACAAGAATTCATCGGTAGAGGAAGTCAAGCTCTCCATTGTCAAGCCAATCCCCATCGGGATCATCGCATTTCCCCCCCCTCTCACTAGGAATGAAGTGCGGTCTCTCAACAGGAATGAAGTGTGGTCTCTCACCAGGAATGAAGTGTGGTCTCTCACCAGGAATGAAGTGTGGCTCTCTCACCAGGAATGAAGTGTGGCTCTCTCACTAGGAATGAAGTGCGTTCTCTCACCAGGAATGAAGTGTGGTCTCTCACCAGGAATGAAGTGTGGTCTCTCACCAGGAATGAAGTGTGGTCTCTCACCAGGAATGAAGTGTGGCTCTCTCACCAGGAATGAAGTGTGGCTCTCTCACCAGGAATGAAGTGTGGTCTCTCACCAGGAATGAAGTGTGGCTCTTTCACCAGGAATGAAGTGTGGTCTCTCACCAGGAATGAAGTGTGGCTCTCTCACCAGGAATGAAGTGTGGCTCTCTCACCAGGAATGAAGTGTGGTTCTCTCACCAGGAATGAAGTGTGGTCTCTCACCAGGAATGAAGTGTGGTCTCTCACCAGGAATGAAGTGTGGCTCTCTCACCAGGAATGAAGTGTGGTCTCTCACCAGGAATGAAGTGTGGCTCTCTCACCAGGAATGAAGTGTGGCTCTCTCACCAGGAATGAAGTGTGGCTCTCTCACCAGGAATGAAGTGTGGCTCTCTCACCAGGAATGAAGTGTGGCTCTCTCACCAGGAATGAAGTGTGGTCTCTCACCAGGAATGAAGTGTGGCTCTCTCACCAGGAATGAAGTGTGGTCTCTCACCAGGAATGAAGTGTGGCTCTCTCACCAGGAATGAAGTGTGGCTCTCTCACCAGGAATGAAGTGCGGTCTCTCACCAGGAATGAAGTGTGGCTCTCTCACCAGGAATGAAGTGTGGCTCTCTCACCAGGAATGAAGTGTGGCTCTCTCACCAGGAATGAAGTGTGGCTCTCTCACCAGGAATGAAGTGTGCTCTCTCACCAGGAATGAAGTGTGGCTCTCTCACCAGGAATGAAGTGTGGCTCTCTCACCAGGAATGAAGTGTGGCTCTCTCACCAGGAATGAAGTGTGGCTCTCTCACCAGGAATGAAGTGTGGCTCTCTCACCAGGAATGAAGTGTGGTCTCTCACCAGGAATGAAGTGTGGCTCTCTCACCAGGAATGAAGTGCGGCTCTCTCACCAGGAATGAAGTGTGGCTCTCTCACCAGGAATGAAGTGTGGCTCTCTCACCAGGAATGAAGTGTGGCTCTCTCACCAGGAATGAAGTGTGGCTCTCTCACCAGGAATGAAGTGCGGTCTCTCAACAGGAATGAAGTGTGGCTCTCTCACCAGGAATGAAGTGTGGCTCTCTCACCAGGAATGAAGTGTGGTCTCTCACCAGGAATGAAGTGTGGCTCTCTCACCAGGAATGAAGTGTGGTCTCTCACCAGGAATGAAGTGTGGCTCTCTCACCAGGAATGAAGTGTGGCTCTCTCACCAGGAATGAAGTGTGGTTCTCTCACCAGGAATGAAGTGTGGTCTCTCACCAGGAATGAAGTGTGGTCTCTCACCAGGAATGAAGTGTGGCTCTCTCACCAGGAATGAAGTGTGGTCTCTCACCAGGAATGAAGTGTGGCTCTCTCACCAGGAATGAAGTGTGGCTCTCTCACCAGGAATGAAGTGTGGCTCTCTCACCAGGAATGAAGTGTGGTCTCTCACCAGGAATGAAGTGTGGCTCTCTCACCAGGAATGAAGTGTGGCTCTCTCACCAGGAATGAAGTGTGGCTCTCTCACCAGGAATGAAGTGCGGTCTCTCACCAGGAATGAAGTGTGGCTCTCTCACCAGGAATGAAGTGTGGCTCTCTCACCAGGAATGAAGTGTGGCTCTCTCACCAGGAAGGAATGAAGTGTGGTCTCTCACCAGGAATGAAGTGTGGTCTCTCACCAGGAATAAAGTGTGGCTCTCTCACCAGGAATGAAGTGTGGCTCTCTCACCAGGAATGAAGTGTGGTCTCTCACCAGGAATGAAGTGTGGCTCTCTCACCAGGAATGAAGTGTGGCTCTCTCACCAGGAATGAAGTGTGGTCTCTCACCAGGAATGAAGTGTGGCTCTCTCACCAGGAATGAAGTGTGGTCTCTCACCAGGAATGAAGTGTGGCTCTCTCACCAGGAATGAAGTGTGGCTCTCTCACCAGGAATGAAGTGTGGTCTCTCACCAGGAATGAAGTGTGGTCTCTCACCAGGAATGAAGTGTGGTCTCTCACCAGGAATGAAGTGCGGTCTCTAGGAATGAAGTGTGGCTCTCTCACCAGGAATGAAGTGTGGCTCTCTCACCAGGAATGAAGTGTGGCTCTCTCACCAGGAATGAAGTGCGGTCTCTAGGAATGAAGTGTGGCTCTCTCACCAGGAATGAAGTGTGGCTCTCTCACCAGGAATGAAGTGTGGCTCTCTCACCAGGAATGAAGTGTGGCTCTCTCACCAGGAATGAAGTGTGGCTCTCTCACCAGGAATGAAGTGCGGTCTCTAGGAATGAAGTGTGGCTCTCTCACCAGGAATGAAGTGTGGCTCTCTCACCAGGAATGAAGTGTGGCTCTCTCATCAGGAATGAAGTGTGGTCTCTCACCAGGAATGAAGTGTGGTCTCTCACCAGGAATGAAGTGTGGCTCTCTCACCAGGAATGAAGTGTGGCTCTCTCACCAGGAATGAAGTGTGGTCTCTCACCAGGAATGAAGTGTGGTCTCTCACCAGGAATGAAGTGTGGTCTCTCACCAGGAATGAAGTGTGGCTCTCTCACCAGGAATGAAGTGTGGCTCTCTCACCAGGAATGAAGTGTGGTTCTCTCACCAGGAATGAAGTGTGGCTCTCTCACCAGGGATGAAGCATAGCTCATCTGGAATGAAGCAAGGTTCTCTCGCCAGGAATGAAGTGCAGCTCTCTCACCAGGAATGAGGAGTTGCCGTTACCTGGGTGTCAGGTGAGCTCCGGACACATCATGGCTTTGGACTGGACTTCGGGTTTGAAGAGGGGAAAGAGAGCCCATGCCTCTGCAGTACAGAATTAAGAGGGCAGAAAACTAGCCAATGGTCGGATATCAAACACCTCACACTGTGTTTGTAAACATTTGCAGGGTTGACCAATTGGCAGCTAGCTAGAGTGACATATTGATGACATGGCTGCATCCTTCACACATGCGGACGTACGTACCGACTAATTGCTTAATATTACTCATGGTCGTGCATAATAGACCAAAGATTCAGGAAGAAAATATTTACATTTGTCCATCACTTCATCTTCCTTCACAACTAATTCCAGCGGCCCACTGCTGCAGTGTCACCCTGCAGCTGCTTCATCAAGGAGGAGTGGCTGCTGCAGCTGATGGAGGAGCTGCTTCATTAAAGAGGAGTGGCTGCTGCAGCTGATGGAGGACCTGCTTCATCAAGGAGGAGTGGCTGCTGCAGCTGATGGAGGAGCTGCTTCATCAAGGAGGAGTGGCTGCTGCAGCTGATGGAGGACCTGCTTCATCAAGGAGGAGTGGCTGCTGCAGCTGATGGAGGAGCTGCTTCATCAAGGAGGAGTGGCTGCTGCAGCTGATGGAGGAGCTGCTTCATCAAGGAGGAGTGGCTGCTGCAGCTGATGGAGGACCTGCTTCATCAAGGAGGAGTGGCTGCTGCAGCTGATGGAGGAGCTGCTTCATCAAGGAGGAGTGGCTGCTGCAGCTGATGGAGGAGCTGCTTCATCAAGGAGGAGTGGCTGCTGCAGCTGATGGAGGACCTGGGAGGAGTGGCTGCTGCAGCTGATGGAGGACCTGGGAGGAGTGGCTGCTGCAGCTGATGGAGGAGCTGCTTCATCAAGGAGGAGTGGCTGCTGCAGCTGATGGAGGACCTACTTCATCAAGGAGGAGTGGCTGCTGCAGCTTATGGAGGACCTGGGAGGAGTGGCTGCTGCAGCTGATGGAGGACCTGCTTCATCAAGGAGGAGTGGCTACTGCAGCTGATGGAGGAGCTGCTTCATTAAGGAGGATTGGCTACTGCAGCTGATGGAGGAGCTGCTTCATCAAGGAGGAGTGGCTGCTGCAGCTGATGGAGGACCTGCTTCATCAAGGAGGAGTGGCTGCTGCAGCTGACTATTTGGCGTGAGATTTGTTCAGTAGCGTGTGAGTGTGAGACAGACAGAGGCTGAGGTTTGCGAGGGAAGCTCAGGTTAATTAACAGGTAGGTCACTGCTGCTGAATAAAAGCAGTTGAAAACACAATATCTCAGTTACTGCAGTGCACAAGGTTCCCCCACTGCCAGTGATCCACTGGGAACAGACACCAGGTGAGGTGGTGCCAACTATCAATTGGACAATGGCCGAACAGTACCCACAAGGAGTTCAGATGGCTGCCTTATTGATAAACAGCAGTCTCAGCCCACAAGGAACCTTTCATACCTTGCAATCAAGGGAAGACTGTCACTCCCAACAGGGAACCTTTCATATCTTGCACCAAGGGAAGACTGTTAATCCCAACAGGGAACCTTTCAGATCTTGCACCAAGGAAAGACTGTCACTCCCCACAAGGAACCTTTCATACCTTGCAATCAAGGGAAGACTGTCACTCCCAACAGGGAACCTTTCATATCTTGCACCAAGGGAAGACTGTCACTCCCAACAGGAAACCTTTCAGATCTTGCACCAAGGAAAGACTGTCACTCCCAACAGGGAACCTTTCATATCTTGCACCAAGGAAAGACTGTCACTCCCAACAGGGAACCTTTCAGATCTTGCACCAAGGGAATGACAAAGTCCTTGCCAACCTAGCTACACTTTTCAGAGTGATTTTGACATATTTCACACCCCTAATTAACTGGGAGAGACAATCCTTCGCTACATCAGGAACATTCTTCTTCCTGGCATACAGAAGGTTTGTGATTAATTCTCGTCTCCAGACCTGCCAGACCTCGTGGTTTGTGATTATTTCGTCGTGGGCACTTGCTTCCAGGCGTTGATGAGGCACTTGAAGTCAGTAGGCTGCTGACGGCTGCAGTTCCCACTAACGGAAGATCTGCTGCCTCTTGATCTCAGTGCAAAGTAAAGATTGAACCAGCTTAGAACAAACTTTCGGCAGCAGTGCATGCACAGAAAGCGTCCAAGCTACAGCGAGACAAGAAACCAGAATGTCTTGAAGCTGCAAGCAAAATGGAATATCTCAACTTACGACAACTTGGGAGTTCAAATCCTCACTAGGTATCACCTCGCTAGGTATCCCCTCGCTAGGTATCCCCTCGCTAGGTATCACCTCGCTAGGTATCACCTCCTCGCTAGGTATCACCTCCTCGCTAGGTATCACCTCCTCGCTAGGTATCACCTCCTCGCTAGGTATCACCTCCTCGCTAGGTATCACCTCCTCGCTAGGTATCACCTCCTCGCTAGGTATCACCTCCTCGCTAGGTATCACCTCCTCGCTAGGTATCACCTCCTCGCTAGGTATCACCTCCTCGCTAGGTATCACCTCCTCGCTAGGTATCACCTCCTCGCTAGGTATCACCTCCTCGCTAGGTATCACCTCCTCGCTAGGTATCACCTCCTCGCTAGGTATCACCTCCTCGCTAGGTATCACCTCCTCGCTAGGTATCACCTCCTCGCTAGGTATCACCTCCTCGCTAGGTATCACCTCCTCGCTAGGTATCACCTCCTCGCTAGGTATCACCTCCTCGCTAGGTATCACCTCCTCGCTAGGTATCACCTCCTCGCTAGGTATCACCTCCTCGCTAGGTATCACCTCCTCGCTAGGTATCACCTCCTCGCTAGGTATCACCTCTTCGCTAGGTATCACCTCCTCGCTAGGTATCACCTCCTCGCTAGGTATCACCTCCTCGCTAGGTATCACCTCCTCGCTAGGTATCACCTCCTCGCTAGGTATCACCTCCTCGCTAGGTAGGTATCACCTCGCTAGGTATCACCTCGCTAGGTATCCCCTCGCTAGGTATCCCCTCGCTAGGTATCCCCTCGCTAGGTATCCCCTCGCTAGGTATCCCCTCGCTAGGTATCCCCTCACTAGGTATCACCTCGCTAGGTATCCCCTCGCTAGGTATCCCCTCGCTAGGTATCACCTCGCTAGGTATCACCTCGCTAGGTATCCCCTCGCTAGGTATCCCCTCGCTAGGTATCCCCTCGCTAGGTATCCCCTCGCTAGGTATCCCCTCGCTAGGTATCACCTCGCTAGGTATCACCTCACTAGGTATCACCTCACTAGGTATCACCTCACTTAACCCTCTCACTGTCAGCATTGTGGAGAATTATTTAAAATTTAACACAGTACATTAAAAAATTAATATCAAATCAGATACTTAGCTGAACCATTTACCATTTGGTCATGTGATAGCATGATTGTTTTAGAAGTTGTGGTCAAAATGTGTGACCACAAACTGACCAGCAAACAATGGTCATTATTAGGAGTGCCATAACTTCTCCATAGTTCATGTTATGGACTCGATATATAGCTCATAAGATAGCTCTATCCATATTCTTTCTTTTGCTTCTAAGAACCTAGGAATATACATTACTATACAAAAGTTATGCCAACCCATAATAAGGTCTTCATAAATCGACCACAAAAATGTCCTTATTTATCAACAAGAACTTTGTTAATACAACATTCAGTAAACATTTGATATAATTGTTTCACATAATGTAATCGAAAGAAATTTTGGGTGGAGTTTGAGGTGAAATCAGTGTCTGTGGCAAAAGTCAACCAAGTTGTGGAAAGCATGGAAACAATTCCGATCCTCCATAATGCAAAGGTGAACATTGCAGTATTTGCATTGCACACGACTATCTCCGAGGTAGGAATGGATGCCTTCACATTCTTTGTCACTTGATTCATCACCACAAATGTCCCAAGCTGCCCTAGTCACTTGGGAAATAATTTCAGCTATTGACAGTCTCTTCTCCATCGTTGATATCGTCCCACTGAAAATCGTTCGTGTTTTAAATATAATTTCATTACGTCCAACCGCCGTAAAAATTTTTTGTGTAAATAGAGTTTGAATTCAGCTATCTTTTTTTGATATAAAAATTATTGCCTATTGACAAATGCTTATATTTTATTTTATTTTTCAAAGCTGTGGCGCCATATGGCGTCTGTGACAGTGAGAGGGTTAAGTATCAGTGTGTTCAGGGAAGCCGGTATTGTTGCTGCAATGGTGTGCCCTTGCTCAATCTAATTATTACAAACCCAAAATATTATTATTCGTCAGTGCTTACAATTGGTGGTTAATATTATTTATAAACGGAAAATTAAGTCACATTACACTTTCCTGGAACTCAAAATCCCACATAATGCATTGCTTCTCACACTTTTGTAGTGATCTGGAAGTTATGGATTAGATAACTTATGCAACAGTCGCTGGATGCATGGAGTTTTTCACCTCAGAATTACCTGCCCCACCCACACACATGCCAGGTCCAATACTGTGCCAAACAAACACACTAGTCTAGTTAGAGTCTTCGTGGTGTTCTATAACAAGTGTCTCTATCTTGAACCTTAAAAAAAGCACTCACTCCTAAATGATCGTATCCAATAGTGGCCCGGCAATAAGCCACTCTTCAGGCTTGTGAGGGCCACCAGATTTCCCAAGCATCTTCTGCAGTGAGATAGAGGAAATAAAAAGCGTGATACTTTTGATAGGACTGGTTACTTTTTCTTGCTCTGTCCTTGTGTAGTGCTGGGTAACTATTGGTGTGCATAGACTTGTCGATGGAGCTAGAAATTAATGTGGAGCTAGAAATTAATGCAGAGCTAGAAATTAATGCAGAGCTAGAAATTAATGCAGAGCTAGAAATTAATGCGGAGCTAGAAATTAATGCGGAGCTAGAAATTAATGTGGAACTAGAAATTAATGCAGAGCTAGAAATTAATGCAGAGCTAGAAATTAATGCAGAGCTAGAAATTAATGCAGAGCTAGAAATTAATGCAGAGCTAGAAATTAATGCAGAGCTAGAAATTAATGCAGAGCTAGAAATTAATGTGGAGCTAGAAATTAATGTGGAGCTAGAAATTAATTAATGTGGAGCTAGAAATTAATGCGGAGCTAGAAATTAATGCAGAGCTAGAAATTAATGCAGAGCTAGAAATTAATGCAGAGCTAGAAATTAATGCGGAGCTAGAAATTAATGCAGAGCTAGAAATTAATGTGGAACTAGAAATTAATGCAGAGCTAGAAATTAATGCAGAGCTAGAAATTAATGCAGAGCTAGAAATTAATGCAGAGCTAGAAATTAATGCAGAGCTAGAAATTAATGCAGAGCTAGAAATTAATGTGGAGCTAGAAATTAATGTGGAGCTAGAAATTAATGTGGAGCTAGAAATTAATGCAGAGCTAGAAATTAATGCAGAGCTAGAAATTAATGTGGAGATAGAAATTAATATGAAGCTTAATTAATATGGAGCTTGAAATGAACATTACTAGATATTAATTAATGTGGAGCTAGAAATTAATTAATGTGGAGCTAGAAATTAATTAATGTGGAGCTAGAATGTGGAGCTAGAAATTAATTAATGTGCAGCTAGAAATTAATTAATGTGGAGCTAGAAATTAATTAATGTGGAGCTAGAAATTAATTAATATGGAGCTAGAAATGATTAATGTGGAGCTAGAATGTGGAGCTAGAAATTAATTAATGTGGAGCTAGAAATTAATTAATGTGGAGCTAGAAATTAATTAATATGGAGCTAGAAATTAATTAATATGGAGAATTAATGTGGAGCTAGAAATTGGAATGGAACTAGCAATGAATATGGAGGTCGTCATAAGAAGGGTTAGCTATACCACTTCATAGATGCAGGCAGTTAGCAACACTTGGTGATGTACTGTGACTAGCTGAATGGCAGACCCTAACTCAACTTATTAAAATAATAACAACAACAACAACAACAACAACAAAATGGCTGCATAGTCAGTTGAGGAGAGAGAACTGGCTGCAAGTCAGTCGAGGAGAGAGAACTGGCTGCATGCCATTAGAGGAGAGAGAACTGACTACAAGCTCCATGTGCACTACTGATGTGAGAGAGAACCAAGAACGTGAAGAATACCACACATTTCTGTGTCTGCACCAGCATGACATGGCTGCTACATGAGTGTGGGGCTGGCTCCCCAGCTATTGACTGCTAAGGCTATAGTTGCCTATTGCTCTCTGCATATGAACCATCAGCATTCTAATAGTTGCCAGCCGTTGAATTAGATCTCCTCAACAGCATTCCATAAGCATAATACACGCCCCTCCAGCCATCCAAGAATGACTTCCTAGATCTGTATTGATCCAAGATCTGTGTTGATCCAAGATCTGTGTTGAACCTAGATCTGTGTTGATCCTTCCTAGATCTGTGTTGATCCTAGATCTGTGTTGATCCTTCCTAGATCTGTGTTGATCCTTCCTAGATCTGTGCTAATCCTAGATCTGTGCTAATCCTAGATCTGTGTTGATCCTAGATCTGTGCTGATCCTAGATCTGTGTTGATCCTAGATCTGTGTTGATCCAAGATCTGTGCTGATCCTAGATCTGTGTTGATCCTTCCTAGATCTGTGTTGATCCTAGATCTGTGTTGATCCTAGATCTATGTTGATCCTAGATCTGTGCTGATCCTAGATCTGTGTTGATCCTAGATCTGTTGATCCTAGATCTGTGTTGATCCTTCCTAGATCTGTGCTGATCCTAGATCTTTGTTGATCCTAGATCTGTGTCAATCTTTCCTAGATCTGTGTTGATCCTAGATCTGTGTTGATCCTTCCTAGATCTGTGTTGATCCTAGATCTGTGTTGATCCTAGATCTGTTTGATCCTAGATCTGTGTTGATCCTAGATCTGTATTGATCCTAGATCTGTGTTGATCCTACATCTGTGTTGATCCTACATCTGTGTTGATCCTACATCTGTGTTGATCCTACATCTGTGTTGATCCTAGATCTGTGTCGATCTTTCCTAGATCTGTGTTGATCCTAGATCTGTGTCGATCTTTCCTAGATCCGTGTTGATCCTAGATCTGTGTCGATCTTTCCTAGATCTGTGTTGATCCTAGATCTGTGTTGATCCTAGATCTGTGTTGATCCTACATCTGTGTTGATCCTACATCTGTGTTGATCCTAGATCTGTGTTGATCCTAGATCTGTGTTGATCCTTCCTAGATCTGTGTTGATCCTAGATCTGTGTTGATCCTAGATCTGTGTTGATCCTAGATCTGTGTTGATCCTAGATCTGTGTTGATCCTAGATCTGTGTTGATCCTTCCTAGATCTGTGTTGATCCTAGATCTGTGTTGATCCTAGATCTGTGTTGATCCTAGATCTGTGTTGATCCCAGATCTGTGTTGATCCTTCCTAGATCTGTGTTGATCCTAGATCTGTGTTGATCCAAGATCTGTGCTGATCCTAGATCTGTGTTGATAATGCAGGAAGTAAGTGACACTGCAACTGGCACTATATTATTAAAAAACACAGAAAACAAGAACAAAAAGACTACAACACGAAGTGGAATATTTATATACATACATAATGTGTTTTGGACCACATCTAGGCAAGTGGATACATGCAGTTCGTTTTTGCATGTGTAGGGCGTGGCAAAGTCAATCTTCTTTTACTCGAGCATGTGACACCACTTACAACAGAGTGACCTCGCATGTATGGATACAGGTGGCAAACATAGAAGCAAGGTATTTTCATCGCAAGACCGAAACCTCAAGTGCTTCACTTCATCCCATGACTGACACAGTCAGTTTGATTAACGCTCCCAAGCTAAAACTTCAGGTCATCATCAAAACTGAAATAGATGGAATTGGAAGATAAGGAAATTCCGCCGCTGTAAACATTGAAGTAATTTAGTTTGCTAATTATCCATTCTTAAGCTGATTTAGTAACTATGGTAACTCTTTCCATTCAGGGAAGTTCTCTTAAGAATATTACCAGTAAGTGCTATCAGAAGAAATGAAGGCTTCCCATTCTTTACTTTTTATATTTTGTACAGAGAAAGAGTAAGAGAGAAAAAGGTTCGAGTATGAATCATGAAAGGATTAAAAGTTTGAACTGGACTAATAAAAGATCGAGACATATATATTATTCGGTCCTTCCTTTTGGGGTTATTTAATATTTGACATGTTCAACTGTGGCATTAAAGATGTTGTCTGATAACAAAACAACAACAACAATAACAGCAATAAACAACAAATGACGATTGTTCTCCATGCAATAAACATTTGGTATACCAATAGTTGACTCCTCTGTGGTTGTTGTGCCAGTTGATGGACATATCATTACTTGCACACATACACACACACACACTTACCTCAGTTAAACGTAAGTTTCTAAACTGTGCTGCTGCTGTTGCTATATTATTCTTGTTTCTAGGTTTATCTACATACACTACACCTGTCTCACATGGATGCGCTTGTTTGTGACAAGATGCCCAAGATGCCCGATTACATAGCATGCTGGCCACTTGCGCAACGGGCACATACTGTATGAACATGCATGGGAAGGTGTCTATGACTGAGAGAGGAGGGCTTTGGGGTCTTTTTTCATTCAAAGATTACTTGAAAGCAGCTGTCCCTAAGATGAGAAGTATACCTGAAGAACTGAGGCAGACCAGGTTGGTGGGAACAGCCAGTGTGTTATAGAGAGGCAGTCTACGTACACCTGCTTGCATTGACATGAACAAGCAATGGAAGGAAACTAACTCAATCAGCCACAAAGTAGGTAAAGATATTACAGTTTTTTGGTGCAACCAGGCAATGTTGGAATTATTCTATTGTGCAAACTGAAAATGCTAACTGAAAATGCTAGGACTGTGCTGTTAGAACATGAACCATAAAGCTTCATTTATGGTTGGCCAACAGGATATCCATTTACACAATCGGAAAGAAAATCTGGGTTGTGTACTGGTGTCTGGTTGAAACACAGAGATATTATATTACACATACCAAGAGAAAACTTTCAAACTGGAGTACCCAGGGTATAAATAAATAAAATAAAAAAAGGAAGTATCTTGAACAGATTCAACTTCACAGTCACAGTCCCTCAATTAACTGCTACAAGCAGAAGCTTGTTTCCAAAAAATCACAATGCCTGCTTGCTTTGTTTATGCATTACAGGTGAAGGGACGTCTCTTTACCAAGAAACTCACCTTTTCAGCAACAGCCCTGACCGAAGCGATGGTGCTCCGCCTGATCTGCGAAGCGGAGTGCTGTTTAATATTCTTGGAAAATGCCCTCTGCTGTTGACCTCCACTCTCAGCCATAGTCTAAGTTGGAGGAAGAGCTAGTTAATTTCCTGACAAAAGTTAAAGCTGGGCAGCACCCAAGTAATCTAACACTTCAGCAAACCAAGTCAAAAACTAAATTGGCTTCCTCGTAACCGTTTGTAGTAGAAGTAGGTGTGCCTCGCCTAATAGCACCCTCGCACCTCTTCAACTTCACTGTTTGGGAAAACCCAACCTCATTTCGGCGGCGTGCGCGTCTAATGTGCGTAACGATCCTTTACCTTCGTATCTTGCCTTGGCTCGCCACACTAAATGTTGTCTTGCCCGCGGCATTAGATCACCTCCAAACGCTCCCGTTTAGACGCATCTTTACAGATTTATAACCAACCCAATTTAAAAAGCAGTTGTACTGTTAACATAAAATTAAAAAAGTTAAGTAGCATGTAGAAAGGAATCTGTGTTTTTATCCTTTCGTTTTTATATGAAGGCCTTTCTTGTCTCTGCCAGCTTTCTTATATTATGTTATTTATTTGTTTATTGGCTATATTCATCACTACTATTACTACTACTACTACTACTACTTCTACTACTACTACTACTACTACTACTATTATTGTGTTTATTTATTGTTATTATTATTATTTGTTGTTGTTGTTATTATGTTAGTAGTAGTAGTAGTAGTAGTAGTATATAGTAGTAGCAGTCCTTTATAGTGTCACCCATCAAATGCTTGACAAATTAGTGCATCAGATAACCTCAAAATTGTCCAACATATTCTACAGCACACTACGACATGCACTGATATTGAGTTCAGCATGTTTAGCCTGTTGACACAGTCAAATTCAACATTAGTACATTTATTAGTGGGTTGTATTCACTACTAATGGTCTAGCTAACAGGTAACATGCTGGACATGCACTAACATCAAGTTTGACAGTGCCGAACAGGTTTGGGCCCACTGCAAGTTTGACTACAAAGATACATGATTCCCAAGCAGCTAACCAGTTCCTCAACTGTCAAAAATAATGTGATCTTGCGATGTTGATGTTGTATTGTGATGATGTAATTCTTGTGACATTCTTGTAATGTAAAGAATCGACTTCATATATTCATTTTGTATGCCACCTCTTCAAACATTCAAATTATGCTGTCACTTATTAGAATCCTCTCTGTAAATTATCACACTTTAGGTGAAAAACAAACCAAAACAGAAAAGCATGAATCAGCTACTGCTCTCCGTGCTTTACCCATTCCTTTCATTTGCTTGTTTATTTCAACAGTTGGCAATACAGTTGTTATAAATGTGCTGATAAGTTATGTAGAAAAAACATAATATTAAATGACATGGTACAACGTTTGACTCAAGGACCTTCCTCAGTTACACGAGAGTGAATTGTGCCAGTTTATAGTTCTAGGTGGTGAGGTAAGGGTCCATGACCTCAAACACCACTTTGATGTCTACCACACTCATCATCTCCAACTACTAAGGATTAGTTGATGAAGGCCCTCAGGTGGAAAGGCTCCACCAGTATTGGTTTAATATATGTCCTTGAAGTTCAAAAAGTCAACGTTTAAAACATAGTACCAACTTGTGCACACCCAAAAATAGCCAAGTTTTTTGTATTATCGTAAGTGTGGTGTCGAAATTACACATAATCATGCACCTCACTTTCAAATTAACTCTGCTTCTTAAATATTCCTCACTTCCTTCGTCGTAAAATCCTGCTACCTTACCACTAGGGCTCTGTCTACTGCTGCCTATAAATCTTCAAACAATAGAACTGCTACGACTTGTACTGCATGTATGGACAGCATAGAGAATGTGGAATGTCTTAAATTATATATCAAACATGGCAGAAGGTCACAGATGTGTATTGCACATGTATGTACCCCAGTAGTTAATACTCTGCTAGTTATGTGTGCATTACCTGCCTATTTGTTCCGTTCATACCATATCTTGCAAATACAGCTGAGATAAAGAATATGGCATTATTGACCACCAAGTACATAGCCTATAATTTTTAAAGCTTCGCTTGGAATAACAGAGCTTGTAGGAGATGTGATGAGGATGTGTGACACTTGATTAGAGCATGGATCTAGTGCATGATGAGTTAGATGGTTGAAGTTTCTTTAAATGGTTACAGATATGTTTGATCTCTTAATGGTGCCTCTATGATTAGGATCAAAGATAAGCCCAAGTACAAAAATATATGAAATAAGAAGGAAAAAACTCTCAGTGAATTGTGGAGGGTATATGATAAAGTGAGGATGAAGGTTGATCATGATGCTAAAAAATCATTAATGTCACAAACAAAATATCTTACAACTACTCCAGCCAAACATTATAAGTACGCGTTGTTGGCCTTCCCTGAACTTGGTCAAATGTCAGATGCCCTTTATGGTTGAGGTCTGCAAAGTTGTGAGTTGTGGAACTAAGATCCATGGACTATGATTCTATCATGGGTATTTGAAACTCACCTTAGTTTGAAGCTGGAGAAATTTGATTCTGATCTTTCGGCTCCTTGTGATCCAGACTTAAAAGGGATGTTGTCTTTAAAAATGGCAAGAGCCTCCATATATGTGCTTGAAAAACAAAAACCACTTATTAACTCTTTGGGTACAGTGCTTCCGATGAGGCTGGTCTCTTTGGGTACAGTGCTTCCGATGAGGCTGGTCTCTTTGGGTACAGTGCTTCTGATGAGGCTGGTCTCTTTGGGTACAGTGCTTCTGATGAGGCTGGTCTCTTTGGGTACAGTGCTTCTGATGAGGCTGGTCTCTTTGGGTACAGTGCTTCTGATGAGGCTGGGTACAGTGTTTCCGTGAGACTGCTATCTTTGGGTACAGTGCTTCTGATGAGGCTGGTCTCGTGTTTCCGATGAGGTTGGTCTCTTTGGGTACAGTGCTTCCGATGAGACTGGTCTCTTTGGGTACAGTGCTTCTGATGAGGCTGATCTCTTTGGGTACAGTGCTTCCGATGAGGCTGGTCTCTTTGGGTACAGTGTTTCCGTGAGGCTGGTCTCTTTGGGTACAGTGCTTCTGATGAGGCTGGTCTCTTTGGAGTGCTTCTGATGAGGCTGGTCCCTTTGGGTACAGTGCTTCTGATGAAGGCTGGTCTCTTTGGGTACAGTGCTTCTGATGAGGCTGGTCTCTTTGGAGCGCTTCTGATGAGGCTGGTTTCTTTGGGTACAGTGCTTCTGATGAAGGCTGGTCTCTTTGGGTACAGTACTTCTGATGAGGCTGGTCTCTTTGGGTACAGTGTTTCTGATGAGGCTGGTCTCTTTGGGTGTTGAAGTGCTTTTGTTATTGATAAATAAGAGACAACTTTGACTAAATCTTGATAATGTATTTTTCCTCCCAAAGGCATGAGCAGGAACCACAGAGTTGCACATTTTCCTTCATAAAAATGGCCATTCCCATTTATGACATGGGAATTGGAATGATTTGGAGAGAGCTAACATCTAAAGAGTGATTGCCATGATTAACTTGGTGTCTCTGACTAATCCTCTACTACACTGTCCAATACATGGCAACGACTATGCAAAGATAAGGTGTATTGAATTGCTAATCTGCTCGAAAATCATAATTTACTGCATGGGTATGACATGGGTATGAAATATCCAATGGATGAAAATTTGCAGAGTTTTCATCTAGTATTAAACGTGATAAATACTTGAACTACCTGTGAAAAGTTCAAAGTTCATTTAAATCCCATCTTTCGTAACTGTCACAGAATGATCAGCATATTTGGTAATCCCTCTCTGGCATAGCAACTGGTACCCAATAAAAGTAGCCCAGATATCTTGGTAAATAGTCATTGAGTCAATACTAAAAATAGTAATATCTGGGTGACCATATATATACTTTCGCCCCTTTCTCTATCGAGCCTTCTGTAATGCCTAAAAGGTGGTTTTCCATTCATCAGACACAATGAAATGTGAGGATGGCCAACATGCTGACAGTGATTTGCCATTGGTGTCTGTGTGGACTTCATCCATAGAATGGCAAGTTCAACCACTCACTCAAGATGGTACCCTTGAGTTCTGGGATGGGAGATAATGAGAATACATCACATTTGAGAATGTAACCCAACACATGCCCTCTCCAACAGGAATTCTACAGTCCATGAACTCTCAGCTGACATAGAACTTCAAAACTTGTTCTCCATAACAAATTTTCATCATTTGGCAGTTTGGCTGGCTGCTCTAGGGTTTCATAGGAAAGTACGAGAATATAAAAAATGATAGTGTTCATTTTATAAAAGCACAAAACTTACTTGTAGATCTTGGTGGAAATTGAAGCTGAGTGCTTTCTTGGTTATCATCTAGGCTTTCAGATTCAACCAAACCAAAAATAATTGAGTTAGAAAAGACCAGTTGATCCGAAACATCAAGTGAATAGATTGAGAAAATCGTTGTATCGGATAATTTAGTACATCCTTCATGTGAATGGTGGAGTAATTTGAGGCTTAACAACACAATTAAGCACTGAAGGGTCTTTACTCACTCCACTAGCTAGCACAATTAGTTTTCTCTTTATTGGTCATGTGCTTATTATGAGAAATTTTATAATCCTTCCTTTTATTTCTGGAGCTAAAACTTGTGTCTTGGCTACAAAGATGTTGTCTCATAAATCATTCCTCCCAGAAATCCTGTCAGTCTATAGCGACACTATAATCATCCCTCACCTGCTGCAGTAATAAGATGTCAAATTGATACTGCGATAAGAGTTCTACATTTCATGAACTAAAGACAAACACATACAGTATAGACAGACAGACATAATTATATCCATTATAACTATTGGGGTTCAAGCTGGTGGCTATCCTTCCACCCACCCTTACTTTCCAGTCTCTCTAAAAACTTAACAGAACTGCAGCTACAGCGGCAGATGTAGCACTTAAGTTCCCCAGGCTCGAGTCTAGAACTGCAGCACCCTTTCCTGGCTAGGAACCCAGTAGAACAAGCTCTGCAGAAAACTTTTTAATCGATGACCAACGTATTTGCGCAGCATGTTTGACCAGAGAGGACACTTTATTGAGGACATGGTTGTCAAGAAAATACGAAGACAAAGAGAATTGCGACTTCCCAGTTGTGGAGTCCATTTTCCATCTGATAAAATGTATTAAAAAACTAAAAAACTTTCTCGCATTACAAAACGCCACCCAAGAAACTTCTCTTGCGCACCATCTCATTCCACGTGGAGCAAGGCGCATGCCTTGGAATAACAATAAGAGGAGGACGGTGATGAAAAGATTTCGGCATCCGCCATCGCCGTTATGACTACTCCAATAAGGGTAAGGAGAGATCTTCGATTTCAAAAATCCTACCTAAATGCCTACGCACCTAATCCAAAGATAAAAGATATACTCGCAAAGGAGTTGAAGGTATGTGAGATGATAATCTATGCGATGTGCGTTATTTCGTTGTCTCGTCTCGTTATTACATCATCCAATGCCTGGGCAGTGATAGGAGTAAGATGGGCTTGCCAAGTGAAATGGCCAAAGCAATCCGACAATATTTATGGTGTTGTCATGGTGTAATGGTGGGGTTGCAATGTATAGAGCTTATGGACTAGTTTGCCATGTGATCACATAGCACATCCACCACCATTTAAAGTGTTTGTTTTTTGTTGTCTGTGTGTTTTGGCCCGAGTTGTCATGGTGAGATACTATACAGGGATACTATACAGAGCTCTGTCCATACACAAACTGGCAATGGGAGCATATTATCTTGCGACAAATGGCCATTGTCTTGATGAAACTATGTATCTGTAAATTGTGTGATCAAGACATTGTATTTCGATTTTGTGTGCATCGGTCAACGAGCTCAAGATGTATCAGTAAATGATTGGGATGTCAATTTTGAAACCTTGAGGTGCCCAGGAGTAGAAAACTATGGGAGGCTGTGCCTGAGGACTCCAGAAAAAGTTTTCAACGTATTAAAATCATCGAGTGTGTTCATAGAGAGCCCACTAGTGTAAAAGCATGTGCACAGGAGAGAGCCCACTAGTGTAAAAGCATGTGCACAGACTTGGTCTGATTGGGAAGATCACAATTCCTTTAATTGGAATTTCCCCATATTATGGTACAGTAAATCTAAACGGATGGGATGGAGTGAATAGATGTACACATAGCAACAGATGTACACATAGCAACAGATGTACACATAGCAACAGATGTACACATAGCAACAGATGTACACATAGCAACAGATGTACACATAGCAACAGATGTACACATAGCAACAGATGTACACAGCAACAGATGTACACATAGCAACAGATGTACACATAGCAACAGATGTACACATAGCAACAGATGTACACAGCAACAGATGTACACATAGCAACAGATGTACACATAACAACAGATGTACACATAGCAGAGAACTGTGGAATTCCAGATAACTTCTAACCAGGTGGTTTTATTCTAGTTTCCAGAGGCTTCAATGACCATTCTCATGTGCTGAGGTCACACTCCCTTCCTTCACAAGGGGAAGAAGCACTCAGTATGCACAAGTCGATGTTTCTCGACAACCGTTGATTAAAAAAAGAAAAAGATTTTCAACCCACACGCTTGACCACGTTAGGGCTTAATGAAAACCTCATTTTGTAGAGCAGGGCTTCTTCTTGCCACTGATAGTGCTGTCTAGCACTTTCCGATGAGGAGCCAAAACTGCAGAGAGTTCAAGCATGCAGGTCTTGAGGCCCCCAACTTTGACTGCATGTAACTTTGGCATGGTTACACCTAGACAACAGTTTTAGTATGCTCACAGAGTGAGCTATCTTTTGAGCTACATAACGAGTGAAGTATGCAGAATCTATGGGGCTCTAAATTAACACTTTCTATTTTAAAAATGGTATCGTCCCCCACACACAGAAGTGAGGTCATCAGGTTACCATTTCTTGACCTAGTAAGTGGCTATGCACAAACTAAGTATACCTTTAGAAAGATCATCAAATGCATTATGCTTGACATCAAAATGACTTGCTAAAAATGAAGGGTTGTTTTTTTTGTGAAAATTAAGTAACCCCCTCTCCCCTTACCCCTGACTTGGCTGGAGCTACTGAAAGCTTCTGTAAATGTCTTACTGACCATGCAGTGCAAGTCATGTCCACGTGATTTGCACAACTTCACATGATCTCTTCAGCCATTATGCAATAGTTGTAGGCTTCTAAGCTCTTGTATGCCTCATCAGTGTAGACACTAGGAGTTTCCATTGATAAAATATCAGGATATTCCACATCGGGCTAATTTGCCAGTCTTCACAAAACGGCAGTTGGTTCTTGCGAGTTGGTAGGGATCATCAGTGTCACCTGGCTTGTAAGAGAAACAAACCTGGGAATAGCTGGTGTTGCGGTTGAACTCGACCCCGATGTACCTGCTACTCCACGTGTGATTGTGTATTACCTCTTGCCACTCAACATGGCAGCCTAGCTACGGTAACTAAGTGGTCTGACATTTCATGAATCATTGCACAAGCCCTAGAAGGCAGGTTCACATGGAGTGGTAGTCATGGTAACCGTGCTTGACCTCTGCCTTGCCAGCCTGGATGTTATCTGCCCATGGCACCCAGAGCTATTTCCCTCATTTTCCTCACCTTACTCCTCCACCCAACAACAAGAGGAGAAATAGGAGTGTTTGTGTCGGTCATTAATACCCTACACTGTGTCGATAAGTTTGCCTTGGCAAATAGGATATTCCATAAATCTGGAAGTCGGTGTATCCATAATGATCTATGTGATAAGATACACCAATTTAGCTGGCTAGATTTCAAAGAGCGCATGACCCCTACAACCATATTTGTAGTAGTGTGCAGTGTATTAATTCATTATTCCACCACTCTGTGCATGAGCGAAGCAGCTCGAGTATTAGAATTGTCAGTCAGTTATGCATTCCTCCAATTGGGGGGGGGACTATGAAAATTACCCACTCTGTTGGAGCATGTCTCTTAGCAAAAGGCACGAGGAAGTCTTATGGAATTTAACCCTCCACAACACCTAATAAGTCAGTTGGCCATTCTTGGTCCAGCAGGTAAGGTCTTTAAATAGATAATGCTCTAATTATAGGCAATCGCAGCTCTGCCTACTTTGCATGTGTGGTTTGTTGCCATACTGACTACAGTCATGTGTCCACACACCTCACCTCTGAACTGGAAAGGTTACTATGTTTAAGCTATTACAATGACCTCAATAATCAACTTGAATTGAAGAGTAAGAATTCAAGTTGATCATTGAGAAGGCATTATAACTTAGACCGAGAGTTCATTGAGAGTATGTTTTAATGGTTTAAAGGTTTTAAAGGTCATGATCGGAAAGTTATTAACAAACCCTCAGTTGACATAGTAGAGATACATGACTTGCTTCTCCATAATCAACTTTGACTTCCTTTTCGATGCTTCAGCTGCTGGCCTTCATCAGGAGTAGGAATAATAATGAATCTTGATGAAGGCTAGATGCTGTAGCCTTCATCAGGAATAGATGCCGTAGCCTTCATCAGGAATAGATGCTGTAGCCTTCATTAGGAATAGTGAATCTGATGAAGAGACTAATCTAGCATCTGTAGCCGAAATGTTGAAGAGCTGATTATTGAAAGATCCATTGTAAGATCCATTGTATCTCCTTCTTCCTCCTCGTTTGTGGTAGTGATATATGTGTCATGTATATACGTACGTAACATTGGTGAGTGCGGGGAATATTTGACTGACTCGTATTTATATTCCATATGATAAGATAGAGAGTTTGTGGGTCAATAAATTTGTGTGAATTTGCTCGCTGGTGGGAGGGAATTAGTCTGTAAAATACGCGTCTAAATGCTGCCCTAACCTACTCCTTCTCTGTCAGGATGCAGTGCAAGGTCGGAGATCTGCTCGAGTGGTCCAAGTGAAGCAGTTCTTCATGAAATTCTCAGACCGCATCTACTTCACTCCCGAAAATGAACTCTGGGACGACTTGATGCGAACCAAGCACTATCTTGACCTCCACCTCATCCTCTACCTCAAGAATAACGACAGATCGGACGACATTCCTGTTCTCTTTTTCTTCGCAGAGATGCCCGAGATCTTTCTGGACATGTTGCAGTTGTCTCTCAGCTCTGAATTCTTCCGGCGGAGTCCCAAGATGAGTTCTCTCCCTTCCCTTGCCATCACCGTCCTCAGCCATTTACTCTATATGTACTCCAGCACGTTTACGCTCGTCCCCGAGCGACTGTTTCGAGACTCGGAGGAAATTCTCTTGAAGGTGACAAAGGGGGCATTTGACGATGAGATGGTGTGGTACGACAAGCTGAGCATGATCCATTTCTATGGGATCGCATCTTCCTCACGAGCGTGCATCTGGTTTCTCCATCGCCACATGGACCTTGTAGGAAATCTCTTCACCTTCTGTTACCGTGGCATGGAGATAATCGAAGAAAAACTGCGGAAGGACGAAATCAGCATGGAGAATAAGAACCTTGCTCAATTTATGATCACATTTCGAGATGATGAAGATGTGATCTTGACTGCAAAGTACTTTGGCGTCCACATCACCAACCAAGCAATCGCCTGCTTCAGGAATGTCATTGAATCCACTAAAGCTGACCATGAGCTATTTCAAGCTGTGAGCAAAGAGGTTGTGAAGTCTAAAGTGCTCGAACACTTTGCATATATTGTGAGGAACCTGATGAAGTGGTTTGATCCCGGCCTCTACTTAGGCCTGTTCCTGACCGGTGTGATTCACTGTTTGAATATCAAAGGAGTCATTGAAACCCTTGCAATCAATGATTTCTCTTATGCTGTGGAGCACCAGCTTCCTCTGGGTATCGAGACGTTTCACTTGTGGAACCATGAGACTAGATTCCCTAACCTCTTCTCCTGCCTTCTCCTCCACTCTTTCTGCATGAGCAAGAAGATGGGGTTCAGCCAGTGCATCTATATTATCTGCTTCATCCTCGACAAAGCAGAGGGGAGGATTGTGGACCGGATTGTTGAGAACTTTGGTCTAGACCTCATGGACCTGGCACACTTGGTGGAAATCACTTACCCTTCAAAGACCAGTGTGCAGTCCATTGTTCTGGAGGTAATCTTGAGGTACGGCCGCATACAACACAAGCTTTACGGTTACAAAGACCTCGTGGAAGGTACAGCATGTGTGTGTGCGTACATGCATGTGTGCGTACATGTGTGTGCATGTGTGTGTGTGTGCGTGTGTGTGCGTACGTGTGTGTGTGTGTGCATGTATGCGTGCGTGGCTGTGTTGGCACTTGTCTCTGATTTTTTTTGTGACATAACATTGCACATGCTGAAGCCTATTGCCCCCTCCCCCCCAGAAATTAAAGGTGCACTGTACAAGCATTGAGTGCTATTATATATAACACATTGTGTGGCAAAACTGAGCACATTTGACTGTATTAGGATGACTATTGATCCCTGTGTGGGCTCCTACACCTCTGCTAGGATAGGGGAACCTGATTCTCCAGAGCTGCCCCTCGAAGTTCTGCAGAGTTCTTACTGTTGTATCAGTTTCCCATCATCAGTACATCTTTGCAGACATCTCCCTCCTCTCTCCTTCGTCTTCTACTTCATAAATCCCATCCAGAGAACTAGAAGACCAGCAATCTCTCTCCTCTACTCACTATACATGATCTCCTCTACTGATTAGGCAGCCAGTCCTCTGTTGTCAAGGGGGTTCATTTGGAGGGGGGGAAGGCTCTTGGAGTACACTATAGCTTCTCGTTTGCTGACGATTCAGCCAGTTCCTCTACTCCACTTACTATGCGGCCATTTCTCCCTCTCTCTCCACCTCCCTCTCTCTCCACCTCCCTCATCCTCCAAGTGCCTGTTGAAATGGATTAGTATATATGATAGTAATCTATTGTTATTGGACATGCACTCAGGAATCTATCTCAGGTGAGTTGGGCTATGCTTGTGTCACTATGGGAGGTGATTGTACATGTGGTTTCTACATACTTGCTAATGTAGTTTTTTAATTACACCCTCAGGGGAGTGATTGCCTTGAGATATATAGGAGGGACTCTTTTCTATCGTTGTAGCATTAGAGGTCATGAATTAGAGCAACTTTTTATTTATATATATATATTTTATTTTAATTTTACCCCAATACCATAACCTTATAGTCAGCAGAGGAGAGAGAACTGGCTGCACAGTTAGTAGAGGAGAGAGAACTGGCTGCATAATCAGCAGAGGAGCAGAGGAGAGAGAACTGGCTACGCAGTTAGTGGAGGAGAGATAACTGGCTGCATAGTCAGTAGAGGAGAGAGAACTGGCTGCACAGTTAGTAGAGGAGAGAGAACTGGCTGCATGTCAGTAGGGAGAGAGAACTGGCTGCATGTCAGTAGAGGAGAGAGAACTGGCTGCACAGTTAGTAGAGGAGAGAGAACTGGCTGCATGTCAGTAGGGAGAGAGAACTGGCGGAATAGTCAGTAGAGGAGAGAGAACTGGCTGCATAGTCGGTAGAGATGACAGAACTGGCTGCATAGTCAGTAGAGGAGAGAGAACTGGCTGCACAGTCAGTAGAGGTGACAGAACTGGCTGCATAGTAAGTAGAGGACAGAGAACTGGCTGCATAGTAAGTAGAGGAGAGAGAACTGGCTGCATAGTAAGTAGAGGAGAGAGAACTGGCTGCATAGTAAGTAGAGGAGAGAGAACTGGCTGCACAGTCAGTAGAGGAGAGAGAACTGGCTGCATAGTAAGTAGAGGAGAGAGAACTGGCTGCATAGTAAGTAGAGGAGAGAGAACTGGCTGCACAGTCAGTAGAGGAGAGAGAACTGGCTGCATAGTAAGTAGAGGAGAGAGAACTGGCTGCATAGTAAGTAGAGGAGAGAGAACTGGCTGCACAGTCAGTAGAGAAGAGAGAACTGGCTGCATAGTAAGTAGAGGAGAGAGAACTGGCTGCATAGTAAGTAGAGGAGAGAGAACTGGCTGCACAGTCAGTAGAGGAGAGAGAACTGGCTGCATAGTAAGTAGAGGAGAGAGAACTGGCTGCATAGTAAGTAGAGGAGAGAGAACTGGCTGCATAGTAAGTAGAGGAGAGAGAACTGGCTGCACAGTCAGTAGAGGAGAGAGAACTGGCTGCATAGTAAGTAGAGGAGAGAGAACTGGCTGCATAGTAAGTAGAGGAGAGAGAACTGGCTGCACAGTCAGTAGAGGAGAGAGAACTGGCTGCATAGTCAGTAGAGGAGAGAGAACTGGCTGCATAGTAAGTAGAGGAGAGAGAACTGGCTGCATAGTAAGTAGAGGAGAGAGAACTGGCAGCACAGTCAGTAGAGGAGAGAGATGCTCAGCTTGTCTTGAGATATGATATATATGGAAAACTTATCTTGGTTTTCAAAGTGTCCTCCTGTAGATGTACTTCCTTGTATGACAGAGTTTGTGCTTAATTTATTTCCCCCTTTATTTATTTATTGTTTGTTTGTTTGTTGTTGTGTATCGGAATTATTTAATATGCTTGTCCATGTGTGTGTGTGTTGCGCTACTGAGCATGTGCGGTTCAACATGTAGCAACTGTCACAAGTGATATGCCGCTTGTCCGAGATGGAGCTGCTGCAACTGAGAGGCAGTGGCGGAGAAGATAGATGAAATTTTAAGAGCAAGTACCAAAGTACCTAACAGGGAGCTGGAAAGAGAGAGAGAGAGAAGAACACCATTGCCACATGAGGAATGAAGAGGAAATAAAACATCCGGAGAGAGCAGGACAGAGAATGGCAGGGACTAGACTAGTGAGAAGAAGAACAAGTGAGAGTCCTGGCAATGCTAACTTCTACCTTGGGCTGATGTCCACTCTGTGCCAGCATTGTGATGCTTTTAATATGGAGACTCTAAACTGCTGCTAGATTAGTCTACCACCACACTCTGAGTACCCACAAATACTGCAAGAATCATTTAAGGGAGGAAGACTAGAAGCCATGGTTTACCATTTAAAGTACCATATATTCGCACACATTCATATAGTCCTGGCTAAATATATCCAGTGCAGTATGCTTGTTTTGCCACACATTTGGAACTGCAAGTTGGAATGTGAAGCGATATCAGCCTCCAACTCATTCAAGTACCAGCCTACCAGCATGAAGTCTTCAGGTGAAGTGTGTCTAAAGTTACCCTTGTGGTTATGACTTTGGAGCTCCATAGATTCTGCACACTTCACTGTATGGACTAGATATATAGCTTCAAATGTTAGATCTCTCTGTGTGCTCTCTTTTGATATTAAAAACGTTGCATAAGTGTAGCTATGCTAAAGTTGCATGCAGCCAAAGTGGGAGTCCTCAAAAATCTGTGTGCCTGGACAGCCAGTTATCTGTGGCTAGAGGAAGCCCTACTCTATGAAACCAGTGTATTCATTAGGCACTACTGATCAGGCAGCAGGGTGCTAGGAAGGGGGGGAAATTCAACGGGAATTTTTCCCACACACCTGCGGTTGCCTAATCAGTACCGCCAGAGTAGGGCTTCCTCTAGCCACAGATAACAGGCTAGTCCTTTGCATTCGGGAACCACAAACTCAACCAGTTCAACTCAGATTCTGTGGTATTCCCATTTTGGCTGCATGTAACTTTAGCATAGTTATACATATGCCGCTTTTTTTAATACCAAAAGATAGTACACAGAGAGATCTGACATTTGAGCTATATATCCAGTGAGGTGTATATCCAGTGAGGTGTGCAGGATCTATCAGCTCCAAAGTCATAACCAATAAGTTATGAAACCACATTTTCCAGACCTTGCACCCCCCCCCCCTGGAACAATCAGCAAAGCTAACAATTTTCAACAAAGTTTAAGGCCATACACCTTACCTTATCCTTCCCATCTTTGCATATAGCTGCACCATTTGGAACTTGATAACTTGATAAGGTGGTATGTGTGTGTGGTCAATGACTTCTGGCGCTAATTGTGAAAGAATAAATAACAGTAGAGTCTCTATTGGCTAATTATTTCTCATAATTATTAAATGCTGTAACTAGGAGGGCAGATATCCCTCCCCCTTAAGGGGGTGCTAGGGGTACTTAAAAAAAAAAGTTAACCTCAAATACAACTGATCATAACTTTTTTGTTTCTACTCCTATGAACATAATTTTGCTATCAAAAGATAGCCCACTTGTCATGCTTTCAAATGATATGCATATCATATACTTTCTTTTTGTCCTCCTTCAAAGTAACTCAAAGAAGCAAGCACCATTGAAGAAGATGCCGCCCACTTCCCACCCTTACTAGTATTTTGTATTGGCTTGTAATTGCTTCAGTGGCTAGAGCATGCATAGTGCTACAAATTGAATGGTTTAGAATCTTTTTAAAAAAAATCCACTAGTTATGCGAGTACAAATGTAAAATTTTACCTTAGATCATCATTAGATCATCAATAACTTCACAAAAGAGGCAATGAATTTTTTTTGAAACCATTCAATTTGTAGAGTAAAGACAGAGCTACATAATGGTATAAAATGTTAGACATAAAAAATTTATTCGAATGAGTTATTGTGGGCGGGAGGCAAGGAGTCAACATTTTTGACCAAAAAAAGTTATGGCAATGTAAACATTGAAGTTTGGGTTTGCACTGACAGGGGGAGACAGCTGCATTCTCCCCCCCCCCTTTTTAACTTGTGTTTACAACTTTAGAGCTCCGTAGATTCTGCAAACTTCGTTGTATGGACTTGATATATAGCTCAAAAGATAGGTCTCTCTGTGTGCTCTCTTTTGATACTAAAATATGTTTCATAGGATAACTATAGGCAAGTTACTAGAGCCTAAAGAGGAGGGACCTCAAAAACCTCCATCCCAAAGTCCCCATCCAGAATAACTCCAGATTGCTAAGTGCAAAAAAATTGAAATTGGTGCGAGTGGCTAGAGGAAGCCCGCCTCTATGCAAACACCTTTTTGATTAGGCGTTAAAAATTTATTACCTGGTCAAGCGTGTGGGTGGAAAATTGAAGGTGTTGCTTTTACAACGCCTTCAATTTTCTACCCGAAGCTTGACCAGGTAATAAATTTTTAACGCCTAATCAAAAAGGTGATTGCATAGAGGCGGGCTTCCTCTAGCCACTCGTACCATTTTTATTTTTTTGGCACTTAGCAATCTGGAGTTATCTTGGCAGAGGTTGAGGCATTCTAGCTTTTGAGGTCGCTCCGCTTTAGAGTCTAGTAACTTTCCTATAGTTATACCTATGAAACATATTTTAGTATCAAAAGAGAGCACACAGAGAGACCTATCTTTTGAGCTATATATCAAGTCCATACCATGAAGTTTACAGAATCTATGGAGCTCTAAAGTGGTAACCATAAGAAAAAAAGAAAAAAGGGGGGGAAATGCCATTGTCCCCACTGAATTCAGGTAGGCTTCTTGATCGCCTTCCTGGGGGGATGGTGTGTGCAAAAGCCACTGTAAGTCCAGAATAGAGCATCCAAATCTTCTGTAACTTGGAATCCACCTTTCCAGTATGTTGAAGCATAGTTGGGTGAGATAAAAAAATTGTAATAAATTAAAAAAATTAAATTTAAATCCAACCCCTAGCCCCCCCTTAAGAAACAGACCCCTCCTTAGGCCAGGCAGGATAAATATTATTGTTGGCATGCACATGACAGGCATGTGTTGCTTGTAGACTTAGCTGCCATGACGACCTCTGTCCATGCTACCCCCCTCAAAGAGCCCAACTAGGGCAAATACAGGGTCGACAATATTGGTATGCCCATCATGCTTTTCCTTCCTTCCTTAGTTACGCTATGCTGCAATGCCTGAAATTATGCCACTCAGAAATGCCTTTTACGCTAAAAAAATTTTTTCATATCAATAAGTTTATAATTAACATTAAGTAATGGAGGCTTCAAGATGTCGCGTCATTGATAACTGCTCTTTAGTCTAGTATCAGTAAAGCTTTTTTTCTTCCAAAAGACCTGGAGGTAATCTAGTTTTGATATTGCAAATTTCTGCCCTCATATGTGCTGTGATAACTTTTACTCTAAGAGCTTGTCCCAAGATTTGCAGATTCGTGGTACTTTTTTTCTTCTTTTTAACAAAGATCACCATCTTTAGTAGCTTTGCTTTCCCTGTGCTTGGCTGACCTTAGCTTTACTTTCCCTTGACTGACCTTAGCTTTACTTTCCCAGTGCTTGACTGACCTTAGCTTTACTTTCCCTTGACTGACCTTAGCTTTACTTTCCCAGTGCTTGACTGACCTTAGCTTTACTTTCCCTTGACTGACCTTAGCTTTACTTTCCCAGTGCTTGACTGACCTTAGCTTTACTTTCCCTGTGCTTGACTGACCTTAGCTTTACTTTCCCAGTGCTTGACTGACCTTAGCTTTGACTGACCTTAGCTTTACTTTCCCAGTGCTTGACTGACCTTAGCTTTGCTTTCCCAGTGCTTGACTGACCTTAGCTTTACTTTCCCTTGACTGACCTTAGCTTTACTTTCCCTGTGCTTGACTGAGCTTAGATTTACTTTACCAGTGCTTGACTGACCTTAGCTTTACTTTCCCTGTGCTTGACTGATCTTAGCTTTACTTTCCCAGTGCTTGGCTGACCAGGGCTTCATACAGAGGGGGGGGGGGGCCACAGAAATCAGAAATTAATCTTTTATTTTGCACATTGAATAGTTTTAAAGTATAATCCTATAGATGGTTCTTTTGTTTGAAAATTTCAAGAACTTCATTGAAGTTAACGGCAGAAAGCTCAGGACCTTCAATTGCGATTCTCATCAGACGACCTAGGTTTTCATCAGTAATACTGTTGCGTAGTCGAGTTTTGACCAGCTTCATATAGCTGAATGATCTCTCAACTGAAGCTGTTTCGACTGGAAGGACAAGAATTATGTTCAGAAGTTTAAAATATGTTTCTGGGAAGATTCCAGTGTAGGCTCCAGTGGACTCCATGTGAGCCTTGACAGCTGACAAAGTAGGCATTTTAGTAAGTTTCTCTTTCTGCATAAGCAATGTAGTTTCTTGCTTCAATGCTCTTTTAAATACCTGCCACTCTCAATTAGGTCATCCTCGTAAAGAAGAGGAGGGAAGTGTATGTTCCACCATCATAGCTCACTGTTGCTTCACTGTCATATCCTTGTTAAGAAGAGGGGGGAAGTGTATGTTCCACCATCATAGGTCACTGTTGCTTCACTGCCATATCCTTGTTAAGAAGAGGGGGGAAGTGTATGTTCCACCATCATAGCTCACTGTTGCTCCACTGCCATATCCTTGTTAAGAAGAGGAGGGGGGAAGTGTATGTTCCACCATCATAGGTCACTGTTGCTTCACTGCCATATCCTTGTTAAGAAGAGGAGGGGGGAAGTGTATGTTCCACCATCATAGCTCACTGTTGCTTCACTGCCATATCCTTGTTAAGAAGAAGAGGGGAGAAGTGTATGTTCCACCATCATAGGTCACTGTTGCTTCACTGCCATATCCTTGTTAAGAAGAGGAGGAGGGAAGTGTATGTTCCACCATCATAGGTCACTGTTGCTTCACTGCCATATCCTTGTTAAGAAAAGGAGGAGGGAAGTGTATGTTCCACCATCATAGCTCACTGTTGCTTCACTGCCATATCCTTGTTAAGAAGAGGAGGGGGGAAGTGTATGTTCCACCATCATAGCTCACTGTTGCTTCACTGCCATATCCTTGTTAAGAAGAGGAGGGGGGAAGTGTATGTTCCACCATCATAGCTCACTGTTGCTTCACTGCCATATCCTTGTTAAGAAGAGGAGGGAAGTGTATGTTCCACCATCACAGGTCACTGTTGCTCCACTGCCATATCCTTGTTAAGAAGAGGAGGGGGGAAGTGTATGTTCCACCATCATAGCTCACTGTTGCTTCACTGCCATATCCTTGTTAAGAAGAGGAGGGGGGAAGTGTATGTTCCACCATCATAGGTCACTGTTGCTCCACTGCCATATCCTTGTTAAGAAGAGGGGGAGAAGTGTATGTTCCACCATCATAGGTCACTGTTGCTTCACTGCCATATCCTTGTTAAGAAGAGGAGGGAAGTGTATGTTCCACCATCATAGCTCACTGTTGCTTCACTGCCATATCCTTGTTAAGAAGAGGAGGGAAGTGTATGTTCCACCATCATAGCTCACTGTTGCTTCACTGCCATATCCTTGTTAAGAAGAGGAGGGGGGAAGTGTATGTTCCACCATCATAGGTCACTGTTGCTTCACTGCCATATCCTTGTTAAGAAGAGGAGAGGGGAAGTGTATGTTCCACCATCACAGGTCACTGTTGCTTCACCGCCATATCCTTGTTAAGAAGAGGAGGGAAGTGTATGTTCCACCATCATAGGTCACTGTTGCTTCACCGCCATATCCTTGTTAAGAAGAGGAGGGAAGTGTATGTTCCACCATCAGAGCTCACTGTTGCTTCACTGCCATAAAATTGAGCCAAAGTTAAAATTTCTTCTTTTCCATCCCCAGGAAGATTTTCTCATCTGATGGCAGTGATGCTGGATTATAGACAGAGGAAGAAACAAGAAGCTTTACAACGTCATTGGAGAAACGACTTTCCATGTTTGAGAGCAAAGTGTCGATGTACGGCACAGCAACTGAGGCCTGAAACTGTGATACAGACTGATGAGTAAATGTTTCACCGCTATGTCGTGTGTGGGAATCTCCTCTCCTGACAATGACCCCATATTCTTCTTCCAGTTCATCAACAGCCAAAGTCACTTCCGAACACCAATCAGCTCCAGCTTCCTTCAGTTGCTTCAGCTCCTTTGTTATGATGTCAATCATCACTGGTAACCTGCTAAAGTCAGTTGCTTGCCTTTGCATGAAGCAATTGAGTTTTGCAAGTAAGTCAAGTACCTTTGACAGTAAAATGACACTAGCAACACCTGAAAAGGAGCTAAGGACGACAGCAAGGCCATAGGCCTCTGCATCACCGGATGATTCATAGAGATGATGTAAAGTTGTTATCAAAGCTGGTAGTTCCTTGCGAATAGCTCACAGGCAGCGCTCGTGAGATAACCACCTAGTATCACTTGGCTTCACAACTTTCAGCTCTGGCATATTCAATGCCGCCTGAACTTCTTTGAGAGCTTCCGCTTTCTTGGGAGAGTAGTAGAAAATGTTCCATAAATTGGTAATGGTACAAAATTTTTTCTTAATTGCTAGTACAGAATCAGCTGCCTGAAGGGAGGCTAACTGTGACATGTGCAGTGAATGTAGACAGCATGTGCAGTGAATGTAGACAGCATGTGCAGTGAATGTAGACAGCATGTGCAGAGTGTGTACGCATTCTCTTGGCCACTCCCTTAACATGTCCAGAAAACGCTGCAGCTCCATCATAGCCTTGACCAACTAATTTCGTAATGTCAAGATTCTTTTGGCTCATAAACGAAAGGTAATTGTTGCAGCATCAGTAGCCTTGATGTGAAGGATGTCAAGAAAGTGCTCTTCTGAACGTCCATTTACGATCCAACGGAAGCAGATTGACAACTCTTCATTAGATGAAATGTCCTGGCACTCGTCAGCCAAGATGGAGAAGCAGGAGGGGACTTGACTGCAAACTACGTATAAGCTGCTTGTCAAGCCAAGTATCAAGAGATTCCAGCAGCATGTTAGCGCTAAATTTTGATGTATACTACTGAGCATTGCCTGGGTTCTGCTTGATGTGCTGTTCAAGCAACTTGTCTCCATTAGCAATCTGTAGCTCGACAAGTTGAGGGCATAGTGAACAATGTGAGAGTCTATTCTTGACCATGAAGTACACTGATCTGAACAACTTCATCAATATCTCACGATTCTGCTGCTTTTTCTCTGCTAGTTCTTTAGCAGCAGCTGAACAGTGTAGTTCAAGAACACTCTCTTCCTCTCTCTGCCTGATGAGCCAAGCTAGCAGTAGTAGCTGCATCCTTGTGACACTTTGACCCAGCATGGACTTTGAGCAACTCTGTAGCATATTTCCAGTCAGTCCCCTGGTAGTCCATGCAACCCTGGATGCTGCAGAAGGATGCCCCCCCCCCCCCATTTCTGGCATAGTGTACAGAACATTCCTTCATTGCTATCAGTACAGGAAACCCAAGGATACCTAATTTCCCATTCACGTTTGTAAGAGAGGCGTGCATCATACCATCTTCTCTTCTCGCTTGCAGATAACTTGTGCTTTTTGGCTTGAGGACAAGATGCTATCTCAGATTCTACAACATCAGTAGTTGCATTGCTCTGAGTCTCAGAGTCAGACTCACCACTGCTATCACTGCTACAATGACTCACAGATGCTTGACTGGTACTGGATGCTTGACTGGTACTAGGTTGACTTTGAGAGAAATATTTCCTGATATCAATAGTAATCTTGCAGAGCCTAAGATAGAAAGAGGGAACTGGGTCCGAGATAGGTAGAAAGAGGAAACTGGGCTCAAGATAGGTAGATAGATAGATAGAGGGAACTGGGTCCGAGATAGGTAGAAAGAAGTCAAGTAAGGCAAACAGTGACATGAGCCCATGTTCTAGTTTTCTAGAGCCTTCTAAACCTCACCTTTGATGTGAAGTTGTAAAAAGCAGCTGATAATTAAGTGTCTATTTTAAGATTTTTGTTGTTGTTGAAATTTTTATTAATATAAAAATAAACAATTGATGGTAACTGCCCCAAATTATAATGTACACTATATAGCAAAATGAGGGGGGGGGAGCATGAAGTACAACTAGCTATTACACAAGCAATATAAACCAATCCACACACACACACACACAAAAAATTTCTTAAAACTACAATCTCCCCCAAAACAGTCCCTAAGATTGTTATGTGGCAGTATAGTTGTAACTCCGAAAAAAGTTCCCCCCCAAGTTAAAATCCTGTATGAAGCCCTGCTGACCTTAGCTTTACTTTCCCTATGCTTGATTGAGAAGAATATTTCTCTTTAGAGCAAGAGTTTCTCTGCGAGCATCACCAAAAAAAAGTCTTCCTGGAGAAGCAGACATGTCTTCAGCAAGGAATCACCCTCTGTGAAGGAAGAACTTTTGGCTCCTTCAATCCTCAGAAGATCTCCACAGGTGCACTTCTGAAAGATTAATAGGCTCACTGATGTCTTCTTCTGAGCTCTCTGAAGAGAGGAGCAACACAAATATTTGCCGTCTCCAGTCTCATGACAGCTAGTACCAGCAGCAGTGGTGTCATCATTCATCAGACATGTAAGTGCTGGTCCACCAACCATGTGCTTCTCATGTGATCCACCACAGCTAGTACCAGCAGCAGTGGTGTCATCATTCATCAGACATGTAAGTGCTGGTCCACCAACCATGTGCTTCTCATGTGATCCACCACAGCTAGTACCAGCAGCAGTGGTGTCATCATTCATCAGACATGTAAGTGCTGGTCCACCAACCATGTGCTTCTCATGTGATCCACCACAGCTAGTACCAGCAGCAGTGGTGTCATCATTCATCAGACATGTAAGTGCTGGTCCACCATGTGATTGTCATGTGATCCACCACATGCATAATATAATATTTACAAATCTAGCCCTATTATGCTGGCATATATATTTCACCTATTATGCCCCTAGCTATGCAGGTATAATTGCGGTAGGTCTAGTCGACACTGAAGTGCTCTGTTGTACATCAGTCTATTTAGGGGGCATGTCAGAAATATCCCACCCAGAGGGCTGTGACATACAAGGAATTATAAGGAAAGCCAAACATCCCCCCTCCCCCCCCCCCCCCCCTATTAATGCCTCCCCTATTAATTAATGGTGTGTGTGTGTGTTTTAATTTGAAGTGGACTTGTAACCTATTGGCACCAAGTAAAATGGTTTCAGCCAATATTACCTCCAAAAAGACTCCCAGCGTGCCTTGAATCCTTCACTGATGTAGTAAACCTCAGACCTGTAGAAACTCTGGGGGGGGGGGGGGGGGGGAACAACCCTTGCAATTCTTTTTCTTTTTCATCTCCTAACAACATAACTTGCATATAGTAGGTCCTTTCATAAAAACTTTAGTACTAAAGCACTCCAAATCTTCCGATGCATGTCCACAACTGTTTCTCGGTAATGGATTGAGATGGGTGAGTTCATTCATGATGAATCAAGCTATACAATGCAGCTGGTATAAAGTGAGTTCCAGTTGATTTACTAAAAATAATAGTCTTCAAACAGAAAGAACAGCAAAGACAAACAACTATGCAGCCATGCATGTGAAAGAAGAACATCTGCTATGCAGCTCTTGCCTAGTCCATGAAGGAGGCTGTTTACAGAGTTCCCTTGGCACACTGTTGCCAGGGTTCCTCCCTAGTACTGTTGAACTGAGTTCCTCCCTGGTGCACTGTTGCCAGAGTTCCTCCCTGGTGCACTGTTGCCAGGGTTCCTCCCTGGTGCACTGTTGCCAGGGTTCCTCCCTAGTACTGTTGAACTGAGTTCCCCCCTGGTGCACTGTTGCCAGGGTTCCTCCCTGGTGCACTGTTGCCAGGGTTCCCCCCTGGTGCACTGTTGCCAGGGTTCCTCCCTGGTGCACTGTTGCCAGGGTTCCTCCCTGGTTGCACTGTTGCCAGGGTTCCTCCCTGGTTGCACTGTTGCCAGGGTTCCTCCCTGGTGCACTGTTGCCAGGGTTCCTCCCTAGTACTGTTGAACTGAGTTCCCCCCTGGTGCACTGTTGCCAGGGTTCCTCCCTGGTGCACTGTTGCCAGGGTTCCTCCCTGGTGCACTGTTGCCAGGGTTCCTCCCTGGTTGCACTGTTGCCAGGGTTCCTCCCTGGTTGCACTGTTGCCAGGGTTCCTCCCTGGTGCACTGTTGCCAGGGTTCCTCCCTGGTTGCACTGTTGCCAGGGTTCCCCCTGGCAACACACCTGTAAAACAACAAAACAAAACAACAAAACAACAATAACATAAAGAACACTTTAAAAAAACACTAAATCTGACTGCTCAAAAACAAGACCATACCCTGGCGACCGGTTGACGACCCTTTACCATTTAATATCCTATTTCTTTTGTGTGATTCTAAATGGTGCTCTGCAGGGTACAGTATTCCTTTCCTTTTTTTTTCCTTCTCATTTTTTAAATTAATTTATTTATTATTGTTATTATTATTGTTGTTGTTATTTTATTATTGTTGTTATTTTTTTCATTTTTCTTTTTTTTTCTCTTTTTAAAAATTTTGTTATTATTATTATTATTATTATTATTATTTATACCAATCATTTTACCAATCCAATATAGTTTTTTTTTTATAAAAGCTTTTTTGCTATTGTTTGTGTGTGTTGAATTAGCTGTTCTCGCTGTCTATTATTGCTGTGAATTATTGCTGTGAATTACTTGTTGTTTGGTTGTACTACTCCATGCAGGTGACTTGAAGCCATCAGGGAAGATAAAGGATTATGTCTTGGAGGCAATCCTCTTCTGCAAGAAGGCCCAGTGTGAGGCGAACATGTCTGAACAGGAGAAGCAGGAACTTGCCTTGTAAGTATCGTAAGTGGTGTCAGCTATGAAATCTTTATAGAATTCTCCTGTCCTCTCCCTCTGTCCTGCTGCAGTGCAAAATAGGCTTAGTTAGATCCTCCCCATCCTCTCTTTTTACTGCCTCTCTTCTCCCTCGTCTCTTCTCTCTCTTTTCCTCCCACTCTCCTCTCTCCTCCCACTTCTCTCCTCCTCTCCCCCTTGTGTATCCCCTTTCTTCTCGCCACCCATCGCCTCTTCCTCTCCTCTCTCCTCCCACTTCTCTCCTCTTCTCCCCCTCTGCTCCCCCTCTGCTCTCTCCTCCCACCTCTCCTCCTCTCCCCCTTGTGTGTCCCCTTTCTTCTCGCCACCCATCTCTTCCTCTGCTCCCACGTCCTCCCCATCTGCCCCTCCCTCCCTTCTTTCCTCTTCTCCTCACCCTCACTCTTATTGGTACTCAAGATTCTCCTTCCAAGCGTGTGTAAAAGCACAGCCTCATAATCTTGCCCGCCATGTCATCACATGCAGTAAAGCAGACCAACTGAAAGACCAAGGCAATGTTTCTTTCAAGGCCGGCAAGTTCAGGGACGCCATTATCAAGTACACAGATGCTATAGCTCTCTGTCCTCTCTGTGCTCGGAAGAAACAAGCTGTTTACTACAGGTGAGAACAGCTTTGCTGCTTCTGAGATTCCATTGTTCGTTACTTAATTAAACAACAATTACAGGGTGGCCGCACTCCTTGTGGCCATCCCCGCTCCAAATAGCAGTGGGTACGGGGACTACTGACAGCTCTTTTGTACTCATTAACCTGTATATATGCAGGAGCATGATGTTTAACAAGAAGGTGGTAGCTCTCTGTATTATTAAACAGTGTCGTGTTTATTCTCTAGTAACCGTGCAGAGGGGCACTTGCGCAGTAAGAACCCGAAGAGGGCCATCCATGATTGCAACAGGTCCCTCTGTCTGGACACCACGTCCAACACCAAGGCTCAGTGGAGAAGATCCAAAGCTTACCATATGTTAGGCCTGAGCTACCCGGAATGGCTGGGCATGCAGTAAGTGCTGTCCCCCAGAGGGCATGTGTGGTACTGCATGTGTGACGATCCTTTACCATATTTCTCCCTTTGGAGGGTGGGGCCGTTTCAGTGTTAATTAAGGTTTGGTACAATCCTAACCTTTGTTATTGTTATTTCTATTTCTACTATTACTACTTCTTCTACTACTTCTACTACTACTTCTGTTATTTTATTATTTATGCATGAAAGTTGCCTAGCCACATGGTGCATGTTTAGTGACACTATAAATAATGGAGCACAACTCATACTTATCGCTGCAGGCATGGCATCGCTGCAGGCATGGCATCGCTGCAGGCATGGCATTGCTGCAGGCATGGTATTGCTGCAGGCATGGCATTGTAGAGACAATGGTTTCCGTTTTTTAAAAAGCCATTTCCATTTCAGCTTTTCCTTGATTCTGTTTCACTGGCCGTTTCAGAAATTGAAATTAATTATAGGTTAATTATAGGCTGCAATAATTTACATAAAATACCAGTACATACTTAGCTAAAACGCCTTTCAATGTCTCCATTAAAATATAACATCGCAAGTCTCTTTGTATTTTGTTCTGTCAAATTCTCCCTTCGGATGTGCTTATATTGTGAAAAACTTTGCTCCACGTCAACTGAAGCCACTGGCATCCAAATAGCATTTGAAGCTATAGCAGAAAGTTTGGGGAATCGGTCTTTCATGCTATCCCAAAATCCAGGAATGGACAGTGGACTGTGTAGTTGTCACGATACTGAGTGTAAATGAGCCACTCTTCAAGCAGCTCAAGGGATGGATCCTGGAGGGAATTGATAGCGTGGTAATCTTCGATATTATTCCCAAGAGTTGGAAGCTGACGCGGATCAAAAATCCTCACAGCCGTGTAATGTGCGTAGGCCGAATGTCTGTCCAAGTGAAGTTCTAGCTTATTAAGAGATAGTCTGAACACAGTCTGAAATGATTTGATGTATTTTCTCATCTGGTCAGCCTCGAATTTGTCAAGCAATCGATCTGTCTCTGGGCCAAAGCTGGTTTTTGAGACACCAGCTCTGAGGTAAGAACGCAGATCTTGGAGGAGATTGTACACTGTACATGCCAATGGAGTTTCTTTGGCCTCAAGTGACGTCAAGACAGCCATCAAACACTGGCAGTTCTCCTTGATGAAGTATAGCTGCAGGCTTATTTCAGCATAGATAGTTTTGTGTGTCACGAATTCAATGATTCGTTCAACAGCCATCCTTTGCCCCTTCTCTGCCTTGTAAAAACCTTCATGCACATGGATTCTTGTGGCATGATAGATGGCTGCTTGAAACCACGAATTCCATCGAGATGAAACAGGGACTGGTGGTAGCTTGACGTCAGTGCTAGCAATAAACTCGCCAAGGTACTTCAGGAATCGATTGTTTCTGCCAGGCTTCTTAAAGAGAGATGACTTTATCATCATGATAAGATCAGAGGTATGTGAAAAGTCACCATGATGGTGAAAAACTTCAGCTGCCAGGTTGACAATGTGTGCAAGGCACAGAACATGCACAGACTTAGGGTAAACAGCCGAGAGAACATCCCTATATGCCTTCTTACAGTACGTAGTACTGTCTGAAACAATAGAAACAACATTCTCAAATGCTATTCCAGCTTCACTCACACTTGGATAATTGCTTGGCTGAATGTGCTGTGATTGCACACCTCCATCTTCACCACATTGATTAGAAAAGACTTGCCTCGAACACTAGCAATGACATTCAAGATGCTATGGTCACGCACATCAGTAGTTTCGTTAACAGTGATGCTAACTGGCTGGTGATGAAGTATATCCTGGAGAGCTGAAAAATGAGTCTCATATAGCCTCGGTACATATGTTGTGCAAAATGTGGCTACTTGAGGTAGAGCTCCTGCTTGTTTACAGTGTTTCTGTAGGAATGGCCTGATCACGTTTTATCAAGGGAATATCTGCAATGGTGCACATTTTCAAATAATACAACACAAAACTCTCCATAATCTCCTTGGACTTGAAAATTGTGCCGAGCGTTGTCTGCCGCCCAGCTGATCCACTCTCCTTCATTGTGCTGCCTTTTTAGTAGCATGTTTCTTACTTTTGAGGTGATCCTTCACAGTGTCAACTCTAGTAACATCTATACTGTATAAACAAAACTTGCAAAAAAGCACACACCCATCTGCATACAGATCTTCATTGAACTGTTTTGCTCTCTCCTCAGCACTTATGTGGGTAAGTGGGGCACTTCTCTTGGCTTGTTTGGCTCTGGGGAGCTCTGACTCATATAATTACACACCACTGTGTGTGTTAATTAGAGTATAGTAGAGCCCCAGCTAGTATTGGGACTGCTCAAATGCTACTTACTGTACTTACCCCATTTCTCTAAGCAGCAGTAGCTACAGCTTATAAATGTCTACACAGAACTGTAAAAACCCATTAACAGGTTACATTTTAGATGTACAAGTGAAGTTTGGGCTAGACTAGCTACCTGTTCAGAATGTAGATTCCGTGTATTCAATCTGTTTTCCATTTTCACTGGAAAACCATTGTCTCTGGAAAACCATTGTCTCCATCCACTTTTTTGATGATTGGATCCAAATGTGCAGAAGAAGTAGCTGTTTGCTGGTGTGTAACTTTAATAGCTCATGACTCGCAAGACCAGCTCTTCAGCTCACATTCCTTTAATTACGGTAGAACTTTAATTACAGTAGAAGAATTGGTGTATTAGTAGAGATTTAGTGGTGTATTTTCTGATTACATGCTGGTTTCATGCTGGTTTACATGCTGGTTACATGCTGGTTACATGCTGGTTAAATGCTGGTTACATGCTAGTTTATCAGTTTGGCTAGATGTGGAGATACTAGTCATGGTTACGTATAGAGCATGCCTTGCAGGCGACGTGATACTAACATGTGTGCAGGTGCTTGAAGGACGGGACCAAGGTAGCTTGGCATGAAGAGACCCAATCCACGTACGAGTTGCTGTGCCAAACAGTTGGTTTGCTTCCTGAGAAGATACCAACCGCCTTAGAGAAGAGACTGTACAATGCCTTCTACTATAATGTTCTTCTGAACGAGGAAGAAACCTGATTTTAATATTGCTTTTATAATGTAATAAATTGTCTTTCCAGGTGTTTCTCACACGCTGCTTGTTATTCACGTTTAGAAATACACATAAAGATGTTAAACAGTAGTTGCATATTTTTTCTATTCACTGATATTCTTTTCTATTAGCACATTTGAAGAGTATTATGTACTTGGCACACCCAACAATAATTATGTTCAAATGTTTTATGTGAAAGGGAGTGGGACACGCACTTGCAGCACCAATATATATATATAGCACCACCCATTGCTATCTCTGGTTTTCGACCGCAGAAAAACTGCAGCTCAACCATACGTTATGCTGATTCCTGAACTTTGATTGTGTTGTGTGCATGAACCTAATACTTATCCAGGTCGATCCACACTGCACCCGATGTGTGTTGGGTCAGAGGAAAATGCTGAAGCCACACACTAGCACCGAAATTTAAAAAAACACGCCAAAGCTAAAATAATCAGTCGGTCAAAATTGTATACAGTAGTTGAGATGGAGTTTGTTTTTGCATCCTTTTCTTGCTGATCAGCTACCTACAGATGCGCAGGAAACATTTTCTACGGAGAAGAAAGAGAGGGCTGAGGGGGGTATCTGGATTTCTGAAGTTTGTGCGGACGTAACCTTTGGTTCTGCCTTTCAGGGCGTATAAACGTAGCAACAGTTCTCTAGCTATGTAGTTGGTCTAGTAGCTAGTTTGGCTGCACGCCAAAGATCAGCTACAAAGCTCAAAGTTCCTAACTGCATCACGTAGCAAGTGATATCAATGCTCACTCCCATAGTTATTTTGAATGATCATTACTTAAGTCGACACACTCAAGTAGACACACGTGCCTATGTGTTCATATACACTCATAGACACATGCATCATAAGTAGTATTACTCAAGTAGACACATGTGCCTATGTGTTCATATACACACATATACACATGCATCATAAGTAGTATTACTCAAGTAGACACATGTGCCTATGTGTTCATATACACACATAGACACATGCATCATAAGTAGTATTACTCAAGTAGACACACATGCCTATGTGTTCATATACACTTATAGACACATGCATCATAAGTAGTATTACTCAAGTAGACACACGTGCCTATGTGTTCATATAGACACATGCATCATAAGTATTACTCAAGTAAACACACATGCCTATGTGTTCATATAGACACATGCATCACATCATAAGTAGTATTACTCAAGTAAACACACATGCCTATGTGTTCATATAGACACATAGACACATGCATCACATCATAAGTAGTATTACTCAAGTAAACACACGTGCCTATGTGTTCATATACACACATAGACACATGCATCATAAGTAGTATTACTCAAGTAGACACACGTGCCTATGTATTCATATACACACATAGACACATGCATCATAAGTAGTATTACTCAAGTAGACACACGTGCCTATGTATTCATATACACACATTAGACACATCCATCATAAGTAGTACTACTCAAGTAGACATATACGTGCCTATGTGTTCATATAGACACGTGCATCATAAGTGGTCCAGCTTGTGCTAGCTATTAGCAGAGATGTCTAATGATGTTGAGTTATAATTTTGTGATGAGTAACATTCATTGTGATGCCAAAGGTTGGGAGAAGACTGCCATTATCTTAATTGGAGGGGGCGGGGGGTTATTGTTATTCCTTAACTCAATATTTTGCCATTTGTCTAGTTGAACTGTGTTGCTTGGCAAACATGAGTGCACTAGCCTAAATAAGAGCAGTGTGGATATGACATAAGTGCAAGGTATACTTTCTTACTAAACTCTGCACCCTTGAATAGCTCACACACAGACTATATATACCACCTCAAGTGAAATTCTTGAATACACTAGATACTGTGCATTTCCACCAGAATTGGGAGGAAGAAGTCAACATTTTGAAGTGGCATAAGCTAGTAACGAATTATACAGCAGTGGAGAGGTCTATATAGGACCCGGAATATAATGTGAGATTTATGTTTTGAGTGATGATTGGTTGAGCAGGATTGCTGGCAGCCAAGCAGTGGCAGAATGGTCAGTGATGGGAGGTGTATAACATGTGATTGGAGTAGGGGAAGATGTGGCCATTTCTTGACAATCTGCAAGGAATTTGAGAGGGATTGGTAAGTGCTGGTCAACAAGGTGCACAGTTCGGAAGTTGGTATATAAAGAGGGGGAAATGGCATTACTGCATGTGGAGGGAATAAGTAACCGAGTGTTGGAGAAGGTGGGTGAACATGGTATATGGACTACACGCAGCACACGTGTATATATGCTGATGCCCCCAACATTGCTCCTCCGCACCAAATGTGGCACACAAGGGAGAGTAGTAGTTTTGTTGGACTGCAATTTAATGTGTTAGATAGTGGATGGTATAATTGTAATATAAATATGGTGAACTCAAATACAATGCACACTACTATGTTCATGTTCAGTGCAACATACACAAGAGTCATGTACGTACAGTCTTGTATAGTTAGGGCTGTGGAAGTTCCCTTACAATTAGTGATGATCATGTGTTACACTGTACATGATTGCTAGTTCCAGCTGCCACAATACACATCTGCTGGTACTACTATAATCGCATGCGACTTATATATATGCTGATGAAGTCCATGCTTCATGCATGAAGTGCCAAATGCATGCATGTCAATAGCAAGGATTCTGGTTTATTGCTGGCCATGCAATATTTTGACGGAGGAAATTTGATATGTCAACTTTCTCACTGTTGGGTGTGTTTGAATAGTTCCTGTGTTAGACACTACCAATTGTTGGATTTACCTGGTATATATATAGAATGTAATTGAGATGTAGCCATGTAAGGTTAACATTATCCCAATGCATTGTTTGGAAGTAGAGGAACAACTTGCAATCTCCAGACCGCAAGAACTCTGCCTTATAGTGCTAGGGTTGAGACAACGTTGGCTCAAGGTTCAATTTCCATCTTCCTCTCAAGAATCCTCAGATGTCCAAGGCAACTGTGAGGAAGTCGTGGCACTAGGTAACTAGCTAGCCACCATCGTAAGAACAAGGATATAAAGAATCAAATTCAAACACAAGCCCAGATATACATGTGTGTGTGTATGTACTGCAGTGAGTTTCATGTGTGAGTTTGCAACATGACTCTAAACTTTTGAAAAAGTTCAGCATGGTTCTAACATTGAGTAATTTCAGATGTGTCAAATCACTGGGGAATTTTGGGTTTACTGCGACATTCTTATCCATCCCTCGAGTGCTTGCTATATACATTATATTAACACAAAGTTGGTATTTATTGGAAAGAGATTCGGATTGCTTCTATTATTAAAATGGCCCTAAATTTACATTTGTCGAGGTGTTCCATAGCTGCTCAGAGAATGCTTTGACTGTCAGTGATACAAACTCAACCATCACTTCCACCTAGTTCATTAACCCACCAGCCTCACACAAGTCCACCCACCGCCTGCGTATACATGCACACTACCTGTAAGGTTATTATCCTGCGCCAGACAATGCATGAAGCAAGTCAACACACAAATTGTCATTGGGAAATGATATACAGGTATTACTTGTGGCTTAGATAAAGTTTGGTAGAAGACTGAAATTACTTACCATGATCTATGCTTGATTGATATATAGAAAATAGCATTAATTCTTACACAGACAAATTATACAGAATTATTCATTCTTCATGTCAGTGTTTGAGAGTAAAAATGAATGTCAAATGTGACCCTTTACCAACTTCTCATTCATGAGGTTCCTGTGACTAATAATGGAGGGGAAAGAAGCAATGTATGAGCTATCTGCAGGAATGTAGTGATGCTCTTGCTCCTCCATCAGTGAATCTTGTAGTCTCTGCCGTTTCTCCTGTGAGTTTGGCTTCTCTGGTGGGTGGGTTGCTGTAGCCCTAGCAGGGGAAAGTCTAGTAGCTCTGCATGGGAAGAGATGTTCTGGGTGAGCTTGCATTTCTTACTCTCCTGCTGGATTCTTAGTTCCACTAGGTAATAGTATGAAGGAGGACTGCTTTCCATTCGAGGACCTGTGCAATGGAGGAATTTCATGAGGTAGAATTATCTTGAATGCATATGACTCCATGCTGCACAGGCATGAAACAGGCTTAAGAAACAGGCCTTAAGTCCTTGTTTTGTTCATACTAGATACACATATTAGTCAAAAAAGAGAATTCACCAATGTAGACAGCAAACATGTACAGGGTCAGCATTGTAATGTAATATTTCTCTTGACCTTTTCCGTCTGTATCCTCAATGGGTGCTCATGGAGAGGGGTAATGCTTGAAGCAGGCTTATACATGCCAGGCACATATACTTCCGCAGGCACTAGCCAAAAAGTGGCCAAAGGATTGCTTCTTGGCTAGCATATATTGTCAAAAAAATTGTGAAATGTATGGAGTTGTGTGTCTTTCTCCTCCTTCAACCTGCCCCGTCCAGGAGTGATATATGCACACATATAATAAATACAACACCAACTATAAGACTATGACATACTTGGTTGTAGATAGAGCTTGGCTGAGATGCAAGAGTTACTTCCAGGGTCGATTTCCAGAATAAAATAACACTGGAAGTGGGCAGGAGAAGGGGTAGCTTGTAACCTCTTGTCACATGCCCCTAGTGATTGTATCCTTGACGACAGGATTGACGAGTAACTTCATACGCTCCTCCAGGAGTGCAAAATATTCTATAAATAACAAGAGTAATGAGTAATATGAGTCATTGAAACTTATTATAGACTACTGCATTTCATATTGGCACTATTTTTCCTGCTATTGTGTAGTGGGTAGTGTTCATCTACAATACCATTAACAAGTTGGACTCAAGTCTCATATGAAATATACATGTACCACATTTTGTCGACAGTGCGAGAAGTGACCCATGTGAGTGTGATTGAAGTTATCCCTTCCAAGGACTTACTCGAATAACAAACAGCAAAATCAAACAGCTAACTTGTCATGTGTAGCTGCAGTAGCTACTACTAGAAGAAACTGGTTGGGGAAAAGTTTTTAAAAAGAGACACTCGTGCTGAAGTTGCAGAAGCTTGGTCTTTACTGAGCTCAGATAAAGATACTGATGCTGGCCTGGTGCAGATCATGGCAGCATGACTTCCTGACTAGATTCAACTCTGCCACAGGCACCCAACTGCTCAACTGAAAGATAACATAAGAAAAATAAGAACAACAACAAAAAATAACAACAACCAAGAACAAAAATGTTTTTCTAACCGTAACCGTATCCTAAACTGCAACCTCGATGTTACAAATTACATTAGTTAAAGCTCTGCATGATGTTTACTGCCGATCATGAGATAGTGTTAGGCCACACCTTATATAGCAGTCATTTGTTGCTTGTTGGGGCTCTACTTCTGGCATCTAAATCTAGACCAGGTCCTGACCTGATGCTATTTTCACTTTTCAGCATGGGATGATTGTTGGGTATTGGAACTCAATAACTTCTAGTGTCACATATTATAGCTGAAAATGTAGCGCTTCTTACTACTTTAATTTTTAATTATAGGACAAGGGTAGGACAAGGGACGAAGCCACAATTTTTTTTTGTTCCTTTTCAAACTTATAGAACATAGGAATCTGCAGAGGCTGTTCAACCTTACCATTCATGGCCGTAGCAAGAGATTCATGAGGTACAGAGAATCCAGATCATCAGTAAGACTCTCGGATAAGACAGACCTTCCAAGAGATCAAAACTCAGGTCACCATTTTTGTGTATGAAAGTGTTGAGATTCATCATTGCATATCAAATTACAGACCATAATTAGACAATACTTACCTATAGTAGACACCTATGTATGCATATCACTACGCATGGGCCTTTACCCTGTTGATGACCCCTAATCTCGCGCATGCTTATTGACATACATTCAGTTGATGCACACATCTCATGCCTGCAATATCAATATTCAATCCTCTTGAATCGGCAACGAGACTGCGTACTACGCTTAACTATGTGTGCATCAACTCACCAAGTGTAGTCTCTGTTAGCTACTACACCCCACCAGCAAGAGTGCTGTCTAGGGGATCGAACGTTTTCGGAGCAATTCTAATTATCGCCCACCCACCTCATGGCAGTGAACTGCCCCTACCCGGGATGCGACTTTGCCACACCAGAGGGGATGACCCCAGTGGTGGCAGCCGCCCTCCTCAACTGCCACATGCTGATCCACAGTCAGGCAGCCAGAACAAAGCCAACCCCGGTCCGCCGACCAGAGATCGCGGCCGGGGGAACCACCGCGGGGTGGTGTCATGCCAAATTCTTCCCGTTGCCCTCTTTGACCTACAGCGCATGCGTCAACACGGATTCGAGCGTAGTGGGTAATATGGCACGTTCTCAAGTTCCCCATGTCATATTTCCCCTTTGCACTTAATGATTTATTGAGCATTATTTCAATTCCAGCATATTTCTGCAGGGTAAAATCTACAATGTAAAAATTTAGATATTTCCAAAAAACATTTTTAATAAACTTTGTCAGAGTATTAAGATGAATTCAGGTCTACTGATGAAATTATTATAGAACCTACTCATTACTATTGGGTATCTAAACTAAAATTAATAGCTAATGATATTAGCAATTCTATTATGTATATCTAGGGGGATCTGGTGGTATGCTCCCCCAGGAAATTTTACACTCAGATTTCAGTTCTGGGGCCTTCTAGACCAAAATTGCATGTGTGTCCTGCAGGATAACTGCATAAGCGAGTAGTATAACGATTGGATGATTGAAGGAGGGCCTATGTCTGCACCCTTGATGGGTGGGTGTAAAGGAGAATATTCACTACTATAGGTGCCATGCTTGATGTAATGCTCCACCTTCCTTAAATGTACTCCACAGTTTCTCTGTTCGCTCCATCTGCAAATGCAGCCAAAAGTTGATACACAGGTAGCTAGATATATAGCTAGGAGCAATCAACATGTTGAGTAACGCACGCTAGGAGAAATCCAGGAGGATAAATTTGGCAAGCACGCTGTCAAACTTAACGGCAGGAGTGCGCAGTAAAAAGAGGACGAATTTGGCACGACAGTGGCACGCTCGCCCATCGTTCTATCGTATCGTATTGTTTCTGGTTCACAATATAGCGTTCGATTGGCGAGTTTTGACAAGTTGCTCACGTGCTTATTATTATAATTATTATTATTATGATAGTTGTTGACCGATCGTGAAGACGCGTTTCTTCCTCGAGTTCATCTAGTAGCTTTAGCTGTGACAGTTCTTCTAGTAGCGAAGACGATTTGACCATGGTAGCTAAATTGCTAGCTGCGATAGTTCCTCGAGTTCATAGTAGCTCTAGCTGTGACAGTTCTTCTAGTAGCGAAGACGATTTGACCATGGTAGCTAAATTGCTAGCTGCGATAGTTCCTCGAGTTCATAGTAGCTCTAGCTGTGACAGTTCTTCTTCTAGTAGCGAAGACGATTTGACCATGGTAGCTAAATTGCTAGCTGCGATAGTTCCTCGAGTTCATAGTAGCTCTAGCTGTGACAGTTCTTCTTCTCGAAGACGATTTGACCATGGTAGCTAAATTGCATCATCCTAAGGTAACTATCTGATCTTGCTTCCATAACCACTTGAATCCAAGCATTTTCCTTTGGCCTCACTCCTTGTATATCGCAGAAGAGACCTGCCACAAGCAGGGATATTTGCGGACAGCCTCAATCAATCGTTCATCATTCTAGTGAAGGTCAAAGTCTTTCACGTGACCTTCCGCTTGCCAGCATTCTGATTGGTCCGACGCTCGAATAGAACCAGATCCTATTCCATCGTATCGTCCTATCGTCGTATCGTCATGTCGTTGCTGGTTCACAATACGACGATACGTTACGATAGGACGATACGTAACGATGGCTGACCGTCAAACTGTGAACGAGCCTTAATTCACGAGTCGTCCACCTGGTCGGCGCTGACGTAGCTTGCTCGAGTGCCTGGATCCTAAACTTCGCCGTGACGTCACTCGCAACATAGTGGGCCCTTTACCAATCGAGGAGCACACCGAGGCAGACCTCCTGGCAGCCATCAAGGCCCTCGCGGTGCGGGAAGAGAACCCTAAGGTGGCTCGGGTCGCACTCTCCCGTATGGTCCAGGATCTGGGTGAACCAGTACGATCATTTGCAGCTCGACTCCGCGGTCAGGCGGAGGTTTGCAGATTCGTGATGAAGTGCACAGGCTGTGCGTTAACAACCAAGGAGAACAGAGGGTCGCTGACCAACTCTGCATCGGCCTGGCCGATGCAGATATACAAGAAGATCTCCTGAAGGACCCAAATCAACAAATGACTGGAGGAAACGATAAGATTTGTCGAGGTGAGGGCCGCAGGCAAGCGGTCCGCGGTCACCATCACAACACCAACCTCGACAAGCGCCCTCGATGAGGAGACAGACCAGGAAGATACCCTCCTCAGTGGCTACAGGTAACAGCAACGCCCGCCCACGCCACGCTCGTCAGCAAGAGCCACCCCCATCAAACCAAACCGCCCACAGATCTCCACAGCACAGGCGTCACCACAGACCCAGCCCACCCCAAACAGAGGGCAAACCAACATTGCCAGGCCAGCCAACAACCCAAAGGCCACGGAGAAAGGGCACGCACCGCTATCAGACGAACACAGTGCCCTGCATTCGGCTCCACCTGCTCTTCATGCAGCCGCCCCAATCATTACGCCCACCTGTGTTGGCTTAAACTGGCAGAGAGGGAGAGTGTTGTCTCGGAACATGTCAACACCATGTCCGAGGGCACCCTCCCGGGACTCCGGAGCCCAACAGTGGACCCAACGCCGCTCCCCGCCCCAACCAATCATCGAGGTAACAGTGTCAACCCACAAAGAGGACTACCGAACCCATGGCCACACACTGAGGAAGGAGAGACACCGACTAGCCACCACCGCCATGGCCAACACAGGCTGCCAGAGTTGTCTGGCAGGCCCACTACTCCTGACGGGCCTCAACCTCCGGGAAGCCGACCTCATCCCTGCCACGCTCATGATGAGCTCCGCCAGCGGGAACAATCTACCCATCCTCGGGGCTGCGCTCCTCCGGATCAGATCCTGCCACTCAGACCGCGAGACCAGGCAGATGGTCTATTTCAGCCCATTGGCGACTAAGCTGTACCTGAGCCTGGCCACTTGCTGATCGCTGAGGGGTTCCCCCTCTGTGCGTTGACGCCACCTTCGGGAAACGGCATGAGTACATGAGCGACCCCTGATCAGCCGCTGTCGCAAGTCCAGGACCTGCAGACCAGAACCCAGGACCTGCCGACCAGAACCAGTCGACCTGTGCCCGGACCAACGGCTCCCCTCCAGATGAACAGCCCCCCAGCGGACCTGCAGGCCAGACCCTCGGGACCCCACACTCCATCCATGGTGAGCAAACCAGTACTCACCCCACCCAGACCATGCACATGCCCGACCAGGGCACCCCCCCCAGACAGACCAACCTCCCTGCCCTTCCCAGGCACTGAGGAAAACCGCCACAGACTTGAGCGCCACTTGCTGGACTTATACTCAGCAAGTGCGTTCAACGTCTGTGAGCACCAGCCCCTCCCCATGATGTCTGGACCCCCCCTATCCCTGAGCATTGATCCAACCGCCATCCCCAAACCCTGCCACACCCCCATCGCCATCCCCATCCATTGGCAGGATGAGGTGAAGGCAGGTCTCGACCGGGACGTCCGCCTTGGCGTGCTGGAGAGGGTCCCCCTGGGTACGCCCGTCACTTGGTGCCACCGTATGGTAATCTGCACCAAGAAGGACGGGTCGCTCAGGAGGACCATCAACTTCCAGCCCCTAAACAAGCACACCACGCGCGAGCGAGACTCACCACTGCCCCTCCCCATTCCACCAAGCCCGGGCCATTCCACGCCAAACCAAGAAGACCATCCTCGACGCGTGGAATGGCTACCACTCTGTGGCCCTGAACGAGAGAGATCGCCACTTTACGACCTTCATCACCCCATGGGGCAGGTACAGATACCTCACCGCTCCCCAAGGCTACATCGCCTCGGGTGACGCCTACACGGCCAGATACGATGCCCTCGTCGCCAACGTGGTGTCTAAGACCAAGTGCATCGATGATGCACTGCTCTGGTCGGACGACGTCACGGAAGCTTTCCACCAGGCGACTGAGTGGCTCCACATCTGTGCTGTGAATGGCATAACCCTGAACCCGCGCAAATTCCACTTTGCAGAAGACACAGTGGAGTTTGCCGGGTTCACTGTGACCCCGTCAGAGGTACGCCCAGCCAACAAGTACCTAGAGTCCATCACGGATTTCCCCACCCCCACCAGCATCACTGACATACGTGCCTGGTTTAGCCTGGTCAATCAGGTGTCATACACCTTTGCAATGGCAGCGGCCATGCTCCCATTCCGAGCCCTTCTCAAGCCCTCAACCCCGTTCACATGGACTGACGAGCTGGCCGAGGAGTCTCGCTATGCTCCGGTGGAAGGAGAGGCCATAGCGGTAGCTGATGCTCTCGACAAGGCCCGCCACTTTGTCCTCGGGTGCAGGGATCTCGTTGTAGAGGTGGACCACAAACCACTGCTAAAGCTCTTCGGTGATCGCTGCCTCGAGGACATCCCAAACCCACGCCTCCGAAACATCAAGGAGAAGACCCTCCGCTACCGGTTCCGGATGGTGTACATCCCCGGCGTGAGAAACCACACCAGCGATGCCCTCTCACGCCACCCATCCGGGACTCGGACACCTCCAAGGCTCCACCTCCCCGATGATATTGCAGTACCCAGCCCAGCCTGCCCAGGGAGCCCCAGCTCATCCATCGAGGCAATCCACTGCGCCACCCCCCCTCTCCATGAGGACGACTGCCTCCCGTCCGCAGTCTGTTCGGCGATATCCACAATCCCCATCAGTTGGGAACCACTCCAGGTTGCCACCACCTCAGACACCACCATGCAGGACCTGATGTTCTACATCGAGGACGGGCCACCCGATACCAGGCACATGCTACCGACAGCCATTCGGGCCTACTTCCCCATCATCCACATCCTCACCATCATTGACGGCGTCATATGCTATGGGGAACGCGTCGTCATTCCTGCTTCCCTCCGACCCACCTGCCTCGCAGCCCTCCATGCCGCACACCAAGGAACCAGTGGCATGACGGCCAGAGAAACATCCTCCCTATACTGGCCAGGCCTGACAACTGACATAGCGGCCACCAGAAACAGCTGCACCACATGTCACAGCAACGCCCCATCCCAGCCCGCAATGCCCTCAACGACACCCGAGGAGCCAGAGTACCCCTTCCAGCACATTTGTGCGGATTTCTTCCACCACGAGGGATCCGCATATCTTGTGCTGGTCGACCGGTACTCTGGCTGGCCAATCGTTGCCCCCGCCACCAATGGAGCCACAGGCCTCGCCATCATCCTCCGTGACACCTTTGCCACATTTGGCATCCCTGCCTCCCTCACCTCCGACGGCGGGCCCGAATTCGCCTCCCACTCCACCAGAGAGCTGCTGACCAACTGGGGCGTCCACCACCGTGTCTCATCCGCATACAACCCGCATGCCAACAATCGGGCTGAGACCGGGGTGAAGACGATTAAACGCCTCATTGCTGGCAACACCGGCCCAGGCGGGTCCCTCCAATCACCATTTTTCAAGGCCCTCCTCCAATATCGGAATTGCCCCAGCCCGGACACCAAGATGTCACCGGCCATGTGCCTCTTCGGCCGTCCCATCAGAGACTTGCTCCCCGGCATACCTGCCAGACTCAGGCAGCCAGCGGAAAACGACACACGCCTGCAACACCGGGACCAGGCACTCTCCCGCCGCCAATCACTGGGCAGAGCACGATGGGACGAGCACTCCCGCGGCCTCTCCCCCCTTCGTTGCGGTGACAAGGTCTTCATCCAGAACCAAACAGGCCGTCACCCAACGAAGTGGGACAAAACTGGGGTGGTCGTGGAAGTGCTCCAGTACCACCAATATCAGGTACGAATGGACGGCAACGGCCGACTGACGATGCGGAATCGTCGTTTCCTCCGCCGACAGAACAGCCCCTCATCGCCACCGGACGACCCGCTCAAGCGACGTCTGCCGGACCACCTAGCTGCAACGCAGCCAATACCGCCTGCACTTCCACCCATCCCCAATCCCCCCACTCCACCAATCCCATTCCACCTACCACCTACCCCCCAACCCCCTGCCCCACCCCAGATCCATCCTCCAACCCCGATGCGCCCTCCAGCCCAGACGCCGAGCCAGCAACCACCACTCCTCACCACACCCGCCAACCAGCGCTCTTACACCTTGGTAGCCGGTACCCAGACGCCCCCACATCGCCCCATCCAAACCGACCACAAAAACCTTGCCAAGATACCCACCCTCTCCCTCCCCAAGACTCCCATCCCTGCCCCCGGGCCCAGAAGGAGCAAGAGAGGACCAAAGCCCATAGCACGATACGGACAGACATCCACTAACTAACTAACTCAGTCCCCCTGACGTCGGACTTGGGGGGAGATAGACAATACTTACCTATAGTAGACACCTATGTATGCATATCACTACGCATGGACATTTACCCTGTTGATGACCCCTTACCTCGCGCATGCTTATTGACATACATTCAGTTGATGCACACATCTCATTCCTGCAATATCATTCAATCCTCTTGAATCAGCAACGAGACAGCGTACTACGCTTAACTAATAATGAACCACAGACACACAAATGTCCCATCTCGTATGTTCTTTGAGCCTCAGATACACACATACAGTGTGACAAAAATGACCATGGAAATCATTAGAAAATCTTCTCACAATTTTTTTTGATTAGCCTAAAACTTCTACTGCCCTCAACAGTAAGTCCATACCTGCGTCTACTTACAACTTTTATTGGTGTAGCAATTGTAAAATTTCATAAAATGTCCAACTGCAAAACTGTCCTTTTATATATACACCAAATATGAATTTCAACAGATTTATCATACATGATTTTTTTTAAAGGAATTTGAATCAAACGCATGTAGGAAATGGACCCACCCCCACACTGCACTGCCTTTGCTGATACATTGCGCAAGAGTAATTTGGCAATTAATGCTGACATGCACTATAGTTTAGTAGCTCTTTGATAGTTTTTTTGAAGCTGTATATTTAAGGTAATAATAATGCTATATTATATAAAGATATAATTATAGTGATAATTTTAACCTTAAGGTGTTTATGTGCATAGTATGCAGGATTATGAACGAGACATACCTCGTGATGTACATGCCAGAATGTCACTTAAAGGTTCTGAATAAATGCCATACTCATCCTTGATTACTCGAGGATGACATTGGCTTACTGCATTGTTTCAGAGAATGTTGGGAAGATGGTGGATATAAGACAACATAATCTGCATTTGATGGCTGACAGACAGTGTCCTCTGCAGTGTTACTACATGCAGCACACTGGTCATTTTGTTGGTAGGAACTCTGTACACTTTCCATAGTCGTATATATAATTATATATCATCACTCTTTTCTTCAATGGGATTATATATACAAGGTGGTCAGGGTAGGAAGTAGGGCAGAGCTCGGCTTGGATATATATAGAGAGAGAAGATATTATTCCCCTGTAATCATCTAAAATATATATCACTTATAAATACAATAGAGGTCAGTAAGTAATGCTTCCAACTGAAGTTTTCTTGCCTGGAAAATCCAATATTTCCATCAACTTTGCAAGTTTATCTGGTTTATCAGCAGAATTTCATGAGATAGTTCAGCAATTTCAAAGGTATGCTTTTCGCAGAATGATCGAGAAATCTGTTTCTGGAAAATAAAGCACAGTTTCTGGCACTCATCCACATTGAAGTCATCTGCAACCTTAGACACCATTTTGTAGAAGAGTATTTCGTAGGTTTCTTGCTCACTGTTAGCCATTGCGATATGTGGCTAGTGAGGTATTAGAAAGTAGTATCTGTAATTACAAAAAAAGATGTACCTGTTCCATCCAGATGTTAGATCTAGGTAAGAGACCCTTCTAGTATCCGTTATTTGCTCAGTGTACGCATGCCTAGTGTCCTAAGCTCGAGATTGAGGCGAGCGATAAATATTGCTGTGTTGGGGAGTGTTTGACCTCTATTAAAAATGGCGGACAAAAATAAGGGCTAGGGCTAAGAATCACTTGGGAGCTTCTTAGTATCCTAAACAGTGGTTGCAGCCAATAATAACTACAAAACACTTGGGTGTTCCTTGAATCACTGAGAAGGTGGTAATTCAAGGTGTGGTTAACTTGATGGAACAAAGAATCAGTAACATGCCTTAGATAACCACAAATTAAAATAATCAGTTGACATAAATGACCCTCTCATAATCAACTTGAATTTGCTAGATGCTCTAGCTTCATCACTAGATGTTCTAGTCTTCATAAAGATACAGGCTCGAGTATCTCTAGCTAGTCGAAGTCTAGAGCATCGTCGAGAGAGTAAAAAAACTCAAGAGAAGGTCTTCACAAATATAATATTGAATAAACAAAGAATAGTATATATAAGTACTGTACATGTGTTCTTATTTGCATTATTCTCTCTCCCCCAATGTAAATAGGAAGGTATATAGTTGCTGGCGGTGAATACCTTCCATTGTCAACCTTTGCCTGCACCAGATTATTACAATAAAATATTTTAACATCTTAATGCATATGCACTTCAAACTCAACTCACCCTATTTCAATATGTTGAGTATGTAAAGATTTATAAATTCAACTGAGTAGCTCAGTTAGTATTCTCCCCACTAATCTGACAACCATTTATTCAGCAACATGTGACTGTGTGATGGGGAGCAGCATAGCTGTATCATAGCTGTATCCCTCCCCGAACAATTTCCCATGTAACCTAAAGTTGATATTTAATTTACGCCAGAATAGATAAAATAAAATTTGTATTTCTTAACAGTATATATATCCAGAGCAGGAGTGTAACTGGTATCAAATACCTGAATGTCCTCAGCTGGTGCCCGTCCTCTGTCATTCAAGAATGCAATAATACTTGATGATACCATTGTACTGTGTAATAGTCACAAGACTTTTGGTTTGTGCATTGGGACTAGTCAATTTGCATGACAAATCCTGGGCACAATAAGTTTCCTACAAAGTGCTGCAGATCAGACCTCCTACCATTGAAACACATTATTCTCTACTGCAGCTACACTCCTCTGCAGCTGTAGTGACAGAGTACTCCCTTGCCCACCGATAGAGGAGTAAAATCGAAGTCTGAAATGTGAACTTGGACTTACTGAAGAAACTTCCTCCATAATGAGTACATGTATTTACAGCTTGATGCAAAAGATTTCATACCGCGAGGTTCCACACCTGAAACGTGCAGACATATTTTTGTGCACTCCTAATAATAAAGTGTTAAATTTGGTACCATGAAGTTCCACACCTGAAACGTGCAGACATATTTTTTGTGCACTTCCTAATAATAAAAGTGTAAAATTTGGTACCACGAGGTTCCACACCTGAAACGTGCAGACATATTTTTGTGCACTCCTAATAATAAAGTGTTAACCGCGAAGTTCCACACCTGAAACGTGCAGACATTTTTTGTGCACTTAAGTGTTAAATTTGGTACCACGAGGTTCCACACCTGAAACGTGCAGACATATTTTTGTGCACTTCCTAATAATAAGTGTTAATTTTGGTACCACGAGGTTCCACACCTGAAACGTGTAGACATTTTTTGTGCACTTGCTATATAATAATAAAAGTGTTAAATTTGGTACCAGGAGGTTCCACGCTTGAAACGTGCAGACATTTTTTGTGCACTACCTAATAATATAGTGTTAATTTTGGTACATAGTTTTTACTCTACATAAGGATCACTTTCAGATAGGGAACCACTGTGGATATTATCTCTGGTGACCTTGAGAGGTCAATTAACTTCGTAAAACCACAACTCTTAGTTTATCACCATTTGAACTTGGAATACCTATATATAGGTACCACAGTTAAGCTAACACTTCAAGGAGTAAAATGAGACTGGAATTGTGTTTATGTCTCTTTCCATTCCAAACTTATAATTTTACATGATGTGTAAGCTTGACAATTTTCTTCACAGTGCACACTCAGTAGCCAACTATTTGATGGTAGTTGTCCAAGCAGCTGTTGAACATCTCATCCCTGGTAAAGTCCCTTATTCATGGACCATTGTATGCCCTCGCCAAGCAAATCCATCGGCCTTGGTTAGGAGAGGAACATTTTTTACATTTTGTAGTGATTTTCAGCAGATTACATAATAGAGATGGCCATCTTGAAGGCACTTTTTTCTTACTATATAGTGCAGAAAGAAAAGAAAAGGAACACGCACGACTATGAAAAGATGTAACGGTCAACATTATTATTTGCAGGTAGGATGGACCAATGCTCACCAAGTAACAAACGCAAGTGTTGTCCATTTTGTACTGAGCATATATATAATATATATAACCTAATGTACATCTGAAGAATGTGCCTTGGAACAATGATCTCTGATGCGAGCACAGCAGAGTGTGCAGTTCGATTACTGGCTGAGAACTTGTTTTGCTGCAGTACATTAGAGCTGTTGCCAACGGCAAGGGAAATTTTAAATTCCACATTGAAGATCATGCTCTGGATGTTTGCAGTGGCTACCAGTACACATTCGAGACATAATGTCACTAGTCAGTGACCCTGGCATAGTTTCATGCAGGAAAGCATCAAGTATATAGTCAGCAATGGCAATTGACCAGTGGTATGAACAAAACAATGCTCTAATCAAAGAATCTGGCGAGTTATTGGATTGACAAGTAATCCCATGTCATAGAAATGCTGGATGATGGCTGGTCCTGAATTACCTCAGAGTGTGAGCACTATGCACATGAAGTTGCTGATGTCTTCATCCTGAACAGCATCCATCGTGTACAAGCTGCATTTTTGAAACATAAAATAACTAATTTCAGTGCTTCAGTAGATGGAAAAACTATTTATGGAGAAAAGCCAAGATCTTGACACAAGATATGTCATGGAGAGTTCTGTTGAATAAACGGTGTGAAGGGTTGCAGCATTTGGTGAGGAACAGTACGTGAAGTTTGTTGAGGAAAAGATTGTGAAAAGGAAAGAAAAAATATCACGGAAAACTCACCAAGAACAAGTAGGGTACAAGTTCGAGCCTTGTATGCTCCTCAGTGCAGTGTCATTCTAAAGATGCAAGGCACAGAATTCAAGATGATTGCAGTCTCTTTTCTAGACAGTACATTTGTCATACTAGAGATGGAGCCTTAATTAAAGTTGTGTATTATACTGGCAATGAGTTCCACAGTCTACAGTGAAATGGCATTCGGGGGGAGGGGGGAATTCATAGGAGGACATGAGGAAGAGTCGGCACTGAAGCACAGTAATTACCGTCAGTGACATGGGTCCTGAGAACAGCGTTCAAGACTTTGGAGAGTGTTTTTTTTGGTGGGGGGGGGAGGGATACCTCCATTTGAGATGACATTTTCTAGTGAATCAGCTGACCAAGGAGTGAAGCTCTATAAAAACAAGTGCACATAGTATTAGCAATAATTATAGCTGAGACCAAGAGGTAGGTCTAGAATCTTTAAGAGGGGTGGGGGATAGGATGGGGGGAGGGAGGTTGGATGATTGGAAGTGGGCGGGAAAACCTTCATTGAATTGGGACAGGGACCAGCAAAAACTCTCCAACATCTGGAATGATGTTCTCAGGTCCTGTGTCCAAAAGGTCATGACCTCAACAACAAAAAGCTCGAGCTGTCGAGTCAAATATATATCACAAGTGAGTGATTGGAAACAGAGTAAGTGGTAACAAAACATTATTACTCCATGGGACAAAACTTAAAATTCCAGCATTTTATAGTCACTTCCTCGACATCAGGATGCAGCCATTGCCCCTATCCAAGTTGAAGGCCTCATACAGGGCTGATCTGTACATTATTGATGTTATCATACTTGTATTATGTCTGGAGTTCAACCATTCCAAGATCATCAATCATGGCCCAGTTGCTATCAGAGAATTCCTGTGCACAGCATCAGGTCTCTAGGTGGTCAATCTTGAATTCTCTACCATCTTATTAGGCTCTCTTCTAGGCAGTCGGGAGGAAGTGGAACTATTGACTCCAAGAATTGTTGGGCGATTTCCACTCACATGAAGCCATGTGTCGCCTCTGTAATGTATTCTCTCTGCCCAAATGTCTCTATCTTTTAAGCACCTCTCTCTCCTCGCCATTGAAGCTTGCAGAACTATCACAGATGTCAACATCGCAGTTGAGCTTTGCATGGCTACAGGTCTCTCTGCTGGGGGTCTTGGGATCAGAGGTGCTGCCATGCTCACCCCACTGCCATGCTCACCCCACTGCCAGTCAAGTATGAGTGTTCAGATCAGAGGTGCCATTAGCCTTCTTGGCTTCGGCTCTGGGTTCCTTTGACCTTGTTTCCCAGATTCTCCCCAACTGAACACCTAGTGAGTTGTACACAATACATAATAGTTCACCCATTATAATTATAATATTATATCCGTGTGTTTCGTAGAAATATATCTACCATTGATTTAGTTTTGATGGTCAAGATCCATTTTTCCCTAGGGCTTGGAGGAACTGGCAAGAAATTCAAACCAATTTGGACAATCCAAAGCACAACTTTTTAAAGTCATGCGCATATAGCCAACCTCATTGCTACACCATATACATAGATGTGTATATTTTCACATGCATTGAAAACACACATATGCACATACACATGTGTAATAGCCATGACAACTAATTAACATGTACATGCATATCACTTCAACATGCATCTTCTTCCACTGTTGCACATGCTCTACTTGGGCGGATCTCCACGTTTCAGACTGAGTACCTCGTGATAGTACTGTCCTGTGAAAGGAGGAAGGCAATGCCTGATATCAAAGTGGTCCTCATTGAGTTTGTCTTTCCTCTTCATCCCACCACTGATGACAGCCGGTCCGCTCATGGCTATGGCTGTGTGGTGGAACTCGGCTTCATCCAACAGGTTGTGGATCATTGGGTCCAAGTCATTGTAGAGCCTCCTCCCAAAGATTTCTTGGGCTTCTAATGGATGCTGCTTGATAGTACTGCAGTTTTAAGGAAAGTATGACAGATAAGCATGGGCTATTCCAAAACCTCAAATTTATATGTGAATTTTCAACATGATCTTATAAATTAAAAAAAGTAAATCAGAACATTTTAACGTAATTTACACATTATAAACAGGCAATATCAGAGTCCATTAACACCTAATTACCTCGTGCAAATTCAAACAGAAAGTATCGTACCAACAAATGCAAGCAACCAATCTCAGGCAAAGTCTCCACACTAGCCACAGCATTACCCGCTGAACATCGATGACTACACGCTGCAGCAGAAAGAACTGTAACCTGGCTCTCCAACTGGTCTGCGAATTGTTGGCCAAGGTCAGTGAAAAAGGCCGCAGCTGCAGGGCCGGAAACTTCCGACGTCTCAATGGCCAGAGGCATACAGAGTCCAGCTCGTTATACATAGTCCTCCTGTGGTGCTCAGCTTCGGTGGCCGCACTGCCAGCCAAAGGCAAATGGGATGGTGCATATGTGTCTAAGCATGTCACATCCTACACTAGTGATCAACCACACTTCCATGGGACCAAACTGATGCCATCCGGCTCTCTGCCATCTGATCTAAACATTCCGTTGGGTTCGGGTCCAGATGGGATCTTTGCAGAGTCTAAACCTCGCTTGACCACCGCATTCAGAGAGGCATGCCTTGGATAGCGACCCTCTTCTACGGCAACTCAGGCCATGTGTGCCTTTAATATCCACCTGTTCACCACAATGGCAACATGAATGGGCTTGAACTAGAGGTGCACCTATCCTTAAAGGGAGGCTTGCAGGAAAAAATAATATATTTTTTTGCTGCTGTTATCTGCTCAATAGGATGTGCTGAGTATGTATATAAAAAATTAGCTTCTAAAAACAAACCCTTGTTGAGCTAGAGAGCCTTCTTTGGCCTCATTTTGACAGCCAACAGGACACTTCCTGTTCGGGGGCATGGCCTCGCGATGATGTCACCAGGAGACTGATTTCGATGGCTGATACACAGGAAACAGAGGACTCTGTCTCTGTAGCTAGCTCTAGCAGCCTGCACCTCTCATTTTCTTCTTCAGCAATTGAAAGTTCATCTGAAATATCAGATACAGGCCTAGCTGAAGAGCAGGAAGCAAGTGGAACGTTAGAGCCTTATGCTCTATGAACCTTCAGAAGCTGAGGATATATAGTAGTCTAAGCACTGTTGAAAGTGATGATTCATTGCAACACAGACTAGAGAACACTGACTGGTAAGGATTAATTGGCTAGCTCTAGCTAGATTTACTGAATTTACTCCACAGGTGAAACTGTGGTCATTGCCAGGTGATGCCTACTGGTCTTGAGTGTATTTGCTGCCGACAAGACAATGTCCAAGATGCAGGAGGGTGAAAATGTGGTCAGCTGTATCATAGATCATGAGGGATTTGTTCCAGTGTGCCTCAATACGTGGGTCCTTCAAGCAGCCTCTCTATCAAATTTCCTGGAATTGACTCCCAGGCAGCAGAGACCCAATCAATGGCTTGTTGTCTTGAGGGCTGCTTGAGATTGCCATGGGATGTTCTACTGTTGCAAGTCCTATGCCATTCCATCCACAACTATTTCATTTTCTCTTTAAAGGGCTTATTTATGGACACAATAGGCTGTGCCAGTGATGTGCAGCCTTTATCGGCAGCAGTATGCCACTGGTGATGTTCATCACATTCCCTTACATGATTTGTCAAATTAACCAACACATCAAATACTATTTTTATTGTTATAGGCGCTACAGATTTATTTCATATTGCCAATTAACTAGCTGGTTTTGGGGGTGGCTTGGAAGAAGGGTCAGGGTTGTTCTTCCAAGAGCTATGGTAATATTCAATTATTATTGTACAAGTTAAAGCGACTTCTGTAATGTATATGATTGTCTTCTCATTACAGGATACATAGATGACCTCAACGATGAAACTGTGTTAGTTTATCAGAGTGGAGTTGGAAGCAAAGATGCTTATGCAGAGGATATGCCTAAACCTCTTTGCAGTGATTATGAAAGGCCTGATAAAAAGGAAGCAGTGCAGAACCACAGAAGTCGCTTTAACTTGGACAACAATAATTGAATATTTCCATAGCTCTATTACTAAATCAATCCATTCACAACATAAGTCAAATATCAGGGTACTTGAATCCACTGTAGTTTTGTGATGGAAATGTTTGTCTAATCTTTGTAACTGCACAGCTTGGAAGAACAACCCTGACTCTTCTTCCAAGCCACCTCCAAAACCAGCTAGTTAATTGGCAATATGAAATAAATCTGTAGCGCCTATAACAATAAAAATAGTATTTGATGTGTTGGTTAATTTGACAACATAGCTACTAGTACTTACTCATGTAAGGGAATGTGATGAACATCACCAGTGCCATACTGCTGCCGATAAGTGAAATAGGCTGCTTGAAGGACCCATGTATTGAGGCACACTGGAACAAATCCCTCGTGATCTATGATACAGCTGACCACATTTTCACCCTCCTGCATCTTGGACATTATCTTGTCAATTTTATGGCAGCAAATACACTCAAGACCAGTAGGCATCACCTGGCAATGACCACAGTTTCACCTGTGGAGTAAATTCAGCTAGAGCTAGCCAATTAATCCTACCAGTCAGTGTTCTCTAGTCTGTGTTGCAATGAATCATCACTTTCAACAGTGCCTACACTACTATCCTCAGCTTCTGAAGGTTCATAGAGCATAAGGCTCTACTGTTCCACTTGCTTCCTGCTCTTCAGCTAGGCCTGTATCTGATAGTTCAGATGAACTTTCAATTGCTGAAGAAGAAAATGAGAGGTGCAGGCTGCTAGAACTAGCTACAGAGACGGAGTCCTCTGTTTCCAGTGCAGCAGCCATCAAAATCAGTCTCCTGGTGACATCATCGCGAGGTCACGCCCCCAAACAGGAAGTGACCTGTGAGCTGTCAAAATGAGGCCAAAGAAGGCTCCCTAGCTCAACAAGGGTTTGTTTTTAGAAGCTAATTTTTTTATATACATACTCAGCACACCCTGTTGAGCAGATAACAGCAACAAAAAAATTAGTTTTTTTTGGTGCAAGCCTCCCTTTAATACCACTGTAATCCTAAGTACCTTGTCCTCCATCCTTAAACCTAGAGATGCCACTGGACCAAGCACCAGATCCTTTCCACGCCATAGCTAGCAAACGTACACGACAAATTTCAGAATGACCATCACTTAGCAGCTGATCAAATGCAGCCTGAGCTAAAGGAGTATCCCAAGCTCTCTGCTGAGAGGACTCACTGTCTGCAGGGGGTGAAGCATCATGACTTTGACTCCACATATCAAGGGCATAATCCTGAAAAGTACACTGCACACTAGACAACCTTTCCGGAAGGATCCGATGGATAAGATCAGAGCAGGCAGCAGGAAGGTGGTAGGTGCCAACTGCACTGTACTTCTGATCCCAAGACCACCCAAATGCACCGGAAGTGATGCCTGTGTCCATGCACAGTTGCTAAGATCAACATTCACTATCTCACTTACTATTCCTCTTTGCAGCCTGTCAAATGAATGTAGTAATGGAGAAGAGAAGGAAGGAGGTGAACGTAATATATATAGAAGTTTGGGAATGCAAAAAGACATGACGCATGAGATGCAATGCATCATGAACATGGAGGAAACTAAGTCTCTCTCCTAAAACATGTAATGAATCTATCTCCTTCCCAAGGATTGAATCAATGCTTTCCACTCCACCAATCGGTGAACCCAAAAGGGTGGATGACTCTGGATACACTACCAAAAGAACCCAGAGTGGCATGATTTCAGCATACCAGTTCGCACTTACTGTGGTTCAAAGCAAGGCCTACATCCTCAGCCACTCTCCAAAAGTCATGCACTATGTCCACCCAATTACCACCTATTGTGATGTCGTCCAGATAAGAGATGCAAAGTTCTGACTGTAGGTCCTCTACTACCAAGTGAATAGTGAGGCAAAACAACGCTGGGCCCAAGGGATCACCTTGTTGTACCCCCTCCTTTGACTCTATCACACTATCTCCAAAGAAAAGGTTTGTTGGAGAACCATGTGCTGCGATTACTAAAGGTAACATCTGTGGAGCTGGCAGCTTGGAACATCTTATCTCTGTGTAGGCTGTTAAAAGAATTTCTAAAGTCCAGTTTCAAAAGTGCACTATCTGGAGTAGGATATTGCACATAAATTCCAGCTGCACGAGTAGCGGCTTCAGCACGTTTGGGCACACTAAATCCTAGCTGTAGGGGGGCTAAGTATGTATGGAGCTGATAAATATCTTTACTCGGCTAATGGCCCTCTAGCAGCTAGTCTGCAGAGGGTACAACCCACAGCAATGGCCTCCACCTCGTTTTGATCCGGCAAATTAGTGATGCACCAAAGGAAAAAAAAGGAATTATGAAGTCAGGAGCGTCACCACGAACAATGCTGCTGATGAATCAGAATGCAGATAAAACTTTGAGCAACTGTTTGCCTTCCTCACCAGACCCTGGCCCAGTCATGTGTTCAGGTGGTGAGGGTGAAGACTGTCTGGGCCACCTGAGAAACATTTTTTTTGATACTGAGGAAAGGGATGTGTTTCCTTTAGAATAGCTCGAGTATCATCATTACATTCTGCTAGGGAGTTACTGAGCTAGCAATATGCACTGCACCCTTATAGCCATTCTCCTTCAATTTGGATGAAACCCAGTTAGCCAAAAGTTCCAGTGTGATTTCACGGATGTGCAAAGGATTGGGCTGCTAGTCCCCATAGTGCAGGCAGATTCAGCATTAATAATCCAGTTAACTTGTGTGGCCAAGCTTCTGTGCTGACCACCTCTCCTTGGTAATCGTAAGCAGCGAGAAGGAAAGTAGATTAACCTGACCATGCAGACATGTCGCTGAAATTAGCACTTACTTGCTGCAAGATGGTGACCATCTCGAGATGCACAAGATAACCTTTTGAGAATCCTCACCGATGACAAACTGGGCAGACGGAAGGTATTTATGTGGTCAAGGGTACTCGTGCTTTGAGCTGCAGGGGACTGGACCACAGGACGAGATAGAGACCCCCCAACAGCGTTCATTGACAGGAACGTGAGCATGGAAGAGAACCAATCTAGTGACAATGGTTGCATACAGGACAGCGATAGTGACTATTCCCAGACTAACTCCTTCCCCCTCGGCATTGCTGTCGACCAAACCATCGCCTCCACCAACCGAGGCCAACGACACACTAAGATGTTTGCTGGAGCTGGAAACAGCCACACTGTCGGCCATTTTTTTCTTCCTTGCTTTCCCCCCATTTACTGTATGAGGTGTATTTTTGTTTCCTTTCACTAAGTTTATTTGTTAATAATTAATTAATTAATTAACTTATTTACTACTTATATAGTCAGTAGAATGCGAGAGTTGTGAAAACCAGAGATTCCAATTGACTGGCCTATTGAGTGACTTCCTAGCAGCTGAGTATTGTCATGTTGGCTGTGAACAGTATGCACGCGTGACATGTTCACATATTTTGAGTCTGCTGCATTAGATCTTTCCCTCCTCCAGAGTGCTTCTAAGCTCAATGTTGGTTCTCTCTTCTACCCATGCAGCCTGCAAGAACTCTGTTGCTCAACACCTCCAGTGCTTCTAAGCTCAATGTTGGTTCTCTCTTCTACCCATGCAGCCTACAGGTCTTCCAGAACTCTGTTGCTCAACACCTCCAGTGCTTCTGAGCTCAATGTTGGTTCTCTCTACCCATGCAGCCTGCAGGCCTTCCAGAACTCTGTTGCTCAACACCTCCAGTGCTTCTGAGCTCAATGTTGGTTCTCTCTACCCATGCAGCCTGCAGGCCTTCCAGAACTCTGTTGCTCAACACCTCCAGTGCTTCTAAGCTCAATGTTGGTTCTCTCTACCCATGCAGCCTGCAGGCCTTCCAGAACTCTGTTGCTCAACACCTCCAGTGCTTCTAAGCTCAATGTTGGTTCTCTCTACCCATGCAGCCTGCAGGCCTTCCAGAACTCTGTTGCTCAACACCTCCAGTGCTTCTAAGCTCAATGTTGGTTCTCTCTACCCATGCACCCTGCAGGCCTTCCAGAACTCTGTTGCTCAACATCAATCCTCTCTGTGCTGTGTTCACATCAGTACCTGGTGGTTTGTCTTGGCTTCAAAGCAGTGTCGTTTTCTGGCTTGCCAGTGAATGCAATTCACGAAACGTCATCGACTTTGTTGGTGTTGTTTCGGTGCTGCTCAAGCCATCCTAAGCAAGTTCTGAAACACTCTTCAGCTTAACTGTGGCTGTGGGTTTGTTGTTCTCTATCATCACAGTCTGGTGTTGCTGGGGACCATATCATGATTTCTCCATCACTCAACTCTGCAGCGCCAAATTTCACAGCAAAAGGGCAACAAAGAAGGGCCTTCTTTTCTAAAATCTCAAGCTATAGATGAGTAATTCTCTTTGTGTTTGCATGAGCTGGAAGCCGTACGAGAGAGAAGGTTGCAGAAGAGGTCCACATGGTAGAGAGAATTGATGTTGAGCAACAGAGTTCTGGAAGGCCTGCAGGCCAAGGAAGCAGACCAAATGTGGCCTTCAATTGCCAATAATTTCAGAGTACATTTCAAACTTAAGATACAGCAGGTCTTCCAAGGGGTTATTATTATCATTTTCTTCTTAATTATTTTTATTGAGGGTTGGTGAGTGGAAGAGACACTTTTATACACATACAAGGCAAAATATCAAATATGCAGTAGGGGCCACTTATCCGAATGTTTCTTTATATGAATATGCCGGTCAACTGAACACTATAAGAAGCTCTGCCTACAGAAATAGTGGCGTGTGCTGTCTTTTTTACTCTGAATCTGCACAAGTATAGACTGTTCACCTCACATTGAACCTCATCCAGCAGTTTCTTTCCATTTTCTTGCTCTGTCATGGCTAGACCTATTCATAAGAGTTAAAGAGTTGTCTTTAATATCGATGTAGGCTCTCAAGATCTGTGATGTTGTGAGGAATCGGAGAAGTCCAGCTAGAGTGAGGATGGAATGCTGTATTGGAAAGAAGACTGTCACGATTTTGTGAGGAGCAAGAACGAGCTGAAGAAGATCTTCCACACTGCAGTTCAGTTATCCGAACAACTTCCAGTCGCAATGTGTTCAGGTAAGGGGTCTCCTACTGTATGTATATATGGGGGATTGCAGTAGCTGAGCACATTCCAGTCTAATTTTTCTGTATTCAGTTATTTATCACAACCTTTTTGAAATAGAAAGCCAAAGTTTGTACTTGTCATCAATATGAGCCTCTAGCCCTAGATGCCTACTACTCTAACGCCCTAGCAGTTTTAGAACTTCTATAACTTTTGACAAACATCAGATGAAGAATTGCCAAGAAATATATATAATATGAATGCATAACTTTTGACTAGTCCCCAAAAAACCTCTCGCTCATAATATGGTCATGTGGTTCTGTTACACGACCTTTGATGGGAAGTGGCTTCAGGCACTCCCGTGATTTTTAAGGTGATAAAAGGTGATAAGGGCACAGGTTAAGGGGCATACTTGTCATCGGTGCAGACCTACAACCCAGTATCAATGTATTCAGGTAAGGGGTCTCCTGCTGTAGGCGATTGCAGGAGAATTTCCTTATGAAATTGATTGGCACAGAAAACATCTCTGAGCAAAAATTTCAGTTCCTCTGTACCCTAAAGGTGTTTATACTCAAATAAAAACCCTCCAGCATGCCTTGAATCTTTCTGATGGAACTAAACTGGAAGCTCAAAAAATGTATAAAAAAAAGAGAAATCCGTTCAAGACACACAGACAGACACTTAACTCGCACATAATAGGTCCATTCTTTGTAATTTTACAACCACAAGACCACATACAAATTATGCAACGCATTGCAGCGACTAATTTGTTTCTCGGTTCAGGGAGGGGGGATGGGGGGGGGGGGGGGCTGAAAATAGGTAAAGATTGTCCATACAATAAACACACTTGTGTACATGCAATATCGAGTCCGGCTGAGCTGAGTCAGCAAGCAGCTGCATGTTTTCACTACAAAGAAGAAGCTTGAGAAAATATTCACAGCACAGAGCTTCAATAAAACCCGAGTAACCACTTATGATCCATGTATCTATGTATATATGTACACATATAATATATGAATACATAGACATGTGTGTATACTTGAGTAATAAAGAACAACATCTAGGCTTGGTATTCTGGAGTCAGCTTGAGGAGGAGGCTGCTTGACTATAAAAGAACAAAAACAAATAGAAACCCGACAAAGATGACCGTGACCTTATCTAGCTAGCGGTATATAGCGAGCTCATGCTTGTCTTAGCGTCTCTGATAAAGGCTAGAGCATCTTGTCGAGAGAGAGTAAATTGATTCCTGAGGTCACTGTAATTTCATTATGTCAACTGAGAGTAGTTCATTGAGAAGACAAAAAGTGTTATATTTAAAGACCAGCGAATTGACTCGTCTAAAAATAAATAGAACAAGTGACCATATTTATAGGGTCCTTTTGAAGACAGTTATTTTTATTTTTTTAATTTTTTTTAAATTATATTTAATTTAAGTAAAGTACGTATAAAAGGTCGTGGTCCACATTAGTGGTTCTCACTTCAATTTTGACAAGTCGCATTTTATTGATGGACTTGTCAAAAAAGTAGAAGGAAATAATTCACCAAATGCAGAGCATATATAGATAGGACCCTCTCTACTTTTGAACACCAAATATAAATATATATATAATACAAATTTTAAAAAGCAGTATAATGTTGTTCATTATTAAAGGCAAAGGGTCCTACGAATGTGGTCAACATTGGCTTCCTTGATTTTTTTAAACATTTTTGGGGCTTGAAATTTAAATGGGATGTTTCGATTTAAAAATTTAAAAAAATTGAAGGGGGAGGGGGACATCGAGGGTATCACATTTTGTACCATACTAGCTGCCTATCATAACTCTATTCTTACAACAGGTCTAGTGCAGCTGCATATTTCTTTCGCATGTTCTGGAATGCCTGGGACCGCCTCCACCTGGTCTTCAAGTTCCTGGGGTTCTGGGCCAGAGCCTTGTTGCAATCACGCAGAGCTCGGAAAGACTGGCCTGTCTTCAAGTAACACTCGGCACGGTTACTACGACAGAGCAACAACAGCAATACATAGCAACTGGAGAACCTGCATGTTTTGTGTGCACCCTCTAATAATGATATTCCGTTATGCACAAAGCAATTCACATTCAAATTACACGAAAAAGACCAATTGGAGTATGGGTATACATGAACCACATGGAAAACAGAGTTGCTTAGTAACAGCTGCTATTAACTACTCAAGTCCATTAGACTTGTCTCCCACTTGTCTTTTGGACAACCTTTCATGGTCGGCTCACATATCAGCACTCTCTGGGGAAGCAAGGGTCCCCTGCTTACAGACCTCCCAAGTTCATTAAGCCTCACTTTTTCTTTCATAGGGTTCTCTGCTACAGACCTTTTCATTTCATTAACTCTAGCCTTATTTTTTCCTCCGCAGGGTCCCCTGCTATAGACATCCAAAGTTCATTAACTTTAGGCTCACTTTCTATTTCGTAAGCTATGGATCTCTCAATTTCATTAACTTTCGTATGATTTTTAGTTTCAATTCAGATGTCACCTCCAGAGGGTAGGTATTTAAATGAGATACAAAAGCAGGACAACACTATCATATTACACTTGAAAGAAAAGGAAATTTGAGTGCCATCAGCAAGCATACCTGTAATAGGTAACCCTTTTCTTAATGCAGGACAGAGGACACAGGTCCAGGGCTCGAGTATAGCACTCCATCGCAGAGTAATACTTCTTCTTGGTGAAGAGCGTGTTGCCTTCCTCCTTGAACGAGTCTGCACAACTTATTGCCAAGACAACAACAACAACAATAAAAAAGGTTGATCTTCACTAGGCATGTAGCATAGCAGTGCACAATGCCACTGAGCAAAAACAACTTTCTCGATATGCAGGCACAACTTGACCATGCGTGATCAACAACAACAACAACAACAGCAGCAGCAGCAGCAACAACAACAACAATCATTGTTATTATAATTACGATATTATTATTATTATTATTATTATTGCTATTATTATTATTATTACAATTATTATTACTATAATTATTATCATTATCATTATTCTCTAGCTACTGTAATTTGGTTCTCAGTTATGTGAAAAAGATCCATGTTAACTTAATTTAGAAAATGACCCTATTATACTAGTAATGAACGCTAGGCATTGAGAGGCGAGCAAAGAAAAAGGCAAAAGATGTTGATGAACCGAGTAAGTGCGTCCATCATCCTTTCCTGTCAGCCATGCATCCAGTTCTCACCTGCCTGTGCAGCAAATATGAGGGCGGTCTAGGTTTGTCCCATTTCAGGCCGGCTTGTTCTGCTATCTGGTAAAGGTGTCCATCATGCAGCCCGTTCTCACTTGCTGTTTGAGTTTCAAATCTGCTGCCGCCGGGCGCTCCCTTGATGGTTCTCTTCGCTATGACAACTATTCCCGATAATGTTTAAGGTGGTAACCCATTCATGTATTTTTACCTGGTGAACGTACGTGAACACATAGATAAAAGCATGGATAGATAGATAGATAGATAGATATGTCATGCACGGCAATACCAAGTTTTCCACCCCACTCCCTCCTGGAGAGCTTGCTTCGCTCGCCAATGAAAAGTAACTAATGCACCAATTACTACAAACATATTTCTCTGAGAATGTGGGGAACTCTGTGTGAGAGATTGGCTAGCCACTGTCCTTGCTTGCAGTGAGAATGTGGGGAACTCTGTGTGAGAGATTGGCTAGCCACTGTCCTTGCTTGCAGTGAGAATGTGGGGAACTCTGTGTGAGAGAATGGTCAGCCACTGTCCTTGCTTGCAGTGAGAATGTGGGGAACTCTGTGTGAGAGATTGGCTAGCCACTGTCCTTGCTTGCAGTGAGAATGTGGGGAACTCTGTGTGAGAGATTGGCAAGCCACTGTCCTTGCTTGCAGGGAGAATGTGGGGAACTCTGTGTGAGAGATTGGTCAGCCACTGTCCTTGCTTGCCAAACTATATGGTGAAGCAGTCGAAAAGTGTGAAGGAGAACTGACCAATGCCGATGATGAACGATGGCTCCATCGTCTCTGGCGATGGCAGACCGGCTGCTAAGGATCATAGAGTCCTTGTGTGAAGAACCAATCAGTAGAGACAACTCTAGATAGCCGATCTCATTACAACAATCCATCTGACAAAGACCATCTACAAAGATCGAAAGATCAAACAGAGTCTGCAAATCAAACCACCATGTCTTCAGATAATCCTTGTGTTCTGGTGACTCAATGTTGCATTATATTACATAATAGGTTAAGCCTAGTTATGAACTAATGGCTGCTAGAACAAGGTCACATGCAGGTCACATGCCTTGCCAGGCTGTACATCACTAAGCCTGGTTATGAACTAATGGCTGATACAACAAGGTCACATGCAGGTCACATGCCCTGCCAGGCTGTACATCACTAAGCCTAGTTATGAACTAATGGCTGCTACAACAAGGTCACATGCAGGTCACATGCCCTGCCAGGCTGTACATCACTAAGCCTGGTTATGAACTAATGGCTGATACAACAAGGTCACATGCAGGTCACATGCCCTGTCAGGCTGTACATCACTAAGCCTAGTTATGAACTAATGGCTGATACAACAAGGTCACATGCAGGTCACATGCCTTGCCAGGGGCTGGACACAATTACACCCTATTCTTAGTATTTTTAAAACCAAAAGAAGCACATAGGTATAAACATCTTGAACTATGAACCATGCAAAAGTCATGGAGCTCTCAAGTAAGGGCACAGCCTTTTATGTTAATGACCTCATCAAGACCTCCTTAAAACCCAATATAGCCGCCTACAAGTATATTCATTACAATAGAGCCAACCACTACAAGTATATTCATTACAATAGAGCCACCGCCTACAAGTATATTCATTACAATAGACCTACAAGTATATTCATTACAATAGAGCCAACCACTTCATTACAATAGAGCCACCGCCTGCAAGTACAGTATATTCATTACAATAGAGCCAATGCCTACAAGTATATTCATTATAGCATATGTTTTTTGCTGTACCATTATAGGCTTAAAAACGGCAGAGCTGTTACTATGGCATGATCCACGATAAGGCTGCAACATTTACCTGACCAATCTCAGCTTCTCGGATTTGCTTAAAGTCGTCTCCTTCAAGTAGCGGCGACAAAAGCCACGTGCCTCCTCAATGCACCCTGGCATCGGCTCTGCAAACCTCTTCTCTACGAGACACATAGAACAACATTTCTCAGAGAAGGTTTAAAGACATCAATGACAACAATTGGCTGCCACTAAATCAAGCTCAAGTGCTTATAGAGCACACCATTGAGGCTGGTTTGAAATCCCTTGCGAACATTAAACGAGCCCCTGCGACATGACCACCCAGGAGATGTATCTAATCCTTTCAAAGGAGCCATTGCCAGCTATCTCATACTGGCAGAAATACTCAATCAAATTTTGAAAGATATTGCTAATAATTATGTGACATCTGTTCATCCTCTCCATTGCTTGACTCCACCCTAAATTTGCAGAAAACTCTGCTGTCTGACCACAACAACCTCTGTCACTTCCTCACTCACTGTCATCAGCCTGCTCCGAGCTGTGCCAGCATAGAGCTGCACTCACCCACTGTCATCAGCGTGCTCGGAGCTGTGCCAGCATAGAGCTGCACTCACCCACTGTCATCAGCCTGCTCCGAGCTGTGCCAGCATAGAGCTGCACTCACCCACTGTCCGTGCTCCAGACCAAGTGACATCAAATGGTCGACCCTACCTACAGCTGGGACCACTCCTACTGGGACGACTCCATTGGAGGCCATTGTTACAAGCACAGGCCAGCAAAATGAAATGGCCTCAGGGGGAAGGAGATGATGATTGTTGTTGTTAGGTCTTCACACATGCGCACAGCACAGCAGTGATGAGTGTGAGGCTATCACCATGCAACACACAAGACTCTGAAACTTTTTTAAAAATCACTAAGTGCAGCATCAGATCTAATTTTATGTCATTCACACAAACCACCCTCCAACATAGACCAATCCTCCCACTCCAACTGCCACCCCCCCCCCCCCCCCCCCCCCCACACCTACTAAAGGAATAAATAGTATGCCACTAAGCAAAGCCTGAGCAGCTTTGCTCAGCAGTTCCAGAAACAGCTGGAGAGCAACCAATGATGGAGTTTGATGGCACCTCCTCCACTCCTCTGATTGTAACTGCCTTCCAATAGTAGTTACAACAGAGAGGACTGAAATGACTACCAACTGCAGTTCCTAATGATGTATGGTACGCCCAACTTGATTAACATCCAATTAGATTAGATTTTGTTTGCACTCTATATACACACACTGCAGAACTCGGCCGTTTAGTGGTGGTGCTTATAACCTAAATCAGCGAGAGCCAGCACCAAATGGTCACCTGACACGCCTCCAATACCAACATACCAGCTGTTCAAGTCATAACAAGTCTTCTCTCTGTGCACCTCAGAACTGGCTCACTTTCAGAGTTACTCTCATGCCCAACTACGCTGCCTTGGCGCTGGCTTGGCGCTGGCTTGGCGCTGCCTTGGTGATGCTCCTGTGCACTACTTTACAAAACGTAGGGATAACACTGAACTTGCTGGTAAACTAGAAGTACTTGACAAAGACACAAAGTTCCGGCAGTGAGAGGGAGGAGCTAGTATGCACTGAGGAGAGAGGATTAAACTGAATTATAAAATATTCAGTCCTAGCATTAGCCGCCAGCGAGTAAAACTAGATGGAATGTGGATTTGACTGGATCCATAGAGTGTGTATTCCACACTGGAATATATTAATGGTGTGTGATTCCTAATTTGCCTTGTTATAGTTGGCGACCCAAATGAAGTCCGATGTCCATATATTTCCACACAGAATAGCATGTTTAACCCTTACAGGACGAGTGTCACAAATCCGTGACACAATTAATTAAGCCTGGACGAGCGAGCGGGTAATGATTTCGTGACATTCAAATTAACAGCCATTAGGAGTGTCATGAATTCATGACCCTGTATGCTAGGAAAGTTCTTTAATTAGCTCTTCAACAGCAGCTGTGGTGTTATTATCAATGTACAAGAACCACTAAAGGTTGTAGATGAACATGACCACAACTGAGGCGCACTGGTGCCGTGATCCAGCTGGTAGCAAACAAACTGAAATATGGCCAGAAAATTCTATTCAAATGAGGAGTGCATAGCAATGATGTCTGATATGGAATCTGATCAGATAGAGAGTGTGAATGAGTATACTAGTGAAACTGATTGTACAAGCAGTGACAGCTATGGGGAAAGTAGTGAGGGTAATGAAGAAGACTAGGGTGGGGCTGCTTTGATAGGGGGTCCAGCCAGTAGCGCTTGTCAGAGTAGAATGGGAATTAGTGATATGCAAGCAGGAAGCAGTAGGATAGGAGTGGGTAGCAGTAGCTTGGGAGTGGGTAGCAGTAGGATAGGAGTGGGTAGCAGTAGGATAGGGAGTGGGTAGCAGTAGGATAGGAGTGGGTAGCAGTAGCTTGGGAGTGGGTAGCAGTAGGATAGGAGTGGGTAGCAGTAGGATAGGAGTGGGTAGCAGTAGCTTGGGAGTGCAATGCTGTAGCAGGGGCAGCAGTGTAGGTCTTGGAAGTAGAAGGGGTGGAATGGCGATGGGGAGGAAGAGGGAGAGTAGCGTCCGTCACTTTGCAGCAGCATACCTGGACAGAGGTTGGAACAAGTCATTTGTTGTTCATAATTATTTACATACTGCACAACCATCACAGATGACAGAGCTCCCTCTCCAGCACCCTTTACTGTAGTGGCGTCTGGAAGTAATCTATCAATGGCACTCAGGACACCAGAGGACTTCTCTCTCTTTTCAACTCTTGCAGTTTTTGGTAGGCAACCAATGAATACGCTGCCAAAAAATCCAAGCAATGAATGTATGTAAAATTAGTTAAGCAATACATCTACAATTATATATTAATATATATATATCAGTGATCACTCACTCTATAAGAGCTGGACGCACTAAGATCAACCTCCATGGCAAGCCTCACGAGTGTGGAGCACCTTCAACCACTGCATCACTTTCAGACGAAGGCAACGAAAAGAAGGGACTGTATTGATCGAGAAGAAATGAGGGTGGCAAACGTCGCCTTACGAGTGTAGCACCTGTCACACCCATCCTGCAATGTGCCCTACAGATTGCTTCAAAGCTTATCATACACAAAAAAACTATTATATACATCTACAATACAGCAACAAAGTGTATTATATATGCATACAATGCCATCATTATTGGGATGTATTGCTTACTCATACTTGGTTGCTATTACTACCTTAGTCATGATGTCCTATCTGTGTAGGACCCCAAAGTTAGACAGCTGCACGATGTAACTTGCTGTTTATAGCTAAGAGTCCTGAAGTATCCCACCTCTCCCCTGCCAAATCCTGATCGAGAAAGAGAAAAAAAAGAACAAAATCAATTTGACCAGCTTGGTCAAAGCCTTTAGCTACAACCTAATGGCTAAGAAGGTACTTACTACATATTCTTGAATAACGACAGCATCTTTTAGTGTCCTGTGAGGTAGAGAAATCAACCCTAGACAAAATATGTCCGAGTACAACAAACCATAACACAAAATGTCTAACTAAAACTCAGCTCAAGTGGATGGCCACTCACACGCCAACGAAGTAGCGATGTTCTTCACAGCTTTCATTTCAGCTAAAAAGAAGGCAAGAATTTTTTTAAATATTTATGGGCGGAGACAACCTTCAGTAACTAGCTAGCTATTAGCTACACACTTACCAGAGCAATGCTAGCAGTCTTTCTAACAGATGCCCAACTAGCAAACAAAGTTTACAATCTAAGCAAAGAAGTACGCTAAAACACTATCTTGCTAGGACAAAGCAGGAGAAGCTATAAGCGCACTAGTCAAAGGATCGAGAAAGCTACATTTTATAAGAGGTTGGACAAGGTTCGTAGTATTCCTGTAACGATGGCGAGAACCTTGGGGCATGCAGAACTTCCTTCACTGCCACGAGCAAACTGCCTGTAGGTTCTTCAATAATTATAAAAAGTGCCGTCTTTGTGACTGAAATTATGCGTATGTGATGTCGTCTTGGTAGGTAATATTCAATTTTTCACGTTCGTCCGGTAAGGGTTAAAGGAGAGCATGCACTACTATCAAATCCAAAACATGTTCAAATCCCACTCACTTGATAGCATGTTTAAAGGAGAGCATGCACTACTATCAAATCCAAAACATGTTCAAATCCCACTCACTTGATAGCATGTTTAAAGGAGAGCATGCACTACTATCAAATCCAAAACATGTTCAAATCCCACTCACTTGATAGCATGTTTAAAGGAGAGCATGCACTACTATCAAATCCAAAACATGTTCAAATCCCACTCACTTGATAGCATGTTTAAAGGAGAGCATGTACTACTATCAAATCCAAAACATATTCAAATCCCTCTCACTTGATAGCATGTTTAAAGGAGAGCATGCACTACTATCAAATCCAAAACATGTTCAAATCCCACTCACTTGATAGCATGTTTAAAGGAGAGCATGCACTACTATCAAATCCAAAACATATTCAAATCCCACTCACTTGATAGCATGTTTAAAGGAGAGCATGCACTACTATCAAATACAAAACATATTCAAATCCCTCTCACTTGATAGCATGTTTAAAGGAGAGCATGCACTACTATCAAATCCAAAACATGTTCAAATCCCACTCACTTGATAGCATGTTTAAAGGAGAGCATGCACTACTATCAAATCCAAAACATGTTCAAATCCCACTCACTTGATAGCATGTTTAAAGGAGAGCATGCACTACTATCAAATCCAAAACATGTTCAAATCCCACTCACTTGATAGCATGTTTAAAGGAGAGCATGCACTACTATCAAATCCAAAACATGTTCAAATCCCACTCACTTGATAGCATGTTTAAAGGAGAGCATGCACTACTATCAAATCCAAAACATGTTCAAATCCCACTCACTTGATAGCATGTTTAAAGGAGAGCATGCACTACTATCAAATACAAAACATATTCAAATCCCTCTCACTTGATAGCATGTTTAAAGGAGAGCATGCACTACTATCAAATCCAAAACATGTTCAAATCCCACTCACTTGATAGCATGTTTAAAGGAGAGCATGCACTACTATCAAATACAAAACATATTCAAATCCCTCTCACTTGATAGCATGTTTAAAGGAGAGCATGCACTACTATCAAATCCAAAACATGTTCAAATCGCACTCACTTGATAGCATGTTTAAAGGAGAGCACGCACTACTATCAAATCCAAAACATGTTCAAATCCCACTCACTTGATTGCATGTTTAAAGGAGAGCATGCACTACTATCAAATCCAAAACTTATTCAAATCCGCTCACTTGACCCTCTGGTTGGCCTACTTATGCAGGTAGATCACATCTGCACTCTCTAATAACAATCACACGCACCGAAGCCACCCTGAGCATGCTCCCTCCAATTGTCCCTCACCTGAAGGCTCCACCACACTTCCACTCGCTTCAATGAAGCTGGACCCTCCGAATTTGAGCATGGTTTCCAACACGACTCTCCTCAAGGTGAGTGCCTTACCCCTCTTGCTCGGCAACCGAGTAAAATAGACAGAGTGGGACAGGTCAAACAAGATGTCACCCGACCATCTGATAAGATCCATGGCACCATCTTCATCCCCTCTCAACAAATACATGATGGCCAGCGTCACAATTTGCGATCCTTTATCGTAATCCAGATGAATAGCATGAGTGACAATAAAGGCTATCATACTCCTGGATTTCGAAAAGCTGTCTTTATCAAAGAACAGTGGAGAATCATTTCTGTGTGTGGGGAGTGAGTGGAATTGTTCGATGATTGCTCGTTGGGATGGCAACTGGAAGCAGTTCCAGGAGAGGAAGGAGAGGTACTTATTAATGCAGAGGTCCTGGTATTTGTTATTGTTGAGGATGATGGTGTAGGACACAGTGCCAATATGGTTGTAGAGCCCTTCATTAACTATCGCCAGCAAGCTGGGTTCAATTTGCTCTTTGGATTTCCCTTCAAGGTGGGTCCCACACACGTTGCAGAGGCAACACAAGACAAGGAACGTGCTGACGTCTGCCACTGCCAGAGGCATGCTGTCATAAGATATATCGCCATTTAGGACTATCAAATGAGAAAAGATCTGGTGCTTCATGTAGAGCACTTGCAACTCCTCGTACTGGATAATACTCTTGAAGAGAAGACTGTACGTCCCCCACATGTGCCAGCCAATCCTACCAATAATCTGGGGGTGATCCATCAACCAGGTCAGGCCTTTCTTGCACCACGAGAAGTTAGCGGTCACATGACTGGTAATGATTTGTTCAACGGCAGAGATCTTACCACAAATCATCGGGTAGAAAATGTCAAAGGCCTTCTCTGGTTCTGCCAGGAGAATTTCAACGACTTCCCTCCTCACATCGTTTACAATTTGTGCGGCAGCAAAGAGGAGCTCGAGGGCACGATAAGGAATGAGGCGGTTGTATTCCTTGAGGAAGAAGTTGCAATCCAAACATCTCTCCAGAATTCGCATAATAGATTGGAAAATTCCAGCGTCCATGATGAATTTGAAGGTGGCCAAATTTTTTGGACTGGGTTTCGCCATGGTCGCAGAGCAGAAAAATTTCCAAAATTGCATGATGGTGTAGAGAAGCCCTGTGGACTCTGAAATGTCTCCGGGCATGCCTAGAAATTTGAAGAATTTCTTTAGCTTAGTAAAGCGAAGTTCATTGTCGGGTTCTTTCAGAACATCCTATGGAGAGAGCAAGGATAGGGAGAGCAGGAAGGGTTGGGATGGGAAGTGAGATATACTTATAGAGAAGAGGAACTCAATGGAAGTGTGAGAGGGGGGGGGGCATCCTAAATTGCTTGTGCAACTGCTTGGTGTACTAACAGATATTAAGGCCTCCACGAGTATTTACAGGGCCATACTATTCATGGGATCAGTTGTATACCAACAGTGCAAAAATGATATTATATTCGTAAGTCTGGTCTGGTTCAATTCACGGTGTATGTCCAGAACAGTATCCTGCTTACTTCGCTAGATTGTTTTGTGAGAGCACTAGTTGCTGTTGTTTAGTGTATGTAATAGAGAAGAAAGAGGAAGTGGGTATACTCTTTTCTGGCTTTGAAAGATCCATGCCATTCCTAGCTTGCAAGAATTATCAGTTCAAGTTTTAAAAAAAGTTCAAGTTAAATTTTTTTTTAATAAGACAACTATGGGATGACTATAGAGAAGCAAGAAAGGAAGTGAAAAAGACTATTAGGATAGAGAAGAAGGAATTGAGGAAGAGAACTATAAAGAAGATTAGAGAGCAGGGTGGGACTAGTTGTAAGCTTTTTTGGAATGATTTAAGAGCAAAGAGGAAGGAGAGAAAGATAAAAGGAGTGAGAGATGAAGAGGGAAGGATGGTAGAGGAGGAAGTCGAGGTGTTGGAGGTGATGGCAAAACACTGGGAAGAGCTGGGGAGGAAAAAAGAGGATGCCACAGCACAAGAAGTAGAGATGGGAGAAGTGGGTGGGCATGAGCTGGGTATGTGTGAAGAAGTAAGCTGGGAAGAAGTAGTAGAGGTATTAAAGTGTTTGAAGAGAGGAAAGGCACCAGGCCCTGATGGAATGTTGAATGAGATGCTGATGTATGGAGGTAGAAGGTTGGTGGAAGTGATGGTGCAGGTGATGAATGTGGTGATGAGGATTGAGTGCTGCCCAGTGGACTGGAAGAGGAGTTTACTAGTACCTCTCCACAAGGATGGTGACGAGGATGAAGTAGGGAATTATAGGGGAATTTCATTGTGTTGTAATGTGGTGAAGGTGTTTGCGAGAGTGTTGGCAAGGAGGTTGGGAGTGTTCGCTGAGGATAATATTTTGACGGAAGCACAAGGAGGATTTAGGAGACAGAGGAGATGTTCAGACCAGTGGTTGGTGTTAAGAGGAGTTTGTGAAGTGAGGAAGAGCGAGAAAAAAGCTTCATATCTGGCTTTCCTGGATATAAGTAAGGCATATGACAGTGTGTGGAGGGAGGGACTGTGGCAGAAGTTGAGGCAGTATGGAGTAGAAGAGAAGCTTGTGAGGACATGTGTAGGATTGTATAGTGGGGTGGAGACGACGGTGGTATTGAATGGAAGGAGGTCAAGGTGGTTCACTGTGGAGAATGGACTTAGGCAGGGATGTCCTTTGTCTCCACTTCTTTTCAATATATATCTGATGGGAATGGCGGAGGAATTGGAGAGAGCTGAGCTAGGAGTCAAAGTGGAAGGCTGCTGGTGTGGGGCACTCATGTATGCAGATGATGTAGTTCTTCTGGCTGACTCAGGGGTGGAACTGCAAGCTATGTTGGATGTGGTACAGGCGTATGTGTTAAGGTGGAAGATGAAATTTAATAGCAAGAAGAGCAAGGTCATGGTAGTAGGGAAGAAGGAATCAGAAGTGCATTGGAGGATTGGTGAGGAGATATTGGAAGAGGTCAAAGAATTCAAGTACTTAGGAATATGGTTTGATAGGAAGCTAAGGGGTAATGTTCAGTTAGAGAAGATGGCAAAGAAGGCAGAAGAGTGGGTTGGAAAGGTAATATGGATGAGTAGAGTGAATGGGCAGGTGGAAGTAGACAGAGGAAGAATGGTGTGGGAGTTTCTAGCGAGACCCAGTATGGAGCATGCAGCCGAAGTGTGGTGGACAGGAGGACGGAATGCTCGCAAGAAGTTGGAGTCAGCACAGATGAGAGTGGGTAGGAGACTGTTGGGGGCAAGTGATACAGTAGCAGGAGTGGCAATACGGGGAGATATGGGGTGGAGGAAGCTAGAGGAGAGGAGGGAAGAGATGAAGGTTTTGTTTGGCAAGAGATTAGAGGTGTTGGAACAGAGCAGATTGGTTAAAGTTGTTGTAAATAAACTACGAGAGGATGGAGGAATTGGATGGTGGGAAGAATATGATATCTTGAGGAGAAAGTACAAGATAAACAACGAGGCTGGGTCAGTGCGCAAGTGGAAGGGGAAAGTGAAGGTGAGAAATGAGAAGGACTGGGAGGAGGAAGTAGACGGGAAAAGTACGCTGAATTATTATAAATTGGCAAAGAATGGTGCAGGGGTGGAGAGGTATGTGAGGGCCATGCATGGTCAGGAAGGTGTGCGGCTGCAATTTCGACTGAGGACTGCATCAGCTGGGTTGTTAGAGGATAAGAAGAGATGTGGGATAGTTAGGGATGAGAGGTGTATAATGTGTGATAGTGGAGCAGGGGAGGATGTGGAACATTTCTTGGTGACATGCGGGGAATTTGAGAGGGATCGGCTGGTTCTGATAGATGAGGTACGCAGAATTGCTGGGGCAAGACAGTGGCTGGATGAATTAAGAAGAGTGAGTAAGGATGGAAAGGTGGCATTGCTTTTGGGGAAAGATGTGGAGGGAGTAAGTGATGCAGTGATGGAGGAGGTGGGCGAGTGTGTTATGTTTTGGGTAGGGAAGTGGTGGCAGAGGAGAAAGGAATTGCTGTATGGTCAGCTGAGGAATGATCTTTGGTCCACTCCTGTCCCCCCCTTCCTGAGCAGCGGGACACTCGTAACTTAATATTGTGGATAATTGTATTAATTAAGTACTGTTGACTTCGTTTTAAAATATAGATTGTTATTAGGTTAGTTACTAAATAGTTTCACACTGTGCTGTATTATATATGTGATGGCCTTAACAGGCTCAGCAATAGCAACATTAAATCATAAAAATAATATAAAAATAATATATTATATATAATAATAATCTCACTAGGTTAGTCTAGATCAGTGTTGGAATCACTAGTAGGTTTATTGCACAGAAAGACCATTTAGCAATTATCAATGTAAAATTGCCTGTCCTATCTACCCACAAGTTCAGCAGGGAACAAGGCAGGTCAGGTAGACTGATATGTCTGGTGCTTACACAGCTTTTTTCTATGATTCACTCAAAACTTACAAAAATGCAGCCCGAGTAGGGGTAGTACTGAAGATTTTCCACCTTCACTGGGTGCAAATCCATCCCATGGAGCTCAAATAACTTTGCATCTCTGAAGGGTTCTTCAGTTTCTAACATCATGATCGACCTCCTGTTCGCTTCTTTAAAGAAGCGCACCCCAGAGTCCTTGGAAGTAGTGATAAAATACTTACTCAGAGGTTTGGATGCGGCCAACGCTTTCTTCGGCTTCGGAATTTTGTAAGGGTTTTCATCGTCTTTTCCTTCTAGCTGACCTGACATACTTGTGTTCTTGCGCAGAGACAGACCCTTTACCAATAGCTACTACACTGAATGCGGATTGGTAAAGGAAAAGTGGCTGCGAGATTATAGTGCGCGCGATTTACAATTCTGAGGCACTACAACCCACTCACCCATGCTGTTCTGCTGCCTTCACCCATCGCGTGGTGTGGATATATTTGTCTAGGACAACTCCAGACATAAGCTCACTACTTGAATTATATATTTTTTAGATCCAGAACAGCTACTGCACCATATGTAATCTCATACCCATATGAGGCAATCACAGAGCAAATGAATGCCAAATCAAAGAAACAATCACCAGCAGCAAGCTGCCAGCTTAGTGAAGGCAAGGCTTGCACCATGCCAACAATATGCTATGTGATTAGTGAAGAAACTGGAGCTACAAACTGGTTAGCATTCCCAGGGGAGGAATTTGGATTTGCTGCATGAAGGTGCTTTTAGGGATGTCCTTGCCTTACCTAGTAGTTAGCAACCCCTTGGCACCCCACAACATGCTTGTGCAAAGGGTGGCTTTCCATCCATACAACATAATGAAATTAGGGACTTCACTGCGGCAACAATGTAGCAATCGAGCCACACCTACAACCTATAGAACAGCTGAAAATTTGTCTTCTATCTCAGCATGGAGGCAAGGTCATGTGGCAGCAGATGACTTTTGGGGGAGCAGATTCGAGATAGCATTTTGTGATGTTAGGATTTTTAACACTGCACCCTCAAATGAGCAAACCCAATTGGCATCTTGCTGTCAGAGTCACGAGAATATCAAGAAGAGACGTAGGACATGTAACCTTCACCCCTCTTATGCTATCCACTACAAGTGGCCTAGGCCCCCACCCAAGCCTCTCCACCTACAAGTGGCCTAGGTCATGCCTCCACCTCCACTTACAAGTGGCCTACTAGAATTGTGTGTGCATACAGACAAAATGTTGAAAGCTTTCACTTTCCTCTATTTTCTCTATTTTTCAGCAAAAGCCAGTGTCCAGCTATATTTTAAAGATGCATCGGACTTGTTTGGATATGTTGCCTTAATAATATTGAATTAGCAAACATAAACACATCATAATTTGCAGGGGCTTCCATGGTGCATCCATCATCATCGTCCACGCACGTCTTCACAGTAATCCCTGCAAGCTTGACAACACAAAGCCAAACACACATAAACTAAAATAGAACACTCAAGGTCATTTTAGCTCGACTATCTTTTAGAATTATACCAAAGCCAACCTTCCTCCCAACATTGCGCTCATATGCTCCGTCTTATCCACTCAACTCCACACTACAGAATTAAAACTCTCATTTTGATTCTGGTGTGTAGCCACCTAAACACTTGTGCAAAAGATCCTCACCTTTAGCGCAGGCTCAACTCAAAATGCCTGTAGGACAATACTGATGTTCTGCAGTTGATTAAAAAAATTGCTTCCACATCGCGAATCATCCCGTCTAGGTTGTCCTCGTTATTTGTAATTGCTCCCCCATAGTTGGTCTGCGTTTCAATTATAGACAGGTGACTAATCCTCCTAGCACACCCTAAGTTACATGCTTGCCATTGTCATCAACAGCGCCTTTTAATGCATGTCTTTAAAAAATGTGATTTATACATTCTACCTTCTCCAGTTCAACACTAAGACCATAAGGCTTGACAACCATTTATATCCCCATCACTAATTATGAAAAAGCTTCAGTCTCTCCACTGAATGCCAAAAAAGTTTTTGTATTCCTACAACTTCCATGGAACCAGAACATCCTTCAAAAATGGCTTCACAAATTACCTTGTGACCCTCAAACCATTCTTTGTAACTTGCCTCTGTCTCATCTTCACGAATTAGCGCACAAGCTTGACAGAACTTAGACATAAGACCTAAAACTTCTCCAGTGTCCCAAGACATCACAGCAACACCATAATTTGATTTGTGGCCTATCTATGCCATGTGCCATCAACAGTAACACTAACATCACTGATGTCTTCATGCCCAACCCCATAAAAATTATGTAACCTATGAGCGGCATCCAACATAGTAATTTGTGTGACTGCATTTGGGTCACTCCCCATTGTCTTAGTATATATTTTTTAAAGCCAAAAAAATGGTGGAACTAAGAGGGGCCAACATATCCATGACTGCAGTGATGTCATCCAGACCAGAATGGCAATGCGAGCACCCAGTACTGACTGGATGTTCAAAGAATGGCTACAGGGTTTGAGATGTCTTTAGTGTTACCACAATTTGGGGGGGAAAAGTAAAAATATGACACACCATGCCTGCCCTATGGGAAATTTTTTCCTTCAGTTGTAAAGGTGCTTGGCTACACATTGACACTTATTACTACTTTCTATGATCTGTCTAAGCTTATCGAAGTCATTACCCTCACCCAGTTCTCCCACAACACCCCTCTAGTCCAAAGAGGTAGAGCCAGTAGATCCAGTAGCAACACCCCAGAAGAAGCTTGAACCAAGAGAGCCAACTACTTCCTAGTCAGGGTCACCACTGGAACTGGCCTCTCTTCAGACATTTTCAATTGATTGAAGGTTCACAGAAGGCGCTAACCCCACCTACAGGATCCAAGAGACTCACTAACAAAGGAAGGAAACAGCAAGTAACTTTTTAGTACAGAGTTAAACTTTCCTGACGCGGCTACTGTAACAGGCTCAACAACGGGGTTTTTCTTCTAGTCCTTCTCACTCTTCTTCACTACTTGGGGAAGAACCTCTTTCGAACATGAAGTGAAATGAAATGAAATGAACAATATGCACTGTATAAATATGGCTATATTTTCTGAAGTATTCCCTTGCTCTGAAACATGAAACTTAACCTGCAGACACATTATCAACACTTTTGGGCAGAATAAAAATAAAAAACATTTTCAGCCCTCTTCCCACCCTTAACTTAATTCAGATTAAAAAACCATGGCAGGCATTTAAAGAGATCCTTAGTCAGGCAATGAATATTTTTATTCCAAAGGTCAGGCTAAGATCACACTTAGTGGATTACCCCCAAACTCAAACATCAATTAAATTGCCTCAATTAGGAAATGCAAATTTGTGTCCTTCCCCAAGTAATCTGCTGAAGTTTCATACCTCTGAAGAGATTTGTTAAGTCCTCAATCTTAAATGCTAGGTCAGCTTTCGAAACAAATCCAATAAAAACCTTCTCAAAATCCAATCAATTGACAGTGTTCCTCATCAAGAGCTTTTTTGAAAAAGGCTCTTGATGAGGAACACTATCAAAAGCCTTGCCGCAAGATTTGCGATGTCTGCACTGTTGACTAAACGAAGCAACTGTTGAGTTTTGAATGTCCCTTTAGAAATCCAAACTGAGTTGGAGGGATAGATTATGAGATGAAACTCATAACCTTTGTGTAAATTATCCGGAAGGGAGGTGGGTCTGTAGTTTCTAACTGATGATTTGTCCCAAGGTGATAATGCGAACATGTCAATTTTTCCCAGATTTGAGTTTGAGTTAGACTCAGAGTAAACAGATGTCTGACAGGCACATATATTGTAGGCGCGATGGACTTTAACAATCTCGGTCCAAGGATACCTAAATTTTCCATGTCTAATGGTATTAATAATAATAACCAGTTCCAGGGTTCTGCAAGACAGCTTTCTTGCTTTTTATCAATCTACATAAACAACATTCCAACTACCATTTCTTCATCTTCTTTACTCTTATATGCAGATGATTCCTGTTTTAAAGGTATTAAATCAGTTTCTGATGTATCCCTTCTTCAAAATGATTTCCTCACTCACAAAATGGTCGACTGATTGGCATCTCTCTTGTAACATATCAAAGTATTGCCTTTTGAGTCAAAAGTGCCTGCTGTTGACTTTAAATACTTTTTGGTTGACATTTGCATCAACTCCAATGTCAAATATCTATGTGTAACTATTTCAAGTGACCTAACATGGAACCTTCATATAATTATCAAACATCTTCTCAAATGCCTATCAGACCTTGAGCCTTCTACATCACACTTTCAATCATTCTGACTCGGTTAGTGACAAAAATGTTCCTTGTTAAATCCCAATTCACTTATTGTTCTCCTGTCTGGCATCCACACCTGAAGAAAGATTTTATTCCAATACAAGGTCTTTATCAATTTGTGCTACCCACTATGCTTCCTAATCCTAAGGCAGATAGCACACTGGCTAATTGCATGTTAAACAAATACAGTACAGAATCTAAGAGTGACACAAATCACTATGACAAGGATAAGTCTACTAACAGGAACCGAGGTCCAGGAGTCAGCTGCCCTTATATAGCTGCCCAATAGACATGACCATAAAATGTATCAACTGACCAAATGATTCTCCTCTACATGTGCAATTAAATGTGTGAAGTACTTTGTTAGCACATCTAGGTGAAAGTTCATCTATTAAGAGTTGATATGCTGTTTGTTAGGCAACACAAACCAAATTTGTACTTGACTACAAATCCGACTACCAGTCTCACCTATCGAGCTTAAACATTCTTCTCTTAATGATGACTCTTAAGCTGAATGGCATATAAAAAAATTCCTAGTTAAATCTTTAAAAGAGGCTACAGGTCACTTTAACTCCTCAATTAATCAAGATCAGGTCACATAAAGTTACTCTGCTCTCAATCCACTGCAATCATTTCTTTTTTAATCAGCTCCGGCGCGTATTGAACTCTCTGCCATGTATTGATCAATGTCTAATTAAATATCTCTTAAAATCATATTTTCATAATCAAGCAAACTTTAATTCCAATAACTCATGCATTTTTCACTTTCAATGTCGATGTGTAAATTGTTCTAATGTTACCTCCCCTTGTAATTTCAAGCCATTTCTAGTAGACCAGCTACATCCTCATATCACTGTCACCTCATCTGTAATCTGTAAATTGATAATAATAAAAATAACATTTTCCCCACGCATAACTTGCGTACAATATGTCCTTTCGTCATAATTTTACTACCAAAAGACACTAAACTGTCCCAGCATTGCAAAAACCTAAATTCAGTTTTCGCTCATCTGAAGATCGGTAAACGGTCATCAATGTCATAAACGCGCTTGTGCACGTACAGATATAATTATCGTGTTTATGACAAGCTTTCCAGATCATAATGAAATTTAGAAATTTCACCTGAACGAAACCTAAAGGAGAGATAAGCTTGAAACTAGAGCCATAATTCACCAGTCCAATGGACCACAGTTTGACTAATATTTCTTTGTGGGGTACACTACCAAAGGCTTTACTGAATTCCAGATAGAATTTGTGAGATAGTATCCTGTCTTGGTAAAGAGGCTCTGTTATGTTTTGAAGATTTTTGAGGCATTGCCAGCAGAAAGCTCTGAGATAAGGTTACCTTCATAGAAAGATTTGGCTTCAAGCAGTCTTGTTTGCATGGGCACTTCAGAGCTTCTCTTATGCATATATATACAAGAATATGTTTCTCACATTTCATCTGTAATGACTGTAGGCAACTGATTCTTAAGTTCAGAGGTCATCCATTTTGGACGCTAATTACATTGCCATCACACTTTTAGGATAAATACATTCAATTCCAATGACCTGGGAGAATCAATCTGAGTCAAGTTGTGCTTAAAGATGAAATCACATGAATTTTGTGAAGCACCAGCTAATGTAGACCAATTTGTAAGTCAGCCAGAAGAATACTGCAGTTAGAGTTAACAGACTGAGTAAATCCAGCAGAGATTGTATTATCTGGAATATAAATAGTATTGAAAATAACTGGATTTGATATACCAACTAGTATGGTACACTCTCTAGGACTAGTATAGTACACTCTCTAGGACTAGTATGGTACACTCTCTAGGACTAGTATGGTACACTCTCTAGGACTAGTAGTACACTCTCTAGGACTAGTATAGTACACTCTCTAGGACTAGTAGTAAACTCTCTAGGACTAGTATGGTACACTCTCTAGGACTAGTATGGTACATTCTCTAGGACTAGTATGGTACACTCTCTAGGACTAGTATGGTACACTCTCTAGGACTAGTAGTAAACTCTCTAGACTAGTATGGTACACTCTCTAGGACTAGTATGGTACACTCTCTAGGACTAGTAGTAAACTCTCTAGGACTATATAGTATGGTACACTCTCTAGGACTAGTATGGTACACTCTCTAGGACTAGTATGGTACACTCTCTAGGACTAGTATGGTACACTCTCTAGGACTAGTATAGTACACTCTCTAGGACTAGTAGTAAACTCTCTAGGACTAGTATGGTACACTCTCTAGGACTAGTATGGTACACTCTCTAGGACTAGTATGGTACACTCTCTAGGACTAGTATGGTACACTCTCTAGGACTAGTATGGTGCACTCTCTAGGACTATATGGTACACTCTCTAGGACTAGTATGGTAGACTCCCTAGGACTAGTATGGTAGACTCTCTAGGACTAGTATGGTACACTCTCTAGGACTAGTATGGTAGACTCCCTAGGACTAGTATGGTACACTCTCTAGGACTAGTATTAAACTCTCTAGGACTAGTATGGTACACTCTCTAGGACTAGTATGGTACACTCTCTAGGACTAGTATGGTACACTCTCTAGGACTAGTATGGTACACTCTCTAGGACTAGTATGGTACACTCTCTAGGACTAGTATGGTACACTCTCTAGGACTAGTATGGTACACTCTCTAGGACTAGTATGGTAGACTCCCTAGGACTAGTATAGTACACTCTCTAGGACTAGTTAACTTATGATGCGAGTCTATGTGCACACAGACATGTGTGTCTACTTGAGTAATAATACTTGTGTGTGTATATGAACACATAGGCACGTGTGTCTACTTGAGTAATATTTTATGATGCTAAGGGCACACAGGGCCTGAGTTGAAATAGAAGCCGGGGTCATTATGCTCGTCTCGTAAACAGCCCATGGATGGCATCAGTTTGGTCCCATAGAAAGAAGTGTGGTCAATCATTAGTGTGGGATGTTACATGCCCAGACACTTATGAGCACCACCCCATTTGGCTCTGGAAGCCAAATATATACCACAAAAGGACAAAATATAAAGAGTTGGACTCTGTGTATCTTTCTGACCTTTGGTCATCGAGTTAACAGGAGCTTTCGGCCTTGCAGCTGCAACTTTTTCCCATTGACCTTGGCTGATGGTTTGCAGGCCAGTTGGAGGATCCCAGGTCATATTCCTTCTCATTACAGTGTGTCCATCGAAGTTCAGCAGATAATGCGGTGGCTTATTAGAGACTTTGCCTTTAGGTTGTTTGCATCATTTCATCTGCTTGTTTGTTTAATGTGTTTGTCTAGTTAATCACCAGCAGCACCAGCACCACCACCAGCAGCATTGTCATCATCAGCAACAGCAGCCATCATTACCATCACAATCATCATGCGCAGCACCATCAGCATCATGATATCACCATCATCATTGTCATTAATATTATCATCATTACCATTATAATAATTTATACTGGATGAGATAGAACTGTTTTCCCCCTACAAATTGAAGTAAGAAGTAAGTGATAATGCTATAATGACATGGTTCTGAACCATGTCATTATAGCATTATCACTTACCACATTTCATTTAAGCAGTTCCTATAAGATGTTACTCAGAATAACTGAGCATGTGTCTTTAGCAAGCCTATTTATTCAGATAATAATCTTGCTGTTAATTATTTTACAAGAGTAAGCTTTTGAGTTAACCAACTGGTAACTTCTTTGTAGAGAAAAGGTGCAGCCGATTGCTGACTCAGCACAATTGTTAGGACAATCGTTACCGATATTTAAAAAAATTTTTGGTGAGACATCAGCAATTTGGAGCTTCAGATTGGCCCATTCTACACATCAGGGGGCGGGTGGGGGGAGTAGATATATAGTTTGGAAGACAAAATTTCAGTTTCAGGGTTGTGTCTGTTGCGGAGGATTCAAATCGCTCAAGTGTTTTGTGGTCAAAATAGGATGGTAAGAATCTGCCAAAGCAATTTCTAAGTATAAGGTTTCGAAACCAATAATAAGGCGATGTCCACACTCTGCTTTTAATACCTCAAAATATTTGTGGTCAACATTCCACTAGCCCCCCAAAGTGCCACTTTTTGGCCTGTACACATGCGGCAACCTTGCATGCAATTGCTTTGCACATATAAGCCCAGCACAAGCGTTACCCAAGCATCAACCCATCCCACCTTTCCGGGGTCCTTTGTGCGAGTCCTCATTTAGGAATTTAGGACAAAGAAACAGACGGCATTTTTTGTGGCTGTTTAAAGGTGGCCATGTTAGCTCTTCTCCCCTGATCCCTCCATCCCTAGGTCCTCTGCGTGAGTAAGCATTGATGACAAAGAAACTCAGATGGACACACTAGGCCATGAGGAATATTAGAACTCCCAGCTACTTTCTCAAATATCAACTTTTAAATTTCAACGTTTCAGCTGGATAACCTAGCCTTCATCAGGAATGAGATACTAATCTCACTATTCCTGACGAGGACTGGAGCGTCTATATAGCCAAACAGCAAAAACAAACACCATTAATAAATAAATAAGAATAACATGACACTCTGAAATATCTCCATATTGGTTTTTGTATTCCAGCCCATATTATCGTTGCCAAATACACACAACCAAAAATTTACACAATAGAGATGATGGAAACTAGTCACTCAAATAAGGCAGTCTCTCCTGCACAATATTGGTCCAAAAGTTGCAGCATGTTGGATGATAGGTCATGCCACCGTGGAAGATGAGAGGAAGGGAGTAACACTCCGCCAGGCCAGAGAGTGACCAGGCAACCGGGATGGAGACCTCCTTACCCATCAGGCAGAGGGAACACCTAGAGATGCTGTCCGAGAGGATGTCTTCAGAGAGCAAGTCTTCATGTCGTGCAATTCCACTCCCTTCTTTGTCCTGAAGCTGTTCCTTGCTGCCTGAGCCACTGAGAGTGCCTTCCTCATAGAGCTGCTCCTGAGAGTACATAAAAAGAAACACTTAAAAGTGGACATGTCATCAAATATACGCATGCACGCATCCCCCCCCACACACAAGAAGGAGGGGTTAATGTCTATTTGAAGGGTGCAATAGTAAGTACCAAAACCTGCATAAACTGACAGCACACTTTTGAGTTCCCCTTATTTCCACACCAACATCTGGAGCACGCTGTCATGCGTAACTGCCAACGTCCGTCGAGGAAACTTGGGCTCACTATTTGTACATTCGTGTATGCAGCTATATAATGCAGCTATATATAATTATTACAAAATCTGTAGAGACTTTTTTTTTAAATTTGAATCTTTTTTGGTTTTGTTTATTTCATTTTCCCCCCTTCAAAGCAGGGGGAGTCATCATATGGCAAGTCTCCCTATACACTGAAGCTGTTTGTTCTATATCGAGTCCCATGCACGCTGAAGCTGTCTGTACCTTAGAACGTGCAATTCACTCATCCAGCTAATTCTATTTTATGCAATGGCTATCCACAACTTAGGTGATCACAAATGCCTGAGAAGCACCCCCAAGTAAGCTACTTAAGTTTCTACACAGCTTACACCACTTATAGCCTCCAACTTACTTGGTATAAAATGTTCAAAGCACCAGAGAAACTCAAAAGAGTACTCGAGAACTGTGAGAAAGTTCCTATATAGTTACAAACTACAGCTGCAACTATAGCCGCTGCATTGGTCTGGGTTGGGTCCCAACCAATGGGAAGTTCACAGATGGAAATTTGCTACTAAGCTTCTAAGGAACACAGCACACAGCTTAGCTAGCTACCCAATGCACTTAAAAATGATTGTGTTTTTAAATCCAGTGCTTGCTGTGAGAACGCTCCCAAAACTGTAGCTCAATCTAGTCTTGATCCAAAGAAGGCTGTCCATAAATGAAAGGTTAGCCAAGTTGCCACACAGGTTACAAAGAATATATTTGTGGTGTTTGCTTTAGTGCTGGTGAGAAACCCATAGCCACAAACCATAGCTGTATTAATAGCAGCTGCTAGGCAACTGTTTTCTACAGAGGGGGGGGGGGGGGGGGGGGGGGGGTATTAAACCATCTGACCCCCCTGCTATTTGCCATCATAAAGCCCAGGCTATTGGCATGCCATGCTGCAGTCATAAAGCCCAGGCTATTGGCATGCCATGCTGCAGTCATAAAGCCCAGGCTATTGGCATGCCCTGCTGCAGTCAAAAAGCCCAGGCTATTGGCATGCCATGCTGCAGTCATAAATAAAGCCCAGGCTATTGGCATGCCATGCTGCAGTCATAAAGCCCAGGCTAATGGCATGCCATGCTACAGTCATAAAGCCCAGGGTATTGGCATGCCATGCTGCAGTCATAAAGCCTAGGCTATTGGCATACTGCAGTCATAAAGCCAGGCTATTGGCATGCCATGCTGCAGTCATAAAGTCCAGGCTAATGGCATGCCATGCTACAGTCATAAAGCCCAGGGTATTGGCATGCCATGCTGCAGTCATAAAGCCTAGGCTATTGGCATACTGCAGTCATAAAGCCAGGTACTGGCATGCCATGCTGCAGTCATAAAGCCCAGGCTATTGGCATGCCATGCTGCAGTCATAAAGCCCAGGCTATTGGCATGTTGCAGTCATAAAGCCCAGGCTATTAGCATGCCATGCTGCAGTCAAAAAACCCTCAGGCTGCTATAGTAAAGTAAACAACAACAAGCAAGAAGCCGGAGGTGCTATTGCACAGACTCTACAATCAGCGTTCCTAACCATGATGTTTCCAGGGAGTGTCTCAACTAGCACTTTCCATGCCAGCCTGATGGCCTCAGTCATTTCTTTGAACTTGTCATCAGCTACAGACATTATGTAAACACAATGTAACACTGGGTAGGTGTGTGTATGTGTATGTGTAACACTGTATGTAACACTATGTGACACAGTATGGGGTAATACAATCAAAAAGTCTTCATATAGGGGGAGAAATTTGAAATGGTACAGCCTTGCCGTAAATTCTGCTTTTTAAGAAAAGGGGGGGGGGCAGGGTGGGGGATGTACCTCAAACCACAAACCTTTGTTATCACCATAACTTTTTACCTTGCTTAGCATAAAATAGAGGTGATTTTGACATCACAGTGTTGCTCATCCTGTGTGTGCTTTCCACTGATATGCTGAACGTCTCCTTAGACACATCTTCTTAGAAGACACAGCCACCACCAATTAAATCGTGGCAAACACATGTGTAAAACCAATTAAGACCCAAAGGTGACCTCTTCTAATGACAATAGCTTGGCACTGCTTGCAGTCAACAAAAATATGACACATTTAACACATAATGAAATGGAATCAACTATGGAAAAGTCATGAGCGTTATCGAAAACGGAACACATGGACGTCCGTGCATGCTTTGTGGAAGTACGTTGTCAAAGTTAGGACAAGGAAATGTTAGAGTTTGCTTGATATTGGGCACTCGAGACATCATGTCCACCAAGCAAGTTTCACTCTGGAAAAGGAAGTTGCCCAGCCAGTAGAGGAGCATATTCAGGGCCACTGCACAACCGTCAGGAATAGACTGTGTGAAATTTACTTCTTCAGAAAACAAACAACAACAACAGCGGCTTCCTCGAATACGCAATAGCCATTATATGCTGGCATAAAACTTACCACTGGAAATGGAGCACCCTGTGCTTCTAAACCTAACACTTTGGAAATGGCCATAGGTATGCAACAACTGGAAGAGAAAACTTATATTTTTTATTTTTGAGGAGAAGAACCCTGTCAAGCCTCTCGAGGCTTAGCTCTAAAACATGTCAAGTGCCCATTTCGTTGTCGTTACAAACTGTTCTTGTCAGGCATCCTTATATAGTATCTTGCAAAAAATACCGGTTATGTGCATGTGTATTAGCTGTATCGCCTTGGCAAAATATTTCAACAAAACATTGAGGCAAGAGTTTTACTAGTTACAAGTGCCTGTAGTTGTCTGCATGAGCTTCTTCCTGCTTACTTGCAAGGGACTTCTAGCTCTTTTCCAAGCGTGCAGGTAACTCTTCCTCAGTCTATGAAGCTCCGAAATACATTCTGACCTATTCAATGATTATCTGGCTTGTGAAGGATTCCAATAACGAGCTTGTCACAAAAACTGTTTTTGTTATTTGCCCAAAAGCTATAAAAGGATGTCCAAACAGACCTGTAGACAGATTTGCTTCGAGGAGTCAAGTCCAATGCTAACTATGTTTGAGAGGCCATCGCTAGCTCCTTCCTAGCTCGCCTCAGGAGACTACTTGCTCTTTCATACTTTGCCTTGAGAGACTGGGTCTTTCTTAATCTGGTTCAAGAAATCATCTCCTTCTTCGACGAGCTCACGAGATTAGCTCTTCAGTTCTCTGTCTAAAAATATATATGGAAAGTAATTATCTGTGAGCGTTCATTATTTAGAAATAGGGTTAGTAAGTACTTATTCAGAGTTAAGTGCCCAGTGTTCTCCCCAGGAGTTTAGTAAGGGATATTGGCATGTCATTAGTAGAGTGTGTGATGGTTTGTGTGACTAACAAGTCATGATGGTCTGTGTGACTAACAAGCCATGATGGTCTGTGTGACTAACAGGCCATGATGGTCTGTGTGACTAACAAGCCATGATGGTCTGTGTGACTAACAAGCCATGATGGTCTGTGTGACTAACAAGCCATGATGCTCTGTGTGACTAACAGGCCATGATGGTCTGTGTGACTAACAAGCCATGATGCTCTGTGTGACTAACAAGCCATGATGCTCTGTGTGACTAACAGGCCATGATGGTCTGTGTGACTAACAAGCCATGATGGTCTGTGTGACTAACAGGCCATGATGGTCTGTGTGACTAACAAGCCATGATGGTCTGTGTGACTAACAAGCCATGATGCTCTGTGTGACTAACAGGCCATGATGGTGTGTGTGATTAACAAGCCATGATGGTCTGTGTGACTAACAGGCCATGATGGTCTGTGTGACTAACAGGCCATGATGGTGTGTGTGATTAACAAGCCATGATGCTCTGTGTGATTAACAAGCCATGATGGTCTGTGGGACTAACAGGCTGTGGGACTAACAAGCCATGATGGTGTGTGTGACTAACAAGTCATGATGATGGTTTGTGTAGTTTTGTTCTAGTATTCATTATTGGGTCTGCAGGTTGCAGGAGGTGCACTGGACTAGACATAATAATATTGTTACATGTAAAAGAGCTATGAATAGTATGGCACATGCAACAACCATACAATTGACATACATATCATACAGATTGTACTGAATCCTGAACCATTAATAGTAAATACAATTGTCTTGAAATATTTCATGGGTGAAGTAACTGAACTGTGTACTGGTACAGTGATGATTCTGGAAGAGATGGTTTCATAAACACACCAAGAGAGAGAAAAACAGGAGACTTGTTAGGTGGAAAGTGGAAAGGGTGGAGCTACAGTCTCTCCTAGGCATTGCACCATCCATCCACCTCCATTCCCCCGTTCCAAGTTGGCCTGCCTTGATGTGGCACTCGCTCTTCGAAAGCTTCACTAAGAAGCTCCGCCTTGTCAGAGTTGTACGAGGTAAGTTGATACGGTTCCTCGGCCAATGGCGACCTTCATGGACTTACGATTATGTTTTTGGCAGAGCAAACACGCCACATCTTGCCCATCCTCCAACTCTAACATCCAGTGAAGGTTCAACTTCCTTTGTTGATCAGTGCCAGCCTTCCTGTGCTTGTTTGGGCTGCTAGGAACACCTTGTCTGGATGTACTTGCTACATTGTCTGCATGTCCTTGCTACATTGTCTGCATGTCCTTGCGACATTGTCTGCATGTCCTTGCTACATTGTCTGCATGTCCTTGCTACATTGTCTGCATGTCCTTGCTACATCGTCTGCATGTCCTTGCTACATTGTCTGCATGTCCTTGCTACATCGTCTGCATGTCCTTGCGACATCGTCTGCATGTCCTTGCGACATCGTCTGCATGTCCTTGCGACATCGTCTGCATGTCCTTGCTACATTGTCTGGATGTACTTGCTACATTGTCTGCATGTCATTGCTAGATTGTCTGCATGTCCTTGCTACATTGTCTGCATGTCCTCGCTACATTGTCTGCATGTCCTTGCTACATTGTCTGCATGTCCTCGCTACATTGTCTGCATGTCCTCGCTACATTGTCTGCATGTCCTTGCGACATTGTCTGCATGTCCTTGCTACATTGTCTGCATGTCCTTGCTACATCGTCTGCATGTCCTTGCGACATCGTCTGCATGTCCTTGCAACATCGTCTGCATGTCCTTGCTACATCGTCTGCATGTCTTTGCTACATCGTCGGCATGTCCTTGCTTCATTGTCTGCATGTCCTTGCTACATCGTCTGCATGTCCTTGCTACATCGTCTGCATGTCCTTGCTACATCGTCTGCATGTCCTTGCTACATTGTCTGCATGTCCTTGCTTCGGTATGTCTCTCTCGCGAGGCAGGAGCTACCATAGACTGTGCAATTTCCCACCAACCACACCCACAATACATTGACAAAAATGAACTTTGCACTATAATAGTACAATGGTAAGGCATAGCAGCCGATACACCTTCAACACTCAAGGAATAGCAGAGGCTGAGAGGCTTGAACACTCTCAAGGAATAGCAGTGGCTGAGAGGCTTGAACACTCTCAAGGAATAGCAGAGGCTGAGAGGCTTGAACACTCTCAAGGAATAGCAGAGGCTGAGAGGCTTGAACACTCTCAAGGAATAGCAGCGGCTGAGAGGCTTGAACACTCTCAAGGAATAGCAGAGGCTGAGAGGCTTGAACACTCTCAAGGAATAGCAGCGGCTGAGAGGCTTGAACACTCCCAAGGAATAGCAGAGGCTGAGAGGCTTGAACACTCTCAAGGAATAGCAGAGGCTGAGAGACTTGAACACTCTCAAGGAATAGCAGCGGCTGAGAGGCTTGAACACTCTCAAGGAATAGCACAGGCTGAACACTCTCAAGGAATAGCAGCGGCTGAGAGGCTTGAACACTCTCAAGGAATAGCAGAGGCTGAGAGGCTTGAACACTCTCAAGGAATAGCAGAGGCTGGAGGCTTGAACACTCTCAAGGAATAGCAGAGGCTGAGAGGCTTGAACACTCTCAAGGAATAGCAGAGGCTGGAGGCTTGAACACTCTCAAGGAATAGCAGAGGCTGATAGGCTTGAACACTCTCAAGGAATAGCAGACGCTGAGAGGCTTGAACACTCTCAAGGAATAGCAGAGGCCGAGAGGCTTGAACACTCTCAAGGAATAACAGAGGCTGATAGGCTTGAACACTCTGGGAAGAGCTCTTGGCACTTGTATTCTTTTAGAAGTGGGGCGCTGAAGAAGAACAAAAGTTAACGGTATAATGGTTGGACCCACTTTTTGAAATGGTGGACAGCATCACCCTCTACCCCCTACTCTCCCCAAACCAAAGCTCATATCTCAGCTAAAACTCGCATTGACAGCTTCTTAGCTGCCTAAATGGAGGTTTCAGCTGCCTAAATAGTAGTTTCAGCCCCTAAATGGAGGCTTCAGCTCCTAAATGGAGGTTTCAGCTGTCTAAATGGAAGCTTCAGCTCCTAAATTGATACTTCAGCTCATCAATGGAGGCTTCAGCTCCTAAATGGAAGTTTCAGCTGTCTAAATGAGGTTTCAGCTGCCTAAATGGAGGTTTCAGCTCCTAAATGGAGGCTTCAGCTCCTAAATGGAGGTTTCAACTGTCTAAATGGAGGTTTCAACTGTCTAAATGGAGGTTTCAGCTGCCTAAATGGGAGATTTCAGCTCCCAAATGGAGGTTTCAGCTGCCTAAATGGAGATTTCAGCTCCTAAATGGAGGTTTCAGCTTCTTAAATGGAGGTTTCAGCTGCCTAAATGGAGATTTCAGCTCCCAAATGGAGATTTCAGCTGTCTAAATGGAGGTTTCAGCTGCCTAAATGGAGGTTTCAGCTACTACTATAGCTCCAAAAAGACTCCCTAGACCACAATAAATCATTTTCAGTACAACATTGGTACACATGATTTTAAAATGGCCGCTTATCTGGTTGTGGTCATGCAGGGGTACAGTTTTGCTTCCATTCTGGAACAACTCAATCTACAGTTGCTTGCTTCTAGATTAAAAACAACACTTTTGTTCCTGTTTCAAGTTGCTAATTTCTTGTTGGACACCACACACATCAGTACATGCCATGTCTTGTTGACTGTACTTGTATACAGGGTACAGTCTCCTTCAAGAACTTGTAACAGTTGCACAGGAGAACTCCACCAACCAAACAACAGATGTTTAGGTAGAGGAGGGATCAGCTACAGTCTCATTTGGACTTGGCAACACTGGCCCAAGAATGAGAAGTCCACAAACCAAACAGCAGAACTGAGCAGGAGCCATTTGCTCTGCTTTCCATGCCATAGCTTGATGGCAACATCATCAAAACTACTCACCAGATGCCCCTGGCCAACCCTCACTTTGCACTTGGAAAACAGAGAAATCACATGCATCAGAACTTTTGCTACTAAGTTTGTTTTGTTTATGATTGGACGTATTATGTGAATGAGAACACAGAGAATCTTGAGGATGAGTTTCAAGAGGGTTTTTTCCACACCTTCTATGGGTTTTCCCCCACACTTTTCTAGGTTTTTTCACACTTTCTAGTCTGCCAGTTTATTACTTAGCAATGCACACTACATGGGTACAGCTGTTTCCTTTCTTTAACAGGGCAATCTAATGTAGTAGTGTGTTTATAAATAACTTTCTTGTTCTTGTATTTGTATAACTTTACTCCATGTATATACTGTAAGCTATATACACATTTGATGACACCTTACCACATCCTTTGCTTTTGACACAAGCATGGATTCTTCTAGCAAGCCTGAACACTTCGACAATATCTACGTATACAGAAGATATTCATTAACACCCATGCACACACAATATAAATTCACACACACTATAAATTCAGAGTAATTAATAACAACAGGAGGTTAAGTCAAAGTTGGAAAGAAAAAAGTATGTTCTTCCTAGCGAATGTGAAATTAAAAATAGACGTCCATTTGCATGCTTTTCATTGGCATTGCCTATAGGGATAGGCACAATGGCACATGCACCCAAGTCAGACACACATCAAATGCCTACTGGACTAAGGGAAGTTGAGGTAGGCACATATGTATACCTCATTGCCACACTTCAGAACAGACTCTGATTCTATAGTGATAGTTCACTCAATGCAATATGACCATACATACCTTATTGCCACACTTCAGAACAGACTCTGATTCTATAGTGATAGTTCACTCAATGCAATATGACCACACATACCTTATTGCCACACTTCAGAGCAGACTCTGATTCTACAGTGATAGTTCACTCAATGAGATATGACCATACATACCTTATTGCCACACTTCAGAGCAGACTCTGATTCTATAGTGATAGTTCATTCAATGAGTTATGACCACACATACCTCATTGCCATACTTCAGAGCAGACTCTGATTCTATAGTGATAGTTTGAACATTCAATGAGATATGACCACTCTGGCGTACATCAACAAGATGGTACTTTTATATTATGCTGTGAAGAGAGAGCAATTGGGGCACGACCAAGCTCGGTTAGTTGTCTTGATAACCTCAAAGGTCAAGTTCTAGCAGGTATATATGCATTCCCTTTTGGATATAACATATGTACATGTGCTAATGTAGCCACCAAATACAACAGACCATTTGTGGATTTGTCTGTTAATAAACCCATAAAACATTTCTTAAAATAAAGTTCTGTGACTGGTATTCTGACAAGGTACAAAGGCAGCTGCAGGGGAAGAATATGATGAGCTGGAGTCTGTTTCCATTACTCCAATTGATGTCAGCCTTTCCACAATGAAACATGTGGGAGCAGAGTGGATAGTGGAAGCCTTTCACTACAACAGAATAACCCATCCATAGTGGTGAATGGGTTTCTAACATCTGGGGCTACTGGTGCAAGAGAATTGTAGATACTGTACGTTGTTGGATGTTACAGAGTAGTCGTGGGCCTGACTTTTTTCCATGATTGCATGCTGTACAGACACACACCATGTCATGCATGCATGCCACACACATGTCTGTATAGACACATGCCATGTCATGCATGCATGCCACACACATGTCTGTACAGACACATGCCATGTCATGCATGCCACACACATGTCTGTACAGACACATGTCATGCATGCATGCCACACACAAGTACATGTAGATAGGCAGTGTCCCTATCAACGCATACTTCTATGCAGTCAAATTTAACAATAACAGCAACTGTTTATTTAGGTAAATGTTGGGTAATCAGCTTGATCAGGTTCTTAATATATTTGCCAGTTCCTTTAAATAAACTCTATTGAACAAGGCACTTCCAGTCCACCTCGGGGCGGCTCTTCAGAGAATTGTCTTGGACCTAATCTTACAGCTCCTCCCATCAGTATAAAAATTGAACACATCATAGAAATCTTTTTAGGAATGTGTCCAACAATCTTTCCAATGGCAACTGCATAATTATCTACAAATTAGGTAATCCCTGCACACACGCGGAAGTCCTCCCCCAAAGCACCAGCCCACATTTCCTTGTAAACATGACATCCACGACTGCACCACTCCACAGCAAATTCTTCCTGATTCATGACTGCTCTATATTTAAAGCACACTACTCTCGACTCACTATTTATACAAAGAAAATTAATTCTGATTTGCACAACAGTGAGAGAAAAAAATGTGAAATTGTCCGTAATACAACAACTGCTAATAATAGTGGGAATAAAGTACAGTGGAAATAACCACATCTACGGTAGACTCTGGTACTATAGTGATAGCTCCCTCAATGAGGTGTGTGCATGTGCCTATCTATCAATCAATCAATCCATCCATCCATCTATCATATCTATATCTCTTTATTTATCCATCCACATAGTGATTGTTTATTTATCTATCCCTTGTTCACAAGGATGAGTCTTTGATGCCAGTCGAAGTGGCGAGTATTGATGGTATTATAAGACATTCCAGTAGCAGTGTGTGTTATTAATTCCGTGAGATGATAGTGAACCGAGCTTAGCTTGGCCAACTCTGTATGCTTGCAGGTTCACCTCCACCTGGTTAAGTCCTTGCCTGGAACAAATCCACCTTGCTTTATCTATACTTCATATTTTGACCTAAATAATCTCCTCCCCTCCCCCTTGAATTGGGGGCTCTTGATTTTTCAAAATGACAGACAGCAAGCATCCTGCCCCCAACAAAACAACAACAACCAAAAGCTGAATCCTCCGCTAAAACACTCATCAGCAGCTCTCGAGCTGCCTGGATGGTAGTTTCACCATATTAGCTCATGAAAACCTCCCAGTGCTGCCTAGAATCCTTCACAAGGTAGTCAACCACTGGACCTAAACACTGTAGAAGGTATGAAAACCTTTTGAGATTTACCATTTAAGGTAAACGTGTGCAAGCCTTGGTTTAGATGGTCAGCATTACCTTATCCAGCTCTAGCCCAACATGGTAGCACCCAAGTGGCACCACCTGGATCCAACTTGCAGGAGGAAGCAGTCAAGTGCAAGTACAGCCAGTCACATCAGCTACTACAGTCAAGAGCAAGTACAGCCAGCCACATCAGCTACTACAGTCAAGAGCAAGTACAGCCAGTCACATCAGCTACTTCAGTCAAGAGCAAGTACAGCCAGCCACATCAGCTACTACAGTCAAGAGCAAGCACAGCCAGTCACATCAGCTACTTCAGTCAAGAGTAAGCACAGCCAGTCACATCAGCTACTACAGTCAAGAGCAAGTACAGCCAGTCACATCAGCTACTTCAGTCAAGAGTAAGCATAGCCAGTCACATCAGCTACTACAGTCAATAGCAAGCATAGCCAGCCACATCAGCTACTACAGTCAAGAGTAAGCATAGCCAGTCACATCAGCTACTACAGTCAAGAGTAAGCACAGCCAGCCAATTCAGCTACTACAGTCAAGAGCAAGCACAGCCAGTCACATCAGCTACTTCAGTGCATAGCCAGTCACATCAGCTACTACAGTCAAGAGCATGCACAGCCAGCCACATCAGCTACTACAGTCAAGAGTAAACAGTCAGCCACATCAGCTACTACAGTCAATCTGAGTAAGCACAGCCAGACACATCCGCTACTACAGTCAAGAGCAGCCACATCAGCTACTACAGTCAAGAGCATGCACAGCCAGCCACATCAGCTACTACAGTCAAGAGTAAACAGTCAGCCACATCAGCTACTACAGTCAATCTGAGTAAGCACAGCCAGCCACACCAGCTACATGTACTACAGTCAAGAGCCAGCCACATCAGCTACTACAGTCAAGAGTAAGCCACATCAGCTACTACAGTCAAGAGCCAGCCACATCAACTACTACAGTCAAGAGTAAGCACAGCCAGCCACATCATCAAGAGTAAGCACACCCAGCCACTACAGTCAAGAGCAAGCATAGCCAGCCACTACTGTCAATTGCACGCACAGCCAGCCACATCAGCTACTACAGTCAAGACCAAGTACAGCAAGCCACACCAGCTACTACAGTCAAGAGTAAGCACAGCCAGCCACATCAGCTACTACAGTCAAGAGCAAGCATAGCCAGCCACATCAGCTACTACAGTCAAGAGTAAGCACAGGCAGTCACATCAGCTACTACAGTCAAGAGTAAGCACAGCCAGCCACATCAGCTACTATAGTCAAGAGCAAGCACAGCAAGCCACATCAGCTACTACAGTCAAGAGTAAGCACAGCCAGCCACATCAGCTACTACAGTCAAGAGCAAGCACAGCCAGCCAATTCAGCTACTACAGTCAAGAGCAAGTACAGCCAGTCACATCAGCTACTACAGTCAAGAGCAAGCACAGCCAGCCAATTCAGCTACTACAGTCAAGAGCAAGCACAGCCAGCCAATTCAGCTACTTCAGTCAAGAGCAAGTACAGCCAGTCACATCAGCTACTACAGTCAAGAGCAAGCACAGCCAGCCAATTCAGCTACTTCAGTCAAGAGCAAGTACAGCCAGTACTTCAGTCAAGAGTAAGCATAGCCAGCCACATCAGCTACTACAGTCAAGAGCAAGCACAGCCAGTACTTCAGTCAAGAGTAAGCATAGCCAGTCACATCAGCTACTACAGTCAAGAGCAAGTACAGCCAGCCACATCAGCTACTACAGTCAAGAGCAAGCATAGCCAGCCACTACAGTCAATTGCACGCACAGCCAGCCACATCAGCTACTACAGTCAAGAGCAAGCACAGCCAGTCACACCAGCTACTACAGTCAAGAGCAAGCATAGCCAGCCACATCAGCTACTACAGTCAAGAGCAAGCATAGCCAGTCACATCAGCTACTACAGTCAAGAGTAAGCACAGCCAGCCACATCAGCTACTACAGTCAAGAGCAAGCATAGCCAGCCACATCAGCTACTACAGTCAAGAGCAAGCACAGCCAGTCACATCAGCTACTTCAGTCAAGAGTAAGCATAGCCAGTCACATCAGCTACTACAGTCAAGAGCAAGCATAGCCAGCCACATCAGCTACTTCAGTCAAGAGCAAGTACAGTCATCCACATCAGCTACTTCAGTCAAGAGTAAGCATAGCCAGCCACATCAGCTACTAGTCAAGAGTAAGCACAGCCAGCCACACCAGCTACTACAGTCAAGAGCAAGCATAGCCAGCCACATCAGCTACTTCAGTCAAGAGCAAGTACAGTCATCCACATCAGCTACTTCAGTCAAGAGTAAGCATAGCCAGCCACATCAGCTACTACAGTCAAGAGCAAGCACAGCCAGCCACACCAGCTACTACAGTCAAGAGCAAGCATAGCCAGCCACATCAGCTACTACAGTCAAGAGCAAGCACAGCCAGCCACATCAGCTACTACACATCAGCTACTACAGTCAAGAGCAAGCCACACCAGCTACTACAGTCAAGAGCATGCACAGCCAGCCACATCAGCTACTACAGTCAAGAGTAAGCACAGCCAGCCACATCAGCTACTACAGTCAAGAGTAAGCACAGCCAGCCTCATCAGCTACTACAGACAGCCAGCCACATCAGCTACTACAGTCAAGAGCAAGCACAGCCAGCCACATCAGCTACTACAGTCAAGAGCATGCACAGCCAGCCACATCAGCTACTACAGTCAAGAGTAAGCACAGCTAGCCACACCAGCTACTACAGTCAAGAGTAAGCACAGCCAGCCTCATCAGCTACTACAGACAGCCAGCCACTACAGTCAAGAGCAAGCACAGCCAGCCACATCAGCTACTACAGTCAAGAGTAAGCACAGCCAGCCACTTCAGCTACTACAGCAGCTACTACAGTCAAGAGCAAGTACAGCCAGCCACATCAGCTACTACAGTCAAGAGTAAGCACAGCCAGCCACATCATCTACTACAGTCAAGAGTAAGCACAGCCAGCCTCATCAGCTACTACAGACAGCCAGCCACTACAGTCAAGAGCAAGCACAGCCAGCCACATCAGCTACTACAGTCAAGAGTAAGCACAGCCAGCCACATCAGCTACTACAGTCAAGAGCAAGTACAGCCAGCCACACCAGCTACTATACAGTCAAGAGCAAGCATAGCCAGCCACATCAGCTACTCAGTGAAGAGCAAGCAACCACATTAACAACTCTTAGTTTGCTGCTGACAAATGTGATTCTCACCTGTAGTTTGTTCAGCAACTCTCCAACACCATTATCAACATGAATTGCTACGTGTTCAAAGGAGGCCGCTCGAATTCAACACTATCCTAAGAGATGTGAGAGAACTACGCATCCTTGAGCAACACCATGAAAAAGTGATTATACCAAACTGCAGCATATTGTATTTGCTGATACCTCATAATAACTCATAATATAATAATAATAAACATAATTTTTTTTACAAAAATTCACTACTAGTCGAGAGTGAATGGGTTTTGATGTTCATGAGATCACAGAAAAGAATTCAAAAGTTAACATCATCTATTTATAGAAGCATTACATAGAATGAGTGGTTCAAGCTACCTGGGGAATACTGTACGTAGGTTGTCTATACCTCCACACACACACACTCACACATACACACTCACCCACACACTCACACACATGCTTCCGATGTAACGGGTATTTAGAGATTATGAGGAAAGAGGAAGAAATCAAAAAGTCCTACATATGTGTGTGCATGTGTTCATGAATACACAGGCCAGCACTATGTATGTGCATGTGTTCATGAATACACAGGCCAGCACTATGTATGTGCATGTGTTCATGAATACACAGGCCAGCACTATGTATGTGCAGCACATGAATACACAGGCCAGCACTATGTATGTGCATGTGTTCATGAATACACAGGCCAGCACTATGTATGTGCATGTGTTCATGAATACACAGGCCAGCACTATGTGTGTGCATGTGTTCATGAATACACAGGCCAGCACTATGTATGTGCATGTGTTCATGAATACACAGGCCAGCACTATGTATGTGCAGCACATGAATACACAGGCCAGCACTATGTATGTGCATGTGTTCATGAATACACAGGCCAGCACCATGTGTGTGCATGTGTTCATGAATACACAGGCCAGCACTATGTATGTGCATGTGTTCATGAATACACAGGCCAGCACTATGTATGTGCATGTGTTCATGAATACACAGGCCAGCACTATGTATGTGCATGTGTTCATGAATACACAGGCCAGCACTATGTGTGTGCATGTGTTCATGAATACACAGGCCAGCACTATGTGTGTGCATGTGTTCATGAATACACAGGCCAGCACTATGTATGTGCATGTGTTCATGAATACACAGGCCAGCACTATGTGTGTGCATGTGTTCATGAATACACAGGCCAGCACTATGTATGTGCATGTGTTCATGAATACACAGGCCAGCACTATGTATGTGCATGTGTTCATGAATACACAGGCCAGCACTATGTATGTGCATGTGTTCATGAATACACAGGCCAGCACTATGTATGTGCATGTGTTCATGAATACACAGGCCAGCACTATGTGTGTGCATGTGTTCATGAATACACAGGCCAGCACTATGTGTGTGCATGTGTTCATGAATACACAGGCCAGCACCATGTATGTGCATGTGTTCATGAATACACAGGCCAGCACTATGTATGTGAATGTGTTCATGAATACACAGGCCAGCACTATGTATGTGCATGTGTTCATGAATACACAGGCCAGCACTATGTATGTGCATGTGTTCATGAATACACAGGCCAGCACTATGTATGTGCATGTGTTCATGAATACACAGGCCAGCACTATGTATGTGCATGTGTTCATGAATACACAGGCCAGCACTATGTGTGTGCATGTGTTCATGAATACACAGGCCAGCACTATGTATGTGCATGTGTTCATGAATACACAGGCCAGCACTATGTATGTGCATGTGTTCATGAATACACAGGCCAGCACTATGTGTGTGCATGTGTTCATGAATACACAGGCCAGCACTATGTATGTGCATGTGTTCATGAATACACAGGCCAGCACCATGTATGTGCATGTGTTCATGAATACACAGGCCAGCACCATGTATGTGCATGTGTTCATGAATACACAGGCCAACACTATGTATGTGCATGTGTTCATGAATACACAGGCCAGCACCATGTATGTGCATGTGTTCATGAATACACAGGCCAGCACATGTATGTGCATGTGTTCATGAATACACAGGCCAGCACTATGTATGTGCATGTGTTTCATGAATACACAGGCCCAGCACCTATGTGTGTGCATGTGTTCATGAATACACAGGCCAGCACTATGTATGTGCATGTGTTCATGAATACACAGGCCAGCACTATGTATGTGCATGTGTTCATGAATACACAGGCCAGCACTATGTATGTGCATGTGTTCATGAATACACAGGCCAGCACTATGTATGTGCATGTGTTCATGAATACACAGGCCAGCACTATGTATGTGCATGTGTTCATGAATACACAGGCCAGCACTATGTATGTGCATGTGTTCATGAATACACAGGCCAGCACTATGTATGTGCATGTGTTCATGAATACACAGGCCAGCACTATGTATGTGCATGTGTTCATGAATACACAGGCCAGCACTATGTGTGTGCATGTGTTCATGAATACACAGGCCAGCACTATGTATGTGCATGTGTTCATGAATACACAGGCCAAGCACTATGTATGTGCATGTGTTCATGAATACACAGGCCAGCACTATGTATGTGCATGTTCATCCCTTGTGTTCATGAATACACAGGCCAAGCACTATGTATGTGCATGTGTTCATGAATACACAGGCCAGCACTATGTATGTGCATGTGTTCATGAATACACAGGCCAGCACTATGTATGTGCATGTGTTCATGAATACACAGGCCAGCACTATGTATGTGCATGTGTTCATGAATACACAGGCCAGCACTATGTTTGTGCATGTGTTCATGAATACACAGGCCAGCACTATGTATGTGCATGTGTTCATGAATACACAGGCCAGCACTATGTATGTGCATGTGTTCATGAATACACAGGCCAGCACTATGTATGTGCATGTGTTCATGAATACACAGGCCAGCACTATGTATGTGCATGTGTTCATGAATACACAGGCCAGCACTATTGTGCATTGTCTGAGCCACATAGCTGTTCCATGAATACACAGGCCAGCCCTTATGTGCATGTGTTCATGAATACACAGGCCACACTAGTATGTGCATGTGTTCATGAATACACAGGCCAGCACTATGTTTGTGCATGTGTTCATGAATACACAGGCCAGCACTATGTTGTGTGCATGTGTTCATGAATACACAGGCCAGCACTATGTATGTGCATGTGTTCATGAATACACAGGCCAGCACTATGTATGTGCATGTGTTCATGAATACACAGGCCAGCACTATGTATGTGCATGTGTTCATGAATACACAGGCCAGCACTATGTATGTGCATGTGTTCATGAATACACAGGCCAGCACTATGTGTGTGCATGTGTTCATGAATACACAGGCCAGCACTATGTATGTGCATGTGTTCATGAATACACAGGCCAGCACTATGTATGTGCATGTGTTCATGAATACACAGGCCAGCACTATGTATGTGCATGTGTTCATGAATCACAGGCCAGCACTATGTATGTGCATGTGTTCATGAATACACAGGCCAGCACTATGTATGTGCATGTGTTCATGAATACACAGGCCAGCACTATGTAGTGTGCATGTGTTCATGAATACACAGGCCAGCACTATGTATGTGCATGTGTTCATGAATACACAGGCCAGCACTATGTATGTGCATGTGTTCATGAATACACAGGCCAGCACTATGTATGTGCATGTGTTCATGAATACACAGGCCAGCACTATGTATGTGCATGTGTTCATGAATACACAGGCCAGCACTATGTATGTGCATGTGTTCATGAATACACAGGCCAGCACTATGTATGTGCATGTGTTCATGAATACACAGGCCAGCACTATGTATGTGCATGTGTTCATGAATACACAGGCCAGCACTATGTATGTGCATGTGTTCATGAATACACAGGCCAGCACTATGTATGTGCATGTGTTCATGAATACACAGGCCAGCACTATGTGATGTGCATGTGTTCATGAATACACAGGGCCAGCACTATGTATGTGCATGTGTTCATGAATTACACAGGCCAGCACTATGTATGTGCATGTGTTCATGAATACACAGGCCAGCACTATGTATGTGCATGTGTTCATGAATACACAGGCCAGCACTATGTGTGTGCATGTGTTCATG